>JBAJFE010000045.1:0-600000 GCA_037903355.1 Trichuris trichiura
TCAAAAAGAACTACTTTCTTTACTAAAGACTCGTTAAACTTCACGTCCGTCACTTCTTCCACTCGATGCTTCCGAGAATCGTAGATCCTGTAGGTCTTATCACTCGAATCGTAACCAACAAATGCCACTTTTGTCGCCTTTGCGTCGAGTTTCCTTCTGTTCTGTGCTGGCAGTCACACGTACGCGTCGCAGCTGAACACTCTGAGATGTCCAACTGAAGGAGAGTTTTCCAAACCATCGCTCGTAAGGCCGTTGCAGTGTTTTCCTTAGGGTTTGGTAAGCGATTCGTAAGATAAGCAGCTGTATGTACAGCTTCTGCCCAAAGGCTTTTCGGCTGATTTCTGGCGCATGGCATTGACTTTACCTTTTCTACAAGAGTTCTATTCCTCGTTCAACCATGCCATTACACTCAAGAGTGTACCGCGGGCTTTTCTTCGTGAAGTCCTGTTCTCCACAAGAAAGTTGCTGACGGTCTTGTTAACAAACTCTGTTCCGCAGTCTGACCGTAGACGGTTCACCGCACGTCCTGTCTCCCGTTTAGCCTCACTTATCGTGGACGTCAGGCACTTAAGGACATCATCTTTCCCCTTCATGAAGTACACCTTGCGGTATCCTGACGACTCATTCTTAAAGCAGATGAAATAATGACTACCACCAACAGAGGGCTGGACAAACGGCCCGCAAACATCTGTGTCTAGTATCTCGCCAAGAAGGCAGTTTCGTCGCTCGATGACTTCTTTGTGTAGCTTACGGGACAAAGAGCCAAAAATACAGTCTTCGCAGAAACACTTCTGCCCTCCTGTGATTTGGAGTCCATCAGCAAGGCTTCGCTCATTCATCATTTTAATCTTGTCGGTGCTAGCCTGCCCAAGTCGTTGGTGCCACAGTTCCAATGAAACGCTCCCAGTGGCAACAGCCATCGGAGACAGAAGAGGTTGAAAAGGTGGACGAATGAGCAACGTGTACAAGTCACCATCTTTGTATCCTACCAGGTCAGTCTTTCCGTCCTTCGCTAAACTGGGCGTTTCGCCTTCAATCGTAATCTTGTACCCTTGAGCAGCTGCAGCTCCATTGCTAAACAGGGAGCTTGAACCAAATTCGGGTACGTAGAGAACGTCATTGAGGGTAGACAGAACCCACGTGTTTTCGTTGTACACTTCAACATCAATAGTTCTGACTCCAACAGCGCAAACAAGCTTGTCATCACCCACTTGCACTCCACTAAGATGGATTTCTTTAATCGTGGAGAACCAATGCTAATTATGCATGATGTGTTTAAAAGCGCCAGAATAAGCGATCCATCCGTCATTTCTCTCTTGACGTAATTCTACGTTCGTCCGTACGAAGAAGCCACCCCGAGTCAGCTGGTCATTTTCTGGGTTCAGTGCAGCCGTAACCATGCACCTTTCGTTGCGACATTCCCTCCGGATGCAACCTTTCTTTTTGCAATTCTAGCATACCACAGTTTTCTACCTGCATGTGTTGTTTGCGTTTCTCGATGAAGTGCGAGGTTTTCTTCCAACGAACGCTTCACCAACGGCTCCTGTTCGTACAGAATGACTCAACTGATCCGACTCGCAGACAAGCAACTGAGACGTCAGATCAGAAAGTTTCGCAAACTTGGATGCAGACAGCCTCCACGACTGATGGAAATCGGTCTTTCGGGCAGAAGGGATTGTACAGCTTTCCCGACAATTGTAGCGTCGTCTAACACAATGTTCAATGACTGCATTTGTTAACGATGGCATTCAGCCCAGCAATAAACGAGGCAACATTCATACCAGGTTTCCACGTGTACGCATGAAACTCTGAAGACACCAGAAGTTTATTGCTCACCGTTGCCTGCTCCTTGATGCTTATGATAGTGTCCATCATCTATTTGGACGTCTTGCGGGAACGGATAAACGCATGAAGAAAGTCATCTAGGGACCGAAGAGATGATGCTCCTGGCGATAGCATCCCTCTTCTTCCAGGCTTTGACTTTTTCATCGCCCACAGCCGGGCACAAAGTCTTTCCACTCACTAGATCAGAGCAATCCCGGGCTTCTAAGATGGCCTCAATTTCAAACTTCCAGCGCAGATAGTTTTCACCATTCAGCTGAACCAGGCCTTTTTCCAGTTCCATCACTTGTTCGCAGCAGCGATATTCCGATCAATACAGATCCGTTCGCAACTTCTTCGCTGACGTTGCAGTCCTCAGACAACGTCAACTCACAACAAACAGAAGCACAAGCTTCAACGAATACACGTTCGAACAAAAGGAACTTACAGGCGTTCGTGTTGACAACTTCCTCAACTTAGTGCTCAGCAACTGGCGCAGAGGAAGCGTGCAGGGCCCATAATCTGTTGTAAATTTATATGCGCAGCACTCGGAGTTCGGTTAGGAAGTCTACTTTACTGTCAGCACATGCCTACCTAACAAGCACAAGTGTTCAGCGAAAGCGAAAACTAGCGAGTAGAAAAAGAACGAGCAAACAGGCAGCGACCGGCGCGTCACACAGTTGGCAATGCGCCAAACGTAAATCATCCTGACACGTGTAACTGATATGCTCATATTGACGCGTCGGTTTGCATTTCTCAACAATTAGCAATTTCTACGAAAAGTAAGGCTTGCGAAACCGAACATAATTGAATGCAACATAAGTGCTCCAACGCAAGAAACCAAGGCAGTACTGAAGTGTACTAAAGGAACAAAAGTATATACGCTCGTGGAGCTAACGAGCAAATGAAAGTACAAAACTGAACGAACGAAAAGATACGGAGACAACAATCGAAAAGCTTTATATATGTTGTCTTCCAGCGTGGAGCGTCGTCATGTAGTGATGCTCTCAATGTAACTGTTCAGGCCGGGCATGTAGGCCTGACTTGTGCCGCATTCATTTACCGGTGCCCCTGTTGGTTTTTAGCCACATTAGTGGAGTGGGCAGCTCGGTGGCTTGTCGTAGTCGGGCTGCACCAGCCGCCTTGAGCTCCTATAACTACAGCGCCGGCGCCAAAGCTCTTCGCTCCTGTAAGCTTAAGAGCAGCCCGTTTGAAACGCTCATACTTGCGGCACTTTTCGGCGTGGCATCTGTTTACAGAGTCCGTGGTCTCCCACGGTATGGCTACATTGACGACCCAACATGAGTCGTCTTTCGTGAAGAGCAGATACGGCTTGAAGGTTTCACCCTCCAACCGGATCACGGACTCATGTACAAGATGGAATCCGGAGGCCTCAACTGACTGCATCAGCTTATTCAGAATGCCATTATGCTGCCTGTGAAGGCGCAGTTTTGGGAGATGTTGCTGAGAGATTCAGGGGCACCGCTTACTACGCCGCACTTCCGGCAAAGAACTCTCCGGTCTCCCAGTTCAGGTCGGCTCTTAAGGGCCCGCAAGCGCGTGGAAACCAGAGAAGTTCTAACCTTCAGGGCAGCGATGAAGTTGTGCCCCGTCATCCCCTCACCAGCAATCCACCCGTTGCTACGCCAATCACAGAACTCCTTGTAGCCTGTTCCTTGGTACGTGGCCATGAATTTGGCTTCTCGGGCCGCAGCCCACGCCGTTTTCGCCACGTTCAAACTAGCTTGTTCGGATGTAGCCACGCCTTGCCGCCGAATTAATCGACTCCGACAGCGCTGGTTAAACCAGAGCTCTGAGACGGACTGGGCAGCCGTATCGGTACTTCTGCTATCACTGAGCACTAGTCGAATCGTAGTGCGATCAGCCGTTTCTTGCAAACTGATAAAACTGAGTCCGCTCTTCTTCTTCTTCGGTAAATGGATAAAATCGTCGGATAAAGTACTGACGGGCAGGTGGAGAACTCTTTCGACTCTCTGCCTTACCATCTTATCGATGGCTGCTGCCGTCTGACTAAGTGGATTGCCCACTGTCAGAGTATGAAGAAGTCGTGGCAGCAGAGGCGTTCGAATCAGCTCTAACTTCTGCAGCGGCTTCAACTCTGCCTTGCATGCGCGATCCAGGAGCGCCCGCGCTCCCGCTAGCCGATCGCGCCGCCGGCCAAACGGATTAACTCTACTCCTAAATAGTGTACGGCTGTGCCGGATTAAGATAAAACTGGGGCTCCATCGTGAGAGCCACTGATCGGCACCTTGGAATTTTGTACAACCTGAGCGAACAGCATTTCTGTACATTTAAGGACAGGCTGCGAGCGGGTAAAAAAACGATAAGAAAATAACAAATTGCTCTGCAGACCTGCCCTGCTGTCGCTCAGGAGGAGTAGGTCATCGGCGAACGCAAGGCAGTTCACCTGCACATTATCAGTGATGGTGAAACCTCTTCCATTCTTTGCCAACTCGAGCAGCTCGTCTATCACCAACGAGAACAGCAAAGGCGACAGTGGATCGCCTTGCTTAACGCCTCGGCGTAGCGGAATCAAGCTGGAAACGCCGGATGAATGCTCGATTTGCGTGAAGGAGTTGGCGAGGAGGCTTGTTATGAGCTGCACGTTGCTTACTCCCACACCTTGGCGCGACAGTGCACGGCGCACAGAATTGTGGGACACCATTTCGAACGCCTTGGCAACGTCCAGCGTTGCCAAGCTGAGCTCTCTGTGCTCACCACGAGAGAGGGCTAAGGCAGAAGATGTTCTCACCGCAACCGTCAGTCTTTTTGATAAAACCTTTCTGCCTGATATTTAATTCGACCATTGTTGATAAACAATTGGCCAACATTTTGGCGAATAGCCGATAAAACACCGAGGCAATCGTAAATGGCCGGTAGTCACCGGGTCCTCTCGGGTCACTTTTCTTCTTCGGAATTGAAACTGTTCGGCAAACTTTGAAACGTGCTGGTACATCCCGGTAAAACAGCCGTAAGTGAAAGACTAAAACCAATTCAGCTTCCTGCAGGCTACGCGCATGATCCACTGTTACTCTGTCTGGACCAGCTGCGGATTTGCGCGGAATTTTTGACAAGGCAGTTCTTATCTCATCTGGTAAAATAGATAAAATGAGTCTGCTCTTTTGCTCCCGCGCTATTCGCTGAAATCGCTTCGGCAAAAACGGGGCGTTATCAGTAGGTGAGCACGTTTCGAAGGCCTCCAAATAGAATGCAGTGCAATCTGGAAGAGGCACTTCGTGCTCCACTGGCGAGGCTCCATCAAGGACGGCTTCAGCGAGCCTAGTCCTGTTCGTGTTGTATAACCGCTTCAACTGCCGATAGCGCAATTGCTTCTGCTGCTTCTGACGGAGCTGAGTTGATGGCTAGCTTGGATCTCCGCCTATGCATTTTAAAACGACTTTCGCCGTGTTATCCAAGATGCGATGCCCCTCTAGGGCTCGTCCAGCTAAGACAGAGAGTGCCTGAAGGCGAAATCCTGCTGGAGCCTCACAACAGGAAGCCTCTTCCGAATCAGCGTGAGAAGCCTGCTGGTTATTAACACCCGGGCAATGAGCAGTTGCATTCGGTAAAATAGTTGGTTCGGTCGATAAAACTATGGAAGATGGTCTGGATAAAACAGAACCAGGTGCTGATAGAACTTAAGACGCAGGCGCCATCGACTCGTCTGGTAAAACATATCCACTGTGCGGTAAACACATGCGCACCCAAGGAAGTGCCGGATTGTGCTGATAAACCTGAGTGTTGTAATAATGAAGAAGCGGCAGACTGAACCGGTAAAACAGCTTCAGACGTAGATGCCGAGACGTCAGGTAAAACATATGCATATATGCAGGAACGGCTAACAAAGTCAGTCTTGAAAGCTTTGTCTGTCCATTCGTATATGATTAAGGGTATTTTTTAACTTTTACTTCACACTGATGATGCAAGAATTAAAGCCCTGACATCATTTTTGCAAGCCATGAATTTGAGTAGTTTCACCTTCGTCATACATCTCATCAGTGCTTAGCAAGTCCATCGCTGTCTCCTGAGCTGTTGTCACTATCCTAAACGATGCATTCTTTTTTAGCATTGTGTTTTTAGACTTTATATGGGTGGAAGGGAGCATTATAGCAGCGTGACCAACTTCTCTTTCGCCGGTATGCGCAATCGATTTCCCAGAGCGGTCTTTCCTTACAGTCTGTTATACCTCACTCGTTAGAGATTTAAAGGACGTCTTGAGCTGCCAGCTTGTTTAAAGCCTTCATAAGGTACTCGCGGCAAAAGTTACAGTGCTTACAGCTGGTGCAGTGACGATGCATCTTCGCAGATGGGGAGCCTAATAAGATGGTTGACATCTCTTCTCCTCTACAAAAATTCATTTCAACAGATTCATGTCAGAGGAAGGAACTGACATACCTTTATTTGGTAGCAATGGTCACTTTACTTTGTTATTGCTACAAGAATTTTCATGCGCACTTGTTCTGCGTTATATGGTGTTGAAGCTTTATGAATCACACTTCTTCTGTCATCAGCGCTTGAATGAATGATGTGATAATCGTAGGGGTTGTACTCCGCTGGCTAAACAACTCTTATTACCTACTTTGCTATTCATTAAATAAACAATATAATAGCTGACTTACGCAAATATGTACAGATAACTCAGGTCACGGCTGTACTGTGATTATGCAAATGAAAGAGGAAGTAATCCAAGCTGCTACAGCGAGAAAGTGTCAACGCTGCTCAACTCGATGACGCTCTAAACCAGTGTTTTTCAACGTGGGCCCTGGGGCCCCCTGGGAGCCCCTGAGAGATTTTAAGGGGGCCGTGGAAAACAATGCGGCAGGACGTTGTCTCAATCAACGGTGGGACCTGACAAAGGCTAGGGGAGCCCTGGGGCAAAAAGGTTGAGAAACTATGCCACAGACCTTCTTTTGTGTTGCCACTCGCAAATGCTAACTTCTTCTCCTTGCGGCTCAAATAGCAATGGCATATTCCTATATCATTCTTCGAGGCAACGCGTAGTTAGTGGCTTTTCTTTGCGCCCTTCTGCTACGAATTTTCAGAAAAGTTGGTTAATTTCATCCTCCATTCTACTTGGTTCCGACAACTTCCAGGTCTACAGCTCAGGAACCGCAACAGTATTTCCCTGCTGTTCCGCGTTTGGCCATTCACAGTTTTTGCGTTCCGTGAGGAAAACCGCAAGCGGTGGCGCACACGACACAACGTCAGTCGATCCTTGTTTAAATTTTCACCAATTTCGTCCACTCTCGCATGCACTAACGATCTCCACAATTGCCACTAGCGGTGGCTGACGTTCCCTCGTCAGCAGACAACGGATAATTGTTCAGTCTAAGTACCATGCTAGAAGAAAGGCGCAAGTAGTAGCTCGCCTCCTCCGCCGACCATTAACCAGTTTTCTTCACCGGTGATCAATGTCGTCCACTCGCCCTGCTCTGGGCGACTTCCACGTTTTCGGCCTGCCAAGGATAGCCTTCTCTCGTTAGCCTAGAAGACGGGCCCGCTAGATAAGAAAAAACAAACCTCTTGCGAAGAAGGCCACTACGAGGGACATGTAATGGTCCATTTGTGCCAGAAGGTGTGCAAATGGTTCAATTATACGATGTTGACTGGGCAAGCAAGAGTATACAGGGAAAAAGCAACTGACGGAAAGCACGTCGTTGTCGTCGTTGTCGATAGACGAACGGTTGACTTATTGAGAGACGAATAAACCTTCTTTTGTTTTACACGTGAATGTGCAAAATGTACGAATCGGTAACTGCACCTCTGAAAATTCATCTCTTCAGTAGAGAAAGTGCAATACTCCTGCCTCGCTTTTCACGAAACTGGGCACTTTTGTGCTCTTCCTTATCAATTTCGTAAAATTCTTGTTCCTTCCTCAGGGTGAAGGTTACGGGCTACGGGCCGCCTAGCTTCTTTCGGTGCGCAGCTATCGCGAACGGTTTCATTTCTTTCCTTCCCGGCAAAAAAGCACAAGCATTGACCGTTGAAACCACCGGGGACGACTTAAGAGCAAAATCTTGCGAGTGTGGCCCACATCCGTTTGCGCAATATTTCCAGCCTTTGACCGCCGGAGAGGTAACGCTGTCTCGCCATCTTTCATGCGCTGATGGTTGATTCTTGTCTCTGTTGCAGAGAAATGTCGCTGGCGCAGAATTGCTTCCTCCGTCCCTCAAGCAATTCTGGTCCAATTATGACCAGGCTGGTCCACCTGTGTTTCCATAGACCACAATTTGTGAACGTGGGCCCTGGAAGCCAAGGAGCCCTGGAGAATAATGCGGCAGGACGTTGTCCCAATCAACGGTGGGCCCTGACAAGAACTAGGGGGCCCTGACAAAAGCTAGGGGAGCCCTGGGGCAAAACAGGTTGAGAAACTATGCTCTAAACAGTCTGAAATTTTTTTGCCTGTATAGTAACAGCTTACTGGCCCATCCTGTGCAACTTTAAATAGAGGTCTTCCCATCCTGGACAAAACAATGTTCACGTTAACTTATAGTACGGCTAGTACGCGTTGTTGTGCAATAAAAGCGTTCAACTTCATTTCTTCTTTGAAACTGCTTTACTATGCGTTGATGCGGTGCGGTATGCCAACAATGAATGGAAAACAAACCGTTAGCGAGTTGAAGGGTTGGGTTATTACTTAAAGGAGCCACCTTCATAGCTCTAAGGAATGCTTAATGAGAATGGCGAGCGAAATCGTCTCTGCAGCCGGCGGGAAACATTAAACCCAAGGATTTCATGCAAGATGCCAACATCCCTCTCCTTATTCACAGGGCGTATAGCAAAGAAACGTTAGAAAGAAATAGTGAAGTCCCTACCACAATAGCAAATCAAAAAGCCCTTTTTAAGGCAACATTTTGCTGAAGCAGCCGACAAGTGCGACGCAGTCAAGAAAATATGGAGCAGCTTAACGGTTTGAACCTGCTTTCAACTGAATAATTTCGCTTTATCGCTTCCTTCACACTGAAGGTTTATGCAAATTCCAAATGATCGTTAAATATGCAAATACTCTGCGCGCGCGCGCGCGCGCTAGTCATTATCGCGTGAAAACAACTGTGCATAGGCGAGTGAACGCGCCTGCACTGGAAAATTCTTTTTTCACTTCTCCGCAGCTCATCTTCAATAACGAAGGAACTCCCTCCTTTCTACCGGTTAGCAATTGCAGACTGCAATGTTAACACGTAGTCGCACTGACTGAAAGAAGTAATAAAACTATACAGCAAGTCCCTGATGCAAAGATTCAAACGACATTTTAGCCAGCATAAACAGCCATAAATACGGTGGGTTAATGCCAGCTCATACTAGACAAACTGAATTATAGTTATACTGACGAAAGCATAGACACCTCTTACGTCAGATAGCTCATTGATGTTAAGTCAAACCTTTGATTGCAAAGAGGATTGCACAACGACTAACGGAAACTAAGCATATGCAAATGCATTTCTAAAATCTGCGAGTTGACCTTGTTGAGCGAATAGCAACTGTCTATATTGTTTAATGGTGGGCAGTTCGCGCGCATCCCGGTTTGCCTACTGAAGGGAAAAAATGCACGTCAATTCATCGCAGCGGTGCATAGCCTTTGTATAAACTCTGTTCACCGTTCTCTTTATTCTTGAATGTAATTTTGGTAGAAACGAAGAATTATAAAACTGTCAAAGCCGGGTTGCTGAGTCATCAGGGTGGAATAAAACTGACTTAACGGAAACATTTGGTTTTTCTTTTTTTCTTCTGCTGCATATCGATGCTGAAGATTGGCCCAACATGCTTTTGTCAACTAAGTGTTCAATCGTTCGAGTAGGTTGAAAATGCGACAATTCTTATTTTGACAGTCCATTAACCACGTCGGTCATAGTTAAATAGCAGTAGCACAGTTAGTCATTCTCTAGGTTTGACTTCCATTGAAACTCCCACCAGAAACATTCTACATCGTTCATATTGCTTGCAAAGCTTCTACCTTCAGTCTTTTGAATATGTATCATTAAATGGAACGTTTGCTACTGGCGTATATCAGAAGGAATAGTTTCTTTGACTGTTCACGCTAATGAGAATAACTTGTAGCCAAAAAGGTGCAGTAGTGCAACAGAGCCATAATGCGTTTTCACCGTTACCGCTAAATATCTTCTTCGACGGTCTCTACTGCTGCTTCTGTGGTAGGCCTGAACCTTTAGGATGTACAAAGCGGATCGAAGCTGCCGCTGGAGACATCCCATATCGTTTATATTGTCTGCAAAGCTTTTATCTTCAGTCTCTTGAACATGCATCATCAAATGGAGTCTTTCCGACTGACATGTACCAGGGAGTATCATTTCTTCAACAGTTGATGCTATGAGAAGTCGCCGTTAGCCGAAGAGGTGCAGTAGTGCAACAGGTCTTCATGCACACTCATGGTTACCGCCGATTAATATCTTCTTATAAAGCTACTGCAGCTGCTCCTTGTAGTGGTAGGCCTGAACCTCCCTGAAGCACACTGCAGACAGTTCCTTACTGAACGCATCACATGTTGCACCACAAGGAAATACGAAATGCCGCGACCATATCGTACGTTGCGCACACCACTTCAACCTGACACTGACTAACTTCTTTCCTTGTGTGTTAGTCGTACTGTCTTTCAAGAGTTTTAAGAATGCGCAGGTACAACTAGCGTAAAGTGCAATTTTTTAAAGCATACATAAAGACAATTAAACTAGCACCTAACTACTATTTCTACTTCCGACTAAACCGCTAGTCATGCCAAACTTTAAATTTAGGGACTATCAAAATCCTCTGCTGTTCGATGAGGTGTTTGAAACGTAACTTTTTCTAACAGCCGTCCGAAAATTCCTTATCTTCATTACGAAAAAACAACTTTAGTTACTAACGCCTTCAACAAAAACAGACTTTTCAAAACATGTTTAGCAGTCGCAAATTAAGTAAGAATAGCCCGGCAGGGATGTTTCGAATGAAAAAAAAGTATGAGAATTGGTCTACAGGCACGCTACAACGAAACGCTTTCAAACAACTATGTTTCGTATCATATTTGCCGAATTCCATCAACTGAACTCAAGCATTCTCGAAGGAAATGTTCGCGCAAGCTTATTCAATCTATTTATTTCTTTGTCGTCAGATTCTGAGTTTTAACAAAGCAATCTTTTTCGAAAAAACTATAACTTGGCTAAATAAGAAATAACACTGCTAAAACTAAGCTTAAAACAATAGAAAGGGCGAATGAATGCTTCACTGCAAAAAGCTCCGCTCATAGACCCGTCTGCTGGAATAATCTAACAGGAAAATGACCGGTTTTTAAAAGAAGAATGCTTAAAGCAAATTTTTGCGGAGTGAACCGCAGCTATGAATAGGCAGGTTCAATCACCACTGAGAAGTGCTTGAAGCTATGGTACCGTATTTGGAAGCGGAATCCCTGAAACAGACGCGGAACGTTCAACTGGCGGCGTTGATTTAAATGGATGCGCGCCTACCGTCTTTGTTCAAACCTGCTTCGCACTGAGCGACATAGGCGTAGGAACACTGCGCTTTCGGTCACCGGAAATTGTTCGTCGCTTTCGTCGGCCGCGAGTTTGCCAATGAACTGAAGTAGAACCGAATCCTGAGACTGCTGCTCGTGGCATACCTGAAAAAATCAACTTTTTCCATTCGATACTTTAACCAAAGCGTGTTCTCTTCACCTTTATAACATCGTACGCGTCCATTATTATGGCGATAAAAAGTGACAGAACAACGTAGGTAAACAGAGATATAAAGATGTACAAGTAAATGCGGGTAAAGCAAGAAACTGCAACGTTCTGGTCGGATGTTGTAGAGAAAGTGGCAAACATGTCATCGCCATTGATCAAAGCGAACAGGCACTCAGAGGTTATCAACAGCGATCGAAACTAAAAAAACAATCCCTTCGCAGTTAACGATGGGAAAATTTTTCAAATTTATATATATTCACCTTCATGTTATACGGGCCAATGACAATCCATCCGCAGAACAGGAAGGCAAGGTAAAGTATTGCTGCGCATAACATAAAGCGCACAACGTTGGGAATGGAGCGTTTTAGGGTTAAAATGATTAACTGAAATCAACGAGCACTTTTAGGCTAAAGAAGATGGGAAACTGCTTCTTTTATATGTACTCACATTATACTGGGAAAAGAAGCCAAAATATCTCAGTATTCCCATCCATACAAGGAACGTTCCTACACCCAACAGCATACCAGTGGCCGTAAGTAGAGAAGAGTCGAACACCTAAATTCAGTTGAATAAAAGTTAAGTACAATTTCGCGCTGACGGTGTAACGGAACTTTAAATTCCAAATCCAACTTCAGCAATGTACCCAACAGTATACACACGTCGTTGACCAGAATGAGTATGTACCAGCCGTTAAGGAAAGCCAATTCATCATTTTTGCTCAGACTTTGGCCCAAAGTTTCTTTCAGAAATCGCCTAGTGTCCTACAGTGAAAAATAGATGTTTGTTAAATAAGAAAAAATTATTAAACAATAATCTACGCACCGACTTTAAGTAGTAGGCGCTCAAGAGTGCGCGCGCGCATAGCAACAAGGAAACTACGCATGTGGGCAAAATAAGAACGTCCAAAGTGGTCAACAATATTCTATACGCACGACCGGTACCTTAAAATTGAATGAATCAAGTTCGTACGGTCTTTTGGGTTGAGGAAGTTGGAAAATCACAAACCCGGAGCTTTCATTTCGCCTCTGCAATTCACATACTCGGCTTTAACGGATAACTCGACCAATACTTGGCCGGTGTGCATGGCACTATCGAATCTGATAACCGGATCAAGCCTGAAGCAGTCAGGCAAATCGCTGGAAGTTGTTCGACGTACGTGAATAGTTTTCAACGAGAACATCAATTCAACAAACAAAAATCTACAATAGACAGTACGGTCAAATGGGAACCCAATTCTACAGCTCTTTTTTCGGACCGTCGTCGATGAATAGTCATATTCTTGGAAGCAAGTATAGGCACAATGCTGAAGCTCTCATTCAACCATTCCATGTTGCGAAGAGTGATAGTACTGCAATCTGGAACGTTTTAATATTTATCACAACAAGGCTAAATGAGATGCCGTATCAACAACTTCCAGACGGCGTAACGGAAAGAAAAAGGTAAAACTTACTTTTCAACACAGTAGTATCGTATATGTAGTCAGGATTTGGCATATGTGCCTCACTGAGTTTGTACTGGTACAGACAAATAAGCATTGGTGGATAGTCGTATTCGTCGAACCTTTTACGATTGTATTCGTAGTTGCCAAAAGTGGTAACGTTTAATTTGTAATACTGAATGAGGTTAGCCGCTAGTCTGCACAAAATTCCAACAGGCTATCAAAAGCTACCTGAACAACGGCATAGGTAAGATGCGAGTAGAAGTCGTCTAATGAATAAATTGCGTAAGGAGCACTATTGGGAGGATAGGAGATTATGTCCCTTTCCGACGACCATTGCGGTAAGAAGATGTGCCTCAAACTGGCTTTAGATTCTTCAATGAAATTCACATGCGCCATTCGCATGTCGCCAAAGTTGTACAACTGCAGCCATTCCAATAGATCAAGGCGTCGGCACAATTTGTACCTGTATTGTAACGAAGAGCACCTTGATAGCTTGTACAATCAGCTTCCACGGAAGACGTCGACGGATTCTCCATTTTTCAATTGGATTCAAAAAGAAGAAGCGCAAGCGTTGCTTTAAAATTTCAGCCCTAAAATTATCATCATCTGTTGTAAGTCATTTGCTATCCACCCGCAAAATCAAAAACGGCAATGCATTCACTCGCACGTCAATCCTGCTTTCTATATTTTCAATTAAAAATTAACGGGCAATGCATTTCAGCGTAATTTTATTTATTCCCATCTTAACGCCGTCAGTCCCATGGGGATACAACCATTTGGAACACTTTTACTATGGGCGACGAAATGCGAGAACCTGAATTCCCGTACTGTAATTTCAAATTTTTAAATAAAAACAAATGGTTATGCCTAAGAAATATCTTGCCGCTACAAATGAGGTCACTTTCTGTTAAACAAATTTTGGCAAATCACGAAAATACTACCATTAACATAATTTAATATTTCAGGATGAAAGCAAGAGACACAAGGTTTATGGAGGTCGCCTGTTTCGAGCGCCAGCATCGAACACAACTGACTGTTTTTGGAAAATTACGAAATTTCAATGGGATATCATAAAATCTCACGTTTTTAAGGTTAGTATAGTCGCATTTTAATTGCGTCACTCGCATGGATACGGGCATGTCAAAAATCGTTGCTAAGAGATCGTGAATTAAATGAACCTGAATTTCCAAGCAGCGCCAAACAGTTACAGTTCGGCGTATTTGATTTTCACTAGTAACATTCGCCGACAGGCTAACTAATCATTAATATAATTTTTTTTTGCCAAATGAAGTCGGTCTTGTGGATACGGCTATTCGCACAGTATTTTCTGGCAGCAGGAGTAAATGTGCCCCAAAAAAATCGTCCAAGTCTATCTTTTCTATTCGCAAAAGATTATGAAGCAGGGAACACAATCTGACATTACTGGGGTAATCTGGAAAATTTTTACAATGAAACAATGAACTAAGTGGAACCTGAATTTCCGTTAGTTCATACTGTAATACTTTCGATTCGAAAAATTGGATAAACCTGCATTAAATGCGCCTACAAAAACTACGAAAATACTAGTAAAATTTCGTTTTAACAATGTTGCATTTCAATAGGCCATTTGGAAAATTTTTGTTACGGAACGCCCGATCGCGTGCGCTCGAATTTCCAGACGGTTACATTTTGACTAAGTCGATTAAGCTTGCACAGATAGCGTTTGAATAAATTTAAAAAACTTCAACAGCATCTTAGCGGTGTCAGTCTTATCGTAGGGCCTATTTGAAAAACCTTGTTACGAAACGATGAGTCAGACGAATCTTTGCAACATTTTCAGAGCTTCCCTGCGCTTTAACAACCCGAGGATGCACTAAGAATGGCTATTACCACTTCTTTATTGAAACTGTCTGATTGGCAGTTAGTGCTGCTCAGTTATTCCGTACGGGCGGAAACGAAACCCTTACCAGCGACTGGGCACGTCGTCTACTACAAGAAACAGACTGCGATAATGGGGCGCGCAAAATTCTGCCGACAAACTTTGAATTGTTAAAATTTCATCTTACCGATCATCACGGGTGTCTGTACTATTTGGAACAACAGAAATATCGTTTGTTAGCCGATTCGATGACGTAATCGTTTCCTGGAAAGTTTCTACCTACTGCAAATAGACAACGTCATCAAACCGCTTACTTCGGGTTCACTCTGCGTACGTCCGTCCTCATCGCTAGAAGTAAGACGGCGCAAACGCGATGCATTCATCTTGCACTTCAGCCAAGGCAACACGGCCTACCTAATGAAGATTGAAAATTCGTGTTAAATAACATTACGAATGTACACAGTCGCCGCGAAAGCTTACTTTGTTAGGCTGTGTTTAATCGCCTGCAGGATGAGGCGTTATTTTCTCTTCTTTTCGGCTAAGACCGAAGATAAGCCGACGAAAAAGTTACAGTAAAACATGCGTTCCATGTTTTAGAAATAAGGTACAAAGAAGTTGAATAGTATCATCCAACTCGACCTCGTTAACGTAACTTAGCGGAATCCATGGCTTGGCTACGGAATGCGTGAAAACGTTTTTATCCAGCTTGTCCACATCATTCTGACAAATTCAAAAAAGTGCGCTGCTCACGGCTGCAATGGGTAAAGAAGTATTTTATCTGCTAATCCCTCAACGGTAGGACAAATAGGGTATTTCCCGAAATGCTCATTGCTACAAGGCAACTGTTTCTCAACAAATAACTTAGCCGAGGGCTACCTTAATACGATTGAAGTTATAGCAACTGTGAGGCGGGCGTTGGCGGCAAAACTTTATTGTACGCCTCTAAACCCCACGGGTGTACGGTTTTGGCGTCGCTGTCTCGTAGTAGCCATGTTTATTTCACCAAAGTTATTATGCAAAGTGAATATTTTTGCCGGAACATTCAGCAATACAACGAATACATGACAGTGACTACCCTGAGCTGCTGAACGCTTATTGAAGCAAATGTTCATCATAGAAAAGCGGCAGCACGCACATCTAAAGCGCTGTTAGCAAACAAAGGAATAACACGGAGGATTCGAACACGTAGCAATTATTTAAAGTTTTTTTCTGCTCTGCGAGCAAGATGACTCTTCGCTGCGAAAATATGCGCTAATGAATCAGGGTAACGATGCGTACAATAACAAGCCAAACGAGCAAAATACATTGGCGCGGGAATGCTCACTGTGTACAAGTCAGTTCCACAAACGTGGGACAGGTAACAAGCTAGCGCTTGCTCAGCGTCGTGCAGGAGTTGCGCGGGTAATTTCCATCTTCAACGGATTGTTCACCATGTGCATCACCTCCTTTAAACGAGAATGGAATATGACACGGCATTAGTTGATGTTTTAGCTAAAAGATGAATAGAAATTACGATGCGCAGGTTTCAGCCGAAAATAGGGCTGCCGCCTGTAAGGATACCAACATATAAAAATAAGCAAGTACAGTGTATTAAAATGTTCTCAGCTATACCATCGCTAACTGCATTTTGTTCCCATCCGCGCATACGCCTAATAAGGTTTGTGACGCTGAATAAAAATCCACGTATTAATAGTTACGATTTGGAGGCGAAAAACTTTTGCGCAGAGTTCCTACAGCGCGATTCATCCGCTGCCCCGCCAATTCGGGATGTTCACAAATTACAGTAAACAGGCGAACTTGCTTCGAAAATTCAAATATCCTAAATTCCTTTAAAACCGCGAATTTACATAGATAGGCGCATAATGTTGAAAAATTTCCAGCAAAAAAGCATACTGTAACAAGTTCGAAAAAAGATTGTAAAAATATAAGACTACAATCTTCATCACTTCCACTAAAGCTAAAATAATTCCAAGCAAATCAATATGTTGCGAATTTTGTAGATCAATAATGGTATATTTTATATAATTTGCTACAGGTTCCGTCTTTTCCATGGCGCTTTCCCGCTATGCGCGATTGGGTATCATAATGACTCTTCATTTGAGCAATAATCACTTCGCTTCAGAAACAAATTTCCATTCCTTCCACAGCAAGATGGAAATCGGTCATTATGATGGTATAACGTAGTAGTTGCGCCTTAACTGAGCTAAGCTTTGGGTGGCGTTCCAATGTATGGCTATTGACAATACTACACGTAAAGCAATTTGTTATTGTACAATGGGCATTGTCTCTATTGCATGGTGGGCAACGTAAGGCGTCGTCTACCCTTTCTATCAGTCTGACCCAATTAAGGTCTAAACACTGACGCAATTCTTATTAAGTCATTTGTGATGCGCTGAGGACTGAAGAGAGTTGGTTCTGAAAGTCTACTTATCATAGCACGAATAAAGAGCTCACTGTTACTGTTTTCAACTGCGTAAGGCTGGAAATTACTATGCAAAATAATTAAGAAGTAAAAACCTTTTTACCAAAAATAAGCATTTCATTGAGTACCGAATAATCAAAGCACGCCCGCGTCTCTGCGTTATTACAGCTATCCGTTTGAATAATCGCTAAACCTGACAATCACATATTGGATACTGTAACCGCTCTTCACGATGCTAAAAACCATTTTACACGTCTAAGCGCGCAAGTTAAAAAAGACGAACTTCCGACAATTGAAACAGAATTTTATGCTCGTCACTTGTCAGTAAAAAATTAGAACTGATATACAAGCAGTGGAAATGGTACTGTCGCTTGGAAAAATCTAAAAAACCGCAACTTGCTCCGCAGCCCTTTGAAACTGCTCACTAATTAGATCAGTCTTCTTTTTATTGCAAAGCATTACTGCTCGCTTGGTAGCAAATCGCATTTTAATGAGCTTACGGTATTAACAACTATTTGCAGGTGCAAACTTTTGATAACGACCACTACAATATATGCTCTGCTCCAATGGAGCTATGAACGTTGGTATTACGAGAAAGACCGATTAAAAAACCCAAAGGAATACTTCTCGCCCTCTATTGTCATACTGTGCATCTATTTTTTTGACTCGCAATACTTAGGCATATGCTGAGTCAGCATACGTCCAGTCCGACTGAAACATAGCCAGCAAGCAATATATATCATGATCAAGGTTAGCTTGTGCTTTTGAGCCCCACGTGAACTTCTTAGAGCTAAAGCAGCAATGATGCATCTGGACGGCGAAAGAATGCCACGGAAAAAAATGGTTTTGACAAAAAGTAAGAGATGCTCCGCTGACAATGGACTGCAAGACAAACATATTGCTTCTTTGAACCGCCTACCGTCATCTATAAATGTAAACCACTGCACTCCTAACGCCATTCGCTAAGAGCACAGCGGACAACTGCCTCCGGAAAAGCTCTTGGGTTCGTGATCTAACACATGACGTCACGCTATGGAAATTTAACGTAAAGCAATATATTTGGAAAATATGTTTCAAGAAATTTTCCCTTTTAAAAACATCCACAAAGAAGTGTGCCATGACTTGCCATACCACTTCTGCTTTTCGCATAAACACGCCCCCCAACAAACTTATTTTCAGTATGGCCTTAACGCGCAACCACTTACAGCTGCAATGCCTCTATATGGACGCGCTAGATAAGGATGCACCCAAAAAATCTGTCCAACGTCAGCTAGCGATGCGAGGTCAATCACGTATGCTAATTTTCTGGCGGGACGTACTCGGGGGCATTCATGCTGGAACAAACAATGCATCTTGTTTAAAAAATTAATGAATTCCATGTGTACAAGGGCATAATAAGACGTCAACACAAGTAAGCCTAGAAGCAGCTAGCAAATATAGCCAAGACGCCGCAACTATAATTAAGGAACAATTTACGTACGGCAAGTCAATATAACATATACATCTCCGGGGATTCACCGTACAGCAATAACAATAATGGAACCACCTTTTCGTTAGCTTTCCGTGTCCTTCACTATTATCACCAGCGTTGTGCTAATCATGTCGCCTTTGACCTCTACCAATGCAGGTCATGCAGAAATGACTTGTGAATACATTCGGCAAAGCCATCTTTGCTTTTAGCACCAAATTATAGAAGGCCATTTTTTTAATGAGGCTAAAAACGTGACCAAATGAAACGTGTCTACAACTGGCCGCAGCTATCGGTTAGCCAAGCAGAGATTCAATAGTGAAGCTTTTCTTCCGCTTTGTCAGTTGTTCATCTTTTGCCCAGGACGAATGCTGACCAATAGATCGTTTTGAAAGCGGATCAACACAGGTAGACGCAACAGGATTGACCGGAACCAAAGAGTCAATACGGCAATGAGTTTCAGAAAGCAAAGATGGTATTGGCTCTCCTTTCTGACAACATAGCAAAACATCAATAGGCAATGAGTCGTCGGACTGTTGGCGATTCCTGTTACGGACAGGCGGTTGGAGCATTCCATTGGACGCCAAGGCGTCTTGCAAAGCTTCTTTTGTCACTTGACTTAGTCTGAAGCGGCGACGTCGCCTCAGCAAACTTCCATTTTCAAACATCGTATAACATGACGGATGTAAGGTCCAATAAGCTCCCTTACCTGGCGTATCTGGGCGTCGAGGTATTTTAATAAAACAATCATTGAAGCTCAAATTGTGGCGTAACGAGTTCTGCCATCGTTGAACGTCCTTTTGATAGAATGGAAATTTCTTCATGATAAAGTTGTAGATTTCACTCAATGGCAGCATCCGATTCGGCGATGAAGCAATAGCCATTGCTGTTAAAGCTATGTAAGAATACGGAGGTTTACGATCATCCAAACTATTGCTACTCATAATGGATTGTCCGTCTATATGTATATATGTAAATTGATACTAAAGAGTGTGTGTGTGTGTGTGTGTAGACGAAGTGATGATTCTTCTTTGCCGTTACCGCTAAATAATAATGTAAAAGTGTACTGTGTTCACAGCGGCCATTGAGAGTCAATTGGCCTAGTATCGTTTGATCACTGAAAGGAGATTGTTCATTGGCCAACGAAAATGTCAATTGTCGACTTCTTAGGTGATCACTGACGAAGTAAAATATAGTTCTTGTCATCTTACACTGACAGCACCAACTGAACATGATTAACAATGGCTATAAAGATGGTTGCTTCTTAGCTGCATTCAACTGAAAATTACTCGCTTGATAAATCGATTCAATTGCTTCACGTCGCATGCAAAGTTCATCCGTCACACTGTTTGAACAAACAGTATCAGCTGGTTAAACTTCTTAAAAGATGTAGTTGTTTTTGCTTCTACGTTTGAAAAAAGCTTTGCCAGTTATTTACCAGCATAAGGTGCAACAGGACAAACAGCAATGCAATGACGAGCGGCACCATTGCAACTGGTTAAATGTCCACATTTCGCTACTTTCCCAGCCAGCAAATTGCTACTCACTGAGAGTATGTTTAAAGTTGAGAGGAAAAAAAACTATTTCAAAGGCAGACTTCTTTTCAAGTAGAAGAACGCTCCTTGTTGTCTCCGGATTTGTAAAAGTTTTGCTACAAGCAGGATCATCACACTTCGTCATATGATATTGCTTTTATCGTATTCAAAACTAAAAAAAAATTAGGATGACGACTAAGAGAGAGAAAAACGTTGACGCGATGTTACTTGTAGAAGTAACACGTTGCTGTTGAGCAGTCGCATCCATCAATAGTCTTTTACGTTGCCAGGTACGTGCTCATTTTAGCTCCTAAAAGGGTAACACCCTTTCTCTGCCCTATGTGTGCAACGTGAACTGGTAAAAAATAAAGACAATTCTTTGCTAGCTGAAATAGCAGCCTCACTGGCGGCTAAATCTGATACATTGATGGCCTAAATACCATTGCCCGTCACCGAGGATGCTGTCAACAGAAATTCTATCCTGAACAACTACTATTTCTTTCGACGAAAACTTTTAGTCATTGGTGAAACGAAAGCCAACGCAAAATCTCCTGAATTGTTAGAACATAACTGCTGCAAATTAACGGGTCCGTAAGCATTCCTACTATGCGTACAGAGGAAGGCAACGTGATTTATTGAAGAAACAATGAGTTACACCAAGGCTCGTTGGGGTATAAAAAAGACTACATAGGCCCCTGTGACATCCTGACAACTGAGTAAACTCGGTTGTTGCCACAATAAAGAGCTTCGTCTGATGAACTTTGATCGTCAGCTTAGGACAACACTATAAAAAGGCATACTGAAATCGACTTTATGCAAAATCTCAGCCGGAAAGACATATTATACAAAGTAAACAAAAGCTGTTGAACTCAACCCTGCATGGGCGTAGTAGTTAAGGTTTCGTCGTCCTAAAGTGGGGAGAATTGTGCGTTTCAATTAGGAAGCTCAATGGAAAATCATAAGCGAGCCCAAGTTTCCTTAAATGCATCGTACTGACACTTCTGATCGTGCCGCAACGATAATGCAATAATAAAAAAAAAGGAAAAACAAACGGAAGAAAACATTTTCACTCGAGAAGAAAAGCGTCAAAATTGAACTGACGTTTTGTCAGTGGACTAGTACACGCTACTGCGCCGTTTATATGGAAAACTTAAGCTAAAAAAAATTGACTAAAGGCAGGAAAAAAAATCATTCTCGCTTGGCGCAATTCCTTGCAAGGATGTAACGAAAATACAGTTTTACTGATGGTAAAACGAATGCGAGCAACGGTACTGTTTGCCACAACGATGACTGCGCGTCGTTGTAGCAAATCTCAGCATTGTTCAACGTTTTGCAAAAACTCTTATCCTCCCATCTTTGACTAAATGCTTTAGTCGACTTGATGACGTCATAATAGCAGGGATGAGGTCACTATTTCTGTGACGTTCGTTCAGATTCGACAAAACATTGCCAATTTGCATAAAGCCCAACTATTGTACCTTAAACTGTGACTAACATTTGTTAAATGAAAAAAACGCTTAACGGCAAACTGCGATTAGGTTCCAGTTTTCGCCTATTTGAAAAATGGTCTTCTTTTGTCCAAACTTTGACGCACGCAACTTCCGCGCGCTCTCGAAGTCGTACGGCAGCCGACAACTGCTCTTTAAATTCAACTTTAAAGCTTAGCTTTTGTATCGCTTCTTTCAACTCAGGCCGCCAAAAATTACAAATCAATTTCGCCCCAACAAGGTTGAACGTGTCTTCCAAACAGGCGGACAACAGGTAAGCGCTGATGACAAGTAGCGCCATCTTTCTATGTTCGGCTAACTCTGTTACGATACGCGGATCGTTACTCAAATTAAAGACAGTATCACGTACGGTGATTTCATTGAAGACAAAAGACCACTTAAAGAACAACTAACCTAATGATCACCATTAAGCTAAAAGTACAGCGTTAAACCGCGTAAACATTGTCGAGCTTGTATCACTGGTGCTCCCAAAAAGCTACCTAAACTGTAGTTATTAATATCTTACTTCCGAATGAATGACAAACGCTTTTCAATAGCGGTCCTTAATTACACTGTTCAACTCTAGTTTTCTGTTGAAACAGAGATCTGGAGAAACAATGAAAAATATGGAACATTACTAGCCTTCTTATACCTTTTGCGTTAATGTCGTTCAACAGAGATAGCTGAAA
This sequence comes from Trichuris trichiura, assembly GCA_037903355.1. Taxonomy (NCBI): domain Eukaryota; kingdom Metazoa; phylum Nematoda; class Enoplea; order Trichinellida; family Trichuridae; genus Trichuris; species Trichuris trichiura. Next base: position 22,411 of record JBAJFE010000045.1, read on the forward strand.
ATTATATATTCCAAATTACATCACGAAATCGAAGCTGGTAACAGTCATTTAGTCGTCATTTGCATATGCGCGTGGCATCTTAACTTTTTGCTTATTTAAAAGCCTTTTCGTGCTACGTAGCCAAGTAAACAAGAAGCTATTTCGACGACACTTGAATAGAACTTTTCATTACGAAAAAATTATTGACAATAAAGCTTGCAATTACCACTTTCATTAGCGGCGCTAAGATTAGCATATAATCGTAGAAATGCTGACAGTAAAACGTTGAAGTCAAAAAAAGGTATCGCAGTCATAAATATGCTGCATTTGGTCGCCTACAATAGACTCGATTCAGAACAAAACATGAACGGATAAACCAATTACTTTTTCAGCGCACGTAATTATCATCGTCATCTCGTCATGTCGCATTGCCAAGTGGATTTGCCGTGGAACGAGAACGCTATTACGTACGCAACGAGCTTTTTGCTAGTTGCCGCCATAGTTGGATTGGCTTGGTTAACGCAGACTATCAACAAAAGTTGCAAAACACTCCAGCAGCTAAACATCATACAATGCGTCACTACGAGCCACATTCACCGCCATGAGTGTATGCCACTGCCCAACTATGCTAACGAAATGTACCAGAGAAAAGTATTCATTGAAAAAAAAATCTATTAATAGCTAAAACAATAAGGAAATTATTAAATTGCTATCACTTGATAACTATTAATACAATGGCTAACTTTATTCCGTAAATGGACAATAAACGAGTGGCAAAAACGCAGGCTGTTGCCCGGAGCTGTTTAAACAAAAGTATAAGTATGTCGGTGACTTACGTTGCCGCCAGCTTTTTCATTTTAATTTGGATGATTGACAATGCCAACTTAGCCTTCAACGTTCTCTAGAAAGCAGCGAGAAGTCATAAAATGCACTCGGCATGTAGAAACCTTCGGAAAAGTTTCTCTTTGAAAACTACTAACTGTCAAGGGAATGTTGTAGCTTCCTGGAGCAATGCCGCTCCGTCGAATCCCGAAAATTAAGCCGCCTACCCACTACGAAGTCATACATGTTCACTTACTCAAAGCGACATTAAGAAAGTTGGTCATCAATGTTCACTCGGCATGACGCATTGCGCGCGATTCGAGAACTTAAAGGCGGGAAAGTATCCCACTTCTAAACGATCAAAAATGACAGACGCGAAGCAGAGAGCAAATTACAACTTGCCCGAATCGGACAGCCGAAAAGTACTGAACTTATTGTCTTGAAAATTTCCGTGGACGACGCAGCTTTAGCACTTGTAACGCTTGGCGACATCCAATATTCCCAAAATGGAATCTGAACAACAAAGTCATTATTTTTGTTGAAGAAAAATCGATCCGTCTATTTCGCACCAATCTCCGATTCCGTCTCCGCAGACTGTTTACGTCCGCTATGAACTGTTCACTAAGATAGATGTCGCTACTTCGTCATAGCCGAATACGCGCATAGCTTTTCTTTTGTATCCATCCAAGCATAGGATATTCATAAATGCAACCAATGTTAAGCTACACGACTTCTCCGCGGCTACTGAAAAATAGATCCTTTTGTAAACGGATACGCAAACCTTCAGTGTATACAAGGAGGCGCTAAGTTTTAATCTGCATTTCATAAGCACTTGCAATATGCGGGATAAAGTGTTTATCGACTTATCAGATTTTCGAACTGCGGCAATCATTGCTCAACTTAAAGACGACCCGCGCGGATGTTGTTTGAGAGGGGAAAAACATGACGTCACCACTTCTAATATTCGACGACGGTAGGACGCAACCGTTTTCTTTTTAAGCTTTTTTCATACATAATGACATTTCCAATGCGAAAAATTCGCGGACGCATAGATGACAAAGCGACGCTGAAGGGAATAGAATTAAACGTATAAATTTTCCTGCCATGTTTACATCAACTACCACCAAGAAAAGGCGCGAACCACTTTGTTCTCCTTTTCACTGGTAAAAGTATCAATTGTTTCGTTAGCGGCAAGAATACTACCTGCGTATCTTTTTAAAAAACGGTCATACCTACTTCCGTAGTAATAATGCCAAAAGCCTTTTTATTGACTTTCCGCAAAAAGCGCGCCAAAATAGGGAACAATAAGCTTTGCTTAATTTTTGTTAAAAAATTTCGCCCTACCGGAAAGGGCGGTGCGAACTTTACAATGCGAACAGAATTAAGCTGTCTTCTTTCTCCGCGAGAAAATTTCTTTTTTATTTACAAAGTTGCTTGGCTAAAGTGGGCAAAACTCGCGCCATTGCTACGTTGGTTAAATCTATTTCTGTGACGTCATAACCCCCTATCTGGTCACTGGAAGTTATTACGTCACGACAGTTCTACTCTCTTCTTTACGAGAGACCATTTTTTTCTTCTTATCATCACTGGTCGTGTAATCGTCGTTTCGAGAGAGGGAAATTATTCCGATGCAAATGCTGTTGATAGCGAGAACTGTTGGCACGAGTGGAATGTTTGGCTTGTAGATTTTCAAAAGGTCCCTATCGATAGGAGCTTTTGTAATTTGAAGCTGAACCTAAGTTGTTTAAGTACCCTTAACAGTTCTAAGTCTGCGGCTCAAACCGCCAGTCGGTACAAAGTCGATTCGTGTGTAGAGATGTGTTGTTGGATAAGACGCGTTTCTTTTTAAACATTGAGTCATCGATTCGATGTCGCTATTTGCATTTTCCTTATCAGCTTTGTGTATCACCTGACCATTGTGGGATTAATAATTTTCAAATATTTCGAGCACATCTCTTTGTAAGCTGACCAGCGCGTTATATCAGCTTTGAGGTCGCGTCTCGAATTTCACATGTTTTACTTTGCTCAGCAGAAGAAAGACTTCTCTACGCAGTCAGCTCTACGGTCAAGTGAACACTTTGAAGCTGGATCGTCTTTTACTTGTTACTTTGCCTCGCTGGGTAAATTGAAGCTCAGATTAAATACCCCCACGACTGGGTAGCACCGAGAAATATGCCGTGATCCAATGCAGCCTTCTTGAAGAGCATACTTTGTAACGCGAGACGAAACTGCAGCACAATATCCTGTGTTCGCTTTTGCACGCGTTTGACGTTAAAAAAGTAATGCAATTGAGATTGGCTGGGCAAACTGCAACCGAGAAATCTTGCTTAAGCAAAAATGTTGCACTCGCTTCAATACAAGTCACCGCCTCGTCAGTTCAACAAGATAAACCACCTCACATTTTACGCTTGAAACCTCTCAGGTTTTCTAGCCGCTTTCCTTATCTAATCAAAATGAGGAACGACACCCATCATCATCGATATAAACCAATGTTAAAACATTTGGGTCTTTTCCAATGGAAATAGTTTCGTAGGTGGCAGTAATGTCGCTGCTGCTTGTTGCCCGGAGAAGCGAAATAATAATACCCACCGGAAGACGGGACATTGCAAAAAATTAAGGGAAATTAAAAATAAAAGCTTAGATACCGTGGGCGGACCCACCGGAAGACGGGACATTGCAAAAAATTAAGGGAAATTAAAAATAAAAGCTTAGATACCGTGGGCGGACGTTCGTGAACGTACGCGTCAGGGGACTGCTTCAACTTTTCCCTTCTTCGAAAGCAACGGGAAGAATACCAACGAAATACTTAATATGTTAAACAAAACAACAACTAAAGCGTAAACACTACCTACAATAACTTGTTTTCCAGCTGAAGTAAGCGTCTTAACGGCAAATCGAATGCAATTTTTCGCAAGAGTTCTACGGAGCAACCAACCCATATCGAGCTTGCAGAACTGTCTTATCACTGCACATATGCAAACGACAATTACTATTACAGCTTTGGAAGCCAAATTCGATTACCCTCATTCAAATTCTCAATCAGTCCACCAGATTAACCTTTTGCTCAGTGATTATACGAGTAGTCTTTTCGCGAACGACAAACAGGTGGCGATGCGAAGTTTTCGTCTGACTTTTGCTCTTGACAATAAATAAAAAAATCTATCCGCGTCAGCTGCATCCAATTAATAATCGCTAACAAAAAGTCGCCATACTTCGCCATGGTCACATCTGTAAAACGATACATTTCGAAACGCGGAGACTCTTCCCGGATGGGTTAGGACAGGGTAGCGTAGAGCTTTATGGCGAACTGCCCAATTGAGATGAAAAGTATGCAAATTGTGAACAACCTGACCAACAATAATAGCACAAAAAAGTGCTTATGCGGAACTACGTTTCTAATGAGAACAATGCAAGAGAAGTAAGGCAAATTACCAAAAACCACATCGACTGATTGACAACATCCTAAAATGACGCGCTCATTGTGCAATGCGACACTTTTCTTTGAAAAATAAAATTTTTGCACACCGAGTATTTAATATGAAACCAATTAAATAAGGCGTTGCGCCAATTGAATACGGAATAATGAGGCTGATGGACGGTTTACGCGGGCAATTTCCATTTAAAGAAAAAGTTCAATGGAACTTTCCGGATTTACGCTTAAGCTCTACGAGTCGCTTTGGCGACGGAGAGTTCATTCAAGTTCGCTCGGCTAAACGCAATTCGGTTGGACCAACGTTGCAGACGACGACAACAACTATACTTCCGCTGAATCTCGACTCAAAAGAGAATGTTGCAATTGTTGTTGATTTGCGGTTGATCGACTGGATTTCATTCAAAAAAAAGAAACTACGGAAGCGGCAACTTCGATCTCACTTCAAGGTGTTCCGAATAGAAAATGGCTGCGCTAGCCAATGGTTCGTCAGTGTTTAATCGACACTCCTTGTTTGTCGCATTAACCGCTTCCCCTTATTGGCCATTTTTTCAAAGCGATTGCTCACAAATTGACATTTCCAATTTGACGGCTAAATCGAGTTGCCAATTTCTTGCCGAAGCCGCTCACGCTTGCACCTGAAGAACAGCGTCGAAAAGACGAACCGACTCTACATGTATTCAAGCTTCAAAACGGGTCGATGCTTTTCGTCAACAATAATGACCAAAAATTATTAACCGACTTTGGAAGGGCGCAACTCAGCGACAATCTCGGATGCATTGTCTTCAGCGTTGTCAAATTGTAAAGACGACTCTCCCGTCCTACCGAACGAGAAGGGTTCGTATATGGAAAGGCATTTTCTGACGAAAAGCTGACTTACAAAGTACGATTCAGTTTGTTGCAACACTGACTGCTACCCGAACGGCTGAGCAAAGGCGTTTTTTCTACTAGGAACGAAAACAACAGTTTCATCGATTAGTCGTCTAACACCTAAGCGTGATTTGACAAGCTCAGCACTTGCTCGCAAATGCTGTAGGACAACCGGTGGAGCAAATGACTTTTTCTTTTCAATTAAAGGTTATCCTTAACTTAATACATTCAATCTTAAGGCATCTTCAACGCTGTTAACCGCAAAGACAACAAAGCTGAACAATATCTGAATGTCGTTTATGCAAATTCTCTACAACGGCTTCACTTGTATCGGAATCAGTCGTTCACAGCTGCGCGGACAGAAATCTTCGGCGTCAACAATGGAACCGCATTATGCAACAAGTAAAGTTCTTCCTCTTTCGTCGACGTAAGAAAGCTCACGGCCTCACTTTTCTTCACGAACGAAGACACAATGGCGAAGGGCAAACAGAATTGCAAAATTTCACGTTCACTTAAAATATGCGCGGCGGAATGAGACGACTTACAGCTTCACCCATTATTTGCATAGGATGTTTACGTTACCTGACGTCCCTTTTTCATACTGTGACCAAAGAAAACAACAATTACGGAAGCTTTGCCTACTGCTCATTACGGAGAAGCAGATTCTCCGTTGACGAAGAAACAACGAAACAATTGGGATGCTCAAGTATACGCCAGAATGCTTAAAGCCTTCTTTCTTATTATTTGGCTCCTTTTAGGCGCCATATTGGAGCGCCACGGGTTAACCGCAGTTACTTAGTGTAACATTGAGGCGAAAGACTAGAAAAACAAAAGATCGCTGAAATATGACCAATAAAATGACAATGAAAAAATGCCCTACGGATTGACAGCTCAGTAAATTTGCATAACTATAAAGGATCGTCAAGCAGACATTTCTGCTTCGCCAACGTTGGAAAACAACCGGAATTATGCACCTCTATAAGGGTCCTAAAAGAATAAAAATAGTACGCAACAAGCTTTCCCGCGCGCCAACGTTGACAGTTAAGGAGAACGTTTAAAAAAGCCGCTCGCAGTGGAAACTGCCTACGAACAGCAAAACATAACGCAGGCCCGCAAGCTGTCAACAATGAGCACTTCTTCGTCGACTTGGAAATCAACTTGACGAGATGGACGAACTGTGCAGCACACAGTTGTATGTTTTGTTCACGAAAGGCGGGAACACGCGGAAAGCTAAAACAATGATCATCGATTGAACTGCAACAAAGTTACAAAAATTAGTTCGAAGGAACGAAAACGGGAATTTCTTCTCCTCTTTTTTTCTCATCGTTGTCGCGCTGCTGCGACAGAGCAAAGCTGAAAAATGACGAACCTTAAGGCGACATACGAACTTTTTATGAGACGACGTGTATCAACCACCTACGAGTGCCATTCCCGCTTTGCGATTATGCCCGAAAAGGAAATCGATTACTCAACTACTTTACTTGCATATTCAGCGCAGCGGCGGAAACAAGTAAATACAATTTATGTGAAAATACGCAGCGACAGTGGACAGAGCGAAACGACCACACACCAATCAAACATACCTCAGCAGTGAAGAATGTGCACAAGAAACTTATAGGTGTAAGCAACAGGTATCGGGAGAATAAATATAGTTCAAACAACTTTACGTGGCAGAGTGAACTTTCGACAATGTAGAATTGTGCTGCTTCAGCTTATGCAACTACCAGATATGTGTCTGTCTGTGTGTGTATACAAGAAGAAGAAGAAGAAGATACCATTGTGACGAAGAGCAGCATCAAATGTGCGACGCATATTGCCCGCTCTCCTCTTTTTCCCTTAATGCCCTCGTAAGGGCATATGCATTTTTTTACGAACGTTCAATCATTGATAGCTAGATCGACCGCGATGGGTCGTCCTTCTACTTGCATTCCGTTCAGCGTACCTTAAAGCCAAAGTCTACTTGAAAATACAAGAACAGACAGATGTCCATTTTGCCAAAGTTAGGATGTGCGCCCAAAAGCGCCCACCTCCCTAAGAGAAAAAACGTAAGACTAACCGGCCGCTCGTTCAGCATCACGAGGACTCTTAAATCGTATCTTGCCGACACCGGGCTGAACAATGCCAGCGAACTCAATGTCGCCGAAGGATCTCAAACGATCGCGCAACGTTTGCCAAGTATAGTCGGGGGGCAACTAGAAAAGTGAACATCACACACAAACAAGCAAGCAAGCAAGCGCCAGCTCAACGCTACATGTCCTGCAAATAATGAGACAATAGATGAAACAACAAGCATGCACAAAATCCTCTCTTCTTTCTCAAGATGGAATGATCACTAGTATTGGGAAAACTTTCTTTCTCCTCCTCCTTTTGGCGAATAACTAATTTGCATATATATATCTCTCCTAAGATCAACTCGGCATTCCAAAGCCACGCTTACAGAGAGGATCGCTATAGGAGCATCGAGATTGAATAAAATACTACTTTGGAACGAGTAAAAATGACCGCATGTTCTTCTGGCAAACTTTACAATCGAAAATGGATCAGCACACCTAAAGCAACCCTGTCACAGTCTAGAAAGGATAAGTAAAGAGTTGAAAGAGCACATAGTTAATTATTTCTAAGAGCAGAGAGTAAAAGCTTACGTTTCGAATGATGATGAATCGAGGTGCCGACGCTTGAGAATGAATGGCAGGAGTTGGGTCGTAAGGTGGACCGCTGAGCAGCGATGGTAAATTACGATAACCACCGCTGCCGCCGCTTCCATTCATGGAACCTGGCATACAGTTTGGATTTGGAAATGCCGAATTCATGGGCCCCATAATTGAACCGCCGGCGGGGGCTACTGCGCTTTGCAAACCGTGAAAACCACGGGCGTAACCCATTGCGCCTCCCATATCCATGCCGACCCCTTGACTTCCCGGGCCGCCGCTACCAAACGGCATGGAATTGACAGTTGCGGGACCGTATGCATTGCCGGCTTGTTGGAATGCCGGATTGGGCGCTTTCTGTCCGCCAGTGGCCATTTGTGAAACCATTGATGAACTTACGAACTGCGTATTTTGACGAGGGCCGCCCACAGGCATTGCGTTAAACTCGTTGCCGCCGCCGCCGCCCACGAAAGCGCTATTGTAAACCTTCGACGATGGAACTGTCGGATTGCTAGCTGAAACAGCAAATAGTCTTTTCCACTTATCTTACATATCTTTCGTGGATTAGAAATTTTCAACACAACAACCAAAATGCAAATGAGATGAAGATGAGGCGTCGAGAAATCGATTCGACCATTGGACTTTGAACATGAAAGCTGAATGAAGTTAACGTATGCTACGCAGCCCTATTGGCGACGTACTGTTAAAAATACAAGTGATTCAAGCGATAATCTGAAAGACGAGCTTAAAAAGGAAACCCATTCAGTTATGCGAATAATCTCGACAAAGGTTGGCCTTATTTGGCAACGAAAGAAAAAGTAAGCCAAAAAGGTGACTGGCAACTCCTTGCTTGGCTAAGAGAATTTTCATTTTTTGCTTTGCCAAAGGGCAATAAATGTTAATTTCGCTGCTACAAAAAAAGTGCCTAAAACAAAAAAAGTTGATTGGCTATTTTCCAGCCTGAACATCAAAGTTAGCGCGTTATCACACGCGGACAGAAAACAATGGACAATGCTACTGTTGAAATGGGCAATAGCTGGGACCACTGCCTCCAAGCAAAACCAAACTTCAATAATACAAAAGCACAGCAGCTTTGCAATGAGCACTTCCATTGAGCTTTAGGGACATTTGCGCTTCAACGGAACGGCCTTCGGCCGTTCCGTTGAAGCGCAAATGTCCCTAAAAAGATCTTTTTAAAAAAATACGAAAATGGGTCGTGGTTAAGCTTACAACTATCCGGAGAAGCCAAAATCCCGAAGGTCGAAATCCGGAATGACAAAAGTTACAAGGCGTTCCTTTCTTAAGCTCCTTTCGCCATACAGATTATTTTTGTTCATAAAGTTTTCTTCGACCAAAAGGAAAAACTATTTTGATCTTGCCGCACTCTCTTAATTCAGTAATATCATTTTCGGGATATCGACCGTTCGGGATTTGGACATACACCTCAACTGATAAGCGAGGCAAGTTACGCTTAAACTTCATTCAATTACGAGCAGTCACATTTTTCGTCGTCGACGAAGATGAGTGCAGGTTCGGAGAAGAATAAGAAAAAAGGTTGAAAACCGTTCGCGTTGTACTGCAACGGTTATGTTTCGTGATACATTTTACAAGGATAATGTATCCTTTAGGTAAAAGCATTAAGCATTATATCCACTCTGTAAAGTTAGTAGAAAGAGATTTTTGTAAAGTTATCCAAGGCGCGAAGCCAGCCTACCTTCAATACCCAAAACTTGACTAATATCAGTTAATGGCATTCCATTTGCTCCTAAACCAAGTCCAACCCCTTTAAGTCCGTGGGGAAGGTCGGTAGGGTTACGCATTTCCGACGGCGGCTTAGGCGGGATAGTATCCTAAGACATTTTTCAGCATCAAAAGTTTATGGACGAATAAAAGGAAAGTATTCGTACCATACGGACGTTAAGAGCCTTTTCAAAGTACTTTTGATTGTTCAGCATTGATACCGCCTGTACAGCTTCGACTGGATGGGAATATTCGACGACGGCAACTCCTTTGCTTTTGCCCGTTTTGTCCAAGGGCAATTCAACGAATGTAACCTTTCCAGCAATCGAAAATACGTCGCGAATTTTTGTTGTTCCAGCGCTGAAAGGCACCTTAAAATTAATAACATTAGGAACAACAGTCAAACGGGATCGATCGGGGCAAATTTACGTTGCTGACGAAAACGCGATTGGTTAACGGAGGTTGAATGCCCAGACGACTGAGGAACAAAGGACTTAGGCCGTAAGTTTCGTAACCATCCGACATTGGCGGAACCTCTTCTTCAACTGGAGCGTAGGGGACGGGTGCCGAATAGCTGCGATTGGCAAAGAAATCGATTCCAGTTTCATCCTTGACCTTTTTGAAAAATCTCTCCGGTTCCTAAGGTCACAATGCTACGTTACGCAACACCTAGTGCGAGCAATCAGTCAATAACAAACCCGAATCTCTTTAACAACTATACTACGATCTTTAAGCATCATCCTGTGCATCGTTTCGACGCACTTCTTGGCAGCCTCTCTGTCTCTGAACTCTACGACACTAGTAAAAGCGAGCTTTAGTACGCGGGCGATAGACAAAGCCAAAGCTAACTCACGCGCAGCCTTTGGATTTGCCGTCGAAATTTTCGATCATTTCAACATAGGCTACGTCGCCAGCCTTTTCACGCACCAGATCTTTCAATTCCATCCATCGGACGTCGTAAGGAATGTTGCTTATGTATACCATCTTGTCCGAGTTGAGTTCGCGTCCCATGAGCGGACGTCTTGGACTTCTGGAACGAGCGCGTTTGTTTTCTCTAAAACTTCTACGACAAATTAAAATATCACAATTGCCTAAACACAAATACCAATACCTCTCCATCGCTTAAAGATAGCCAAAAACAAAGCTCTGATTATCAAATACAGTACGCTGGAGTTACTTGTATAATGCTTATAGCACTTGATGTCTGAGCATCATTAATCTGTCCTGACATATGCGAAGAGGAACTGTCGCTTTCGACCTTGCAATGTTAAGACGCTTGAAAAATTAGCATCTAAACAAGCAGTATTTTTTCAAAATCATATATGTACTAAAGATCCTTCTTTGCCAAAAGCAGCGGTTCATGATGAAATTTTATTCGAGCCCTATCATTTTGCAGACGAAAGGCAGTGTCTTACGTGCCGACCAGTTATTTGCCGCGTTTGATCGGAGCAACGACAAGCGGCGGGTTAGCTTTTCATATTACGACTTGCGCAACTGCACTCCTGCTTTTTAAAGTGGCTTTAAATTTTTGATTAGGCTGTTGCCTTAGAATCCACCGGGAAAATAACAATGGCAGAAATAAACTGACTCAATTTTGCTTGCTTTTGAACGCCAAGTCGGCAAAGTTGCAGTTTATTTTTATGCAGACATTTCTGCTAAGCTGCAGTTTCGCAGGTTACTCTGAAGCGAAAATATAGATCAGCACTTCTCAATAAAACTATCAATTTTTAGCCAGTGGCTGTGGCTAGTTATCTAACGCTCTTTGTTGCCCTAACGCTTGCCGGAGTGTTTTCACTGCGGTGAAAATAATTTTACCTGAAGCTCAGTCTCTTTCGTAATCCTGAAAAGTTACTTATAGAATTATAAATCAGTTAAAACGACTGTTTGCACGAACGGAACGTTAATGATTTTCAGGTTATTACCGTACGCACAACTGGTCTCCGTTGGAAAAAATGCGTTTACACCAGCGATTTCAAAAAATGTCCTGATAGGGTGCTACCAACTGCTGTCACAAACCCGCGGAAGACCACGGGTTGGTCTGTGCCACAGCTTTTCAACCTTTTTCGCGCAAACGTTGCCTGACTGCCACCGTTTGGTCACGGCCATTCCAATGTCGATTTGAAGATTCAAAACGCTGATTGGACCGCAAACATCTTTTGTTTCAGGTTGCCTTGGCTTTTCGATACCGACCTAACGCTAAGTTGGCTAAGGTCAATCAACTACGGCTCAGCGCAACCCTCAGCTTTCCAGTATGACGCTAAGGTATCCCAGCGCTCCCTTGAAAATTTTATAGTCTATACATATGTTTACTTGAGCTCAATCATTCCCACAGATCAACGATGTCTAAAGTACATGCTTGATATTTTAAATCGCAGGAGCACTGGAGCACAATGTAAGCTATGAGAGCAGAGTTGGAAAGAAAATAAATTTTACAAAGTTGCACACAATTTACGATGCTATTCTATTTTACTTTTGGGGTCATGTCGAAATGTTCCGAATGTACAGTATGATACCTGAATGCAGGTAAGACAAAATAGTTTAAATTTCTCTTGGCCACAGCTCACGTTTATCAAGACAAGTGGACTGTGGTTAAGCTAAAATGTAAAAACTAGCTTCTTCATGACGAACAGAAGCTAACCTTCAGGATACGACCTCCTATATCCGGAAGTGGTTTGGGGGAAACAGTCCTGTGATGAATCCTACCGATCGAAGAGAAGTGCACTCCCAGCTTAAGCGCAAGGAGAAAACGTTGCACCTACCATAGACCACACAAGCTAAAAATTTCTTCGTTTTTCTCCTGCATTTCAGCTACCTTACCGTAAATTTCTGGGCGCATTTGAACAAGACCTAATTTATTTGTTTCCAGCATGCAGACGAACGGGTAAACGCCACAAATATGATTTAAACACTATAAGCGATTTTACTGTGTCTCAGACTTATTCTAACAGAAGCCAGCCAGAATTGTTTTGCCAGCAGAGTTTTTAGCCTGTTGGCATTTGATTAAAAAGAAATTTATCGCGACGCGTTTGCGACCGTTTTCCCGTACAGACAAGTAGAGCAGTTTAGAGTAACGTGTCAGTTCATTAACTGAGCTATTTACAAATTACGCGTTTAAAACTGGCACGTTTCTCTTCTCTTTCTACGGCTTTCAGTCTTTTCAGAATCCGTACACTTTCTTCCGGTGCATAAGCAGATATTTGTGGAAATTATAGTCGGCTATACTGTAGGCTGATGAGAAGGAGTCAGGGAATTCAATAGATTCTTCACGCTTTAGCTTTTTTCGACGTCTTCGCGAATGCTTATGTGCTTCTCCGTTTTGCACGCCGTCCGGCGTCCCTGCGGTTTCTTTGGAAGCCTGAAGACTTTCTTCACTGTATTCAAACTCGTCCATGTAGTCATATTCGTTTATCGTAAACTGATGGTCGTTTTCCCAAATAAGGCGCCCACTGTTTGCTGTTTTGCTCTCTTAAAGTAGTTGTATTAAAATTTGCAGCCAACAGATGGTCGAAACTGCTTATGAAAGGATTTTCGAAAAGTTCTTCTGCGTAGTAAAAAAAAAGTTGACTTGAACGACTTGCATTACGTTAAGTGAAGAAGCGTAACACTTTTGGCTGAAATTCGAATTACAGAAAAGACAGTGTTCACTTTAACAGCTCAAAAGGTGTCTTATTCACAGCTTTTCAACGTCTAAGCTTTGCAGTAAACGCACTCGTCTAAACGGAGCCTGCGTAAAGTTTTTTCAAAAACTTAGGCTTACTAGACGCACTTGTTGCAGTGCCATCTATGTTACGATGAATCTTATTTGACAAATTTTTGACTAGTCAAAGATTATGTACTGGCACAATGCAGAGAACTTTTAAATTTTAACTCTTTTTAAATACCTTCTTCTCGGCAACAACATGTAACCTGCAAAGGGAAGAATGCATTTGCTTTTCATTTCGACATCTCCCGCGCGTACGTAAGTTTAACCTGCAAATCATTTCAGGTTCCACTATCTGCTACAGTAGGCTGCATTTGCGCGCACGCATAATACTACACTTGCGATTAGCACCTTATAGCCATTTAATGGTCTAAAATGTATTACCTTTTCTAATTCCTTTTTCCCATTGCTTTTTGCTTCCATACTTTTGACTAACACGTGACGAATGAGTAAACGAGTATCTAATGTACCACATAAATTGGTTTAACTTTCTTCTCACGTCGTATAAAATTTTCGTCCATAAAAGCATTGCGGTCTTTAAGAAATGACGCTCGCAAATCACTTCGTTTTCGGTTTCGGCAGTCTGAAATTTAAATGCACCAATTTTAGCTAATTGTGAAAGACGAGAAGCATTATTTTTCTTTCACAATGTCATTACACGTTAGAATGTGCCAAAAGTGACGGTGCCACAAGAAGTAGCGCGAAATTGACTGCGCTCATCAATGGCCATACACTCACCAGCAAACCATTCCTGCACAATGCAGGTAGCAACATAAGTCAACATATGACATTTTCGACGGCCTTGTCTTACGCTAAAAATACCTTGCTTAAAGTTACTTTAAACTGCAACACCTTTTTCCGGTATATGTAAATAAAAGGCGGCTGTTGGCTGGAATACCGACCTAGTGAATAACTGCAGGCTGCTTCGAAAAAGTTATAAGATGCAATTTTCAATAAGAGTAAAAAAAATTAAGCTTGTGGGGTTTTGCGTCTCTTTGTCGCCCCAACGTCATACTGTAGATTTGCCAGCCTGCTGTTCTGCCCTTAGCAAGCTTAAGCCTAAACGTAGGGCTTACGTTTCGGCACAGGCTTGGGTAAATGCAAAACAGGATGACGGGCATACTCGCCAGTAAAAGCGCAGCAGGCTGGAGGCATGCTCGCCAGAAGAGAACCTGCATTTCTCAAACGATGGGGCAACCATTGCAAACGAGAAAAACTTATTTTGGAAGCGTAACCGACATAACAAAATTCATTTACAAAATATGGAATGAGTTTAAGGCACAGAGCAATAATTCAACTGGTTTAAGAATTTTCGGACCTCTTGCCATAGCCGCCCTATCGTCCGAAAGAACCCATTTTCTTGCAAAGAACAAACTAAGCTTGCTTAGGTGGCTTAACATGCTTAGAGTGCAGTTACGCTCGCGAAACCCAGTTTTTCGCGCAAAATGCGTAGAGAATACAAGTTGCTCGTGAAACTCATTCAACAGCTACAGTACTTCTCTGATCCATGGCTGTTTTTGGCTAAAGACTTTTGACAAATAGTTTTCATTTGCTAGTATAAAATGACGGTTTACTGTCCAGTTTATTTTGGAAACTTGATTCAAGTTTAGCTATTGGTATATTTTTGTTTAGATGCTTCCGGAGTCGAAAACAGTGACAGCCAATGGGACGTCCACAATTTCAGATGCCAAGACGGGTAAGCGGACTAGTAATTTCAAAGTAGAATCAGCCAGAGGCCCCTAGACGAACTTATCCGCCGCGAAGAATGAATTGCATTCTTACGTGCGTAGCGACCTCCCGGAATGGCTTTAATTTGGGAATTACGATTTGGCCAAACTTAAAGCCATGGTACTTTATAATCAGGGTAATATCGAAATGTCCAGAAGAGAGCAGTTTGTTGCTCCTGTTTTAGTTACTTCCCATTTCGGACTGTCAAGTCAATTATGTGAGGCAGTTTCAGAATAACAAAACAACAAATGCGTCTTATGCAGGGTCATTGCTTATACCGTTACACATCCATTAACAAGCATGAAGCAGTATACAGATGGTTTACGAATAGTTGCTTCTGAAAAGCTGTACCTTGGTGAATTTAAAGCACTTGAAGATAATGAATAATGGCTTAAGGGTGAATAAGGTCTCCTAATCCTCTGACGTAGTCGTTTAGTGAACTACTATAACCCTCTTTTTGTTCCATTAACAATAAAAATGGCTTTTATAAAATTACTACGCCTTTCTGTTGATTTAATTGGGGCACCGCTTTCCTGTTTCAGAGTCCTCCGTTGCCGTCGAACAAGGTGACTTGACGCAACCTGCAGAGTTGGCTCAACCGGACGAAATGGCAATGTTTTCGTTGTTGGCCTTTGAATAGTTTTACTATGATACACTTTACAGATGATTTTTAAGCTGGAGCCACATGTATCCATGCTTTTAAATCCTTACAACCTACCGATACAAAATGCCTACCAAGTACAAGTGTCTCCAAACACTGCTACAGGTTTAGTACCTATTCGCATCTCTTATAGGACTTTCGTTGGTTTTAACTGAACGATTAGCATCTTAAGCATATTTTATCATCAATTTGCGCTGTGCATGCCTTGTGAAGGGTTGTTACGTTTCACCTGCCATTTTAGGCATATATCCAATATACTTTTTTTTAAGTTTTATTCCTTTTATTTCCAACAGCAAGTTATTCCATCGAGTCGTATCTTAGAGCTCAAAAAACGGTGATTGTTCTACGATGTTGGGTACTGTTGTCTGTTTGCCTGCAAACATCCTGCCACTGGCTGAAGAATGTAGGTTTTATCTTATCACAAGCACGACAGCTACCCCATTCTGCCCCTACGTAAGCCCAAACCGAACATGCGGCTTAAGTGGTAATATCCGACATTTTTTTGAATAATACCTGCATTTTCTTAAACACTGGAGGGTTACGGTAGATTGCTTGCAAACTTGTATTTTTATTTTGTTGCGTTTTCGAAAACCCCCGTAAAAGCCCGAGTTTTGCCTGCAATATTTTTTGCGTTGCTTATTTTGGTCGTTTTTGATTTACCAAAAGCTTTCTGCCCTTTTTTTACCTTCCGTCCGAATTGTTCTCCGCCATGCTCCTCCCACTGGACTGTCCGGAATGGTTGAACTTATTTTGCGCTTGCAAGCTGAGCTGAATAATTCTTGTTGCACAGTATTGAAACTTTAGTCGCCTGGCTGGCCAACCTTGTGGCATCCCGAATCAACTGCCTTATTGCGTTGCAAGCTGTGGGTCTTGCGAACTCCGTCGAGCGTAAAAGAGTTGAAATTCGTCCGGAAAAGGTGCGTCTTTTTCTCGTCACAAACAGCTCGGCGATTCCATTGGAAACGTTTCGCGAAGAGACGTTGCGGTCTGTGATTGCACGCTTCGAAGATAGAGATTTATTTATTCCGTTCAAGTTTCAGTATACTTGCTGCTGGCAGTAATGTCACGACAAGAAAGCCTCGAAAACTAGCCCAATTAATTTTATGCAAAATTGTACATTCGCTTACCGTAGATAGTTCTTCATTATTGTTTTTGCGGCTGAATTTCTCTAGATGTTGCGCTACTGTATATGTTTTTTTAGCCCAAGTTGCTCATATTGCATTCCGTCGAAATAAAGCATTTACCTAGAGTATGTTTAAGCTTAGGCAATACGCAATCCTAAAGTCACCGTTGAGAATAAGTCAGCGAAGTTCCGTGTCAGAAAAATGTAACAACATAGAGCGTTAGAACTTCGTTTTTTTTCAGTTGCGCGCTTGGTTATTTGCGTGAAATGACGTGGCGGCAAGCTTTGCGTGATTTTGCCAACTCTGCTGTTTGACGCCAAGCGTTTTGACGCACTGTTTTACAGTGAGCGCGTCATTGCATAGCCTTTGTGCTTTTAGCATAAACGTATAATACCTCATATTACGTTGCCATAGTCGCTCTGCTTTACAGTTAACAGATTTTGAGGCTACAAGGTTTATTCAATCCTTTACAATATATCAGTAAATTTCGTAATAACGCCCTTATTTTTGAATGTACAAATTTCAGCGGTTTCTGTGCCGTTAGGAAAAAAACTTTTTGCGTCAAATTCAGCTGCAAACACACGTCCTCTTACAGTTCTTCATTCGAGGTGAATCGTGGCCCTTTGTTGGCAATGGGAGTGCATTTAGGTTTAGGCAATGGATACTGAGTTGGATGAAGCAAACGTGCATAAAATGTTTGTGGTTGAAGTGGCATTGCTAGCACCGAATGCAAAGTGCCAAAAATACCATATATAACAGAGGTATGTTTCAAAATGGTTGAAAGACCGCAGCTCCGTGCAGTTGCAATAGGCAGAAGTTTAAAGAGGTTAACTTATTGACATAACGTTTAGCTAGCAGCCTAAGCGCAGTAGGTGCGGCGTCACTTTACATTTCTGGATTTTAAAGGAACATCGTACAACATTGCCAACAAGGCATATATCAATAGATGAACAGCATTATTACTGCCTCGTTGGCAGCGGGGCAATGGCGGGAAACGGGTCGAGAAAAAGTAAAAGCAAGAAAACCGAAACAACCAAGGAGAAAGCATTACCAATGCCGCAAGCATTGGCTATGTATTATAAACAAAAGATAAGACCTGCCGAAGAGCAATTATCGCCGGGCGTATACGCGCGCGCACCTCTGACTGATGACCAAATTACTTCCATGCCGTCGGTTATGTTTATTGGTGAATATTCGACTGGAAAAACAACGCTAATCAATCACATGCTACAAGCAGCCTACATGGGAAGTCAAGTTGCCGTTGGACCGACCACGGACAATTTTTTTATTTTGACACACGACCGAGTGGATGACATCGTACCCGCAAATCGCCTCGCGCAAGCAAAGGTGTTTCCTCACGCAGGCAATGGAAATATACGCGCGCTAGTAGCGTTCTTATCTAATTAGCATATTTGTCCTTTAATAGGTTTAATTGGATTGAAAGCCGACATTTTGGAACGATGCTTCGTTGTACGTTGTCGATCGGAGCTTTTACGGCATTTAGTCGTAATAGACACACCTGGCATAGTGAGCAGCTTAAGCGACAAAGCGAATCGGCAGCATTTCGATTACATTGGTGCCATTGGACAATTCGCCCGAAGCTGCGATGTCGTTGTGTTCGTATTTGACGCTAACAAGTTGAACATAGGCAATAGCGAAGTTGTACGCACTCTGCGTCTTCTGTATCCCGTCGAGGATCGACTTGTCGTACGCCAAAACTGAAAAAAGGAATATTGAATCTATTGTTGTACTAATAAAGCTTGCATTTCAGTTTGTCATCAACAAAGCAGACGACCTCCCGATTAGTCAATTAAGCGACATACGAGGTAATCTAGCTTGGAGTCTTAGTCGTCTGTTGAAGCGAGACACGGCCCCTTGTATATTCGTTGGATCCTTCTGGGACAAACCACTGCGTCGTCCGGACAGTTGCCGATTCTTTCAGCAGTATCTACGAGCCTTCTATGACCACCTTCGAAATGTCTCCGAAAATGTGCATAGTCTAAGGCTGGAAGAAGTTGTCAGTCGCGCTCGAGAAGTTGACTTTATGCTTCCACTAGCATTCGTCTTACGTAATTTGCACTTCAGGTAAGAGGCTTGGCATTGGCTTTCAATCGCATTGCCAAAATGGCGACTACGCTGACGCCGAAGAATAGAAAGAAACTTCGCCATAAACTACGCACGATTTATCCATGGTTAATTAAACGAAAGAAATTAAGACCTGAAGATTTACCGCCTATTGAGAAATTGAAAAACTTGTTGCTTGAGCCATCGCTACTAACCGTGCCGACCGTCAGCAGCGATGCGTTGAGCAAAGTCGAAGAGTTCATCGAGTCGGATTTGTTCAAATTCAAAGCAGTGCTGCCATGGCGACTACGCGTAAGTTACGCCGTTACGCATTGTACCGCTTCTCATCTGTCGTATGTTTTCTACGTTCAGCTGCGCGCTTCATTGGAGCCGAAAGGAAAGGACGAGATTGACTTCGATTGGGCGGCCGTCGTTTCCGAGGCCGAAAGAAATGATTGGAGAAACGAATTCACTTACCTCTATCCAAGCTACAATCATTTGGACGCTTGTCAGCTTAGGCAAATTATGATCAATTCAGGAGTTTCGTCCAATATGCAAAATAAAATATGGAATTTGGTGGACGAAGACAAAGATAAGTTGATCAATGAAAATGAATTTCTTCTGCTTCGGTATTTGCTGGCCCGCGCTTCAAGAGGCAAACGAATTCCCGATTGTCTCCCAAAGAATTGTCGTCCGCCTTTAATGAAGTTTAAGAAATCGAGAAGGAGTTCAGAAAAGTCTGAAGCGGACGACAAAAAGAAAACAAAGCAAAAAGGAAGCAAGAAGAAGAAAAAGAAGAAGAAGAAGAGGAAGAAATCTAAAAAAAGGAAAAGTTCGCGTCGAAGTAAAAAGTAAATGTTAGAACTCTCAGCTGATATTAATAATTAATAGTAGAACGTAGACGACTTGCTTTGCCTTATTATCATCGACGGTTTTGCTTGAGTAGCTATCTTAACGTTCTGCTGCTGATATAGGCTTGTTGATAATTGACTCTACATTGAATAAGTTCCTTTCGTTAAAACTTATTTCTACGATCACTTTTGCGTTTCTAAGCCCTTTCGAAGTTGCGCAAAGGCAAGTGGAAAGTATGAAGTGTGATTTTCAGGTAACATAATAGACTGCATTGTGCGTGTATGCTACGTGTCACGCTGAACGACTATTATATTCGTTAAACTTATGTTCTCAACGAAAATATTACCACGCAATTTTATTATGTGTTTTGCCCCGTAAAATGACTGCTCGAAAGTGTCTACAATCAAAGCCAACAAAGCGCAAAGAAGGGACATTCGGTTACTGATAGAAGCCAAAATATTGTTCAGAAGTCGTCGTGCGCATGTTGGTGTGTACGGCAATTGCGTGAATTACTAAAGTAAGCCCTAAAATAAGCGATGGTCTCATGTTTTGGTGGTATAAATAAAAATAAAGTTTTTGTAACCTCTTGGACAATGTTGTTCTTGTTGGTTGCTGCACAATATTATTGAAATCATGGTAAATCCTTTTGCCATTTTTATGCGAATGGTATGAATTTGTAGTGTGCTTTGCAACGGGCGCACAAGACTTCGCGTGGGAAGCTACAGCAAGTACACTTTGCAGAAGTCTGAATGTTCGGAGTTGTCAGTTTTTTTCAACCGAATAAGTTATAATGGCACTTATTTACAGAAAAAATGAGTAAAAAGGCTAATTTAAAACTGTTGAGTCTATTCTGTTTTGTCGTCGGCTAAACAACTTGAAAACATTTCATGAACGCTTGCAACTGGTCGTGGAAGATGTCAAAGCTTCCAGTCACTATTTTTGCGATTACATTAAACAGTTATCCATGTGACTTTATATACAAACGAATTTACAAAGGTTGAAAAAGGTTATTTACGTTTAAGGGAATAAATTTGTTTAACAGTGCCTGTTCTGGCAGAAGGTAATAACAACTCTCGCAACGTAGCGTAGTCGAAATGTTGGTACCAATCCGTTACCTTTTACTCACATAGAATACTTCGACTCTATGAATGATTATCAAGTTAAGTCGAAAGTAGGTTAGTGATGATCAGTCTTTAAACAGCCGCTATCGGCTGTAACAATGCCAATAAAAACAGTTTCGCTCTTTCAGTTAGCAACGCACAACATTAACCGTCTCTAGCAAATAGCGTAAATACATAGAGCTGTACTCGTATTCTTGAAAATGAAGAATTAAAGCTCATTGTTTAAAATAGATTATTTTTAATTACCGCCGGTTTAGGCAGCGTAACCGCCTAGTCCGTAATAAGCGCCGTTATTGTATCAGTAACACTGCCTTCCCGGAACACTGAGGGCGTGAAGTTTTACGAATTTTACGCATTTGGAAAATTCACAGGTACGTAAAGTGAAATATTGAATATGAAACTCGCGACTAAGCACTAATTTCATTATTTTTTAATGAGCTCGTTACTAGAACGCAGATTTATGCAGTTTTCTTAACGTAATTGGGGTGTCCACTTTGACGCATGGCTGAACTTGACGCTCAGGGGTTAAGTACTTACCGCTTGTCCATCGCTATCTGATCGCCGTCCGAGAGTTTTGTTTTGCTATGCGCATTGGCTTAAAGTTACCCAAAATTCACCTCGGCCTCAATTCTATGTTATTCTCTTGCAGTTGGCATTCGTTGCTTTGGGTTCGTGAGCATTTGTGAATTCCGAATGGGCCTAAATCCTGAATTTTCCAAATACTAACAAACTCAAAGCAATGAACGTAGATTGGAGGAGAGCAACATAGAATTGAGGCCGAAATGAAAGCAAGGTAACTCTAACCCATTGCACATAGCCAAAAAACGTATGGACAGTGGTCAAATAGCGATAGACAAGCGGCAGCTGCCTAACCCAACGAGCGTCAACCTGAACTGTGCTTCAGTTTAAGCGCTACGCCAACGCGAGCTTCCTCCGTCACTAGAATTTGTCTTTCACTCGACCTTTCGTCATACTGTAATTTTTCCGGCTGTCCTGTTTTTCCCTTGCCAATTCTAATGCTAAACTCAAGCCCCATATTTGGTTCAGAGTTAGGCAAAAGTAAAACAGAGTGACCGGCATGCTTTCCGGTAAGGACATGGCAGGTTGGCAGCACCTTTGACATCAAGGAACCTGCATTCCATGAACAACATGTTTTACGTAATAATTTAATAACGCTTTGAAGATGAATGCTCATAGGATAAGTCATTCTGCCAAATTCATCCACAAAAACCACTTGCTTCATTGGCAGCTGTTTTTCTTTGGGTTTATAAGGCGGCGTGACGTTCCGAAACGTTATAAAAACTCGTGATTACAACTTTCTAACTGAAGTGTTTTATCAGTCTTAAAAGAAACTATTAGTTTTAATGCATTTCAAACTTCGAAGTGCCAGTTTATGGATTTGGCCCTTAGTTCACTTGAAAAAGAATGTTGACCTTACAACGCCTGATATTTCAGACAATTGCCAAAAAATTGACTTTTATTTTGTTCTTGCCCTTTCCTGGCGTTGTCACGTTTCGTTTCTTTCTACAAACGTCTTTTGGACTTATTTATTTAGATCTAGCGCGATCAAATGCCCTTTTAAATGCTTTCCTGAATATCTCTAGCGTCTGCGTTAGCGTTTGCGCTGCACCTAACAGGGAAAAAGCTTTTAAAGATCCTAAAAATTTAAATATCACAAGAAAGTATTTTGAAAGACTAATTTTTGAAAAAAAATTAAAATTAGTTTGAAATATGCGACTGAGCTTGTACGTTAATTCAACAGCCTTTCATTGCCACCGAATGAGAACGTTGCTGGCGTGAATTAGAACGTGCCGCATTTGGAAATGTATGCCCATTTGGGCAATCACTTTTTACTAGTACTCCTCCTCTTCGCCGTGTTGTATCGTATCGTCCCATTCATCCCATTGAAGATAACCGCTTTTTGGACATTTCAGAGGCGGAAGTAGTGGTCGGACAAGTTTGAAAATTGCACCCTCCTTTTCCATCGTGCAGCAGGCCAATTTTGGTACCTTCTTGAGCATCGGCACAGTGATGTCCATTTCAAGGGGCATCTTGCGCAGCGCATGGCTAATTGCCGCCAAATTTGGGCCCTGCGTTACGAGCAAGAGAACATCCCCTTTATGGACGTCGAACAGAGAGTCGACCACCTTCTTTTGTCTAGGCAATGCTAAGCGAATTTCCTTTCCCTTTTTTGAGTTTTTTTAAAACTTACCGATCGCAAAATGCCGCGCGACTTTCGCTTGACTTCCAGGCTGAAATTTGAAATATTGGATGGTAATTTTTGTCCACTCGAGTAATCTTCAATAGACCAAATTGCTCAGTGGTATAAAACGTTGGCGCTCTTTCAAAACCGTGATGATCAACGAAGTCAGCAAGGCCTGGTTCTATTCGAATCTTCGTTTCCTGGTCGCCTAAAGTTTTGCATTACTGTACAGCCGAGTCTTTTCAGACGCTAACATACCAAGGTTTGTCAACAGGACATCCAATGTTTGAATGCAGCAAAGACACGGGCTACAGTAGGCAACCCCTCCAAGGCATGAACCAAAGTTAGCTTTCGTTTGCAACAAGTACTCACTGGCTAGCTTGCACATCAGCTTGCCGTATATTGTCAACGGTGGGTCGTAAATAAACTCTTGCAGGCTATTAGCAAATGCGGGTAATCGTGCTGGCAATGATCCATCTATGGCCGGATGAGATTTTTTAATTTGAAATGTTCGAATGCGGCCAAGAAAGTTGGCGTGCACTGGCCAACGAACTCGTTTCATCAGCCCATCCGGCCAATACAAATAAATCCATGGCAAACCTTCAATGGGTCGATCGCAAGACTCAGCCGCTCGAATTACGAGAAGTTGAGTGACCATTGCCGATTCATAAGTTGAGTGACCGTCCGAAAATCGTACGAAGGGCTGGTCACCGAACTGTGCGCTCTTTCATTGGTTCGCTGTAAAACTATTGTAAATTTTAATTAATTTCCCCCCGCCGAGCGCTTTCGTTCCTTCCGCTTAAAAACCAACTGATAAACTAGAAATTCTTTAAAATTAAATCACTTCAACCGACTATCATCCGTGCGGCCACGTTGGAAAACGCTTTTTAAGGCAATCTTATGCAAATGAGGTTATGCTTGCATCAGAGCTTAAGGCTTTCAAAATTTACCGATGCTATCAAATTGACCAATTGATTCTACAGGTAACATTTGCGTACGAAGAGCTATGCGTGAAATGAAATCATTTTTTAAAACGATGTCTGTGAGGACAATTACGGAGCCGTAAACCAACCGAATTGTTGAATGTCGTTTCCACTTGCGAGCAGCGATTCTCGCGTTACGTTGTCGCTTATGGTTATCAGTTTGCGGGATGACCATTTGACGACCTAAAACATTTTTGCATATTCCGACTTACTTTCATAAATTCAAAAGGATGAGCAGCGAAGTTATGCTTCTCCTATCTCTGCTGCTTTTCACGTGAGACGTTGGAAATTGTGTACATCTTTATTTTGCAGCAGTTTCATTTTTCAGAAATGCGGAACAGAACCGCCTCAAACTAAAGCTTAGTCGGCTTAAGTAGTGCGCTTTTTTAAAAAGCAAATATGAGCCTACCGAGAATGAATTACTGATTTCTGCCGCACTAACGGTTTAAAGTTACCTCACTTGAGGTCGAAAACCAAAATATCAATCGATTGTTATCAATACGTCCCTGTCTGCCGCAAGATGAGTACAGGTGTTTCATTTTGCATGCAGAACGCTCAAGGGAAAGCTAGATCTTAAATTTTACTTTATTTTTTATAATTTGCTTCTCCTACTTTAGCATTGATTTATTATTATTACTATTATTCGGTTTTTAGCCGCGTGCCATCAGTCTACCGTACCCATTTTGTGATGCCCATGTTCGATTACGATTCGGGGGTAACAACCCGCTATGACGCGTCTAAAACTTACGTTTAAGAGTGTTGGCGTGAGATTTTTTCAGAATATTATTTCCTCTTTACCTGAATCTGTGGAAAGACCTTAAGTATTGTATGAGGCTTAGGGAAAAACAAAATCGCATTCCGCGTTTCTTTCAGTAAGCTGCAAAAGCAGCTTAATCTGCAATTGCGGTATGGAGAACAGGGTAAGCTTAAGCCTCCAGAAAAAAATAGTTCCGTTTGGGCTCTAAATTTCACTTACTTCTTTCCATTTAAAATGCGGTGGCAGGGAAGCTCGTAGTGCTGAAATCTATGGTTTTATCTGTTCTTGAGGTTCAATGATGAGCATCTATCAGTTTTTGCTCATTTAATGCATGCACTCTCAATGTCGTGATTGATGGCGGATGTGCTTTTCATGTGGATATCCCCCTTTAAGGCGACTGCGAGAAGCAGCTCTGACGTGCTGTTTAATCCTTGCTTAACGAGACAAAAATGTATTTACAAAAAATATACATTTGTGGAATCGTCCTGCTCATCAAAGTTGCCGCTAAGAATGAGATATAGCAATTTTGAGTTTCAATCCTTTTTTACATCTTTTACCTGTTTAAACGAACTAGCGGCAAGTTCTTTTACAGGAACGTACGGCCGCGCTACAAAAAGCCTTTTATATTACTCAAGGATAATTTCGAATTGTTTTATAGCATACTGTAGGAACGCAGGTTACGTAGACTAATCACGCAATCTTCTAGGAACAGCAGCATCTACAATTTTGGATATATGAGTTTTCCAACCAGTAAACATTTAGCAGTTTAAATCTTGAACAAAGAGATGCAGATACGTCGCTTCAACAACAAACAAAGTGCCTAAACAAAAAAATAGGTAGCTCTTTCGTGACCAGATGCACCTAGTTCATTGTTGCGTACCGTATTGCTAGTTCGACTAGCGTTTAAACAAGCTCTGCGTTGTAGTTAGCCAGCTGTCAAAAAACTGCGAGAACGTAGCATTAAGTGGATCTTCGGGTCATGCCGGTTATATTTTTTTAATCCAGCATTTCCGCGGGATTTTTAACCCGTTGTTCATTAAACGTTTATTCAAAAAAACGCTTTACGGAGCTTTCGGGTCTTCGCTTGACCCGTCATCAGCGTAAATTGTACCGCCCGTCGGATCGGTCTTTATGGTTGCAAGCCGCCCCATCCGACCAACTTTGGCAGAGACATACTGCCGTCAGCTCTATCTTGAGCCGTAAGGTTTCGGTACCGCCTAGTCAGTCAGACGGCGCAGCGTGCTTCCAACCGACCTCCCACAACGGCGGCATACGAACCGAACGAAAAAAGAAAAAAGGAAAAATGCCGGTTATAAGCACAAAACAATACCAAAATGTTCGCGGGATTTCTAACCCGTTGTTCATATAACGTTTATTCAGAAAAAACGTTTTACGTTTTTTCGTGAAACGTTTTTCTGAATAAACGTTATATGAACAACGGGTTAGAAATCCCGCGAACATTTTAGAATAAAAATAAAAAAACCCGTTACGAAGAAGAAAAAATAAAAGAAAAAAAAGAAAGAAGGAAGAAAAACAATACCAGTCCAATTAAATTGTTGAGCCACTGGCAACGAGTGAAGGTTTATCAGACGATGCAGCGCTTAGTTTCGGCGTCTTGTTCGTTAATTAAATGAAGTACCTGCATTTCATCAGATTATTGTATGTTAGAGCAGAGTAGCTGAAAACATCCCCACTTTTGGGTTAATCCTTTCAGTCTTGTTGCTTCGCGTTTCTTTACAATTTTGCTGCTGTATCGCATTACCTTAGTCGGAAAACAACGTCATCAATAAGGAATCTCTATTGGCAATTTCCCTAACGACGTCCTCAACAATCAGAATAGCAGCGGAAAAAAAGTTATCACGTTTTTTGTGAATGCATTTATTCTGACTAAGATAGGGAATAAATATGATCGCTTCGAAACGCGGGATGTCTTTAAACAGGCTTAGGTAGTTTCATAGTTGGTCTTTTGGTTCACGGGTTTGGCCTGCTTCATGTATCTGTAAATAAGAAGCACCCGTCTTCAATATCTGTAAATAAACTTCAAAATTCCCTACCAACGAATGCATGAGCAAACTGTTAGAAAAAAACAGAACAAATTGTATACCTGTTATTGTTCCGTCGTCAGCAGTGGAAGCGAGATGTTTGTTCGGTAAGGGGGTAAGTAACACATGGGAAAAACGGGTGTGTGATTAGTCGGGTAGGGTGCAGCATTAGAATTTATTAATTAGCGGAGCCCATACTTCAGTAACTGCCATCCACTGTCACGGTTAATGGTGGAGTTGCTTTTGATGTAAAGCGCCTCCTTTATACGTCTTAGGTGAAAAAAGTCCTTCTGGCACATTCTCTTCGGTTGCAGGTCGAGTGCGCACCGAGAAACGTGCTTAGTGGTCATCAAT
The DNA here is from genome assembly GCA_037903355.1 of Trichuris trichiura. Taxonomy (NCBI): domain Eukaryota; kingdom Metazoa; phylum Nematoda; class Enoplea; order Trichinellida; family Trichuridae; genus Trichuris; species Trichuris trichiura. The sequence goes on from JBAJFE010000045.1 coordinate 49,489, forward strand.
ACGCGACTTCCATTGTGCAGTTTTACGGTCATCATTACTAAGCATTTATAGTATACAAAGAGATGTTCCGACTTATCTGGACAGTTTTGAGCGGCGGGAAGACGGAATTATAAAAGAATGCTCTTTCTAGAACCTGCGCACAGTAGGCGAAAGAAAAGCAAGCAGATTCATGTTGAATATTACGCCAAGGTCATTTCCTGCGCCCTGCACACGTACATTAGCTGCACAACGGCTAGCTGAGCAAGGATATCTTCCTGCTGAGCGTAAGTGTGCCTGTTTTACTTCGCAGACGCTTCACTCAGATGGGTACTGTGCCTACTGGTTAAGATAACGTTGTATGCTATACGTGATGCCGGTTACTCCCCAATCCAGCACATGAACCAATCCCCACTCGTAAAAATGACCATTCAGAACACACGGGACAGAAGGGATGGCATGTTTGTCACCGTGACCTTCCCAGCGTAGGGTTGAGCAAGAGAAGCTTTCTGCTGAGAAGCATTGAACGTAAAGCACACGATTCACATCAGAGAATACCAGCCCGCGTTATCAGAATGCGCCATAGTTTTTGCGATATATTTGCACCTGCTTTACGACTCAACCAGCGATTAGCGCGTGTTGGCGTTACGGACAAGGAATTGCGTGTTGCTCACGCGTTTTCCGCAAACACTTTGCCTGTACAGTTGCTTTTCCCTATGCTCGCTCCAGTTTTGCAAGAGATGTTGCTGCAAGAAGAGCTGCTGGAGTTGCAGTCGAACGTAGAGCTGAAGGCCTGGTTATTACAGGGCCATCAACAGTTTTGGCTGCAGAAAGAAGTCCAGGGGTTGTACCCTGGCATATGGTACGTGGTAATGAAGTTACTGATTGGTCTTCCCTCGTCGAGTCCAGTGGAGCGCGCATTTAATATCGTTACGGACCCAGTGACGAAGAAACGCAGTCAGCTGCAAACAGTCAGCGCGGCGATCTGCGTCTGCGAGTTACCTCGATCGAGCCCAACATCCACAGGCTAGTTCGAGTGCATCTGGGCGAGCCAAGCAGCTGTCTCTGAATTCTCGAAAAACAGCTTGCGGAAATAAATCTGTACAGCTGTAGTTGACCTTCTAGCATTGCAATCATTTCAGCCTATCAGTGCGCTGAAATTGGCCAATTAGAATAGGGGACCCAGAAATTCGGAAGCCTTCTTAGGGAGCCCAAACGGCCTTCCTCTTGAGAAACACTGGTACGCACTGGACCCGTCATCAGTGGTCTTAAGCACTTAAGACCGCTGATGACGGGTCTCGAATGACCTGAAAGCTCCCGAGTCTTCTTATATACATAACAAACAAGAACCAATCCGTAATAAAGTTTTTCATTATGAAAACATATGGTCCCGTACCAAGAAACCACGTTTTCATCAATGAAAGTTCTTTTTATTATTTTGCCATACTTTTAATGTACCATGTTATACTTTACTTTTAGTGAACTCCTAGCTAGAATTATCCTGCAAAGTTGAAGGTGAAGTAAAAAAAATTGAAACTTTAAGTGGAAGCCATAGGTGAAGTAAAAAGTTAAAATTTTAATTAAGAGGGGTTACAAACAGAATTAAAAATTAATAAGAGTAATTAAGAAGTAAGAGTAATACCTGCTTTTAATAAGGAGATTAGTTTCAAGAAACTGTCAATTGGCAATGACAATGAGTTGTAGGAGTTCCTTGTTAAATTATTTAAGCGTTGAGGTTGCTGGCCCCAGCCTAAAATAATTCTGAATCTTTATATTTGAAATATTTGGAAAATAATAATTTGTTAATAAATTTAGAAAATACAATGCATATTATGGCATAATTTTTATAATGACGGTGATTTCAATCGGATGAATTGTGTTTCTAATTCTTCTTAAATAGGTAGACATTTATAATTCTAACTGATGACGATTTCAATCGGATAATTGTTTCCACTTCTTCTTAAATTGTTTTACTAATTCTATTAGAATAGAACTTTGCGGTAACCCAGTTTCTAATTCTAACCAACGTCAAAATTAATGATGATTTCAATCAGATAATTGTGTTTCAGCAACAGAATATCTTCCTAAATTGTTCCTAATTCCAATTGGTAATTTTGTTTCCAATTCTAACCAATGTCAATTAACCAAATTAATTAAAATTCCTTTAAGTTTTGATTTTGTCAAGTAAAGGAACTTTGTCACTTTTAATGTAATTTGTTTACTTAATAATCAAATCTTTTAATTTTTTTACTCAGTACCCAAATAATTACAGTTGCCAATATTTAAACGCCGCCGCAGCTCCTGCGTTTTCTCAACTACTCTGTACCTGCTTATCATTTACCTATCACTTACTGCACAATTACTTTACTTCTGTACCTGCTTATCATCTAACTACACTTCACAATTACTTTACTTATGCTTTTATTACATTTGGGTGGTCGGTCGACATGGACATAGATTGGTTTGCGACATGGCCTTTTGTAGATTGGTGTGCGTAGAGCACCCAACGTTGTAAGATATAAGGAAGAGGACTCGAAATTGTACGATATAACGATATGTACGATATGCTAAGTATAGTGGGTAAAGTGTCCGCTGAGGAGCGGACGAAGAGAGTCACCGTCAGTCGGAGCAGAGCAGTCTGATCCCCAGGTTTGTTGTTCAACTGTTGGTAGGTTTTGTAGATTCATAAAGCACTTATTTAGGAGAATCAATCGATATGGATTTTGAAAGGCAGTTCAAAGAACTATCGCTGACTATGAAGACATTGGTTCTCACGTGGAACAACAAATCGTTCCAGAGCTGCAAGTTGCTCTTTTTGTCTTCAAATTCAAAAGGAAGAGCACCCGAAATTCTAAGATATGAAGAAGAGCAGCCCAAATTGTAAGATATAACAATCAACAGAATGAAAATAATGTGGTCAGCGAATGGGTGGACTTATTAGAAAAAATTAGCCACTATTTGCGGAAGAATCAAATCACTTTCACGAGTATAACCGGTAAAGTGTCCGCCTAGGAGCGTATAATGATCAATTTATGGTAATTATGCGTGGGAAAGATTGGTGTGCGTCAGAAAAAAAGAGCACCCGAAATTGTAAGATATAACAGTGATAATGAATTGAAATAATGTGGTCAGCGAATGGGTGGGGTTTTTAGAATTAATTAACCACCATTTGCGTCCTTATTACTGGTGACTTGCGATTCCTGTCTGAATCTTCAGGTCAGGGGACATGCAATGTTAAACAGTCGCGCAATAAAGATTTTGTACAAATTTGAACATTTTTCATTCAGACCGCTACGTGCTTTTCCTTAAGCTACAGTACGGCGGCTTCTCAGAACTTACCGACACGTACGCGCAAACAGGCGTCTCTGAAAGCGAAACGATTCCACGTCAGCTAGCGCAGTAGTGCAAGGTCATCAAAAAATTGCATGCCGGTTCTGCGAAAGCAACAAAGCAACCTTACTTAAACGTATGCGAAGGAACCAAGCAAACACAGCAATCAACTTCTTGCATTGCAACTTTCAGCAGTGCTCATTGAACCAATCCATGAAAGTGGGCCAACTGGTGTTAGGATAGCATTTCCACCCCTGCAAAAAAATACATTGGTCTATTTGTTATACATGGAGCAGAATGTCCTTACAACGAACTCTAGTTACAAAGTGAAGCGGAAAGAAAGCGAACAACAAATACTTTCAGGATTAACTGTGATTACTACAACCACAGTCGCGAAATAGCCAAAGCAATGCTTCCATCCGAAGTAAAAGATTGACAACAGAGCTAAAATCTCCAGCAATGAACTTCCCACCTCTAAATCAAGCCATTGTTTGAAGAGCAGAGAACCCCACTGAACAGAGTGAACGCAAGTTGAACGCTTGAATGTGGGCCAGCTCAGGAACGGACGCTTTAAATGTCAGTGAAGCGTTTCCGCCTCAGTAAATCAAAAACATCCAAACTACTGATCTCCAAACGAGCTTCAATTTTTATGAAAGGAGAATAACCTTACAGCCATCTTTCGCTCTAATTACAGATTAAAGCAGAAAAAAATGTCTAACGCTGATTACCGCCAATTACTTTCAGGATGAATAAAGCGCACCACAACCACTGTGGTTGAGAACTGCAAACTATTTCGGCAGTTCAAGATGAAACTTTCACTGCCTACGCGAGGTCCTTTGTCGTGAAATTACAGTTTCCATCATTTTGGTTACCCAGACTTGATCCAAAGAAAGATCGATGCAGGAAGGACTACTGTTGCCCAACCAAATAACTACTGCCACAACCAATTGACCAACAAGCAATTGTTTTCAAATGCCATGTGACACGAATCATGGGTGTGAGCACCACTAGTTATCAAATCATCATTTGAATTGCAGTCAGATGACATCGAGCGATCTTCTCACAGGCACAAGAATTGCGGCTGATTACTGGACAACTTTCAGGTGCTGCCCTTGGAGACTGCAGCAGAAGTAGAGACAGTCAAATAGCGCACGATTAGAGACCTTACCGGAAGCAACAGCGCCATGCAACAACGAACCAAACCAAGCATCACGGGAAATATTTCCATAAACATACGAATTCTTCAGGCTCTTAGAATGAGTAGAAAGCGGATTAACTTTAAGCAGATGACTCCATTTTTTGTCTTCAGCTAACTTTGAAGGTTTTCCTTTTCATCCATACTTTGTTGTTCAAAGAAAACTATCAGTGCAACAAGTTGGCGGTCAGCCAAGGAGTACTCCAAGACATCACAAGAGCTCAACTCAGAACACCAAAGGCTAACAAGATAAAGGACACTGGGAACCTTTGTTTACATGTGATACTTCAACGAAAAGACTTTCACTGCTTCCACAAACATCACAGTGGTTAACTTCTAGCTTGTCTTGCGTCCTTTTTGATACTCTTACGCAGAATGTCACAGGGAGTCCCAAGTTAGGATGAATTGCTATGAAAACATGACGCTGGACATGATGAACCATTTCAGGAAGGCGCAGACATTTACGCCTTGTTCAAACATCATACAAGAGGAGATAAAAAATTTGCATACAGCACCAAGCCGACTCCTGCGTACACACGATGTATCACTGCACGATCCAACAGTTCACCGCTGTCATAAAAGTGCGCCAACAGGACTTTACGTTGTTCTTAATGTCGACAGGAGCTACTTGCACTTGTTGCTTTTCAGAATCTGCTTCAATCACAAAAAATCGTCTTCTCCGTAATATTTTGGCCATTTCTATTAGTCGACTCGCACAGCACTAAACAAATCTACCCAACAACCTGAACAAACTTTGACAGCGAAACAGATCCATCTGCTCATCGTGCCAACTCTCACCAAACAGAGCACTCACTTTCTGATGGACATTTACATAGAGAGTTTGAAACACGTGGGAACTTTGCCCCTCATCTACCCATTGTTCCTATGGACAGTTAGTGAACACCTTAAAAGTTCCGTGCATGTTGAAGCACTTGTGGCATACTCAACGATGTCAACAGACAGTACAGTCAGGCGAAGTCAATAGTCGTTGTGACTAACCGAATTTCAGAGACGAAAGTTCATCAGTGATACAAAAGGAACAAACAATACTTCAAGCTCGCACGCCGTATCTCTTCCACAGCCCTTAAGTTATCCAACATAAATGCCTATTGGCCGAGTATATGCCAACTGCTGCAGTTATAATCACTGCTGGAAACAGTTCAATCTGATCACTTAACTATGCGAATCCAGCATGAGCAACCAGAACAGTAAATAAACCTCATCATTAAGTACCCACTGATATCACTGTTCGCTGAGAGCATCAGACTATTCTACCATTCATAATGCTAAATTCAACTCTTGGAAACTTTGCATGACACGTGCTAGCGACACTGAGAAGCAGAAGAAAAGTCACTTTACTCTTGCCAAAGAACAATGTTGCGGAAGAACTACTTGCTCATCGCAGAACATTGCAGAAGCATCAAACCATAGTGGATGAGCACGATGAGCACTGAAACAGTTGAACATGTGCTGACTAAGTATTCTCTTGAGCAGCAGCGGCAGAAACAAACCTCCGCCAACCAGAAAAAAAACATTTGGAGCATACGTCACGTTAGTGCTCAAACTATCACTTCGCGCTGATGGGAATTTCAAACACCCATTCACAGAATCTTATGGAAGTCTCACATTTCTTTTCCAAATAGACGACCAGTTCAGACCATTCAAGATGACTTGAAATTATCGGCAATCCTCTGGCGCAAGACATGAATGTGAAGAACACTAATCACCAGTTAATCGTTTCAGTTGTGCAGCTTGCTCAAAGGACGGGTTGTTCTTACATGCGATCATCTTGTAGATGCACCGATCGTTTTTGGACAACCGATAACTGCACGAACTCATGATTTAAGGAGTGCTGTTACGTTTCAGCAGCTGTCATATTCAACAGCAGGTAAACCACGGCATCTTGCAACGGTAAAGCGTTCAGAAATTGTATGAGATAGCACCTACATCTGAATACGTACCTGCAACAAAACTACGCTCTCTCAGCGCTTCAGACTGTTATAGAATGCAAAGTTACGGAAATTCAAGCAGCTGCATGGCGCAGCGCTCAGTATATTCATTTACGACTGCAAGGAATCATGAAAAAAGTGAAAAGTCCCAAAAGAGAAGACAAAGTTTGTTTCAGCGACTGGACGTAACCAGTTGTCTTGAAAACGTCCTCTCTTAGAAAAAATAAAAGCTTGGAAAGTTTCGCGTTTTGTCCGCCGCCTAACTTTCCTAAAAGCCCAATATACATTTGACGAGTTCAGGCACTGGCAAGAAGCCATTTTAGTTTGCCTGAAACAGTCCCACAAGCGAACACTTCTGTGAAAGTTTAACAACTCATTGGAGAGCACCATACACCGATACGACGGCCATCTTAATTCCCCTCCTTGTTAAACAATGGAAGCTGGCGAGATGGCTGAAACAAGCTGCATGCAGACTCACCTTCACTGCCACGAATCAGTGTGTCAGAGAATGTGAACGAGGAACCTTTCGCTGCTCAAGAGCGCCCAGTAGACAAAAGTCGCCACTTGCGCCTCATCTTTAAACATCCTGCGAGCTTGCAAAGGATCTGACGGAGACAAAGAAATCAATAACATACTCGACAACAACCGCAAGCTGTACCGTGATTTTAACGTCCTTTTCGGTTAGAAGAAAGCGTGCATATTGGACAATTGTTCCCAGGCAATAATGAAGCTCCTTAGCTGCAATACGGCTGTTTTTTTGGGTGAACTTATCCAACACTCGCATAATCTGCCATTCCTAATGCGCGGTTACCAACGTGACATGGCCACCTAACTGACCAGCAAAGCTATTGGTCAGATGGTTGGATAACCTGACCTAATTAAGCACTGTCCAGTCTGCTGCCAGACAAATGGTCAGCCTCAACTAGTATGTCTACTGGAGCCTCCACCTGCTGGCCAACCGCTTTTCCATCGTAGACATCCTATGCTCAGAATTTGGTCGCAAACACTGCAAGAGCGCGTACGCCAAGAGGACGTCTGGTAAAAAAAGTGCCATTGGACTCACATGCTTACCGGCAGCATGGAGATTTGCTGAGCCTTCCAAGGAATATTTTTGGTGGTGTTCTACTTCTCTCTCAGTTCTACAGAGAGGGCATGCGAATCGGGTGCGTCGACGAGAACTTGTTCAATAACTTGGGCAACTTTCAATTTCTCTGCACAAAAGCGCTCTTTTGATGGACGGTACGTGAAGACACTGAGGGAGTTCGTAAGCGGGCAACAAATGGATTTCTCCAGACGATTTCAGCAATGCATACTTCCGCGGTCATCTAACAACCTGTACAGACGGGTCGCGTCAGGGCTATTATTAGAAGCAACCATCTTTAAGGAAGCATTTAAGCTTTCTTAACATTTAAAGTTCCACAATTTTTTTCTCATGAGCAAGATTCATGGTTCTAGTCACAATAAGCATGGATTTCACAAGCGGATACGTCTGTCAGTAGTAACGTAACAGAGCAACCGATCAACATCGAACAGTATTCAGCCCCTGAAAAATGATCACGTCAACGAGGCTAATACTTTTGCGCCAGATTTGCCGCTAGTATTAGTCGCAGATCTGAAAGAGCAGACTTCAGTGATTTTACGTACAGCAAAATGTGATTACTCTACACTTCCCATTGCTTCTGCATCAGTAAGGCTTCACGCATGTATCACAGAAGAATCAAACCGCAATGCACGGCCAAGTGGGAAATATCATCAAAACGATCTCTTGCAGGACAAAGTTGATCACGATGAACAACTTGAGGTACCAATTACCCTTAGCCGTAACTGGAAACAGAGCCTGGAACAAAGCATCTATTTCCTCAGCACTTGGGTGATTGATTTTCCCTAAGACATACATACATGGCGGTGCCTCATCCGGTCATTCGTTGAGCTATATTGTGAGCTAAGGACCATAGCAAGAGACAGAAAGTTGCGTTTGTTAGTACACAAGTGCTACCAACGCACTGATGCATCGAAACAGTCAAAAATCATACAGGACACAAGTCGTTAATGTATACGTACCTCAAAGGAAATTACTTTGCTTCAGCCTTTTGGAAGACATTTGAATTTAGCAACATTTAATTTGAGACTCCTTTGAATATCGGCACATCGTTTCCTTCACTCCATTATGCACTGAATATTAAAAAAGGGATTTCAACATGTCTGTAGTGATCTTGGAGTTTACATAGGCATTTGGAGTGATGCAATTCGTCCGCAGTAAAGCATTTAGCTTCGAGAAACTGTGGATTTCGCAGCCATTTTCCTAGTTCTTCCTATGTTCAGAGTAGTTTCCGTGAAGCGGAAACGCCAAAAGAAGACGTATGAAAGACTATACGCTGGCTACAGAGAGCGAAAAACCAACTTGACCGTATTTTTTGTCCTCATTCGTCATACAAAATGTACTCACACCAGCATCACCAGGGAAGCAATCTGAGCACACTTATACTTATCAGATAAGCAACCACTAACTGCACCAGGTAGAGGAAAGTTCTGCATCTTAAGCCTAGGCACATGTCATTTATCAACCCCAGCTTTGCTGCGCATATATTCCAGGATGCCCACGACACGCAAATGGAGAATAATTCTAAAGTATTAGGATGTACGTGCAAACAGGCCACTGTGAAAACGAAACGATTGAAAACCAGCTGCTATTTTTACGCATAGTGCTCTAAGATAATCAACAAAGTGCATCTACGTCGTACAACACTTTGCACATCCAAAAAAAGAGTCGTTGTGACTTTCTTATGCATCAGAAATTGAGCGACGCGAACAAACGCGACGATATAGCCAAACTTATGCTTTCATCCGAAGTCAAAGCTCCATAACACAGCTAGAATCTCCAGCAACAAACTTTCTGTCTCTAACTCAACCTGTTGCTTAAACTGCAGCAAACCTCACTGAGCAGTGTGAACTCAACTTGAAAGGTTGAAAGTAGGCCAGCTAGTAAAGGGACGTTTTAATTGTAAACCAAGCGCTTCCATTTCCACAAACCGGAAACATCAGAGGTAACTTTGCCAAACCATATTCCATTTTCATGAAAGCAGAATTTCCTTATAACCATCTCTCCCTCTAATCACAGAATAAAGTTGAAAGAAAAATGTGCAAAGCTGATTACTCTCACACACTTCCACGATGGATAAAGCGCACATCAGCCACTGCGGTCAAGAAATGGAAACTATTTTTGCAATTCAACGTGAAGCTTTCACTGCCCATGCAAGGTCAGCGGCTGTAAATTTCCAGTGTGCATCATTTTGCTTCCACGCTTCATCCAAGGAAAAACTGCTGTTGGAAGGACTACCGCTGCCCAACCAAATAACAGCTGTCAGAACCAGTTGATGACCGGTACCTGAATATTTGAAAATGTATCCTGAGACGAATCGTAGGTCCAAACAACACTTGTAACGAAGTGACTAACTGAAGGGCAGTTGGGTAACATCGATCGATCTTCTCATAGCCACATGAAGTGCCGCTGGATACTTGGCAACGTATGGGCGCTACCTTTTGGGCCGCTACAGACCAAAGGCAGTCCCATGGCAAACTATCCATCAGCATAGCTTAAACAACAGCGTCCTGCAACAACAAAGCGAAAGGAAAGTACTGGCCAGGGGATAGAGTTTCATAGACGTACCGGCGACGAGAGCAACTTTGTTCAAGCCTTTATGATGAGTCGACATGTAAAAGCGTACCTACTTCACACAGCCGTATAGACAACTTCTGTTTCTCCAGTGAGCGAAGTTTAACGGTTTTTCTTTGTTGTCCACAAGTTGTTCTTCGAAGAAAGGTATCAGTGCAGGAAAACTCCGCTCTCGCAAAGAGTACCCTAATAAAACACAAGTGTTTGACTGAGAATGCCAAATGCCGCCAAGATAAAGGTCACTGGAAACCGTTGGTTACATGGGATACTTCAACGAAAAAGCTTACACTGCTTACGCATACTCAGCAGTGGCCCCTTTCCAGGATGTCTTGCCTCCAGTTTTGATAGTCTCACGCAGAATCTCACGCACAACCACAAATAATTGCAAATTCATATGAAAACAAGCAGCGTCACATGACGCTGGAAATGACCACCAATATCAGGAGCACATGGGCATTAGTCGTGTGTTCAAGCATGACCAAGTGAAAATACAAATTTCCGGTGCATACTGCAATCCGAACACTAATAGAAACACACAATTCTTCACCATATGCTCCACAACTGTAGCAAACTAAGCAACAGTTGAACATTGTCGCAAACGTGCATCAGGATAACTTCCACGACGTTCTACACGGAGCAAAAGCACAAACGACAAACAGACTCCGTCAAAACACAACAGCGTCGACAAGTGCTATTTCCACTTCTGCTATTTAGCTTCTGTTTCAATCACACACCATCGTTTCCTCAACGATATTTTGGCCATTCCGTTTAGTTGACTTTGCGAGAGTAGGGACAGCGTTAGACTGAAGATCTAAATGCCACCGGTTGAATCCGGGCTCAAGGCAAAAGCGTTGATTTAACTATAGTTCCACTATGCCTACAATATTATTGTTGAATTGATAGCTTAGGAAGAGAAAATGGCAATATTGTTGGAGCTATTTGAAATTACAAATTTGTCGGAATTTCCAAAACGGACGATGTGAAAATTTGCATGTGAACTATCCAACTGCATAACTTGGAATATTTAAAATTCGTGCTGGGTAAAGTTCAGATGGTTATTCACACGGCGGTTTATTATGTTGGTTAAACTTTAGACCGTATTGCCTAGGCCGGGAGTCGAACCTGGATTGACTGCTTAGATCGCTACACCATCTACGCGATGGACAGACTATTTTACAGGATTTCTCTGCACGTTGATTTATGTTAAGCTGGTTTTCCTTCAAAACGGCAAATTGTATGTCCACTTATCAGTACTCTACTAAACACGTCGCATTTGCACCATCTGCATACGTGGTGAAGAATTCTCCTCTATCAAATTCACGTCCGTTGCAGGTCGCTTTGATAGAAGGCCATTAACGTTCAATTGAATTATATGTGAATATTAACATGACCTTAATGAAGACCAGGTTAATTTTTTACGGATAAGTAGTGTTAGTGATTTTACAGTAGCACTCTGCTGACCTTTCAGGAATAACGTTATCTGAAAGTCTTGTTTTAAGCGAAGCTGACTCTTACGGAAACCATGTTCACTGATTCAAAAAAATTTGTACGTGTATGCAGTTTCAGTGTATGCCCATGTAGCTCAGTCGGTAGAACGTTAGGCTTTTAACCTAAATGTCCAAGGTTCGACCCCCTGCGTGGACGATCGCAAAGGCGGTTATCGTTTACCACCGTTTACTCAAGCTGCTCTCCATTTGTCTAACAGCCGAAACTGTTTATTCTCTACGAGCTACTGGCTATCCCATACGGACATGTCAACTTTTTAGTCTGCTGTTTATGGCCCAATGTATTCAGTTGATAGCTGTATGCGTAAACGCATTTTTTAATAACAATGCAAGATGGAGTCGCCATCAGTCCGCCACTATTTTGTGAGATGAAATCTTCCTGAGACGTAAATAATTTCCTTCCTCTGTGCGGATGAGCTTCCGGGTGTGACTGTATTAGTTCAATTCAATGAATGGTGAGAACGTTTTTTTAGTTCTATGCATCTGAGTGCCCCTGAATTTACTAAACGATTATTACAGAAGTGTAAATGCCTACATGGTTGAAAAGCTTGAACGAGTCGGAATATACACGACTTAGCACGTGAAAAGCTCATAGTGAAAGCTCCGTGATTTTAAATAAGGCGGCAAAAAGGCGCCTTACAAAACGGGGTTTTGTGAATCCGCTCCTGCTGATAGAAACCTTGTTTTGGCTAATTGTTAATGCGTAATAATATTGAAGTAAAACCAACGTGGAAATGTTCCTTCGTGAGGCGTGCACGTTTAGGTACACCTGATTAAAATGAAGTGTACATGTTCTCCGGCAATTCTATGTATCCATTCATTGTTCGCATTTCTTGTATTAAAATGTAATATAAATCAGTTTGCGCGTTTCATATGCAGCAAAAGCATACTGCATCACTCAAAACATGTCACCTTTCCTGACGCCCACGCAGGGGGTCGAACCCTGGACATTTAGGTTAAAAGCCTAACGCTCTACCGACTGAGCTACATGGGCAGTTGCATGCTGAGTCGACATTCATGAAGTTTAGAGTAATATGATCCCAGGTTCATGTAAGTAACAAGGTCTGTTTGGATATGTTACTTTGTTACACGTATTGCATAACACTTAGATGTGAAAATACAGCTTTTTGGTACGGGACTGTATGTTTTCATGATAAATTGTATCTTCTTACTGAATATGTGTCCCGTTTAAGTACAAAACCTTTCAATCCCGATTAACTGTCCACTATCTGGCTCTTTGGACTTCATTAAGCTACATGCTCAATTATTTTCATTCATTGTGCATTGGCATTTTTTCAATGCTCCGATTGCCTTCCAGAATAGTATGTTGTATTTTAAAATTAAACACTACTGACTGAGCTACATGGGCAGGGCAGCTACATGGTTCTTGTCGTTGCTGTATGATCATCGTGCTATTAATATGACCTAAATTTCACGGTAGGTACAACTTTCTGTAAAGCAACTGGCCTTTTTATATTAATGCTATTAATATGATCATCATACCATCATCACTAAGGGATGATTCACACTGCTGACTTAACCTGAATGAATTCTTGAAGCAGTTTAGGTTAAAGGGTTACTTCTGAGCAACGCACGGTGTCCACTTTATTCCAACTGGACTACTACTTCCTGAGGTATTGATACGTTACGTTGCCAACAAGTCGGCATAGTCAGAACCGGTCGACCGTTGAGGATAGCGAAAAAGAAAATAATTCTATTCAGGAAGCTGTGGCCCCATAGTCTGAACATCCTTTATTCGTCATGTAGCTCTGCCGTTCTCCACAGCAAGTGCTGATAGATGAAAGTTTAGATCACAAGGTTTGCTTATGTGTCTTTCCATCTTCGGTGTTGGTCTGTGCATGAACACTGAACGCAACAGAATGAACATTTCTAAGGGAACGAGTATCAACCAATGCTGAAGAATGAATCTGATAGTTCTGAGAGACAGTTAGTATATATTCAGATTAATGTTTGTCGTGAATGAAAGTATTCTTGCATGTGTAGCATGAATGATAGTTTTATCGATGGCTGCGTCACAAAAAGACACATGTTCCCGTGCCGGGAATCGAACCCGGGCCGTGTGGGTGAGAGCCACAAATCCTAACCACTAGACCACACGGGACGACGGATTGAGTTAAAGCTTGCTTAAAACTGTAAACTGTACTGTATCCTTAAAGAATGTTTTCTATGTATTACATAACAGTTTAAAGCAAACTGCTGTTGCTGCTTTCGTTTACAAAAATTGAAAAGACCCTCTGAGCGATAAGAAAGTTTTACGGAATCACTTGTTTTACCGCGAATAAACTGGCCTACAATGGTTCTAGAATGACCAACTTCCAAGCAGTTTGTTTTTGTATAGTTCGACCAGGTCTCTTGTAGCTCAGACTAAAAGGGTTAGTGGTCTAGTGGTATGATTCTCGCTTAGGGTGCGAGAGGTCCGGGGTTCAATTCCCCGCTAACCCCTTTGCGTTCAGTGCGTCGCTTGTGAAGGCGTTGCGCAAAACCTCTTTTATCAATACAAGTTAAGTTTAATATGTTTTTCTCAGTAAGACATTCAAAGACTAAGGATTTACTTGGCGATTATAGATTTCAGTGGCAACTGCAATGGGCAACAATTTGCGCCAAAAGAAAATTTACGAATCCGTTACAAAGGACTCCAGTTTTAAAGCAGATGTTCCTTTACTAGTATTCTGGAACACAATGGACATACACATTATGTGTAAGCTTAGGCGAGGGCAGAATAGGATGAACTGTAAGCAATTCCCAATTGACCTTCTTTGAAGTTGCCGCCTCCGCTTCTGGCGGAATTGAGCTAAGAAAAACGCCATTGTTCAATTGCGCCCTCCACCCCCACTTGACCTTTCTTTGAAGTTGCCGCCTCCACTTCTGGGGAGGGCGAGTTAAGAAAGGCCCTTTTTACGCCGGTCTTTCTGACAGCCCTTTTGCGCTAGAGACAATTCTGCCAGAACTCCTCTTATGTGATTTCCAGCACCCCCGCATTGGTTTCCCATTGCCCCCTGCGCTTTCTCATTGCCCCCAAGGAGGCGATATCCCCCACTTTGAGAACCTAGGGTTTAGAATAATCAAGCCATACTGTTGTTTTCTGTTTTGATTTTCAAGTACGATAAGCATGTACAGCCGTCAGTTGCTATGTAAGCATTAAAACCACAAAAAGAAATGTATTTTTGAAGATCGGCTATGGGTTCTTGTGCGAGGGCGATATTGAATTACACAGCTGGATGATTTTGCTGCATGATTTGGAAATACAACTTTTTCAGTAATAAGTAGGCTGAAAGCGCAAAGAAGTAAATTAAAATTTACATACCCGTCGCGAACTCGTATACACTTCATGTGAACAACCAAGAAGAACCCAATTATTGTTAGAAAGACGACAATTTGCACTTTGACAATTTTGCCAGCAATCATCGTTTATTCGCCGTTAAATTCCTTATATCCTGTCGCGTAATAAAATGACGGCTTTCTATTAATATGCAGTTTTGTTGATTCATTTATTCACTCATAATTCAAGCGTCTGATCACTCGGACGAAAGGCAACCAAAATCTTAAAACCAACTGGCCCCGAAGATCTCTTCACTGGGATATACGAATATCCTGCTCTATTCGTCAACCGTTTTGGTAGCCACTGCAAAGTCGAAACAAACTTCCAATTATGTATGCTATTATTTCGCTGGCTGACGTTGTGAAGAGTCTTTTTCTAGGCAAAAACCTTTCTATGAAATCTTAGCCTAATGCGCATAGACGCGCGCGTATTTTCGAATCCGTTAATATATTTTTAAAAATGTTCAAGTTTTCGCGTCTTCTACCGCACCTTAATGCATCATGATTCGTAGGCAGCTTTAAGTCGTCGACTGCTGCCCTGTTCACCCTCTAGCAGCCTTTCATGAATTCACAGCTAATGTTGCCAGATTTCAGCAGTTGATCACTCAATACTTCTTCATACCTTTAATCCATTTGCAATGCGTCTGCTCACATTTCATTGCACTTTGAACGTTCACTTAAATTACAAACTGCTGTAGTTAATAGTCTCTATCAAAGCCCTTCGTTTTATTGTCAAGCATTGACGCTTAGTAAACTCTATATAAAACCTTCCCCTTAAGATTCGAGTCAAAATAACCGCAGCAAAACCACCTGTTGCTTACTGAACTTACTTCCCATTCAGTGGCCCCATTTAATAGCTGCAAAGATGTAAAACTACCTTTTCGCGCACCATTTTCCATTTCATTTTGGCTAAATCGTCCACCCAAAAAAGCTGGCACCTTACCGCTCATCAACTGTTTTCCCACACCAGAAGAACACATCTGCGCCCCTTAGCCATTGTGCGCCTAATCGAAGGCTAAAGAGCACTGGAGCTGAGCGTAGCGTTAGTTTCAAAATAATACTACCTCCTTTTTGTTCAGGTTATGTATGAAGGTTCTGCACAGAAAAGACAGTGTACTTGGTTGATGGAAAAACGTTTATTCTACTCAGCCGACTGTTTTTACTCTTCGGTTGAGAGGGCACTTGTTCAACTTAATCGCAGCGAGAAAAACTTCCATTGTCTGTGGTCAATTTCAATTTCACTGCAGGTTGAAGTCGGACAGCAGATTTACCTCCACAGTGATGGGTATGAACGAATGCTAACTACTACTCATGTGTTAATTCCATTTCCGCATTGCCGATTGATTAGTCATAATCTATGTGTAATAAACAACTGCTCATGTGACCAAGGCAGTCACGAGGAAGGTCACCGAAGTTAGCCGTGGCCAAACTGACCAATCATTTTACTTCGGCAATTAGGGAAGCACGTGGCAAACAGGCAATTATGCAATGACCCGAGGTATTTACTCAGAGAAAAGGTATATAAAGCGGTCATTGCTGGCGATGGCGGTCTATGTGAATACTGCGCCTGTGTCGTCCTGTTGCGTCTCTCTCTCGTAGTTCGCTACGTCGTGTATTGATCAAGACATCCAATGAATTCTCTTCTAATGAAGCATAGAAAGTAGCTCACTAATTACACTACGTACATGGCGTTGAACCGTTTTTCACTTGCCCATACGTTGTAAGAAGAAGCATATAATCGACGCTGTACCTGCGATCCATTTCAAGAAACGAATCGACCTTGGTGCCCCGAACTCACCTTTTCTGAAAAACAGCTCAAAATTTTCTTCGCAGTATACTTGCTATTCAGAAAGCGTCTGGAAGAAGTTATGGAATGCTCCATGAAAGCACTTAACGCTCAGGTGTTGTTTAAAGTGGCCAGAGTTTCAGTGCTGCTCTGTGTGCGGAAAAATATATGCGACTTTACGGAGACCTCAGCTAATTACGTTGTTTGCTTAAGTTGATTCGCTAGAGCGTACAACATTTCACGCCACGAAACGAAGAGGAGCTTTCCTCATGACCTCAATTTGACCTGATTGTAGTACTGAGCAGTTATGATCACATGATGGTCACATGTGGCTCATGATCACAGCTGATAGTGAAGTACCCTGTCAGGGTCACATGGTAACCACACGGATGGTCCGTAATGGTAAAGAACGTCTGGTTCACCTCACTTCCGGCGCTACTGCACTGCGTCATTTTCTACGTTGCTGCTCAGTTGAATATTTGTGAGCGGTCGGCCATTTGGATGTGTTAATGTTATTCTATTGAACAACCATACTTATTATGAGCAGAGCAGAATAGTGCAGTCAACGCAGGTCTGTCTATGAAATTGCACTGAACATCTATTGCAACGGTGACGTTAGTATGCATTCAAAGTGGTCTTACATCGACCTCCGCTCTACGGTCTCCGTAATGGTTACATGCAAATTATTGCTGCTGCTCAGAGGTATACTACTGTTATTTTTCGTCATCGCCATTGATTGACTTTGTTCTGCTGTTGACATCCAAGTCGTGGTTTGTTCCCAATTCATGAATTGCGAAAGGTGAACAGGAATGTTGATTACATAAGCCTTAACTTCAAACCGCGCTAAAAAGACACGGTGGTGTTTGCCCATCCAAGAAGCTTTACCCAAGTTTTCAGAATTCAAGCAGTAAAAACTGACGGCTTTGCCCAGCAGAACGCATCATGTCAAATGTGTGCACTGAAAGAAGAACTGATGGATAGAGGAGCTGTTACAGGTATCGGAGTTCTCCGGTGGAACAAACAATGCACAAAATAGTCATACGCTAAGTCAGCGGTGAAGAATAACAGCAAATGAAAGCGAAGCAGTTGTGTCTACAGTATGAAAGCAGCGTGTCACCTCCACAAACAGGGAATGCAATTAGTCAGCATGGGCGGCAGCGAGCTGATAACCGTACGTTCCCAACAGCCTTCTCATTTTAGGTGCTGCTTGCACTCAAGAGAGGCTGCCTATGATAGAAGATACTGACGGAAATATGGTATTCAAATAATGGTTACGGCTACTGCTAAGAACGCGTTTCCGCTATCAAAGTGGAAATCCGTTAGACGCTCGGGAATCCAAAATTCGCGTTGTCTGTGAGAGGCAGCTAACAGATGAAACAGTGGCATTGCGACACGCAAATGATTTCTGCTTTCGGTTAACTAGTACCATACAGGAGAGCTCAGCTCTGCCAACTAAAATGTTGTCCTCGCAATCACAGAAGCGCCAGCGTCGTCTTGTGTAACTCTGTTAGTTCACACAATGCATTCTATTATCAGAGCTGAAGAAAACTTGCAATTCGACTTGGTTCTGGGAAGAGTGTGTGTGTTGACCGGCCAGCTAAATGACATTCAAACGCACCCAGTTCATGAATGGACATGGCGGCGTATCAGTTCAATTGTGAAGTACTGCAGGCACTCTTGACCAACTCTTTTTCTCCGTTGCTTTAATGTCAGTGAAAATGCCCTCTTCAGGTTCGTTTCTCGCACGTTGACAAGCTTGTGCTGTGTTCATTCGAATCTTTTTCAGTGCCTCGTCGATATATATTCACGGCTGTCCAGGTACTGATTCGCGCACTGATCAGTACTGCTCACACTTTCACTATGCCAGTGTTGAATACCGAATAGAGCCTTAAAGCTTCTGTAAAGAAGGCAACGTTTGCAGCGAAAGCTGAGTTCTTCGAACTTACACAGACGTTATTATGAGTTGGAAAGGATTGTGGGCTCTGATATTTTTGACGTTGACCTGCCTGCTCTATGGTGCCTCTCAAATACTGCAAATGTTAATGGAAGAAGACGGCTGCTGACTTCACACATTAAGTTCATCTTCCGTTTTTACAACGGAGAAGTTGCGCTTGAATGAATGTAAAGTGAAATATTCGTTCTGTTGAGAAGAGTAAAGTGAGCACTGAAAACTTATTCGACCAATGGTATTATCCTCCGGTTCAACTCTATCACCTACGAAATCAAGGCAGAATTCTTGTTTGTGCCCTGGTTTGTGGAAAAGTTTCGACAAGGCTGTGGTTATAACAGTGATTTTGTCGTTTCCAGCGATGACCACTTTTGGCTCAATAAAAACAAAGAAAAAGTGAATAGCTGCTTTGGAGCGCAGTGAAAATCAGCTATAGTACTCGTGACTGACACGCAACTCCTTTGGACCACGACCGGCTTTGTCGCTATTGTAATCGCAGCACCGAAACGTTTTGTTTTGATGCGTCGAAAGTAGTCTGTCGGTGGAATTCCAACGCAGCGGTGCAATATGTTCATATGGAAAATGTCTCTTTTCTCCACTTAATCTATTACACACAACGTGAAAGTCAGTCTGCAACATATTCGCTGCAACGCTTTGATTGGTGAAGCAGATGTGCTTAGCCTTACACTGTAAAGCTTTCCTCGACATGGTGCGGTTAGTATTTGGTGTGCCGGCAAGAGTACGTGTGCTCAGATTGCTTAAGCGGTACTGCAAGTGTCACTACATTTTGTACGATGAATGAAGACGAAATATACAGTCATTTGTCGCCAGCGTTTAGCCTTTCGCATGTCTGCTTTCCGCATTTCCGTTTCATGGAAAGCACACTGAAAATAGTAAGAACTATGAGACTGCTCTTGTGATCTGCAGTTTCTCGAAGATAAAATGCTTTACTGTGGACGACATTCCTCACTCTAAGTGCCAATGTGGAGTCCAAGCTGCCGTTAAACGTACTGGAATTCCCTTTGTGACATCCCAGGCATATTGTGACGAAAGGAGTCGAAGTGTCAATATTCAATGAAGACTCAAATCGCGTGAGGTTGAATTCCCATGTTTTTCAAAAGGCTGAAGGAAAGTAATTTTCTTTACGGTACGTATACACTAATGGCTCGTGTCTCGTATCGTTTCTGTCTATTTCAATGCATCAGTGCGTTAGCACGATCTGTGTACTCAAAAGTAATTCTCTGCCATTCGCTGTTGTCTAGAGCTGATAATATACTTCAACGGATGATTAGGCGAGGCACCGCCGTGCATGTATGTCACAGCGGAACGCAATGACGCAAATGCAAAGAAAATGGATGCCTAAAACTGTTCATCATAGACAACCTTATCCCGCAAAGGATTGTCTAAGAGTTAAGAAAGCTGAAGTGGTTTCTTGAAGAATGTTGCTTCTGTTAATCGCCCAGGCGTGGCCAGTTCATACAGGCCGTTAGCTGATTATGGAGGTGCTCTTTGCCGAAATCGACTTGTGTGCTTCATTAGCTGCTCACTGATGAAACGACTGAATGTTTTTGCGTCTGTTTCACAGAAAAAATGCTTTTGTGTAGAGAAGTGAAAAATTGGCCAAGTCATTGGACATGTTGTTGTCATCGATGAACCTGGTTTGAATGCTCTTTGTACAGAGCTGAGGATGAAGTTGAACAGAACGAAAGATTTCCCTTGGATGGCTCTGTTAATTTCTGATTGCTGTCGGGATGCATGCGAGTCAGCATGTCCTTTTACCAGACGTCCGCCTGGCATATGTGCTTTTCCAGTATGTGCGGCCAAATTTTGAGCAGTGGATGCCAACGATTAAAAACTGGTCGGCCAGCAGGTGAAGGCTTCTGTAGACGTGCTTGTTAAGGCTGACCGTTTGTCCAGTGCCGAATTGGACAATACTTAATTATGTGAGATCATCCAACCATCTGACCAATGGTTCATGTCACGTTGGTGACCGCGCATTGGGGATGGCAGATTCTGTGAGTGTTGCATAAGTTCATTGAAGAAAAATCCGGCGTACTGCTTGCGTCATTGAAGATTCTGAGCTTCATTACTGCTTGCGACCAGTTTTCCAATGAGCACACTTCCCTCTAACTAAATAGGACGTTAAAATCACGCCATGGGATGCAGTTGTGAGCGAAGATGTAATCCATTCTGCAGCCTCTGTTGCATCCTTCAACAGCCTCACGGGATGTATAAAGATATAACCGAAGTGGCGATTTTTGTTCTACCGGACGCTCTTGAGCAGCGAAAGAATCCTCGTTCACATTCTCGAACGCACTGGCTCGTGCCACTGAAGGAGAGGCTGCATGCTGCTTGTTTCAGCCATTTGACTGTCTTCCATCGTCCAGCAAAGAAGCAAAACAATACGGTCATCTTGTCGGCGTATGCTGCTCCCGGATGAGTTGTTAATCTTTTACAGAAGTGTTCGTTTGTTGGAGACTACCGCATAACGCCGATTAAATTACGGTAGCAAATTGCTCCCTGCGAATGCCTGAACTCGTTGAATGTATATTGAGAGTTCACGAAAGTCAGATGGCGGACAAAAAGCAAAACCTTTCCAAGTTTTCACCTTCCGTGGGAAACGATGTTTTCGGGATGATTAATTGCGTCCAGTCGCTGAAACAAACTTCTAGTTCTTCCTTAAGAGCTTTCACTTGTTTTATGATTCATTCGACTCGTGCATGAATACACTCAGCGCGCTGCGTTTTGCAGATGCTTGAATTTCATTGGCTTTGCTTTCTACAACTTCTTGAAGTCTTTGGAGAGCGTGTTTCTGTTGCAGGTACGTACGTGAAAGTGTATGATATATCATAAAGTTTCTGAATGCTTCACTGCTGCAGGATGCCATGCTTTATGATATGACAACCGTGACAAGTTAACAGTATGCGTTAAAACATGTATTCCTGAAGTTACGAATAGCTCAAACGGGAGCACTGTATCCATTGGGCCTTCAAGTAAGTCAGAAAACGTACAAATGACAAAACTTTTCAAGTTCCGATATTCAGTAAGAGAGTACGTTATCGTAATGATCCGTCGCATTTTCTCCTTTGAGACCTTTCACTTTTTCCATGATTCCCTGCAGTCGTAAATGAGCGCTGCGTCATGCAGCTGCTAGAATTTTTATTAAATTTCCGGGGCTTTGCGTTTTGTAATCGTCTGAAATTTTTAGAGTACAAGTAAGTGATATAAAACTGCATGTTTTCATGACAGTCAAGGGAGCAGTGGCCTAAACGAACTTCGTTTTCTCCTTTAGGAACTTTCACTTTGTCGTGATTGGTTGGTTATTTGCTTCTCTGTTATTTGAACCTTAATCTGAACTGGTCGATTATTTTCAAAACGATTGTTAGTGTATGTAAGTAAAGAGTGATAATGATTAGCCCAGTGACAGTGGCACTAATTGGTCAAGTCTAGGTCAATTCTGATTAGTCAGTTTCCTGTTAATGCCCATCATCCATTCAATCAAAACTGTCTTGCCTTTAGTTTAACGCGAAAACTAATCAGCTGCCGATTAACACCTGTGTACAGCATTGCGTAGGCTATAAAAAATGAATCGTATTGAATAGGTTTATTGAACGTCTATTACAACTAGTGCATGTAAAACACAGATGAATAGATTGCAGAAGAGGATAAACATGGTGCATGATGCAGTGAACATTAATTGCACGGGACAAAACGACTATTCTAAGAATGGTCTCGTCACTGTCTGGCACTTCATCGTCTTCTGTGTCGTGCAACAGGGTAGAAAAAGAGCACTTTCGGAGAGATTTCATAACGGATTCCGACTTTAGTTTGCTGCACGCCTTTATTACGAACTGGCACAGCAAACTGAGCGATGGAGCTCGCATTCGTCCGCCGGCTGTGTACGTCTTGGCCCGTTCGTTATACATTCTTTCCACTCTTCTCGCATGAAGTCTCTGAAGGGCTTATTAATGCAAACATCCAGCGGTTGCAGGACTGATGTAAGCCCACCAGCGATTAAGACTGTTTCCATTTTATATTCGTTTAAATGTGATTTTATTGTTTGTGCTGCGTCACTTCGGAATGAGTCCCACACCAATAAGCTTCTGTTGTTACCATGCCCAGGTCTTTTTCTCCAGATGCCGTCAATCCACAATCTCACACCTGTTCATCCATCCAGCCATTCTCATAATAGTGGACAAAGGCGCCAGATGGAAAATCTTCCTTTGACCTTTTTTCTCTTAAATATGACCATGAGCTTCAGCTTCATTCCATTAGCCACGCAGGACAGCATTACAGTAAGTGAGTTTTTTCATGGCTAGTGCGTTTCACTATAATAAACTTTCTGCCTTTACTATCCATGGTTCTATTGCCAATCATACCGAAAAATGTTGGCATGTCATCCATATTATTGATGTTGTCCAATGGAAACTCATTTCCTCTTGTCAATTTTCTGACATGCCTGGAAATACAATTTCGTGAGATAGAGCACAGTTTCATTTCTTCTGTAAAACACCGCTTCGACTTTTGCTTATTTAGAGATCGCACGCTACGCTTCTTCAGAAAAGATACGTGTAAATATACCGCCGGAAGCTACGCAGCGTATCCTTGAAATCCGCAGGCGTTTCCTGCGCAATTTTTGTCTTCTGTCTCAGGACGAGGTCTTTCCTTTTCGTGAAACGGCTGCACCATCCAGCCGTTACTGTAAAGGCGTAGGATAAGTATGGGTTGCAGTCGGCCCAGTTTGTCGTTTGAGCTCTCATCTCTGTCGTTGTGATGCTCTGTCGCTGTTGTCTTACTCATTCTGCCAAACTGTTCCCTAGTTCTGATCAAATGCCTCAGCGTCTTGCGCGTTTTTTCTTCAGCATATTCAAGGTTTCTTCCCGTTTTCACAACAAAAACGATTGAAGGTTGACCTCGCTTTGCAAATTATGTTCATTTTATGACCGTTGAAGACCAGTCACGATTGACTTGAAAGCTCCGGAGAATAAAGGTTATTGTACATATAAGGGGATATTCACTACGTTATAAAAACAGTCTATTATATAAAGTTATAGTCTCGTACAAAGACATCGTATCTTCAGGTTTACTGGATGTCTATTGCAACTACTGTACGTAAAAAATAGATGAATAGATCGTAGAAGCGGATAAACAGGGTGCATGACGCGGAGAACATTCTTTGCAGGAGACAAAACAGTTAAGCTACGTATGGTCTTTATGACTGTCTGGTAGTCCATCATTTTCTGTGTCGTCTAGCTTATCCTCCAAACCCGCATGCATTTTCTGTGCAATTTTCGTCTTTTGTCTCATGAAACCGCTGCATCATCCATGCGTTACGGGAGAGGCGTAGGATAAGTATGGGTTGCAGTGGGCTCAGTTCAACGATTCATCTCTCCATCTGTCCATGTGATGATACGGGCGCTCTGTCACTGTTCTCGTACTCACTCTGCCAATCTGTTCTCCAGTTCCGACTAGGAGGAGATGCCTGAGCGTCTTGCGCATTGTTTCTTCAACATCTTCTTCAGGGCCTCTTTCTGTTTCCTCCAATCTGTCACCATCTTCCGGGTAATGCGATACCTCCTGGCCGCCTGTGCGTTGTTGCTTTCTTTTGCCATCGCGACGACTTCCAACTTGAATCCGGCTTTTTAACTTCTCGTTATTGCTCGCATGCAGAATGCGCCGAATAAAACTGAAACCTTCCTTCGTTAAGCAAACTTATTCTTCGTTAGTCACATGGTTTCTTCAGTTGCTACTGAGAGCGCGATACAGAGCGACACGCGATAAAGTTTACACGTATCTTTTTTGAAGACGCGTAGCGTGCGATCTCCAAATAAGCAAAAGCCGAAGCTGTGTTTTACAGAAAAAATGAAATTGTGCTCTATCTCAGGAAATTGTTTCCAGCCATGTCAGAAACCTACAAAAAGAAATGAGTTTCCATTGAGCAGCATCGATAACATGGATGAGAAGTCAATATTTTTCGCTATGATTTGCAATAGAACCATGATAAAGGCGCAAAGTTTATTGTAGTGAAGGGCACTAGCAATGAAAGTACCTACTTTACGATGATGCTATCGTGCCTAGCTAATGGAATGAAGCTGAAACCTGTGGTCATATTTAAGAGGAAATGAAGGTCAAAGGAGGCGCCTTTGTCCGCTTTCATGAAAACGGTTGGATGGATCAACAGGGTGTGAGATTGTGGATTGACAACATCTGTAAGAAAAGGCCTGGGCATAGCAGCAACAGAATCATACTGGTGTGGGACTCATTCTGAAGTCACGTGGCAGAAACAATAAAATCACATTTAAAGGAATGTAAAATAGGAACAGCGGTAATCCTTAGTGCGCTTACATCAGTTCTGCAACCGCCGAACGGTTGCATTAATAAAATCTTTAAAGACTAAATGCGAGAATAGTGGAAAAAATGTATAACGAAACGGCAGAAGAGGTACACAGCCGGCGGATAAATGTGAGCTCCATCGGTCAATTTGCTGTGCCAATTTGTAATAAAGGCATGGGGCAAGGTAAAGACGTCAACCGTTATGAAGTCTTTCCAAAAGTGCTCCATTTCTACCCTGTTTGATGACACAGAGGACGATGCACTGCCAGAGAGTGATGAAGACCATTCTTAGCTTAACGGTTTTGGCCAGTGCAATTAATATTCACTGCATGCGCTATGCTTATCCGCTTCCACGATCTATTCATCTGTGTTTTGTTTGCAACAGTTGTAATAGACGTCCAATAAACCTACTCAATACGATTCGTTGTACATAGCCCATGCAGTGCTGCACAACGCGTATATCGGACAACTGATCAGTTTTTGCGTTGAACTTGAGGCAATACAGTTTCGATTTAATGGATTACTGGGATTAACCAGTAAACTGACCAGTAAGAATTGGCGCACAGTTGAGCAGTCAGCGTCGCCGTCACTGCGCCAATGATTACCACCTCAAACTTTTGCGACACAGTCCTTTTCTTTCCTGTTAGAATCCTTGTCTTTCACCTACCTAATCATGTTCTTTTGAATTTTCGGCTTCCCGCAGACCTGCGCACCTGCTTTTTCTTAACGTACCGGACCCCACCCAGCTTACCTGATTTTGCTTAACCTATTGGACCCCCACTTTACCCGCTTTTCCTAAACCTACTGCACCCTCCAGCTTACCTGCTTTTCTTTAACCTAGCTGGCCTCCCCCTTAAGTTCAAAACGGTCTCACCACCAGCGCAGTTACTCTCTTTCCTCCTCACTTTGCTCCTAAAACCTAGCAACCGCATATTATTTCCATGTATTTGAGGTGCATACTCAAAACGCCTGCTGACAACACATCTTTCATTCTGGACATCAACCCTTACCTAACCTCGCAAAGCAACCAACATAAATGGATATCGCACGAAAATATGCCGCTTAAGGCGGATATAACCACTGCTGGAACTAGTTAATTCTGAGTACTAAACCTTGCGAATCCAGCATAAGCAGTCCGAACAGTAAATAGTCCCTGTCATAGCGTTTTCACTCGTACAAGTACTTGCCGAAAGTGCCAGATTGGCTTAACAGCCATAATCCAATGCACTTAGCAATCTCTCTTGGCAAGGGTTACAGTGAGAAACAGAGGAAAACTGACTCTACTCTTGTCTGATAACTCTGTTCCTGGAGAACTAATGATACCAAGCAAAGCAACCAACATAAATGGATATCGCACGAAGATTTGCCGCTTAAGAAGGGCATAACCACTGCTGGACTGCTAGTTCATTCCGTGTGTAATTCCAGCGTGTGTAACTGCAGTATGCACGGGATATCACAAAGGGAATTCCAGCGTGTGTAACTGCGCTGTAACTCCAGTATGCACAGGATATCACAACGGGAATTCCAGCGTGTGTAATTCCAGCGTGTGTAACTGCACTACAACTCCATTATGCACGGGATATTACAAAGGGAATTCCAGCGTGTGTAATTGCACTGTAATTCCAGTATGCACAGGATATCACAAAGGGAATTCCAGCGTGTTTAACGGCACTGTAACTGCAGTTTGCACGGGATATCACAACGGGAATTCCAGCGTGTGTAACTGCGCTGTAACTCCAGTATGCACAGGATATCACAACGGGAATTCCAGCGTGTGTAACTGCACTATAACTCCATTATGCACGGGATATTGCAACGGGAATTCCAGCATGTGTAACTCCACTTTAACTGCAGTATGCACGGGATATCACAAAAGGAATTCCAGCATGTGTAATTCCAGCGTGTGTAACTGCACTATAACTCCATTATGCCTGGGATATCACAAAGGGAATTCCAGCGTGTGTAACTGCAACTCCACATTGGCACTTACAGTGAGATAAGTCATCCACAGTAAAGCATTTTGGCTCCAACAAACTGTTGATGACAAGGCCAATCTCATAGCTTTTGCTATTTCCACAGTGGCTTCCATGAAACGGAAATGCTGAAGGCAGACATGGGAAACAAGAAACGCTAGCAAGGGAAAGCAAAACTCCAACACAACCGTATATTTCGCCTTCGTCTGTCGTACAAAATGTAGTGACACTTGCAAGACCGCGTAAGCAATCTGAGCGCACGTACTCATGCGCCCATAGTAGGCAGTAACTGCACAGTGTCGAGGAAAGCTTCTGAGCTTAAGCATACACACATGTACTTCATCAATCAAAGCTTTGCTGCAGTTATGATGCAGACTGGCTTTCTTGCCATCAAACATAGACCACGTGGAGACAAGAGTCACTTTCTTAACGAACATAAAGCATTATTGCGTTGAAAGTGGAGTGCCCGACGATGTTCTGCGCATCAGCAGTGTTTCGGTGCTGCGATCACGATAGTGAAGAAGACAGTCGCAGTCGAAAGCCGTTGGGTGTCTGTCATGACGTACCATAACGGTGCTTAACTGTGCTCAAATGCGTTGAACAATACGTACGCCATGCGCAAGCCGCTATCACCAGCTTTTCTTTTTTCCTACACGCATTTCTTCATTGTCAACCGCTGAAGCTGTGAATTTCTCTGTTGTAATTCCAATAATCAAAGTGCACGGAATAATGTACTCACTTTCGCAAAGATTCTTTGAGGCCAGGCAAAATCGTCGAAAACAGCCGTCTAAGCAAAGAGCATCTCCTGTTGGTAGAAGAGAATAAAACCGAGACAACAGTGCACCTTTTTTAGAGAACTCTTTTGTATCCAGTCATCTGGACATCCAATTCAGTTCACATGTGATCATCATGTGAACATGAGAAGACACTTCACTATGAGGTGTGATCATGAGGCACATGTGACCATCATGTGATCATAACTGCTCAGTACTACAATGAGGTCAAATGGAGTTCATGAGGAAAGATTACCGCTTCGTGGCGTGAAATGTTGTACGCTCTGGCGAATCAGCTTCATCAAACAACGTAATTAGCTGAGGTCTCCGTAAGGTCCAATATATTTTTCCGCACACAGAGCAGCACTGCAACTTTGGCCACTTTAAACAACATCTGAGCGTTAAGCGCTTTAATGGAGCATTCCATAACTTTTCCCAGACGCTTTCTGAATTGCAAGTATACTGCTAAAAAAATTTTGAGTTGTTTCTCAGAAACGGTGAGTTCAGAGCACCAAGGTGGATTCATTTCTTGAAATGAATCGCAGGTATAGCGTCGACTATAAGCTTCTGTTTCCAAGGTATGGGCAAAGGAAAATGGTTGAGCGTCATGTACATAGTGTAATTGCTGAGCTGGCTTCCATGCTTCATTAGAAAAGAATTCATTGGATGTCCTGATGAATACACGGCAAACCGAACTATGAAGGAGAGGGAGAGAGAGGAGCAAGAGGACGACACAAGCGCTGTATTCACACTGACCGCCACCACCAGCAATGACCGCTTTATATACCTTTTCTCTGAGTAAATACCACGGGGCATTGCATAATTGCCTGTTTGCCACGTGCTTCCCTAATTGTCGAAGTAAAATGATTGGTCAGTTTGGCCACGGCTAACTTCGGTGACCTTCCTCGTGACTGCCGTGGTCACATGAGCCTGTTTGCCACGGCTTTCCTAATTGTTAAAGTAAAATGATTGGTCAGTTTGGCCACGGCTAACTTCGGTGACCTTCCTCGTGACCGCCGTGGTCACATGAGCACTTGTTTATTACACCTAGATTATGACTAATCAATCGGCAATGCGGAAATGGAAACAACGGATGAGTAGTAGTTACCATTCATTCATACCCATCACTGTGGAGGTAAATTTGCTGTCCGACTTCAACTTGCAGTGAAATTGAAATTGCCCACATTCAATGGAAGCTTTTTTCGCTGTGATTAAGTTGAACAAGTGCCCTCTCAGCCGAAGAGTAAAGACAGTAGAGTCAGTGGAATAAACGCTTTTCCACCAACCAAGTATGGCGAAATTACTACGATGGAAGCGGGCATAGTCGCAAGGCAATGTGATTTAGGAGCGGCGGGCAGAGAGTCATCACAACCAAGCCGCTGTCGCAAAGCAGAACTGAGCGCGAAATACTTCACCTCCGCTTGCTCCATGCAAGTGCAAGTACCATTAACGCATTGTAAGGTTACATCTCTTGTTTATGCGGTAAACAGAATGCATTGCAAAATAATGCTTACAGTGCTAGGATATAGCATAACTTCATAAGTAGATACTTGAAATTAATTAAAAATATTCATATCAATTAAGGAACTGGTTGGATCCTCTTTCTCACCGGAAATTTGAAAGCTCTTCAGTTGTCCCTTTTGGAACAATGCTATCTGTATCCTATGGGAGATGTTTCACTTTATTTTGAGTTAGTCTGGCTTCGGCAAACTTACTGATGGATCATCACCATCTGTCCGTTTAATGTGAGATGCCCTACCCCACGTCGCACTTTACCTTTGCCATTTCTTGCTGATCATTGCCAGCAAGCAGAGTGGCTTGCCGCTTACACTTATTTAGTACGGCTTCGCTTAGCTACTTCTGCAAACTAATCTGAATAGCGTGCCTTATGATTGCGTTCCTATTAAATGCTATCGAAGCCTTTTACCGATCCGCATGTGCATCTCAAAAGTGTCAAATTTATTCGCTGTTCAAGCAAGGAAGCATAAACTTCTATACTCAGCTGAAATATAGCTAATACGCAAATCGGTAAACATAATTAACAATTTGCCACAGCTGGAAACTTCTCTATTTTTTTGCTGCCTTGCCTTAATAGCTGACAGAATTTTATCTGCTTAAGATACGCTTTTATAGTTTCAATCGATGATTCGCTGAGACCATGGTGAAAACTTTCTCGCCATTTGTGTTTGGGGTAAACTCGTGGGTTGACTAAAACGTTGGTATGTCAACATTTAGAAAGGTTGAAATCCTGACTTCGTCAGTCGTTCCAGCTGTCTCTGGATTTCAAATCATTCTGGCTTTCGTCTATTCAGACTTTAAAGTTTTCAGTTTAAGAGTTTAACTCTGTGTAGTGACTTCAAAGGGACAGTGTTTTTGTGATAGCAGTTTCAAAACGGCGGTGATCATCCGCTCGCCTACATAAGCTCTTTCTCTGCTAATGGTCTGTTTCCCACTTGTTGTCGCGTTCATTTGTTAATGGTAGTTAGTCGGTCTATTGTTTCAGTGTTCACGGTTCGTCCTAATCGTACGTTGCCGCTTGTTTATAGTTTTAATTCATCGCTTTTGGTACGCTGAGTTTGCCATAGGCCATGAAAGCTGAAACTTCTGGTCATAGTTATATTCACACGAAAAGCACCGCGTTAACAAACGTTGTGCATGTTTTCTTGGTAGTAACGATTTTCAAGTATTTAGTTTAAACTTCTTCTTTACGTTCGTCCTACTGAGCAAAATTATACAGGCGTCCGCGCTGAATTAGGTATCCATCGATATGAGGCGGCCTTTATACTCAGTGTAGTTGCTCACAATCTATGCTGTCTAAAAACGCTTTTGTTAGGGGCGACATTGAGGTTGGCCGTTATTTACCTTTCCCAGCTAACAAACTTGACGACAATTGGTTCATGCTTATGGTATTCATTTTTTAGTAGTTCAATGAACATCTAAAGCTAAGAATTACGCAGAACCATCAGTTTTTGAATCTTATTTTGCCATCCTTCAGTTGCACTGTTTGTTCTGTGATTCCCGCTGAGCAGGGAGGTGTAATTCTTCCATGTGTCCGGTAGAAATTTTGGACGTTGGAGACATATAATGTTTCTGCCGCGGAAATACATCCTTTCAACATAGTCTTTCTTCGGGTACGTCGCTGACCGCGGAGCAAGAGCACTTCAGAAACTTACGATTACATTGTTCTGGAGTTTTCTGTAGCAATCTGCTCATCCATTCATTGACAGTGCATTTTGTAGTTTATTTACAGGCAACCCAAACTGGCCAAAGCCGAGTATTGAAAATGAATGATGAATAGCGCATTTACCTTTAATCCGCTGTCGCTGCTGCTCTTACCCTATCGAACGGATCAGTGAAAAAGGGTAGGTTATTGTACACCTAAGTCATCAAGAATGATTGACAAAATCAGGGTTGCAACTTTTCTGAATGCTGAGTTCTCGTCACTTCAACCTACTAACGATTTTGCCTAGTGTAAAAGTGCTATTACCGGTTAGATGTTGTATTATAGTTTTTAAATATGAAAAAAGTTGGAAAGTAACATTCGTTATGCTGTAAGCAACAGATCTTAAAGGGATCTCTGATTTATAGGTTTTCGGAGCACCGTAGAGTTTAGGGCAGCTAGTGTGACTAGTGTAGAAAAGAGTGCGGCTTTTATTGGACATTACCGGGTCTTGGATTTGATTAGCGAAAGCGTCTAACATGTTTAGAAGAATTTTCCGCGTCTTGTCCGTTGGGTCGTTCCTAATCTGACAGTAAACAGGGTTGCTGCTGACGAAGGAACAAGAGCAGTTCCGAAGTGTACAGTATAGAATTTGTTCTGTATTTTCTCTAACAGTGTGCACATGAACCGCTGCGGCATTCCCGTCGCACAGAAAACAACAGGGAAAACCTATTTAGTTTTCAATGGAGCAAAGAGCAAAACACATGACAGAAAACCAGGTGAATGCACGCAGTAACGGTCCTGCAATATTTTAGCCAAAACTTTACAAGGTCCAATAGGGACTTGCGCGACTGAAATAACCTACTGTGCTGAAACGAAAAACGGGTTTAAATTGGCAGCTATCTTAAAACGCCTTTCATTTGACTGTCTCAGAAGAAAAAAGTGTCAAGGTGATATAAATTTGTGAACTTCAATGCAAACAAAATTACTTCAGACGCTGTTGGGTGCCCGTGCCGTTTCTCAGTTTTGAAAAACCGTGAACTCGTTTTATTGCAGCACTTTAACCTGGCATGTCAAGTTTCCACATGGTACAACACTAAGATAAACTCACCATTTACTTTGGGCTTAAACACCTTTATACTTATTACCACACCTCCTATCTTAATATGCACTGATGTACGAGTTCTTTCCATAGCAGGTTAACACTGCTCGTGTGTATTTGCAAAATAAAATAAATAAAGAAATCATGAGGTTACAGGTCCGGTAAATAATAAGGTAAATAAATAAGGTACTCCAGCTTTTTCAATAATGCTTTTTCCTGTTCAATCCTAATGCCTGTGCAAGCCTCTTGAGTGTGGAATTGTAACGGAGAGAAAGTGCGACGGTTTAATGTCGCTTCGAGAGAAGAGGAGATGTCCTGTAGTGTAACCCTTACGTGTGCCAGCGTTTGGCAGTGTTCACGGATGGTCGAACGTAGCAAGAGGAAACCCGTTGACCGTAGAATCTTTCCTACCCTAGAATGCTGAGAGTTGGTCCAACGTAATCGGAAGGAATTAGGTAGGAGACTCGCGTCACGGCACTGGAGGAGAAAATTTAATTTACCTTTGGTCACTGTAATGTTGTTTGACGTCTGTTGGAGCTGCTTGGCAGCATGGAAGAGTTGTGCACCATAGGCACGTTCGATGATCTTGAACACTGGGTGTTTCATAACGGGGCGATGGATTGTCATAACGTATAGAAATTTTGAAGAAACAGTTTGACATGAAAATCTAGTCCCGTACCAAGAAGTTACATTTACTTGGATTATCATCCTTAAATGAACGTAAGTAAAGAGTCTAAGGTTCGGTAGAAGTATGCTAATTACTTGAAAGCTCAAAGTTAAACATTCACAGACGACTAACAGTTAAAAACGGTTAAAAGAAATACAGATCAGGACAAGAATGCAAAATAGTGCAAGGTGTTCCATCATGATTTGTACTTCTGCCATCCGGGCGGATACGTGAAACACAATGCGCATAACTGCAGTGTATTTAAAAGTACTAAAAAGCTTGGACAATCTGAATATTCTGACACACGTGCACGCACAATCTGATTTTTATATTTTATACAGTCCATGTGGCAATGACCGACAGTGCTTACAGCAAGAATTCCACCTCGCTTTTGAAATTTCCCCAAATGACGGGCGTAGAACACTGTTCACGCTAAAGACGGGTTCAGGTGGGACTTGAAAGCTCCGTGAAGAACGTTTATGACAGAAATAAACCTCATGTGAGAACAAGACGGGTTCAAACAGTAAAAAAAAATTTTCAAAAAGGGCATAGAACATTTCCCTATTCCTCCGTAAAAGTTCAAACACGAAAACTGGCGGTACACTTACTGTGCCTGCCTTTGCTGTCCATTACGTGAATCTGGCGCAGCAACTAATAGGGCTCACTACGCTTTTACAAAAGTAAGTATTTTCATTCGTTTGACGTGCGTACTCCGACACTTTTGTATTAAAAGGGTCAGCATGCTTGTTCTTCTTAGTAATCTGCAGCAAGAAGGCATTTTACTACATTCTCATTGCACCCTTACCATCATCGGCAGTATAAAATCACCTCCCCTGGTCACAGGATGCAGTACACCGTGAAAGTTCAGCATAAATTTTTCACTGCGGTATGCTCATGCAGCAGATCACCCTTCTTTTACTGCCGTACGTGTGCAGCTCAGCAAAACGCACGGACGTTCTTAACATTTATAGGCCCACATCAACCGTCCGTTGAAAGTTTCTTGGCCTGCAGGAAAGTAACGTACGCAAATGACGAGCCATTACTGCGAATAAATAGAACGCTTGATGAACACCTTACATTCTGGACAACACGTCAATCTACACATTCAAGGGGTGCATTTGCAACTTGCCTGGCTACAAACAGAAGCAACGCTATAACGTACTTACCTACACAGCAAGCAGTTCCATTAAAGCCTTTTTAGGTACTGCGTTATCCAACCACTTGAAATTCCACTCACATTTGAGTATTACTGTCTGCGACCATTGGATAAGCAATGAACACATTCAACAATACAAATGGT
Organism: Trichuris trichiura; assembly: GCA_037903355.1. Lineage (NCBI taxonomy): Eukaryota > Metazoa > Nematoda > Enoplea > Trichinellida > Trichuridae > Trichuris > Trichuris trichiura. The sequence goes on from JBAJFE010000045.1 coordinate 83,498, forward strand.
ACTTGATAGGAAGAAGCATTTCCGCTCACAATATCGACATGAAATTTATTTCCAAGGACGACCTCCACGCGCGTATCGTGAAGAATTCAAAAGTATTCCTACTTAAGCGCAAACAGGCTTTTCTGAAAGCGAAACTATTGCAAACCAGCTGCCATTTTTAAGCACAGTAGTCCACGATATTCAAAAAGTGTACACAGGTCCTGCAAAACTTTATAAGTCCAAACGAACAGTCGGTGTGTCCTTCTCGTGGGTCAGAAATTGAGCGACGTGAGCAAACGCGGCGAAATAGCCAAACCAATGCTTTCACCCGAAGTAACAGGCTGATAACAGAGCCTAAATCTCTAGCAATCGACTTTTTGCCTCTAACACAAGCCATTGTGTGAAGAGCATGACCCTCACTGAACAGAGTGAACGCAGTTTGAACGCTTGGAAGTGGGATAGCTCGTGAAGGTACACTTGAATTATTAGTAAAGCGTTTCCATTTCCGCAAATGAGAAACATTCCAGCTACTGTTTGCCAAATGAGATTCCATTTTCATAAAAGGAGAATAATCTTACAGCCATCTTTCGCTCTAACTATGGAATAGAGCAGCATGAAAAACGGTCAACGCTGATTACCAGCAATTACTTTCAGGATGAATAAACCGCACGTCAACCACAGCAGTTAAGAAATGCAAACAATTTTGACAGTTCAAGATGAAACTTTCACTGCCCACGCAAGATCAGCAGCTGTAAATTAACAGTTTGTATCATCTTGGTTCCAGAGTCATTTTCCAACGAAAGACTAATACAGTAAGGACTACCGCTGCCCAACCAAACAACCACTGTCAGAACCACTTGACCGGTAGCCGAATGTTTTTCAATGGCTGCTTAGACGAATCATGGGTGCTAGCAACACTTGTAGTGAAGTGACCCACTCAAGTGCAGTCGGGTGACATCGAGCGATCTTCTCATAGACAGATGAATTGCCGCTGAATACTTCACAACTTCCAGCCGGTACCTTTGGAGACTCCTACAGACCATAGACAGTCCCATAGAGAACGATCACTGAGCATACATTGAACAACAGCCTCCTGCAACAACAAAGCAAACGGAAACTATGACACAGGGGATAGGTTTTCATAAACTTACGAATCAGGAAATTAACTTCGTTCAAGCCTTTATAATGATTAGACATGTAAAAGCGAATCTTGTTGAAACACCTGTATAGACGACTTCAGCTTGTCTAGTGATCTAACTTTGACAGTTCTCTTGTTTATTCACAGTTTGTTGTTCGAAGAAAACCATAGAAGCAACAACATGCCGCTCTCGAAAGGAGCACTCCGAGAAGGCACAAGTGTTCGACTCAAAAAGCCAAACGCTACCAAGATAAACTTCTCCGGGAACAATTGAGAACATGGGATACTTCAACGACAAAGATTCCGCTGCTTGCGCAAAGCTCCCAGTGGCCAATTTCCAGCTTCTCTTGCATCCATTCTCGATACTCTTATGCAGAATCTAACGCACAATGCTGACGCCCAAATCAGTGCGACTTCCCAGAAAAACATGGCAATGTTAGAATACGCTGGACATGACATACGATTTCCGGAACCCATTGACACTAATCGTATGTTCAAATGTCGGCTAAGAAGAAATAGAAGTTTCCTTGGGCGTACTGCACACTGAAGACTCACAGATACACAGGATTCTTCCCTGTATGCTCTATTACTGTAGCACCCTATTCAATAGTTCAATATTGTCGTACGAATGCACCAAGAGGGCTTTCATAATGTTCTACACAGTGCGAAAGCACAGACGTCCAACAGACTTCGTCAAAATGGAAAAGCGTCGACAACAGCTACTTGCATTTGTGCTTTTCAGCATCTGCTTCAATCGCACAAAATCGTTTTCACCGTAATATTTTGGTGATCCCTACTAGTCATAATTGCCATACAGTAACAAGGACGATAAACTTGATGCGATGATTAGAAAAAGTCAAATCTCCTCGCGAAATTCCGTTTTTCTTCAGCAGCACTAAACAGATCCACTTTGCAGTTCAAGCCACTCTGACAGTGAAACAGAGCAACTAGCTCACGATGTAGCGACTCAAGAAAGGGCGCACTTACATCTCTGATGGACATTGACGTAGAGAGTTTGATACACATGGGAACTTCGCGTCCCGTCTAACAATTGTTCCCACGGAGAGTAAAGGAGAACCTTCAATAGTCCGACACATGTTCAAAAACACGCAGCATACTCGACAATGTCCACAACGCAACATACAAACGACGTTGAGAGGCATCGTGGTCGACAAACCTTTAGAGAAGAAAAGTCCATCGGTGATATAGAGGGAACAAACACCAATTCCATTCCGCACAGCATAAGTCTTGCATAACCACGCAAAGCAACCAACATAAATAAATAGCGCAGGAAGATCTTGAAGACGAGGTGCTTCTTAACGGGGCAATGGATTTTCATCACTTCTTTATACGGTATGTTATCTTACCCGTTGATGGGTTCTGGAATTAAACCGAAGCAATTGCCATACTAACGGATGGATGAGCAATTATTAAGGAAAAATACAGAACAAACACTTAACAGTTTCGTAGCTTTCGGGACTAACCTTGTCCCGTCGTCAGCGATGGTGGTAATGGTACTTTTACTACGATGTTAGAGTATTTATAGGCAGAGAGGGGGCGCCAGTCGATATGGAACAACAACCCGTTTCACTGATAACAGATGTCCATATCGAGCTGACCTCCACCCCTTTGTCACGGTTAATGGATATGCTATTGCGAATGAACAGGGACTCCTTTATTTGCCTAAAGCGAAAATGTTTCTCGTGGCAAATGATCAACGGGTGCAGGTCACGTGAGCATTGAGAGGAATGCTCAGCGACCGTGGAGGTGTTCTTCCCTTTTTCCATGGCTTGTAAAGGGGGAATTGTTCTTGGACGTCCGCGACGTGTCCTGTATATTCCGTTCAATTCATCTTCAGCGGTCCGGTAACTGTTGAATGCATTCATGTGTTCTTTAAATCTGTCAAATAGGGTATTGCCTGTTTCTCCTATGTAGGAGGCGTTGCAATCACAATTAATCACATAAACGACGTCTGGTCTCTGTTCGAATGGGACCTTGATCGTATCGTTCCGGACTAAGGAACGAAGGTTGGGGGGAGACTTAAAGAAACTGCGGAAACCGTACTGGCGACCCAGACGTTGCAAGTGCTCCCCCAGGCCGACGTAGTAAGGAATGCTGAGAACTGGACGGGAATCCCTCTCATTATTTGAGGTAGTGTCGGTAGGGTTCAACCTTCGCGCTATGGTGGAGGTGACAAAGGTTTTGGGGTAGCCATTTTTCTCCAACGTCGTCGCAATGTGGTCTAATTCAGAATTCAGGAATTCTGGATCACAGACTGCGATGGCGCGGTCCACCATCCCTGTCACTATGCCCCTCTTTACTGACATAGGGTGGTGTGAGGAGAAATGCAGGTATCTGTCTGAATGCGTTGGTTTCGTATATAGTGTTGTTCTTAAAGACGTGGCATTTCGGTGAACCAACACATCCAGGAAGGAAAGCTTCCTGCCTACTTCCCTTTCAATTGTAAAGGAAATTTTTCCCGGAAAGATCGCGTTCAGGTGTTTCAAGAGAGCTTCCTCCTGTCCTTTTTTAACAATAGCAAAAATGTCATCCACGTAACGTTTGAACAGACGGGGAGTGCAATGGTTGTCCGAACTTTCGAAGGCAATTTCCTCTAGGTGCTCCATAAACAACTCAGCGAGGACCGGAGAAAGCGGACTGCCCATTGGTGCCCCGTCGTTCTGTCAGAAGAAGCTTTCTTGAAACCTGAAGTAGTTCCCTTCACACATACAAAACGAGACTATTTTTACTATTTAACAAGGAAACAGCTTAGTTTTCTTACTTAAGCTGCTGTCATTGCTCAATAGGGTTTTTAGTCTGTTGAGGGTGTGTGAGATGGGAATGCTGATGAAGAGATCCTTCACATCGTAACTTACCAGAAAGTCCCATTTTGAAACGTGGTAAAAGCGTAGGGAAGAGCAGAAGTCCTTGTGATTATTTACGTGAGAGTCTCTTCCTCTGGTCAACGGCTGGATGATACCTTTGAGGTAAACACAAAGTTGTGATGTAACGCTGTCTACACTGCACACACTGGTCTCAAAGGCACCCCAGGTTTGTGGACCTTTGGAAGGCCGTAGAGCTGAGGGCACACGGTGTTACTCTTGAAGTACAACCTTTTCCGGATGGACGTGATGGTATTCTCATTGGATAGTTTTGCGACGGACAGCAGGATGTTCCTCAGCTCAGTTGTAGCTTGTGAAGTTGGATCTGACTGAATGGGCGTTTAAGTGGTGCTATTTAATAGCGACATTTTGTCAACATAATTCGCCTTGTCCAGAAGCACCACTACATTGGCTTTATCAGTCTTGGTGACAATTAGATCGTTCCTCCTTTTTAATTTATTAACTACGTCCCTCTCTACGCGGTTGAGATTACGCTTTTTAGACCTGTTCATTTGCCACAATGAACCCGAAATGACGCCTTTAATCTCATCCGCCTCACTCGGTTCTGTCCTAGTTAGGCTAATTTCTGTTGAAGCTATGACGGCAAGGAAAGGCACCGTCTTAGGGGTAGGAACGAAGTTGAGACCTTTGGAGAGGACGTTGCTTTCTAACGATGTAAGGCTAGTCGAACTGAGGTTCACAACGACCTTGTTCAGATCGGCGTCCACCGTCGTCCTATGTCTGTTAGATCGCGTAAAAGGTCCAGGAATGGCTACAGTAAAGGTTCTCCAACTTTCTCGATAAAACTTTTTCCTCTTCAATTCTGATAGCCGTGCAAGCCTCTTGAGTGTGGAATTGTAGCAGGGAGAAAGTGCGACGATCTAATGTCGCTTCGAGAGAAGAGGAGATATCTCGTAATGCAACTCTAAGGTGTGCCAGAATTTGGCGGTGTTCACGGATGGTCGAACGTAGCAACGGGTGGAGGTCAGCTCGATATGGACATCTGTTATGAATAGAACGGGTTGTTGCTCCATACCGACTGGCGCCCCCTCTCTGCCTATAAATACCCTAACATCGTGGTAAAAGTGACATTACCAACATCGCTGATGACGGGACAAGGTTAGTCCCGAAAGCTACGAAACAGTTAAGTGTTTGTTCTGTATTTTTCCTTAATAATTGCTCATCCATCTGTTGGTAGGGCACTTGCTTCGGTTCAATTCCAGAACCCATCAACGGGCAAGAAAACATACCGTATAAAGAAGTGATGAAAATCGCACGAAGGTATGCCACTTCCTGTAGACATAACCACTGCTGGGAACAGCTCATTCTGTGCACTAAACCTTCCGAATCCAGCATTAGCGGCCTGAACAGTAAACAATCATGGTTATCAAGTACCCACGCGTATAGATGCTTGCCGAGAGCGCTGAATTGCCTTAACATCCATAATGCTTAATTCTATATACTTGGCAACTTCGCGTGACAGGCATTACAGACAGCGAGAAACAAAAGAAGTTTCACTGGCATAGCTTGATGAAACGACGGCATGTCCTAACGTACCGTCACCTCTTAGATGTACTGCTCCCGTTTGAATCACTGCTAACTTCACGAACCCACGTTTTAACGGTTACTGTTATCTTGTCGCAGTTTTCATAGCATAAAGCACGCCATCCTGTAAGAGTAAACTATTCAGAAACTGTATGAGATATCATACACTTTCACGTACGTACCTGCAACACAAACACGCTCTCTAAAGACTCTGGGAAAATGTAGAATGAAAAGCCAACGAAATCCAAGCAGGCAGCTGCAAGATGCAGCGTTGAATATATTCATTCATGATTCCAACAAATCATGAAAAAAGTGAAAGCTCCCAAGAGATAAGACGAAATTTGTTTCAGCGACTGGACGTGATTGATCACCATGAAAACATCCACTCGTACAGAAAGTGAAAACTTGGAAAGCTTTTGCCTTTTGTCCACCATCTGACTTTCTTGAAGACTCAATATACATTCGACGAGTTCAAGCACTTGCAGGGAGCAATTAGCCACCGTAATTTAATCGACGCGGTGCAGTATTCTCCCATACACGATCACTTTTGTGAAAGTTTAACAAGTCATCATGGAGCAGCATACGCCTGCAAGATGACCGTATTGTTTTGCTTCATTGTTAGACAATAGAAGTCGGTGATATAACTGAAACAAGCTGCATGGAGTCTCTGCTTCAGTGCCATGAGCCTGTGCGTCCGAGAATGTGAACGAAACCCTTTCGCTGCTCAAGAGCAACCAGTAGACAAAAATCGCCACTTCGGTTATATGTTTAAACATACCGCCGGCTGTTAAAGGATGCAACAGTGGCGACAAAATCGATTACAACTTCGCCCACAACTGCTTCCCATAGCGTGAGTTTAACGTCCTATTCGGTTAGAGGAAAGCGTGCGTATTGGAAAACCGGACGCAAGCCGTAATGAAGTTCTTCAGGTACAATACGCCTGATTTGCTTTGGTGAACTTATCCAACACTCACATAATCTGCCATCACTAATGCGCGGTCCCCAACGTGACTTGCGCACCTGACCGACCAGCAAAGCCATTGGTCAGATAGTTTCATGACCTGGCCTAATTAAGTATCGTCAAATCCAGCGCCGGATAAATTGTCAGCCTTAACCAGCACGTCTACTGAAACCTTCACCAACTGGCCTACAACTTTTCCATCGTAGACATCCTGTGTTCAGAATTTAGCTGCACATAATGGAAGACCAAATATGCCAGGCGGACGTCTGCTCAAAGGACGCCAAACCGACTCGCACGCAAACGGACAGCAATTGGACATAGAGCCTTCGATGGAACATCTTTCGTGCTGTTCAACTTCAACTTCAATTCTGTACGTTCAATTCAAAAGGCGTTCGAATCAAATGCGTCAGCCACAACTTGTTCACCGACTTAACCAACCTTTCATTTCTTTACACAAAAGCACTCTTCCTGTGAAACAGACGTGAAGATATTAAATCGTTCCCTCAGTGCACAGCAAATGGCGCACACTAGACGATTTCAGCAATGAGCTCCTCCACGGTCAGCTAACGCCCTGCATGAACTGATCACGCCAGGGCGGTTAACAGAAGCAGCAATCTTCCAGGAACCACTTTGGCTTTCTTAACTCTTAAGCAATCCTTTGCCTGATAAGGTTGTCTACGATAAACAGTTTCAGGCATCCATTTGCATTCGACGTAATTGCAAACAGCGCACGGAACAAAGCATCCAAGTTCTTTGCAGTTGCATTATTCCCTTTCGCTACAACATACATACATGGCGGTACCTCGTCTAGTCATCTGTTGAAGTATATTATCAGCTGACGACAGCGGCGAATGGCAGAAAGTTACTTTGTGAATGCACAGACTGTGCCAACGTACTGATGTACTGAAACAATCAGAAATTATACAAGAAACGAACCATTACTGTATACGTACCCGAAAAAAAATTATTTCGCCGCAGCCTTTTGAAAAGCCTAGCCGACTTTGCTCAGAAGAGCACAGCCATATACATACGAAGCGTTTTTGGTAAACACTTAATATTAAAAATATGCTCGGCGAATTTCTGGCACTGCTTTTGCTCACAGAGACTGTGCAATGGTTAAGCAGCTATTCACTTTTTTTTGTTCTTATTGATTCAAAACTGGTCATCTTTGGAAATGACAAATTCACTGTTGTAACCACAGCAATGTCGACTCTGTTGCACAAAGGAAGACACAAACAAGAGTTTTCCGTCGACTTCGTATGTGATAGAGTTGTGTGGGAGGACAAAAACATTGCACGAATATGTTTCCAGAGCACACTTCACTATTTTCCATGGAAGGAATAATTCAGTTTGCATCCGCATATACGCAGAATCTGCACTGTAAAAGGGGTGGATGAACCTAATGTGAAGTGAGCAGCCGTCTTCTCTCATTAGCGTTTGGCAGTATTTGGGATGCACCATTTAAGTAGCTGCACAAAGTGAAAATAACGGAGCCCGCATTAGTTTCCCACTCATAACGTCTATGCAAGCTACGAAGAAACCAGTCTCTGCTGCACACGTTGGCTTCTCCATAGAAGCCATAATGTTTTGTTCGGTATTCAACAGTGACGTCCTGAAAGTGTCGGCAGCACTGATGAGCGGACGGATCAAAACTAGTAACCTGTGAGATAACCTCGATAAGGCACTGAAAAACACACCGATTAACAGTGCACAAGCTTACCAACATGGAAAGAACAAACCTGAATAGAACTTTTTCACCGGCATGAAAACAACGAAGGAGAGTTGGTGAACAGTGACTGCAGTGTTTCACAAATGTGGTGCTCAGCCATGATGATTCACGAACTCGGTAGGGTTCAATGTCATTTAGCTGGCCGGTGAACACGCATGACCTTCCAAGACCGAAGTGGAATTGCAACTTTTCTTCTACTCAGATAACAGGGCGCGGTTTTTGGACTAACGAAGATATGCAACAGCAAGCATGCGCTTCTGTGGTGGCGCCCGCAAAATTTCAGTTACCTGACCTGAGTTTTCCCGTACGGGAGCGGGTAACAGAAAGCAGAAATTATTTGCGTACGGCTTTGCCACTGTTTCATCCATTATCCACCTTTCACAGATAATGCGACTTTTGGATTCCAGAACGTCTGACGCGTCTCAACTTTGGTAGAGGAAACGGATTAGTCGCAGTAGTCGTAAGCGCAATATGAATATTAATACTGAGTCAGTATCTTTCACCACAGGCAGTCTCTCTTGAGCGCTAGCAGCACCTCACATAACTGAGCTGCTAGCAACATACTGTTACCTATTTGCTGCGGCCCATGCTGGATGACTGCCTTCCTGGTTTGTGAAGTGGGCACGCTGCTTCTATACCACCCACAGAACTGCTTCGCTTTCATTTGCAGTTCTTCTTCACGGCTGACTTAGCGCACTGCTCTTTTGTGTTTTGTTTGTTCCATCGCAGTTCTCATACCTGTACCTGATCCTGTGTTCATCAATTCTTCTTTCAGTGCACATACTCGACATAAGCCATGCTGCCAGGCAAAGCTACCAGTTTTCGCCGTTCTAATTTCGAAAGCTTCGATGTGATTTTCTGGATAGCCAAACAGCACCTGGTCTCTTCAGTGCGCTTTGAAGTGACGTGTAGATTAATCAAGCTAGCTGTTTTTCTTTGACGACTTAGGAACTGGGAACAAATCACGACTTGGTTGTCAGCAGGAGAACAGTGTCAATGGAAGGTGACGACGAACAGTAGCAGTAGTATAATTCTGAGCAACACTAATAATTTGGATTTAGCCATTATGGTCACCGTAAGACCACCGTAAACGCTTGCAAAGGGTACCCTTTCAATAGATGCTCACTGCAACATCACAAACTTACCTGTGTTGACGGTATGCGCATGGAGGATGGCAGCAAACCAGACACGGGCACTATCTTCTGTTCAGCTTATAAAAGGTATGGCTGTTATGTTCAACAAAATAACGTTAACATATCCAAATGGACGATCGCTTACACATGGTCTACTAACCATGAAGGTGCGAAATGACCCAGTGCAGTAACGCCGGAAGCGACATTAACCATACGCTGGTTTCCATTACGCACTATCGTCATCATGTGACACGACAACTGCTGAGAACTTGTGCGAGGTCTAATGGAAATCCCTAGGAAAGCTCGCCTTCACTCCGTGGCGTGAAATGTTGTACGCTCTGGCTAAACAGCTTAACAAACAACGTAAACAGCTGAGGGTTCCGTTAGATCACGTAAATGTTTCCATGCACAGAGGAGCACTGAACCTTTGCTCACTTGAAACAACATTTGAGCATTCAGCGTTTCAAAAAAACATCTCATATCTTCTCCTACAGATTTTCTGAATAGCAGGTATGCTGGTAGTAACATTTGGAGCAGTTGTTTCTCAGAAAAGGCGAATTCCGAACGCTGTGGTCGATTCATTTCTTCAAATGGATCGAAGATATAGCGTCGATTAAAAGCTTCTGCTTCCGAGATTACAGCATCTCAAAAATACATCAACGTCCTGTACGTACTGTGTGATCAATCAACCAACAATGAGGAAATGGGAACAAAACATGAGTGCTAGTTTCCATTTCTTGGAGTCTGCTGTCTGACTTCAGCCTGCAAGGAAATTCAAAATGACCACATGCAATGGAAGCTTTCTTCGCTACGATTAAATTGAACAGGTGTAAAGACGATGCGGTCAGTCGAATAAACGTTTTTCCACGAAGCAACAATGGCGAAATGACTGAAGTGGAAGCGGGCACAGACACTGCCAGAAAAACTAACGTTCCATTCGGACAGAAGAGAGCAAATGGTTTCCTCAAAGCGTTCATGATTAGACGACCTTATCAGCAATCCACTGGCGGCAGACATGTCTGTAAACATCAGCACCTGCCAGTTAATCGTTGCAGCTGCACAGCTTGCTGAAACGACGGCTTGCTTTTACAAGCGATCATCTCATACATGCAGTGTTCGCTTTTGAGCAACTGATTACTTCATGAACTCATGTTTCAAAGATTGCTGTTAACTTGTCGCAGTCATCATATCGTAAACCACGGTATCTTGCAAGAGTAAACATTCAGGAACTGAATGAGAAAGCGTATTCCTTCGTATACGTACCTGCAACGGAAACATACTCTCTAAAGACTTCAGAAGGTTGTAGAACGCAAAGCCGCGGAAATTCAAGCAGCTGCGTGGCGCACCGGTGAATATGTTCATTCACGACTGTAAGAAATTGTGAAAACAGTGAATAGTTCCAAAGGAAGAGACGAAGTCTGTTTCAGCGACTGGACGCCATTGGTCGTCATGAAAACCTCTGTTGGAGGAAATGAAAACTTGGAAAGTTCTGCCTTTTGTCACTCGTCTGACTTCTTGAAAGCCCAATAAACATTCGACAAGTTCAGGCACTTGCAGGGACCATTTAGCCTTCGTAATTTAATCGCCGTGAGATACTAATGTCTTGCTTACGAACACTTCCGTGAAAGTTTAACAACTCCATCAGGAGCACCATAGGCTGATAGGATGACCACGTTAGTTAACTTCTTCTTTAAGAACGGAAGCTGGTGAAGTGGCCGACACAAGCTGAATGCAAACTCACATTCAGTGTCAGCAGCCATTGCGTCCGTAAATGTGAGCGACAAGTCTTTCACAGCTCATGACCGTCCAGTAGACAAAAGTTGCCACTTGAAACTTTCAGCATCCTGCGGGTTTGTGAGGCATATAACAGAGACCATAAAGACAATAACATCTTCGCCAACAGCCGCTTGTTGTACCGTGATTTTAACGTATTATTTGGTTAGATGAAAGCGTACATGTCGGACAACCGGACGCAGGCAGTAATGAAGCTCTTCAGCTACGATAAGTCTGCTTTTGCTTAAGTGAACCTGACCAACAGTCACCTAATCTGCCATGACTAATGCGCAGTCAGCAGCGTCGACGCCCATTTGACTGACCGACGAACCCATTGGTCAGATGTTTGGAAGGTTTGATCAAATTAAATATTTTCCCGGCCGACGCCAATCGAGTGGTCAGCCTTCAACAGCACGGCTACAGAAGCCATCACCAGCTGGCCCACCAATTTTCCATCGTAGGCACCCAGTGCTCAAAATTTGGCGGTACACACTGCAAGAGAGCTTTTGCTAAGCGGTCGTCTGGTAAAAGAGCGCCATGCCGATTCGCATGCATACCGGCAGCACTCAGAAATTAAGCTTTCCAAGGAACATCTTTCGTGCTGTTCAACTACATCTTCAGTTCCATACAAAGGACATTCTAATCACGTGCGTCGAACAGAACGCGTTCAATGACTTGGGCAACCTTCCTTTCCTCTCTGTAGAAGCATTCTTTCAGCAGAAGGTACGCGAAGAGATTAAGTCAATTCGTAAGTTCGCAACAAATGGAGCACTCCAGACGATTTCAGGAATGTATACCTGGACGGTTAGCTAACGGCCTTTACCGGCTGATCACATCAGGGCGATGAACCGAAGCAACGAAGTTCAAGAAATCACTTTAGGTTTCCTAACGTTGAGACGTTCCCAATTTCTTTTCCTGTGCACGATTTGTGGTTCTGATCACAACAATTATCTATTTCACAAGCTGCTACGGTCGTCGTAAGTAATGCAGCGGGCCAACCGTTCAACACGGAACAGGTATTCAGTCCCAGAAAAATGACCACGGCAACGACGCTGATACTTTTGTGCCAAGACTGCCTCTAGTCTTAGTCGCAGAACCCGAAAGAAGAGACCAGTAGTTCTAGGTATTTCGAACCGTGATTATTCTCCACTTCGCACTGCTTCTGCATGTTATCGTCAGGCTTCGTGCATGTATCCCAGAAGAATTGGACGTAAATGCACAAGTAACTGCTAAATATCATTAAAACAATTCTTTACGCAATACGTTTGACCATGATGAACACGGGCATCCTTTAGCATCATTGGCCGTAATTGAAAACAGCGCGCGGAACAAAGCATCTATTTCCTTTGCAGTCCGCTGTGAAATGCATACACGGCGGTGCCAACGCACTGATGCACTGAAACGACCAAAAATTACACATGATTTAGGTCATTACTGTATGCTTACAAGAAAGAAAATTACTTCACTCCAGCGTTTTGGAAGACATCGAAATTGAAGTACTCACAATTTGAATCTTCCTTGAATATCAACGCTTCGTTTCCTCCATTGCCTTAGGCACTGAATATATGAAGGGAATTTGAACGTATGTAATGGCAGCTTGGAGTTCACATTGGCACTTAGAGTGACGCGATTCATCCGCAGTAAAGCATTTAGCTTCGAGAAACTGTGGATCTCGAGGCCATTCTCGTTGTTTTTCCTATGTTCAGTGTGGGTTCCGTGAAACGGAAACGCCAAAAGCAGACATTTGAAAGACTAAGCGCCTGCTACGGAGAGAAAAATTCCAACAAGACCGTGTCTTCATTCGTCATACAAAAGGTACTGATACTTGCAACACGACGGAAGCAATCTGAGCACACGTGCTTTCGCCAGCACAGCAGCCACTAACTGCACCATGTCGAGGAAAGCTTCTTAGCTTAAGCACACAGACACACATGTCCTTCGTCAATCAAAGCTTTTCTGTGATTATAATGCAGACTGGCTTTTATGCCATCAGTAATAGGCCAAGTGGAGACAAGAGTCACTTTCTTCCCGAACGTAAAGCATTATTTCGTTGAAATTCGACTGCCCGACGATGTTCTGCGCGTTAGCAGACTGTTTGGGTGCTGTGATCACGATAGTGAAGAAGACAATCGCTGTCGAAAGCTGCTGAGTGTCTGTCAAGGCATACTTATTGCATATTTTAACTGTGCTGAAATATGTTGAAACGTAGGCTTGTCGTGCGCAAACCGCTAACACGAGCTTTTCTTTTCTCTTAGAAGCACTTCCAGATTCGGTACTGCGCAGGCTGTCAATTTCTCCGTTGGGATTCCAGCAATCAAACTGCACAGACAACTGTACGTGCTTTCACAGGGATTTTTTGAAGCGACCCAAGGTCGTCGAGAACAGCCGTCTAAGCAAAGAGCGTGTTCGTAATGGCGGCGCAGAATATAAACGGGAACAACAGTACGACTGTTACAGAAAACTTTTTTGTATCCAGTCATCTAGCGCATCTGTTGCCCGTGAACGGCAGTTGGCTTGCCATGGGCAATAAAGTTTGACCAACGATGCAACCGTCCGCTGGTTGCTCCGTGTTAGCCAGGAACTCGAGGCTTCAACTTACGCCCAATATTATAAGTCGACCAAAACGATGTTCCCATTTCGCTTCACACATGCGTGAGAACGGAGAACCTTCACGAATCCACAGTTTTCACGGTAAGTACATAAGCGCGTCGAATGGCTTGATAGTTGTGCATCGTGCAGGGCTTTTCACCTTTAGAAAATAACATCAGACATCGATTGGAACCCACAGATTACACTGATATAGAGTGCACGACAATGGAATCTTTGTGAAAATGAATGAGCACTTCTTCAGATTACAAATGACATCTGATTTAAAAATGTAGACTTCATACGTGCACTGATCTCCACTGATCATGCTAGGCTTACGCCTACATGGCTCAGCAGAGCACTGCCGTGTTCATGCGAGACTTGTTTGGTGACCAGTTAACATTTAAATTATGGAGGGCGAATTTCTGGCACTGCTTTTGCATACAGAGCGTGTATTCCTTAAGGAACTATTGACTTTTTCTTTGTTCTTCTTGACTCAATAATGACCGTCGTTGGAAATGACAAAATCACTGTTGTAACCACAGCATTGTGGAAACTGTTCCACAAAGCAAATTGCAAACGAGAATTCTCCGTTGACTTCTTATGTGACGGAGGTCTGCCGCAAGACAACAGCATTGGTCAAAGAAGATTACAGTGCCGACTTCACGCTTTTCTGTAGAAGGAAAGTTTCACTTTGCATCCATTCAAACGCAACATCTGCATTGTAAAAGGGGAGGAAGAACTTATAGTGAAGTAAGCAGCCTTCGTCTCCCATTAACATTTGTCAGCATTTGAGATGCAAGATAGTGCCAGCAGCCCAAAGTAAAAGTGACGAAGTCCACATTTTTCCAACTCACAATATAATGTATGTGTAGGCTTCGAACAACCCAGTTTTGGCTGCACACTTTGGCTTCTTTATGGAAGCTTTAAAGTTCTATTCAGTGTTGAATATCGACACACTGAAAGTGTTAGCAGCACTGATGAACGCGCACTTCACCACTGGAAAGCCGTAAGAAGACCTCGACGAGGCACTGGAAAAGACGCCAATGGACACTGAACAGGCTTACCAACATGGAAAGAACAAACCTGAATAGAACATTTTCAGCAACGTGAAAGAACGAAGAAGGAGAGTTGGTGAAGAGTGCCTGTAGTACTTCATAATTGCGATATGCAACCATGTCCGTTCATGAACTGACTGGGGTTCAAAGCCATTTAGCTGGCCGGTCAACACGCGCGACTTTTTAGGAGCCAAGCGAAATCGCAAGGTTTCTTCTACCCAGATAATGGGATCCGTTTTTGAGACTAGCGAAGATATGCAACAGCAAGCATGCGCTTCTGTGGTGGCGCCCACAAAATTTCAGTTGCCTGACCTGAGTTCTCCCGTACGTTAGCGGGTAACAGAAAGCAGAAGTCATTTGCGTGTCGCACTGCCATTGTTTCATCTGTTGTTCGCCTTTCACAAAGAATGCGATTTTTGGATTCCAGAACGCCTGAATAGTTTTCACTTGGCACCGGAAACGCGTTTATCGCAGTAGTCCTAGGCATCATATGAATATCAATACTGAGTCAGCATTTTTCACTATAGGCAGTCTCTCTTGAGCGCTAGCAGCACCTCACATGACTGAGGTGCTGGGAGCATACTGTTACCAGCTCACTGCGACCGATGCTGACTCATTGCATTCCCGGTTTGTGAAATGGGCACGCTGCTTCCATACCGTAGATAGAACTGCTTCGCTTTCATTTGCTGTTGTTCTTCACAGCTGACTTAGTTTATCGCTGTTTTGTGTTTTGTTTGTTCTATCGCTGAGTTACAATACTCGTACGTGTTTCTCTGTTCATCAGTTCTTCTTTCAGCGCACATATTCGGCATAAGCCATTCTGCTAGGCAAAGCTATCCGTTTTTACTGCTGTAAGTTGGAAAGCTTGGGTATGGTTATGTGAATAGCCAAGCAGCACCAATACTTTGGATTTAAGCATTATAGTCACCGTTTCAACAGATGGTCATTGCAATATCACAAACTGACGTGGGTTGACTGCACGGGATTGAAAGATGGCAGCAAACTAGACACGCGCACTGTTCTCTGCTCTGCTTATAATAAGTATGGTTGTTTTGTTCAACAGAATAATGTTAAAACAACCAAATGGGCGACTGCTCTCAAATTCTCGATTAACCATGAAGGTGCAAAATGACCCAGCGCAGTCGCGCCGGAAGGGAGGCTAACCAGACGTTGTTTACCATTACGGGCCATCTTGTGGTCATCATGTGATCATAACTGCTCAGTACTACAGCGAGGTCAAATAGAGGTGATGAGGAAAGCTCACCTTCGCTTCGTGGCGTGAAATGTATGCTGTAGCGAATCAGCTTAATCAAACAACGTAATTAGCCAAGGTCTGCTTAAGGTCGCACAAATTTTTCGATGCACAGAGCAGCACCGAACCTTCGCCCACTTTAAACAGCATCTCAGCGTTTAGCGCTTTAAAGGAGCATTCCATAACTTCTCCCAGACATTTTCTGAATAGCAGGTATGCTGCCAATAACATTTGGAGAAGTTATTTCTCAGAAAAGGCGGGTTCTGAACACTAGGGCCGATCATTTCTTCAAATGGATCGCAGATATATCGTCGCTTATAAGCTTCTGGTTCGAAAATATTGGCAACTCAAAAATGTTTCAACGTCGTGTACATAGATTGTAATCAACCAATCGGCCATGCAGGAATGGATACAACACACGAGTGTCAGTCTCCATTCATTCGTTCCCATCACTGTGGACGTACATCTGCTGTCAGACTTTGCAGTGAAATTGAAAATGACCACATGCAATGAAAGCTCTCTTCGCTGCGACTAAATTGAACAAGTACTCTCTCAGCCGAAGAGTAAAGACAGCAGGGTCAGTCACGTACACGCTTTTCCACCAACCAAAAATGGCAAAATAATTAAGATGGAAGCGGGCAGAGTCACGAATCAATGTGATATTGAAGCAAAGACAGCGTCATCGCAACCAAACCGCAACCTCAAAGCAGAACGGAACGCCAAATGCCCTACCTCCGCTTTCTCCGCGCAAGTGAAATTACCATTAACTGATCGTCAGGTTACAACTCTGGTTTATCCGGTAAAAAGAATGCATTGCAAAATAATGCTTAATGTGCTAAGATGTAGCATGACTTCATCTGTACGTACTAGGAAGTAGTTAAAAGTATTCTCATCAAGTAAGGAACAGGTTGCATCCTCCTTCTCACCAAAAATCTGCATGTTCTTCAGTCATCTCTTCTAGAACAGTGCTACCTGTATCCAATGCCGGATACTGCGCCTTGTTCCACAGTTAATCGGCCTCGCTTTGATAAAGCTACAGAAATGACTTCAACCTCTTTTTTCAGTGAGAAATGCCCTACCCTTCCTCTTACTTCACCTTTGCGACTTCTTGCTGATCACTGCCAGCTGGCAGAGAGAAGCTGATTCGAATTGTGAACCTTACGATTGCGTTCCTATTAAAAGCCATCGAAGAGTCTTTTACAGGTTCGCATGTACATCTTCAAGATGCCACATATATTCGCCGTTCAAGCGAAGAAGTATAAACTTTTATATGCAGCTGAAACGTAGTTAATACGCAATTCAGTAAACATTATTTACAACATACTACAGCTGAAAGCTTCTCTGTTCTTTTTTCACTGCCTTGCCTTAATAGCTAACGGGATTCAATCTGCTTAAGATACGCTTTTATAGCTTCAATCAGTGATACGCTGAAACCATGCTAAAAACTTTCTCGCCATTTTTGTTTTGGGTAAAATTTAGGGTAGACTGAAACGTCGGTATGTCAACATTTAGAAGGGCTGAAATCCTGACTTCGTCAGCCTTTCCAGCTGTCTCTAAATTTCAAATCATTCTGGCTTTCGTCTATTCAGACTTCCATGTTTTCAGGTTAAGAGTTTAACCCTGTGTAGTGAATTCAAAGGGACAGTGTTTATGCGATAGAAGCAGCACCAAAACGGCGGTGGTCATTCGCCCGCCTTCATTCAGCTCTTTGTCAGCTAATAGTCTGTCTCCTACTTGTTGTCGCGTTCAGTCGTTAATGGTAGTTAGTCGCCCTATTGTTTCAGTGTTTACGGTTCGTCCTCATCGTACGTTGCCGCTTGTTTCTAGTTTTAATTCATCGCTTTTGGCTTGCTGAGTTTGCCATAGGCCATGAAAGCTGAAAATTCTGGTCATGGTTATGTTCACACGAAAAGCACCGCGTTAACAGATTTTGTGCTTTTTTTTTGATATTATCGATTTTCAAATATCTAGTTTAAACTTCTTCTTTCCAGTCGTCCTATCGAGCAAAATTATACAGGCGTCCGCGCTAAATTAGGTATCCATCCATATAGGACGGCCTTCATATTCAGTGTAGTTACTCACAATCTCTGCTATCTAGAGATGTCGTTATTAAGGGTGACATTAAGAATGGCAGTCTTATTTACCTTTCCGAGCTAACAAACTTGGCGATAGCTTGTTCATGTTTTTGGTATTCATTCTTAATAGTTCAATGAACCTCTAAAGCTAAGAATCCCTCAGAACCATCAGTTTTCGAATCTTGGTTTGCCATCCTTCTGTTGCACTGTTATTTCTGTGTTTTTCGCTGAGCAGTGAGGTGTAATTCTTTCATGTTTCTGGTGGAAGGTTTGGAGGCTCGAGACCTCTACTGTTTCAGCTACGGAAGTACATCCTCTCAACATAGTCTTTCTTCGGGTACGTCGCTGACCACGGTACAAGAGCACTTCGGAAACCTACGATTATATTGTTCTGTATTATTCTCTAACAATCTGCTCATCCATTCGTTGGCAGGGCATTTTGTAGTTTACGTACAGGCAACCCAAACTGGCCAAAGCTGAGAATTGAAGATGATTTATGAATAGTACGTTAATGTTTAATCCGAAGTCGCTGCTGCTCTTACCCTATCGAACGGATCTTTGAAGTGGTTAGCTTATTGTATATCTGAGGCATCAGGATTGTTTGAAGAATTCAGGATTGTAACCTTTCTGAATGTTGACTTCTCGACACTTCGATCTATCCGGTGTGGTCTATGCGGTTTTGTCCGAACCAGGATTTCGATCTACTAACGATCTGGGCGCGTGAGAAGGTCCCATTCATTTGCACAGTTGATTGCAGACGCTAAAAAAGGTTGTAATTTCTTTTTAGGAGCAGAATTAATGCTCAGCTGCCCTTTCTGATATCATCGTCCTACCTTGGACTCAAGACCTCCTATTTGCTCATTTCTCGACAAGGAATCAGATCTGATTCCATAGCCATTAGCAGTAGGCCATAACGTAATAATCGCGTGCCTTTATGCTGTTCTGCTTTTTCATGGTACCTTCATCAACGGGAAGCAAAGTGAGCAAATGAGCAAATAGCAATCGAAATAGGTACTATGAAAGCAAATGAACTCAAGCAAAGCGACTAGTAGATAACTGGTAGCAATTAACAGCCTACAGACTGCTTTCTTCAGCATGGCATAATGGAAAACCTACGTAATGTTGACAGCGCGAAACAGATGTAAGGAAGTACCTTTGCTCGATTGGAAGATACATTGAATAGGAATTCAGTAATCTCAGTGCACGTAGAATGGCCATATAACAAAAGCGTAAAAGAGATAGTGGCAACACGCAACACATTGTCTAGGAACCTGTTTCTTATTCGGCATACCCACATCCTTTGTTGTTCCACCACCGAAGATCACTGCTTGTTCCTTTATCACCGACTTCGCTCGATTTCAACTCCATTTTACTGTTCCACTTAAAGTCTTACTACTTTTCCATTGTAACTATCTCTCGGAAGCAACTGAAATCCTTCTTTGCTCCGTTGTGGTAATACGGATGCTCAGATTGGATTAACAGACGCATTGAACTATAAGAGTTATCTATGAAACACATGTTTTCTTTGTCGTGGTACAGTTTTTGTTGCGTTAGGATTTTTGTGAGATAAGTCGCGCATTAATTCCACTGAAGTTTAACTTTTTTTCGTTGAAAAAGTCCACTTTTCTGTTCCATAGAGATCCATTCTTTTCCTTCTAATTAATTAAAAGTTCAAATCATGGAACAAAATTAAATGATGCTTTATCTGTTGCTCAAACATGGTCTGAAATCTAATTCATGATGAAAAAAATTTGCCTCGGGTGGGGATCGAACCCACGACCTTGAGATTATGAGACTCACGCGCTGCCGACTGCGCTACCGAGGCGTCCGATGTTCGTCTTCTTTAGTAAGCATATTATAATGGTAAACAATGAAGATAATCTGCATTAGCTCCAAGCATAGCTGCGCTCAGAAGCTCTACCGTTAGCGCCACCACGAACCGGCAGTGTCGTTTGTCGTTATCACCTTTTGCGGTCGATGTATCATTGCTTCTCTGAAATGAAGACAGCTAAACTGGATTACTAAAAATGGGCTTTTTGTCGTTGGATTTCAGCCAGCTTTTTTCCGTCACTATGGTGTCTGTATTTTGGCAAGAAGTTGTTGAGTACAATTGAAACTATACTGCATAAACAATATCGTCAAGGCTAAGTGTGTCAACGTGTTTGAAAAGTATCCCAGACCAGCAACCCATCATTTACTGAAAAGTTTCTCAGCTCTGCATCAACGTCGCCTCAGCATTTTGTCTGTTCCGTAAGCTAGAAAAGCAGTTTTTCAAGCAGCAACGAATTCTCGGCGAATCGCTTAAAAGGACTTTGTTCGAAAAGTAAATTTTTATTTGTACTTATAGATGTTTCCGTCCGGTTCCATTGGACGTCCGTGTGCATCCAATGGAACTGGAGAGGAACTTACGCAAAGGCTACTAAAATTTTGAAATGCGCTGTTAGTCTTTACATGAGAACTATTTTAGCCTTTCGCTATGTAACGTGGGAGAGCTCTTATACTGTATAATGCAGTCAGAATTGAAATGAAGGGCAAAATAACGCTTTTTCAAGCAAAAGCAAAGCCACTTGCAACTTCCAACAATGTTACTGTACACGAAAAAACATCAGAAACATTGAGCGCTTTCAGTACTTAAAAGATCTGAGATGCAGTAGTGTTCAACTTCTGACAACGAAAGCCTCGGTTTTAGGTATTAGCCTTTATTTGAATCAATACAAAAATTAGAAAAACAGCAGGGTTAACCAGGAACCTAAGAAACAGAAATAACAATGTATAAATTCGAAGCATAAGGAAAAGTTAATGAACAGCCGCGCTGACAGACTAATAAAGCAATGCAGCATCGTTTATTTAGAAACACGAGGCGGCGGCAATGTTCTTACATAAATAAACTTATTTTTAAAAAGTTAAGATGCAGGCAAGAAGTTTAGTAAGCCTATAACGACACAGGCAAAGTCGCAGCGACTGTCATACATCCGTGAGATCTATTTAACGTCGGCATTAGAGGCTGTCATATCATAGAAGCTATGGTGACCAGCCAAAATTCGCATCAAAGGACGTAGCTTCAACCACCAGCGATCCGTTGAAAGACGTCGTTCGAAGTCAGCCTGTTCCCTGCGAAAGAAAAGCAATTTCAGAAAGCACATTAAGCAATGACTGAATACATACTTTAACTCCATGACTGAAACGCATTCCGAGTGCCGCTCGCGAATGCCTAAAAGGACGGCGCTATCCACGGCCGTCGTATAAACGGAACCATCAGGCTGAACGCTCTCACGCGCTTTGCTAACGAGTGTTTCTGCCGCCTGAGCGGCCATGCGAGTTGCCAGGTTTCGGTCGAATGGAGTCGGGCATCCACCCTGCTGCGAATGACCAAGTATGTTGATTCTTGTGCTGAAATTTCCTTTCCCCTCTTCGCTGAACAGTTGCATTATAAATTGTGTCGTGTAATTCTCGTTCGCCCTTTCGCAGCGCATTATTATGTAGCGCTGAACGCCTGATTTCATCTTCCGCGCAATCACTTGAACGTCTCTCTAAAATTGCAATTCCTTTCAAAAAAATTTTTTTTAAAACTCTTCAATGCTACGTACGCGCCCGTAACAGTGTCTCCCACAGTATGGATTAAGCGACAAGTAATAACAGCACCACCTAACGTAAGTTTGAATAAGCATTTTTTAAAAATGTTACACCATTCCTCTGTTTTGAAGTTAAATAAGCGAGTTGTCCGCAGACAAGCATCAAAGCCTACGCACCTGCTAAGAAACCTTATGTCTTTAAAATATTAGTATTAGTACGTCTTGGAAGGCTTAATTTCTTTTAATAGGTGTTAGTGATTTCCTTTTCTCGTTTTCACGCGGTTTCTTAACCTGCTGACACATAAAAGCTACAAGAAGTCGCAGCTTTAAGAGCTGTCTTTTCCTCGTCTTCCTAAATGCCATTATTAGCACTGTAGTATTTTTGTTTCCCTGAATACAAAGCGAGGATAGCCTAGAAAGCTCTTCTCCGTACTTCTTGTAAGTACAAACGAAAGGTTTTGTTTAGCGGAGATGAGCAAACAACCTACCGTAGCCCAACGGATGAAGGTTCTCTTTTAGAAACATGCCGAACGTACTGTTGTACACTTACCTCAGCCAAAGCCTAAATATGAAGTCTAGTTCGGCTTTTGGTGGCATTTTTCTAGAAATGAACCTGCATTCAGTAGCCTACGGTAAACTGTTTGTTGGGCTGGGTAAACAAGAGCTCAAGTAAAACTTTTCATTTCGCAATGGGTCAATAGACGTAGAAATAACAAAAAAAAGTAAAATTATTAATATAAAATAGCATGCTGATGCGCTACCTTGCATAATTATGCTCATATACTCCGGAGGGAGCGTAAAAACTTAATGGAAGCCCCAACCGCGCAGCTAATGCAAGGCCGGTAGAAATATTGTCTTGAAAGCAAGACAGCCCAACACGGAAAGCAAAAAAGCTTTGTGCGTAATGAAACTGCGGGGCAGAGCGTACGCGGGGGAAAAAACTTTTAGCATTAACACTTCGCCCTGCGTAACAATGTTATCGAAGAGCTAAATGCTAAGGTTAACCTTCATGTCATCGACCGTAAATGGTTCTTCAAAGATGTATGCATTGTCTGCTCCGGAAGCCAAAGCAGACAGTGTAGCCAAATAACCGCAATAACCACCCATCGTTTCCACAATGAAAACTCGCCGTTTTGTCCCGATTGCCGACTGCTTAATTTTGTCGATTAATCTGCATATTTCATTCAACGCGCTGTCGGAGCCAATGGAAATGCTAAAAAGAAGATGGTCTTTTTCGCGGCGGCGCGGCAGGTCGCTAAAACGCGTACCTCGTTCCAGGTATGTTGTTGCTTATTGTGCACGGTAGCGTAACCATTGGTATACAAAATTCTCTGAACTTCTGTCGCAGTTCGGTCATAATAAGGCACGAATGAAATGCTTCAAAGCCACCAATCAGAAAAAGACCATCAATTTTAAAATGGCGCAACTGAGCGACCACTTGCTCCATGTTCTTTGTTGGAAGCGACTTTTGTGTTCCAAGGAACGAACCACCGAACATTGACCAATTTGTGACGTCATGCCAGTCCATATCCTGTTACAGAATGTTGTTTCAATGATCGTTAGCAGGTAGAGCATGCGTACTTTGAAACAGCCTTTAATCAATCCGTCGAACGAATCTTTTATGGCGTACACCCGACAACCGTGACTCAATGCGTTCCTGACAAAAGACCGAACGGCAGCGTTCATTCCGCAAGCAGGAGCACCAACGTTCATCACGGCAAAGGTGAACTTGTGTCCACCGCTGAGGATATTTTTATCCATTGGAGGCCGAATTTTTGTCAACAGCTTGTATGTCTCCAAGTTGCGAATAAATGTTTTACCGCGAAGCCTAACCGCTGTTTCCCAATCTTTCTCCGCCATTGCTTTCTTAACCTGAAAACATTTAATCGTTCAGTCTCGCTTATAGTCTGTTGCGCGTAAATTTTGGCAAAAACAACATGGATCGAAATGGATGTTAAATAAACACACCGGAAAAGAGTATGCTCTTATTAAGCGGCAAGACAGCATCACATAATGATTAACAATAGCAAAACGATGCAAAACGTCTCAAAACTTTCACTTTTATTAAGAAAGAGAACTAGCGCGTTAACCAGGCTGGAGGAATATATCCTTGCTGTTGGGCCTGCTTAGTTTAGTTGCTCTATGAAAGCGTAGGTTTCGTGTCTAAGACAAAAACTTGAAGAACAGATGCGCTGGACGAAAGCAGGAGAAGCGATAGAAGTATAGTTTGACATCCAAAGCACGGAAAGCTTAGGAAAAACGCTTTGGACCCACTAAAGTAAGCAAGTACTTTGTAGAACCCGGAAAGGTAAAACAATCGGGTGCCGCGCCAGTCTTACCTGATTTGTCCGTTCAACACACTTTGCTAATGGAACCCGGACGACCGTGCCACCATGGATGGCAATCACACACGGCTCAGCATTAGGCGGTGTGTCCATCAACGCTAGAAAAATCACGAGTTGAGGGCTCTAGCAACCTGAGTAATATTAATATACCGGTCACTGCTTCAGCACCCATGCGGCTACCCAATAAACGATCAAACGCCGATGGATTCCCGCCACGCTGTACATGGCCGAGGACAGTTATGCGAGTATCGTAATTCAACCTTTCAATAATTATATTTCTGACCATTTCGGCCGTTATCGGACTACCGTTGCAGTCAACCGCTCCTTCGGCGCATATGATAATGTTGACTCGTTGACCTGATGTTAGAATACTGCTATTTAAAATGTATAATATTTGAAGCATGACTTATCCTTAAGCATCACTTGAATACTTCGTAAGAGCGGATTTTCAAGTTTATTGATAAGCATAAACCCCCTAAGTCAAACATGACTGAATTCGCGTCGCTTTACATCACGTTAAGCCATTCCTGTTAGTAAGACGTTTTGACACTGCCGCTTTGACGCGCGCAGTTTGACGCTACAATCTTATTCTGATGGCCAACATGCGACTGTCGCCACTAGAACGCCGCAGTACGTATTCTATGGAGAAGTAATGCAGGCAAGCGAAGTCCAGTGCCATGGAGAGAAAAGTTTGGAAAAATGGCCGGCAAAAGAAAAGGCGCCCTAAGGGTAAACCAGAAGAAGTTGGTCCAGTGGCGGACTCGAATAGTACGAAGCAGGTCGCCTCCCTGTAGCGAATGTCTTATCAACCCTGGAATGGCTTTTTTCACATCTTTCAAACGAAGGCTTTGCTATTCGGTGATTCGTCCTCAAAGTGCCGTTTCAAGAATGGATGAACGCTTTCGCCGCTGGAAGGCGTTGGAACGATTTGCATAAATTTTGCAATGGAAAGCTGAGTTGAATGAGCGGAGATTATTAATATTAATCTTACTGATGGTTGTTAGTAGTTAACTTTTGAGTGAATTACCGTGCAGTCTCGTTTCGTGTAACTTCTGGCAAAGAATGTCGCGCCATTCTGCCGGCGGAGGCCACTCAGGTATGAATGTAAAATCTGCTTCGGATGCCAAACCGGCCACAAGCGCTAGATAGCCACAATGACGTCCCATCACCTCGACTACGAATGACCTTATAAGATATGCAACCCTTGTCAAAAGTTAGCCTTTCGACAAGTCCATAAACGAACCTTTGATGACTCTGAGCTGTCGACTGGACCGCGTCAATGGCTTCGATAATACGGTGCAATGCTGTGTCTGTCCCTATGGTCATATCAGTGCCGCAAAAGTCATTATCAATCGAGCCTACTAATCCGACAATTTTTATGTTCGGATGTTTTGCCACCTTCTCGGCTGTTATTGAGCCTCGATGCAACAGTTCCTTTAGCATTGATGGCCACTCTTGACGAAATAAGTTGGCACCTAAATAAGACGAAAGCATCGGACAATTGGCGTTTACGAACTGACGGAATGGTCGGAAATGTAAAATGGAATGAAGAATGCCTCATTGCTATTAATGGCACCAACCGGTAAGACTTCCGTCGCCACCAATGCATACCAGATTGTTGATGCCACAGCAAAGCAGATTATAAGCAGCTTTCAAGCGTCCCTCGGGTGTATAGAAGTCTTTTGATCTTGCGCTGCCAATGATTGTGCCACTTCGTTGGATAACGTCGCTGACGGTGTCCCAATTGGCCAACGTTATATTGTGACCACCCTCAACCATACCTTGATAGCCTTCATGAATAAAATAAACTTTGCACCCCATATATAGTCCCATCCGACAAACTGCGCGCAGAGCGGCGTTCATACCTGACAAACACAGACTTACCGATTAGCCCAAGCAGTTGAATAACGAACGAATTCGTCATTATGCTAATTAGCAGTGACAGTTATATCGAATTTGAATATTTAGCATCTACCAGCCCATCGCAGAGTACGAAAAAATGGAAGAAAGTTTTTTTTTGCTTTTTTTGCTTGTACAAACCGAACCCGCCCGCTGCGTCCATCGCTTGAAAGATTAATGGGATTTCATACCCTGCGAATCACCTCCGGAGGTGAACACTCCAATGACATCTCCCGTATTGGTCAACGGACGGACATGTTCCCCTTCGCGCCCAAGAAGTGACCCGCCGCTTGTTGTCCGCCGCTCCCTCTTCTCAGCCGCCATTGCTTTGCCTGTCTTGTTGCCAACTTTCCTTAATTCATTACGGTCATTTGACGTTGCAGCGAAAGTTTAAATTACTATCACGTTAACAATGATTTTCAGGTTAGCTTGTTTTTAATGTTCGCGTTATTCACCATTAATCTTAAAGACAACTAGCTGAGCAGCTGCAGTTTGCCTATTGCTAACGCCTTCATAAGCACTTCTATCGTTACGGCTGAACAAGGTCATTTAAATTCATTCTTTCAAAACTTTCTAAGGCAACATTTCTAATAGCATATTAGATAACCATGTCACAGAGGGGCAATAAAGTTTCACCTGGCTTAACCACACTACTAAAGCTTCAGAAGAAAATCTTCAGGCCACAATAGTGCACAGTGACTTTGGGAGAAATCGTTTTCGACATGTCGAGCTCAGCGTTTTTTAAAAATTGATTTTATTTCCAAGATAAACAGCCTACCAATACCGTAAACGATAAGCGAACAATCTCCCTTATCAGCAAAAATCAAATGGAGTCTTCATTAGAAGCAATGCAACTTGATTGATTGACCCATTATGCAAAGTAGAGTGAAGCAAGCGAAACGAACATGCGCCAAAGGAAGTCAAGGTCGGCGTTGGCCACAGAGGAACGACTTGGTCCTCCAAGGCGAAATGCCGCTGGCGACGAAGACGCGCCATTCGGTTGTGCAAACAATGGAAAATAACCTTGGAAGAACTTACCAATCGATAAAGAATAGAAAAAGCTCAACGCTACGCGGTAAAGCAAGGACAGTTACGCACGCTCGAGTCAAAAGCGTTAACAATGATAGGTTGACGTTGCTTCGCCAACCCAAATGGATCTATTGGAAATCAGCAAGAAGCAGTAACTTCCAATGACCACTTTTTAAGATGACGCAGCAACTTTAACGTCTAACATACAATATGGGCTTAATGTTGGCCGAGTCGGAGAGTAGATTGCCAGCAGCATTTTTCGCTGATTTTTTGCTCCTCTAAGCGCGCAGCATTTGTAGCGACAGAGAGGAGCCAAACTCTTCGCCTAATCTGAACTTATTGAAACTGAGTTTATTGGAGAGGATAATCGCCTTAACCATCCATAGGGATAAGTGGGATCAGTAAATGAAGATATAAGCTTTAAGATGACGTCTAACATGGGTGACTTATAGGTCGGTATCGTACCAAGAATTGACTGGCTGCTGCGGGGGATAACGAGAAGCTGCTGCCTGCGCGGGAAGACTTGCAGGTACGTTTCCGTACTGCTGACCAGCGGAACCTGGAGGCGGTGCGCTTGAATCCATTCCATCCCAACCTGAAGGTACCGTCGCTGGGCTGTTGACATGCATTTGGTCGAAGCTGACTGCATTATCATAAGATCCTGAAAAGAGCGGCGAGCACGTCGCATAGAGCACATTAAGAATGCCAGACTGACGCTTACCTCGATAGACCATATCGGAAAAATCGTCGGGTACATTGCACGTGTCAGTCGCCATTGGTTCCTAAAAAAACGATCGCTTAGAATTGGCATTCAAAAATGTTCAAGAAATACTTGATCCCAATTGCCTGCGCCGTCGTCGCGCAACAAAGCGCTGGTTAGCTCAACGCTTAACCGTTTCTTATATTCGGCAGGCTTATCTCCGCTCATGCGATGAAGCGTGGCACAAGCGTAGGTAGCTGCAGAAAAAAATTACCATAAAGTAACGGATTGAATAGGCAAAAAAATTAGCATACAAATGGTTTCATTTCTAGAATGCAATAGCTCGGTCAAGCGAGGAGTGGCACCGCACTGTTCGACAAGAATGACTCCGTCGGAATCGTTGGTCAGTTCGGACAGCGTACCAGCGGCGACCAACTGTATATGCTCCACTTCGAAGTATAGCAGCTAAAACAAAAGGAGAAAGCGACGAAAATCGTATTGGCACTGCTTCTATTGGCTCTTTTTCAATTATTTACCTGCACCAAGATGGGAATAATGTTCATTTGGCGCATTATCGTGCGACTGACCGCATCCTTGGAAAGTGCGTGCAGCGTGGCGGCGCTGCACTCGACAATGTCCAAACTGCTGACTCCGTCAATGACAGGTGGTTCGGTCTTGGCTCTTTGCGCCTGCTGGACCTGCTGGAAGGCGCGTATGAAGTACATGCACACGTTGTTGGCAATGCCGTTCTCTCGGAAGGTGTTCAAATTGGCCGCGCTGTTGGCCAAATTTCTGATCAAGCCCAAAGCCGCCTTAGCCACCGGAAGGCGGACAACTGGATGAGCATGCAAGTTGACAAAGCTGCAGATCAGTGGAATACCGTAGCTGAAGCCAGGCGCGTTTTGAGCCGCTTCGGCATCCGGATTACGGCACGTCAAGTGACGCAGAGTGCACAGCGTCGACTCGACAATTTCGAACGAATTCATGCACTGCTGAAGAGTACGAATAAGCGCGTCGACGCCCATTGAACGGCAAACGGTAACCTAAAAAAATTTCACAAATTCCAGTCAAGTTACAATTACAACAAGCGAACTTTCCTAACAATGATAACGTGAGTTATTCGGATTTATTTTGCCTATAAAATTCGTGCTACAGAAGCGGATCCGACTCTGTGTTTCTCGTTAGCTAAATACGGATGTTTTGTTCAAACGATTCAGACATAGCTGTCGGGCCTTTGCAGACCGTTATCAGAGGATTAGTTCGAGCAGACGGCTGCGAACTTGAACACTTAAACAAACTGGTTATCAAGTCAATAATAAAGTTTAAAAGATTAGAGGATTAAGCAAAGCTGTCAATACAAGCTGAGATGACTTTGCTATTGAATAGCTACCGTTTGCAATCCTACAGCTCTGTTGCAGTTGAAAGCAAGCCAATTCGATTTTTCCACCAGGCGGGAAACATCGATACAAGGATTGCGTCAACTCTTCGGAAATGGTAATTTGAATAGACGAGACAACTGTACCCTTGAAGTGGATTGCCCACTTAGGCGGATACACTTACTTTGTTGCGTTGGTTGTTGCAGGTCAAGTTGGACAGTATATCGACGCAGCAGGCAACAGCTTCAAGATCGCTTGATCCAAGAAGCTGTATCAGATGTCTTAGGAGATCCTCGACGTTCTCCTCTTTGGTTGCTTCGTCGGATAAATTTCGCAAACAGTCCAAACAACTTCGAATTAACCTTTGCGACGGATGGACAAGACGTTGGCCCAAAACTTGCATACAACCAGCCTGGATGATTGCAGGCTTGTTTTGAGGGCAAACGCTAAGCACTTTTAGAAGACGCGACGATGTCCAAAGCAGCTTCTCGTAGTCGTAACTTTGGATGATGCGCACTAGTTCTCTCGGACCGTCGGAAGCCAGTATAACTAACTGCAACAATTACGCAGTAGCAAAAAACAAGCTTGGGTGAAAGAAAACCAGGAGACGTACCTTAGTCTCGGCGTGTCGATAGGCCAAATTTTGCAAGCAATCGGTAACTATAGCCAGAAATTTTGGTATAGGCTTTTTCAAGAGGACAACCATTTTTGGTACACCGCCTGCGCGACGAACTTCCTCTTTCGAGCCTTGCTGGTGCAACAGCAGATTGTGCAACGTGGTGATGGCATAAAACACGACTGAGTCGATGGGCGAGCTTTAAGGATAAAAAAAAAAGCAGCTTAGGCACTAAGGAGCGGCAGACGGTGGGGTGCGAGCTCACCTCAGTAGACGGACCAAAGCTGGGATGCCGCCCGATTGGAATATTGCCAGCAAACCTGGGTAGTGGCGCGAAATGTTGTACAACGTACCAGCGGCATACTTGGTCAACTCAGGTTCGGAGTTGTTGTTAATCGCATTAATGACGGCCAATACAAGGTCTGGGCTTTTGGCCAATGCAATCAGTTCTGCGTCACGCTTGCTCAGATGGTGTATGACCATGGCCGCCTGCTGGACCACTACCTACAAATAATGGGTCGAGTTTTCTAAATTTCCGGTATGACCCAATAACCCGTTCATCACCTGGTCAACGTCGCTAAGTAGTTTGATCAGCTCGGGAATCGCCTTGGCGGTCAATTCGGCGTCATCATGATAATTTATAATGTTGACCACTGCCGACTTGAGCATCTGGCTTGGCTCAGCCAAACGTTGGACATTTGTGGACTGACCAAAGTCATACTGAGCCGTCGGTATATCACCCACATCTTCGATGGTTTCGGGAAATATGGCAGCTCGTATTCGCTGAGATCTCGTGGCTTCATAGTCAAGATTGATACCTGAAAAGTATTGATCAGAAGTGGCACAAGGAAAATCTACTAATCACCGTCTATTTGCTCTCGCGTATAGCCAGGCGTGTAAGGGTCACCATACTCCTCGATGAAACTGCTAACTCCGGACATAGCCGACGATGCGTAAGTCCCAACGCCAGCGGAATGGATTCCAGAATCGATGACATAATTCTGATGAGCCCAAGCTAGGGTCTGCTGATCTTTAGAGTTGACCAAGTTCATTGCTACATGGTCGGGCACGTAAGGACTTTGCGGCATGTGCGTCATTGTCGGAAATGTTTCTGGAAATCGACAAAGAATCAAGAATCAACTAATGTCAATGGCCAGAAGACTGCCATATTCGCGCAGAAAAGCGAAATGCCTTCGGGCGGAACAGAATGCGCCATAGAGAAATAAGCGAAGCAACGTTTACATTGCGGCCGAGAGCAGCACGAACAGGTTCGCAACACCCACGAATGATGACAAATATGCCTGACTAAACGGCAATGACAAATAGGCAGTGGACGATGGTGAAACTTTGCACAACTTAAGTTGCAATAAGCCGGCGACCAGGCTTGAGCCTGCTCTTCGGCACCGAGCTCGCAACCACGGTTCGGCAAACGTTACGGCATATGCGGGCTAGTAGGCGGTAACGCTTACGAGCAAACCGTCGGTAGACAGTTGTGGGACGAAACGAGGACCTGGAGCAATACGAACTGCTAACTCGTCACAATGGCAACGGCACCAAGAACAAGGACAATCGTTACTCAAGGTTAACGACGCCGACTGCGTATATCAACTGCCCTGCTAATCACTCAGCAAAGATGTACCGTACACCACTGCTAACCCTATTTAGTGACAAAATAGGGCTGAGTCACGCTAGTGCGCGGTCGTGACCTTTCTGAAGTAGAAGGACAAACAAAATGAGCAGATGGCACCCCTTTCATTGACGCCAGGCTTGATAATAGATGCATTCAACGTGTAAAGCGCGAAGTAGCGACCATATAGCCTAAACAAGCAAAGTACATCACCCTTCCAAAGAATGAGGTGAACTGAACCCTTGCGGCACTCGAAGAACCCAGGATGGCAAGTGTTGCGCCAGCTGCCTATCTAAGCAAGGCACGCATGGAAAGCTGTTTTTTCCTAAACTGAAAACGCTCCGCCTCACTCGGAAAGGCCAAAGGCAAAATACGATGACCCACTCTCAATACTGTACATCGTACCTGCTGATCAGAAGTTTTTTGCAAGCCTGCATCGGATAATTAGTAAATCTCGAAATTCCCTCAACCGAAGACAAGTCTAGATGGATTTGTAGGTTACATTAACAAAGCAAAACAACCGCGATCGACTAGGAATAAACTGGGCGGCAAAGTCATTCGCAATTCGCCAGTGCGCTTTTGCTGTTCTGGAATGCTTTCATGCGTTGTCCTTAGGCGATTTTGAATTCCAGGAAAAATTCAGTGACGCTGACAAGCGTACGTAGGCTCAGGATGAGCAGTGTTGAAAGTCTGCCTGCTTTAAAAGCTTAAAACACAACAGCTTCGCTAGACAGTCGCGCCACATCGCTAACTTTAGCCAAGCGAGAGAATTAACGTTCTCCACTCGTCAGACGGCTCTAAATCTCAACAGTTTGGCTCAAGAAGCGGAGGAAGATGATCGCGCTCAAGCGATTACTTTCGAATGTTAAAATAATGCGCTTTAAAAAGAAAACAGCGTCGCTTTAGTTATTGAGTTTAAGCACTCACTTCCCTCAAGCCAAAGATAGTTAATTATGCAGTTTTGCTAGCTGCAACCTGATTTTAAACCATACTGTAGCTCAGCTTTCCCTTCATTAGCACGAGAAGGTTAATCGCTTGCGTCGAGACTGACTGTCATGGAAAGTATGGCATTTTTGTACTCTAAAAGTTGTAACGTTTTTTAGTACAAACGGTCAGTTAAATGAGTTCAATAAAACAGCGCTGAAATGTTGTATGAGCAGCTTATCTTATTCTGTATGCACGCGCTTCACCTTTCCCCGAAACGTTATCGTTTTTCATCCCATAAATGTGAAAGCTCTGCTAACCCTTTTTTGATTTCAGGAACTATGCTACCTTCATCGATAACGAACTTCCTGCATAAGTATCATTTACCCGGGTAAGTGCTCTATTATTATTATTATCAAGGACTTCATTATTGTTTGAAGTTTTATTATATAGGCTTCACAGGATGCTGTTTATTTTTTTTAAGGCAGTAAACATTTTTTTCGTAACCCTTAACTTCGGCAGTTCAATTCCTTGCAGTTGCGTATGAGTAAATTCCATGTATATATGAGTCATCACCTAGTTGACCTTGTGCTTATCTGTTGGGAATAATCTCGTTCCATCGCTTAACTAAAAAGGTGCTGACAAGTAGTTTTCTTTCTTGAGCACTATCGGATTCCTTTAACTTTACAGTTATGGTTAAGCTTCCCTTTCGGCTTACTGTTAATATACATATGTTAAACATGTAAGAGCCAGCTTAGCGTATTGTTTTGTTGTTACTGTCAATCTTCGTAATGAATAACAGCCGCGGGAGTATTATCTCCTTCCGAACTAGTTTATGAGTTGTGAGTCAACTCAGAAATAACTACCCACAGTGACCTGATTTGGCAGCTACATGGACAATACGAACTTGGACTTCTTTCTCGCTCTCGTACGCTACTTTCTCCTTTAGAAATGGTGCAGCGCTTTCTAAGCCATTTTGAGCACTTCAGATTCATTAACGGAGCTTCAATTGATTTCAGGCCAACAAGGCTGATGATGTACGGCGCTTTAGTTACCACCTTTATTGTCTACGTAAGCGACTTGGAGATGATCGTACGGTACATACCTTTTTACGGGCGCAAATTGGACGAGCCAAAGCACTACGGATGAAATCGTTGGACATGCCTTATCCTGTTTTGCACCAGGGCGAAAGGTCAATTCCAAGCAAGACGGATCGTAGCTAGAGTATTCAACTTACGCATTAAAATGATTGGCATATCTTATTATCTCATGCGATTCACCCGGTGATTTTCCACCCTTTCATTGGGCTACTTTGCCTTATGCGTGGCATGTTTTTTAGCGTACTTTAAATATCTTTGGTTTTGTAAACACCTTTTACTATTTAAGGACTTTTTCGTATTTAAGTTTTGGAGTTAATATAGCCCTGTCTCAATGTCCCGCGATGAAAAGGACTTAAGTTTTGTTTATACTTAGATATCGGGTGCGATGAGTGCCAATGCGGCGACCGGCACTCCACCAAGTGCTTTGTCATCGCTGTATCACAGGGCTTACGCTTGCATTGATCAAGCAATTTGGTTTGACGAAAAGGGCGAAGATGACATGGCCGTACGTATGTACGAGCAAGGATTGGCTTTTATCACACAAGCCGAGCAGATGAGCGATTCCGAGAAGAATCCGCTCGTACAAAAGATGCTGCGCGCCAAGGAGCACGTCACGACGAGGCTTGATTTTCTACGCAATAAAGATAGGGGTAATTTTGAACGAATTCCATCGACGACCGCGCTGGACGCCTTCGAGCCATGCAAGGACGCGGAATTGATTTTTCAAATCAGCGAAGGGGTGCAAATTTTCCAAGTGATCGGCAACGAGACTTCCGTTCCATCGTATCCAACTTGCCTGCAGATCTTTAAGTAAGCGAAGTTTCTTTTTGTGCACTCTTTGCTCAAAAACCAAACGAAATAACGGGTTGCCAATGCTTAGAGTCAAGTACTTTTTAAACTTACTGTTCATTTTTTTGTTTTCGACTTTCGTTGTACCAAACAAAGATGTAAGCTTAGGCTGGATGAACGCTTGCATTCAAACGTGGCAACTTTGTGTTTGCCGCGTTCACCAGGCTGCGTATAAGAAAACTGGTTCGTCAGGTGCTTTTCAAAAATGAAATATTAACAAGTTACAAAAATTCTCATCGTAATCGTCTAGCACTACTCATCCAAAATTGCATAAGCGAAAAATTCGTAATCTATGTAGTTACAGTCCAAACATAGCGTTTGCCTCGGCTTTTGAAAGTCTGCTCCATCGACGAATTAGGTATTTTCTTTATGCATATGGAAACACTATGTGTTGCCTCTATGGGAGCTCCTTTTTTGGCGTTATTGCTGATCGGTAGTAACCTTTTCTCTCTGCCCGTTTCTTATTTAAACTTTGCGCAATGCGTTATTCATTCAGGTTTGCTCCTGCTTGTATTATACGGAATTATTTTTCGTAGGTGTAAGTTAGTCTATAGTTTACCGTACCTTGTAGGGCATGCTTGAACTGCATGCGAAGTCTTACGACGTTTCAGGGCATCATGTCGTTTCACAAAATCAAAAGGTGACGAATTTCCGCTACAGGTGACCCTAAAAGCGCGACCTCAAGAAAGCCATCCCTGTATGGTTCACTTTTTCATTATTAAAATTTATTTTGAACTTTTTCGAAAAATAGTTTTTGGTTTACGTTTTTAAGATGGGCGGGAAACAGGGAAACAAATCATACGTTTAGACTAGTCTCCTATGGTCAACACGTCCGTCTGGAACGCGGTGCATTCCTTCAAAGGTTGCATGTTTCTTTTGAAACATCTTTATTTGTTTAATTTCAGATACGCCAAAGCGGATGAAACGCCAAAAGGTAAAACTGTAATGAGTACAGATGGCGAGGCTGTCGGCTTTATCAAAGTGAATACTTGGATATATCCGCTGGTTCCCGATGAATCTCCGGTTATGGAAACGGAATACGGTGCTTACATGTTCCCTACATGCGGTCAGAAGGAGGAAGGTGACGATTGTATTAACCACATTGATCTTTGCTGCAATACTAAAACTGTCAACACCTTTTTAGGCTACACTGTGGGCCTTGTGTTCTCGCCTGAGGTTTCCGATGATGACAAGAAGAAATTCGAAAGCATTTTGCGGGACATGTCGCTTTTGCGCAGCGAAGTTACTATGCCAGAATTAACCGAGTCGGAAAGAGAAACGCTAAGCAAAAAGATCGCCGATTTCTTAGTCAACAGTATTGAAGCGCTGCTGCTCTTTCTTTACGTTGCGGGCTTTGGAGAGCTACTGATTTTTAGAAAGCCTGTTGCTTTCGCACGGCATAAAGGAGTACACCGCGAAAACTTCCGATATCGTTGAAGGAAAGCTTTCGGACTTCTCCGCTCGCGTAACTCCGTCCGATCATCCTGTGATCATTGATACACGAGTGCAAACAGGTGTCCATTTCCTACGGCGCGGCGGTAAAGTTGCGTACAAAATAAGCGGATACTTGGGTAAGTTTGCCTGCGATGGAAGGACTCAATTTTTTCACGTATATCCGACATGGTACGTTTATGAATGAGTCAAACCCTGTCATCCCGTCGCTGACGAGGGACTAGGCAGGTTCGCCACGTTCAGCTTTACATGTCTTCAATAACGTTAAATGATTTTCAAACTCTTTGTTTGGCTCCTGGACATTATGTAAATTTAGTTGAAAAGGTCGGCGAAGCGGCAAGGTACTTGGGCAAGAAGCTTGCTCATCATGCAACCAAGCGAATGAAGCCGGGTCACTTATCAAATGCCGTTCAGAGCGTCGCTGAAGTGACTACGGGTGGCTTAGTTGGTTTTTCTACTGTCTGGCTGAGTTTGGAAGAAGCAGCGAAAACTTTGGGAAAATGCGTAGCCAACAATAGCGTTAAAGTTGTCGAGTGCAAGTTAGCGAAACGATTTTAAGCTTTTCCGGTGCGCTGTTTTAAAAGTTGTTTAATATTTTAAGGTATGGCCAGTCGGCTGCCACCTTGGCGGACAATGCTTTTTACCTGGCGGGATATTCGGCTCAGACGGCCGTCAACGTACACCATTTTGGCGTGAAATCTTTTGCAACGCAGGCTGCTAAAGAAGTCAGCAGAACCTTAAGCGAAAAGAAATCCGTCGCAAAGGTTACTTCAGAAAAAGCGAAGGTCAACTGAACACTTCCCGGTCACCTATGAAAGGACCGTATAGTCATTTTAGTTTTTAAGCACACGGGGCTTATCCTAGTTACGTAGTTTCTTTTTCTGTTATTTCTTTAGCTTGGTAGATGCCTTAGCGAGTTACTGCAATACGAGCTTCCATTGTGCCTACGAGTTCCGAGTTTTGTTCCAGTTTCAATAGCTTTTCAACGTATTTGAGCTGCTGAGCTCTTTTCCTTTTTAACAAGCCTTAATCCATGGTTCTTAAAAGTAAATGGAAATGTTTCGTGCTGCCGATTTTGCCAAACAGAAGCTTTGCCACTTCGATTACTTTGAATTGTTACGCGCTTCGTTGGTTTTTTGAGATTGTGTTTCTTAAGCAGGTATGACCGAACAGGTGCCGTCGTCGTGCGCAGATTCTGAAAGCACGAAAAAGAAGAAGAAAAAGAACCCAGAGCCTGGCATTGTTTATCTATCAACTATTCCATACTGCCTGACGGTGCAGCGTGTTCGAGAACTGTTTTCACATTACGGCGAGATTGGACGCATCTATTTTCAACGAGAAGCTGTACGAAAGGAGCGCGGTTCAATATCTCGTTACGTGGAAGGTTGGATAGAATTTAAGGACAAATCCGTGGCCAAGCGCGTAGCACTGTCGCTAAACAATACGCAAGTTGGCGGCAGAAAGCGTAGCAGAGCATACGAATCACTTTGGAACATCAAGTACTTGCACAGGTAATGGCGCGCTGGTGAACTCAGCATGGCTCACCGTCTTTTTTTCTTCTTCCAGGTTCAAGTGGCATCATTTGACCGAGCAGCTCGTCTACGAAAAAAGCAAACACAAGCAGCGAATGCGTATGGAAATTTCTCAAGCGAAACGAGAGGCTCAGTTTTTCACGCAGCAGATTGAAAAGGGTGCGGCCATTCGGAAACTGGAAAAGGAAATTTTGCAAAAGGACGGCCGTTGGGAACGGTATCAACGTCAGCTGAGACAACGAAAGCCTAGGCAAACTGTCTCTTCCGGCGACAGAAGCGAATTGTTGAAGCAAGTGTTCCAGTAGATTTTCATCTTGCAACTGTTTCATTATTGTTGAATGTATATTGCAGGTATTTTTCGTATTTCTTTGATGGCCGGTTAATACTCATTAAATGGCAGGCATTGTTCGTTAACAAATTACGTGACTACTAAGCAAGCATTCTCTAGTATTTTTTTTGCGAACGAACTACTTTGCCATTCTCAAAATAGCAACGCAAAGCGGGCAGAGAACGATAGCACAGCACATAAAGTTTTCTAAAGTTTTTTCCCGGAATTTTTACCCGTTTTTTGTTAAACGTTTATTGCAAAAAAACGTTTAACAAAAAAAACGAGTAAAAATTCCGCGAAAAAAACTTCAGAAAACAAATAAAGAAACTCGTTACGAAGAAAAGAAAAAAAGCGCATACAGTACACTAAAAAGCGCGTAGGTTACAACGACGACAAAACACATTTTCGAATGAGCATCGTGGTTTATTTGTTCGGGGCGTTTTGTTAAAATACTATTAACCACAGTATTATTGTACTCTTATTCTTTCTTGTCTTAGCATTAAGCCCAAATAGTAAAGCTTAAAAAGGGTGAGATCGTCATTCGGTTATTCTCCGTTAGTACACTGCATCTGAATGGGCCTTGCTCTTAGAGAAGTTGTGTGAAAGGTCGAAATATAGGCAATTAAAATATGGAAACAAATAAGAAATTGAAGGCGAGAGAGGAATGAGAAAACTTAGCAACGGAAGTAGAGCACGAAACAACTAAAGTAGTTGGAAAATAACATGCATAGACAAAATAAGAAAGTGCGTTTGAAGACATGCCAAATTTCGACAGAGTCGAAGAGCGTAAATGACAACTGCCTGACGATGGCCATAAAGAAAGCAAAGGTATTTTTGCCGTTGTGGATAAGGAAATTAAAAAAAAATATGTTAAATAATTCAAGGAAGGGCTCATATTTGCTCATCCATTCGTTGGTAGGTCACTTTGAAGTTTACCTACGGGTACATCAACAGGCCAAACCCGTGAACCCAAAGACCAACTATGAAACAACCTAAGCCTGTTAAAAGACACCCCGACTTTCTAAATAAGGAAGGACAAGGATAATTCTTCCTGATTTAGTGCTTTCTATAGCTCTTTTCAATTACAGCACTGGAATTACTGTAGTTAGAACTAAAATCAGGTTTTGTTAGACTAGATAATTGCTTGTAGCCTAAGCTTGAGCCCAAAGTTAAAATCACTTGGTCTCAGCAATTGTTCAAAGCCTAAGAAATCATTTAAAATTCCCACGAACTCTTTTCTAGGCTGTAGCTACTTTGACTGACAGAACTTGATTCGACTTGTACCTACAGTGCTTACCGGATGTCTAATAAAAGTAGCTTATCGCTACGCAGCGTAAAATGCTTATTACCAGTGTAAGTTATTCGGGATTGTGCTTATTCCATTTCAGTCGGACAAGTAAGCGGAAGGAAAAACAGTAAAGTCTGTCTGTTGGCCTTCTGCAGTTTGATTTTATAATCCGCAACGAATTTTGCTTGCAACAGCATGAACTCGTCTTTTTGCAGTGTGCGCATTAACAGCTCCGCGGGGTGGGGTGACAAATGCGTAGATGAAGCGTTAACGCCACAAAATTACCTTCCACTTATTTACTGTATTCTTTCGTAGAATTCGTGCTTGACCATGGCGGGGTAATAATTTTCGCTTTCTGCATTTGTTCATCTTTGCATTTTTTCAGAGAAAACGCCATCATGCTTAACGACTCTAGCCCGTTGCTTTATGAAGCCGCAGCGTCGGAAAGAATTTCCAGGTTTCTCGAAAAAATCAAAATGATGCCCGATAGCTACCAAGACAGCGTTCAGTTTCGCGTGGTGAGGTTTAATTTTCAGTTTAGTTCGTGCGAATATATACCCTTTTAATCGCTGTCGGTTTCGGTGCTAAATGTCATTATTCCCAATTGGACAACTGATAGTGCATCCGTTAGCATTTTCAACCGTGTTTGTTAACCACTAAGTTTGGTAATTTCGCCGTTGCCGTTCCAGGACGTGGCGGAATTGGCCGCCGTATATGAGATTATGGAAAAAGAAAGGAAGGGGTTAGTACGCTGTTTCCTTCTTTGTAATTCTGCCAAAATTGTACAGGAAGGCGCTCAACGATGAAGAGCTGAAAGACTACAGCCGAGAGGTCCTCAATTACTGCTGTTTGGCCGAAGAAGATATAGATTCGTATAGTTTTATTTCTGACGCATCGTCCGATATGTCAGAAGAGAAGCTAGAAAGTGATGAAGATGATGCAATGTCAGCATCTTACTTCGCTGAACAAACATTTAACACTCAAGCGAGTGAATCGGAACTGGAAAGCCTTGTATTTTATACTGGAAATAACGCATCCCGGATTAGGCGCGCTTTGCTTGGAGGTACTTGTTGTTAACTTCGCAAAAGGCTCTTTATGGAAAGCGTTAAGTTGTTAAAACGGAAAGTGGACCAAGTATAGACGATTCGTTTGATTTCGAGCAACAGCAAATCGAGAAGAAGAGGAGCTGCTTGGAAAGTTTTCCACCATGTTACAGCACCTGCGTAAGAACGCTGTGGTAGCCGGAGAAATTCTTCGCGAAGATACGAAGGTGCACTTTGCATGCTGAGACTTTTAAGGTGAATTCAGTTTGCAGGTTGCTGACACGATGAAACAACAAGCCGCAATGCATGACAGTCATTTAAAACGGGTGACACGCGTTATTGTACAAGCTAACAAGTGGATATGCGATAGCTGGGTTTGGATTTCTCTTATAGTTGTATTGCTCACATTCATCGCTATTGCTCCATTCATTCGGTTTTTCCCTAAGCACCGACAGTGAGCATCAGTATCGTCTTGCATTTCTCTTCTTTAACTTTTCTGCTTTTGAACGGTTATAAAATGTTAACATTTTGACTTGTACACTAGTATCACTCACGCAACAGCATCGTTCTAATTTCCGTATTGCAATGAGGTTTGTTAGCTTTCAGCGCATTTTTCCGCCCGTACTTAAACTTGTGGTAGCTAAGATGGGCAATTAACCTACCACGTAAATTCAGCTAATGCAAATAGTTCCTATAACTTGATTTTCGTTATTCGTAGTCCTTTAATTCTACTGTATACTGTATGCATGTTCCCAACAAACGCATCTTCACAGTATGCGAGGTCCCACCTTGTGTTATACTTTTAAGATTACGTATTGAACTAATTTGCTGTCGATGAATACGTCAGCAGCTGCTTACCACAGAAGTCTTTCGTCCGCGTTGGCGGAAGTGCGTTGTGTAACAAACTGACGTTAACGGACGTTGCGAGCGCAGATCGGTTGACTGCCGAATTAGCTATCGTTCTTAAATCTGTAAGCCTAACGAGAGACCAAACAACTGTTTTTTCTAAGGCGTATAAAAAAGAGTTTAAAAAAAATACTTACCTAATTTAGACTTAGTCATATTGTCAGTCGGTTTGGGCGAAAGAGTTAATACAATGGAAACAATGACGGATGACACCAGACGACACTCCGGATGCGTAGTCTTTTAGTTCACAAGGTCTCAAGCAAGCATCCGTTCGTGATAATCTAGTCTGATATCTTACTATTAAGCTTAAATCTAAACGACAAGACCGAGGCGACGGCGGCTTAATTTTCTTCACCAGGCTCCATTATCGTTTATGGATACAGTTCGTGACAAATCGTAGTGAGTCACGTTGTAACAGTTAAAGCGTGATGCCTTTTATGCTCAGCATCGGCGAAATCAGCTGAACAGAACTAAAACTTTTGACCCGTAAAAACAAACCGTCCTTTTTGACTCATTTTTAGCATTACTATTTTTCTTTTAATTTGTTTTCCACCTATCTTTCTGCGGTGTTTGAAATTAATCTCTGCAAAAGAAAGTATAGTTTTCAAAATAAATATGAATTAATAATTTCAAAACCACACCAGAAATTGTCTCTTATAGGTTTTCCTATTCGTAAGCGTCCGTACGTGCAGCCGTCGCAATTGGTTAATGATGCTCAAGTACAATTAGCCTGTGGATCATTATTGTACAGTAATAGATTGTGCGTTGTCATTGTTCGTTCGGAATTTCTGGTTGCTTGTGATTTTGCTGTTTCGCTTAAGGTTTAGACGGTATTCAGTGCAGCGGAAACAAGAACAGCGGGGAGGAAAAGATTTTCTGGACAGCATCAGTTTGTGGATATTACAATGCGCTGCGCGCGACAATTCGGCCGTGCACCATCGTTTGCAGAATGATACTCGGCTCACTGTTAACATTATCAAAACTCCATGCATTGCGGACTTACTGGTAACGTTTGGCAGTGACGATCGGTTTGTTCATGGGCTTGTCTGCATCACGAAAAAAAGGACCGTGCTCATTGAATTGTAAGTTGTCCATCCACTTGGAAGTTGTGCCTGCAGTCCTGCAGATCACGCTAGAGCCCGGAAATGCTCCACGTCGTTTGTGCTAGAAGTTGGAGCAGAGCTAAACCGACTGACTTTCCAAAAAGTTGTTCAGGCTTGTAGGACAAAGACTACACTTTGTTCCAATACGAATGATCGGTAGTGGCAATTGCTTGCAACGAATGTGGAAGTATTTTGATAAAAGCGATGTGTTTTGACATGTACCTTCTGGTGAATGGACCATTAGAACTCTCAACGTTACCAGGTGGGAGAACAACCACGAAACCTGTCAGGAAACTTTCAGCAATAAGTTCTCTGTGCATGGTCAGTCACTGATTTGGGAAATGGTCGTGGCGTTTAAAGATTTTGGTTTAGTAGTCTGGACGCCTGTAGCGAATTTTTTGATTGTATGATTAGTTCTCTAACTGGCTTTCTTGATGGTCTACCACATTTCGTCGAATGTGTTTGTCTCACAAGAAGAACATGCTGCACAACATCTGGAACCACCGAGCCTTCCTTCCGGCGAGTAATGTCCACTTCAACCTCAGTAATTGTGGTTAGCTCGATTGAAGCGGAATTTTAGAAAAGAAAAGACTAAAAAAAGAATAGACAAGCAGCTGACAGTCGCAGAAGAAATCTCTAACAGAGAACTTTAAAATCCTCGGTTTAAATGATGGACAACGATGCAAGAGAAATCTCCCCGCATACATTACACAGATATTGACCG
This sequence comes from Trichuris trichiura, assembly GCA_037903355.1. Taxonomy (NCBI): domain Eukaryota; kingdom Metazoa; phylum Nematoda; class Enoplea; order Trichinellida; family Trichuridae; genus Trichuris; species Trichuris trichiura. Next base: position 126,022 of record JBAJFE010000045.1, read on the forward strand.
CTGACGACGGGTCGCGACAGACCCGAAAGCTCTGGAAGTTCTTTTTTCTTTTTTTTCTTTTTTGTGCTTACCAACGGGACACAGCTACCGTATTAAAGACGCTGAACTAAGAAAAGAGATACTGCTGATGGGACAAAATTAGTCCTTTCAACGGCACAAATATGATTCCTACTGATGAGCTACCTAAACGATATTTTCATACGAAGATTTCACTTGAAGTCAAAGAATGATATCTGTGCTACATCACTCCAGCGAATGTGCATAGTTCATATTAGTGAGATGATATTTTCAAAAGCAAGCGATTCACCGTAGCATTACAAATCTCGGTCATACCGAGGTGCATTTGAAGCAGTTTATGTAACCTGAAATCCTAGCCGGATAAGCTGAGCAAGGCACTGAAAAGAATTACATCTACTGGCAATGGATTACTGCATTGCTGTTTGTTTCATTCGCCTTCTTTTGATGATATTTTGAAGATGTCTTCTGACTCCTGAAATTGCTTGACAAGTTCACCAATTTGTCCTGTACTGAACGTGTTTCTGATAGACAACCAGAAAAGATATTTCTACGCGAAGATATACAGATGGTGTGGCATTAGATCTTGTTACAAGCGTCAAGGTATCGTCGAAAGGATATTTTTTATTGTGCCGGCATGCCTAAGCGTTGTGGAAATATCAGCACTTTTCCGATTACTGCTGAGGCAGCACACAAGAGTTATCTTTAAAAATACGTCCTGCGATGGACTCGCCGGTGGTGTGTGCACGAAGTGTTCTAATGCGAGAAGATATTCACAACGACCGTTTGATTTGACCAACGGTCAGCGCTGCACGTCGGCAACCTTCAGTGCGCAACAATTTTCAATGGGCCAATCACGAATATTTCAAGGGGGATAATTTTATTATAACCAATTTGGAAGCTACCAAAGTGAGTTTCAGGTTACAGAGACCTCACCAAATCTTATACTTGACCTGTTCATCTTATTAATGAACGTAATGATGATACCATGCGTCAATAGACTCAAGCTCTTTGGCTCAAGTAGACTGTGCCCCAGCTAGCGCATGCTCGAGCCTCAAAGGATATTCCTTCCGCAAAACGTCCATGCGTAGTAGTTGGTTTGGTATTTGTCTGAAGGAAATCTTGAAAAAGATATTTCATTTCTTCAAGAATATCAAACGATATTGTTACGTCATTCGCCGGGATGACGTCTAGTGTACCTGCACCGCAGGTTTTGATTACGGTCTGACTCGTGCCGTGTCATGTAGTCTCTCGGTGTGTGACTGTTTTAATGGGAGAAGAAATTCACAAGGACTGTTTGATTTGACCAACGGTCAGCCCCATATGTCGGCAACCTTCAGTGCGCAACAATTTTCAATGGGCCGATCACGAATATTTCAAGGGGGAGAATTTTATTATAACCACTTTGGAAGCTACCAAAGTGAGTTTCCGGTTGCAGAGATTTCACCAAATCTTATGCTTGGCCTGTTCATCTTGCTTTGAATGACCTTATACGGTCTGACTCGTGTCGTGTCATCTAGTCTCTCGGTGTGTGACGGTTCGTGAGCTGTAGCGTGTTATTGGACGCAGTAAACTCTTATTCTAAACGGCTGCTCTCTGCTGACGGTAACTGTGGTAGTTTCACAGTCCCCCCTTGAGCGTTGGGTGTTTGAACCTACGCTACATTATACAGTCCACTTTTAAAATTCGGAGCGACAGATAGGATAATGGTAATGCTCAGGCTACAAAAAGTAACAAATATTCTGCATCTGAATTCTGTTGGAAAGAACAAACAGTTGCATATGGAGTAAGCAAGAAGAATCCTTGGTTTATAAAATATATAGAAATTACCCGAAGAGAGCGTCTCATGAAAAAAGAAAATTTTTAATGGGCACTTAACAATTGTTCCCTTTGTTAAAGTCTTCATCGTTACTTTGATGTGCTCCCTGCTGACTAGCACGGTTAATTGCAATAGGCCTTCGGTATCCCCCAAATTAGTTCAGTGCGGTTTGTCCCTGCGGAGAACAGTGTCACCACTTTGGATGGAAACCAACGAATGGCTACTGAATATGTTAATCTGCACAATCATTAGTTTCGTGATGGAATGAAATGAGAACGATAGTTTTGACTGGCAACAGCAAAGCGTCAATGAAAGAGAGTATAACGAATGAGTTTTTTTTTCTGAGTAAAACTACGACATGTGCGCATATGTGTTGCATATTTTATTTGTGCTAGGCTGTTAAGCGAAAGCAGTGCTTACCTAATTGATAAAATGCTGCTTTGTTGCTTTCTCGTATTAATAAACGCTTACGCTTATGTTGGTTCAATCCGTAGTGAACGTGGGCAGACATGTTTCTGCTATTCATCCCTCAGAAGTCGAGACTTAAAAATGCTTAATATTGATATAATACGACCCATTTCAATTAACGCGAAAAAGACTGCGCAAGCAACGGTCGGTACTTAAAGATGCACGAAAATTCACGATCCTCATAAGACAACCCGCTCCTGTTGTCACTGACGACGGAACAAGTGTGTGTCGAAAGGTCTTCACATTCTCGTACGTTCAATATTTCTGCTTTGCTATTTCTGTTGATAAGCTGCCCTGTGTAACTCTTTATGTTATAGTAATCTAGAGATTATACCAAAGTATTGTTAGAGAACTGTGAATTGTTGACGTCATAAAGAATCACTGTAAATTAGGAGAAGTACACAGATAGCCTAAAGTTTAATTGTTCGCACCGACGGTTCACGTAGGCGATAGCGCACCTTTACATCTTAACGCAAAGGTTTTATTACGGAATAGTTCCCGTTTTAATGCACGTAAACTCCGGAGCTTTCGGGTCGACCGGGACCCGTCTTCAGCGGTTGTGAATTATGGGTATAAATTGTGTGCGTGACTAGAGTCTTCTGTCGTTTCTGTGGTTTAAAGCGGGTGTTTTAAAGTTCTCTGTTGGTGGTCTTCTGTTTGTATGGTATGTAATTTGTCCGTTATTTGCGTTTCTTTCATGTACGGTGGTTATTTCTTCTTTCACGTGCTCCATGTGTTCTTGTATGGCGTCCAATTATTGAGCAGCAGTCGTAACGCGTCACTATATTTGTCCAAATTTCGCTTACGTCTGCTCCTTGGTCGCGGTTGTATGTTTGATTGTGTCTTATGTAGAGGGCTTCTTTGATTCTTCTTAATCGTAGGTTCTTTTCATAACAAAAGACTTTTGGGTTGAGCGTCTGGTTACATCCTGTGGCATGTTCTGCCACAGCAGAGGCTTGTTTGGCTTTTTCCATGGTGATTATCGGGTTCAGAATTGGTCTTCCTCTTTGCGTAGTTTCATGGCCACTGCTATTAAGCATGGCCTTTGCATTATTGTAACTTGTAATCTTTTTTAAGTGTTCATTAAATGTATGTTCCAAGGTGTTCCTCGTTTCGCCAATATAGATTCCTGAGCAAGAGCATTCGACTGCGTATACCAATCCTGTTTTCTTGTTTGTTGGGACTTCTGTTTTGTCCGAGCGAAGAATTGATCCGAGGTTAGGGGAGCTCTTGAAGAAGACTCTGAAACCTAATGTTCTTCCTAACCGGGTAATTTTTTCTCCTAAGGTTGCCACATAGGGAATAACTAAGCATGGCTGGTGCGAAGCGCTTTCTGCACTAGATTCACGTTTGCGAAGCTTGTAGTTGAGCACTTGGTTAATAAAGGACCTGGGATACCCGTTCTTGTAGAAAATTTTTCGAATGTAGTTGAACTCTGGTTGAAGATATTCAGGACTGCATAATTTCATTGCTCGGTCTATCATTCCGGAGAGGATAACACGCATTACTGATCTGGGGTGATGTGATGAGAAGTTGAGGTACTGATCCGTGTGCGTTGGTTTTCTATATACTCTGGTTTTTAGCCCATCGTTTGTGCGGATAATTAAAACGTCTAGAAAGGGTAGGGTGTTGTTGTCTTCTTTTTCCATTGTGAAAACAATTTGGTTCGGGCGGATGTTCTTGAGGAATTGTAAAAATTGCTCTTCCTTTCCAGCTTTAATGATTACGAATATGTCGTCTACGTACCTTTTGAAAAGGCGTGGAGCTATGTGTCTGTCTACCGTTGCGAACATTTGTCCTTCAAAGCTTTCCATAAACATTTCTGCTAATACAGGAGATAAGGGGCTGCCCATAGGTACTCCGCTAGATTGTTTGTAGTACTTGTCATCAAAAGTGAAATGATTGCCTTCTTCCATGCAAAAGGAAACCAATTTGACCATGTGAAAGGGATTTAGTTTAGTTCTGGTGGGTAGACTTGTGTCTGCATTGAGGAGATTGTATAGGATCTCAAGTGTATCTGATATGGGGATGCTCGGGAACAGTTCTTTTACATCATAGCTAACCAGAATCTCATCTGGTTCTAGGTAGTGACTCCGGATTTCGTTGATAAAAGTTTTGCTATTTTTGATAAAAGACGGCTCTTTGCCAGTAAGTGGTTTGATGATCGTTCCTAAGTATCGACTGAGTTAACTTGTGATACTATTAATGGTGGATACTATTGGTCTCATTGGAATCCCTGGTTTGTGTACTTTTGGGAGACCATAGAGCTCAGGGGGTCTGAAGTTCGATGCAAATTTAAGATGTGTTATCATTTTGTTGATTTCAGGTTCTTTGGTCTCTGTGGCATATGTGATGAGGAGAGATCGAAGATTTTTCCGGGAAGCCTCTGTAGGGTCAGTGGGTAAAGGGGCATAATTGCTGGTGCTTAAGATAGCTGTCATTTTTTCCATGTAGGTGTTTCTGTCTAGTAGAACTATTTTATTCCCTTTATCAGCTTTAGTGATAATTTTGTTGGGTTGATTTCGAAGCTGATGTTGGGAGTTCATCTCATGTCTACTTAAGTTAGGAGTGGCGTTGAAGCGGTGATTTAAGATTAATATAGATAAAGTGCTTTTGATCTGTCTGGCTCTTTGTGGGTCCGTCGAAGATAAGCTGTCTTCAATTGAGGTAATGATATCGAGAATGGGTGGTCGTTTAGGGGTGGGAACGACCAACAGAGAACGTACAAACAGAAGACCACCAACAGAGAACTTTAAAACACCCGCTTTAAACCACAGAAACGACAGAAGACTCAAGTCACGCACACAATTTATACCCATTATTCACAACCGCTGAAGACGGGTCCCGGTCGACCCGAAAGCTCCGGAGTTTACGCGCATTAAAACGGGAACTATTCCGTAATAAAGCCTTTGCATTATGAAAATATACGGTCCCGTACGAAGAAACCACATTTTCAAGACCTTTACATCTTATCATTGCTGTTCATGTTCAAAAAATACTGGTGATGCAAAGCGCTATCGGTCTCGGAATGGTTGAATTAGGTTGCAAATTATCAAAGTCATGTTCTGAAGATTTCATTTCCTGTGAGCCCAATTTTATTATTGTGAATTAGCAGACTTATATTTTGAATTTCCAATTCTCAGCAACGTTTTCCTTGTCTATGCGCTTTCAGTTTTCCTCAGTTAAAGTATGTCTAATGACTCAAAAGTGTTCTGATTCTGTGGAATCATCGGAACAGGCAGATTCCATTTTGGGTTTGTTACTCACTATGGTCATGAGCAAGCGCGGTTAGCTCAGTCGTTCGCTGAAATCTTTTTCTTGACTAAATATGAGTGATGTTCGGAAAGTTCCCAGAAAGAACGGGCAGTGTCTAACAGGACGCCAACGGATGAGCTAAAACATGTTTAATCTTATCTTCGTTACCTTTGGACTTGTACGGAGAGATAACCTTATCTGACGCTGCTCCTAAAGTAACCATTTTTCTCGTGATATGGAAAGTCTTCGTTTTCAGGTCACAGCTAACATTAAATTTCTAGCCAAGCTTGGTTGGCAGCCGACGAGGACTATTTAATCTTTTCAGCAGGTTTACGGAAGTAGAGCACCATCTAAATAGGTTGTCTATGAATTGGTTCTAAAGGTAGGAATTCATCTAAATAGGTTGTCTATGACATTGCTCATAAGTATCTACAGGAATGTCTTGTAGTGCCCGCAGCTACGCGATACAGACACGTCAGCAACTGCTCTGAGCATCATTTTAACGGATAGTTTAAAGTTTAGTTGAACTAAAACTTTTAACCCGCAAAAACAAACCGTACTTTTTGACTCATTTTTAGCATTACCATTTTTCTGTTAATTTCTTTTCTACCTATCTTTCTGCGGTGTTTCAAATTTATCCCTGCAAAAGAAAGCATAATTTTCAAAGTAGGTGTGAATTAATAATTTCAAAACCACACCAGAAATTGTCTCTTGTACGTTTTCCTATTCGTAAGCGTCCGTACGTGCAGCCGTCGCAATTGGTTAATAATGCTCAAGTTCAATTAGCCTGTGGATCATTATTGTACAGTAATAGATTGTGCGTTGTCATTGTTCGTTCGGGATTTTTGGTTGCTTGTGATTTTGCTGTTTTGCTTATGGTTTAGACGGTATTCAGTACAGCGGAAACAAGAACAGCGGGGAGGAAAAGATTTTCTGGACAGCATCAGTTTGTGGATATTCCAATCCGCTGCGCGCGACAATTTGGCCATGCACCATCGTTTGCAGAATGATACTCGGCTCACTGTTAACATTATCAAAACTCCATGCATTGCCGACTTATTGGTAACGTTTGGCAGTGACGATCGGTTTGTTCATGGGCTTGTCTGCATCACGAAAAAAATGTCCCGTTCTCACTTAATTGTAAGTTGTCCATCCACTTGGAAGTTGTGCCTGCAGTCCTGCAGATCACGCTGCAGCCAGGAAATGCCCCACGTTGTTTGTGCTAGAAGTTGGAGCAGAGCTAAACCGACTGACTTTCCAAAAAGTTATTCAGGCTTGTGATCAAAAACTACACTTTGTTCCAATACGAATAATCGGTAGTGGCAATTATTTGCAACGAATGTGGAAGTATTTTGATAAAGGCGATGCGTTTTGACATGTACCTTCTGGTGAATGGAGCATTAGAACTCTCAACGTTACCAGGTGGGAGAACACCCACGAAACCTGTCAGGAAGCTTTCAGCAATAAGTTCTCTATGTATGGTCAGTTACTAACTTGGAAAATGGTTATGGTGTTTGGAGATTTTGGTTTAGTGACGTCTACGCCTCTACCAAATTCTTTTATTGTATGATTAGTTCTCTAACTGGCTTACTTGGCGGTCTACCACATTTCGTCGAATGTGTTTGCTACATAACAAGAACATGCTGCACAACTTCTGGAATTATCAAGTCTTCCTTGTAGCGAGCCATGTTCAGTTCAACCTGTATAATTGTGGTTAGCGTGATTGAAGAAGGACTTTTCAAGCGACAAGTGAGGGATACTGCTGCTGATAGTTTAATGGCAAAAATATAATTCCTACTAGTGAGGTGCCTAAGCTGCATTTTCATATGAAGATGTCGCTTGAAGTCAGAGAGTGACATTATCGCTATATCACTTTAGCGGATGACCACTGCTCATGTTAGTGAAATGATATTTTTCAGAAGCGAGAAATGCATCGTTGCTGTGCAGTTCTGGATCACGCCAAGGTGCACACGGAGCAGTTTATGCAGTATTGGCTTACTGGCTTGCTTGATGCTTTCTCCACCTTTTTCGATGATATTGCTTTGTGGGGAGGTGTTCCGGCTCCGAAAATTGCTTGACGAGTTCACCCATTTGACCTGTACTACACGTTTTCACATGGTCAACTACGCAAAGTATGTCTGTACGAAGATACTAAAAAGGCTCGGGCACTAAATCCCGTTGAAATGATTGTTTCTGTTGTGCTGGCATCCGCAAGCGTTGTAGGATATCTTGTGGCTCGAGTAGGCTGTGCCCCACCATTGCGTGTCCGAGCTTTAAATGATATTTCATGAAGCGGCTGTTCGTAGCGGCCGATTCGGGATGTCTGTGGGGAATCTTGAAAGGCGGCAAAATGACGCACATTTCGGATTCATCCTGTGGCTCAAGTGGGCTGTGCACCACCATTGCGTGTTCGAGCCTTAAATGATATTTCATGAAGCGGCTGTTCGTAGCGGCCGATTCGGGATGTCTGTGGGGAATCTTGAAAGGCGGCAAAATGACGCAACTTTCGGATTCATCCTGTGGCTCGAGTAGGCTGTGCCCCGCCATTGCGTGTTCGAGCCTTAAATGATATTTCGTGAAGCGGCCGATTTTGGATGTCTGTGGGGAATCTTGAAAGGCGGAAAAATGACGCAACTTTCGGATTCATCCTGTGGCACGAGTAGGCTGTGCACCACCATTGTGTGTTCGAGCCTTAAATGATATTTCGTGAAGCGGTCGTTTGTAGCGGCCGATTCGGGATGTCTTTCGGGAATCTCGAAAGGGACATTTCATTTCTTCATTAGCATCAAACGATATCGTCATAGCAATGCGCAGACTACAAGAAATAGATATTCTGTTGGCAAGAATGAGCAGTTGCGTATGGAACAAGCAAGAAGAGTCCTTGGTGTATAAGATATGTAGAAGTTGCCTGAGGAGAACGTATTACGAAAGAACGTTTTTGCTGGGCACTTAACACTTGCTCACTTTGTTCAAGTGTTCGCTCGCAGTTCTTCTGTTTGGCATCGCTGTGAAGTAAAATAGGCCTTCGGTATCTCTGCAATTGACTGTACGAGGTTTGTCTCCAAGAAAACAGTGGCATCAGTTTTGATGGAGAACACCGAATCGTTGCTGAAAATATGACAACTGCACAATCTGCACTATTGTCATTTGATAGCAGTATCAAGAGAGGAGACAAGGAAGATGTTATATTTTCTTTATGTGTAATTGTGGCAAATGTGCTTGTTTTAAATATGTTGTGTTTTATTTTTGCTGAACTATTACGCACAAAAATGCTGACTGCTTTGGGAAATAAAATGTTGCTTTATTACGTTCTCATACTAATAAACTGAAAGCAACTTCGATGGCTGACTCTGTAGCGAACCTGTATGGACATATTCTTATCATTGAAAATGTGGTTTCTTGGTACGGGAGCGTATGTTTTCATAATGTAAAAGTTTTATTACGGACGTATTCCCGTTTAATGTGCTAAATAACTCCGGAGCTTTCGGGTCGACCGAGACCCGTCTTCAGCGGTTGTGAGTTACGGATCCGATCCGGTTGTGAGATCCGTAACTCACTACCGCTGAAGACGGGTCTCGGTCGACCCGAAAGCTCCGGAGTTATTTAGCACACTAAACGGGAATACGCCCGTAATAAAACTTTTACATTATTCTTATCATTATTTCTTTAAAGTTTGAAATTTTGAAACAGCGAAGTGCAACTCATTTTAACTAAGATGAAGAAAACTGTAAAAGTAACGATTACTAGCTTTCGTTGTGCAATACTTTGCCGCTAACGACGGGAAAAGTACATTTTAAAAGTTAGTGTTCTAATGCGTTTAATATTTATGTATTTTATTGTTTTTTGTTAGTATGCTGGTATACGTGCAAATATTCATATATTTTTACATAATTTCTTCTATCCTGTGTTGATGTCTGCAGGCAGTTTATTTGCAGCTCTGCTAGTGATTATATCATACATTCGTTTTCGCTAGTTTAACGTCAGGACGTCAGCCGCAAATGATATTACACAAAGAGCACTATAATAGAAGTCTTCAAAATCTCCTAAATCTGGTAACCGTAAGGCAGTCTAACCTTAAACTGAAGATTAGCATATATTTATATTTTCAGCTGGCAGCGATTACGTGTGCTTATGGAACTTGATTTTAGTTCACCTACAGTATTACTGGCATCTGGGAGACTATCCTACCTATCCAACTGTAACATCGCAGAACTTGACCCGGCGAGAAAATGATCATCAGTAGTTTGAATTTTCTAAAATTTAACTATGAAACTAGTTTTGGCGACCATGACAATTTTCAAAAGCGTAGGTGTGCTTGAATTATCTTAACCTGCGGGCTTCAAAAATTACTTCCGTTGCCCCAAGTACTCGTATGCCGCTTAAACTTAAACCAAATGGCAGAAACCTGGCAACCGCTACACACATAAGCTCCGATCGTCAAAACAGAAGCACTGCAGTGTTTACTGTGTCTTATAAAAAACTGTTTAGACGAAATGCGAACAGAACAATCCAAATAAACACTTAAACGTAAGCCGCACTCGGATTCTACAAGTAAGGTCATCTATAGGATGGAAAATTGAAGCTGAGTCGAATTAACCCGCGCTGAATGTAAAGCAGTCCAAGCTAAAGACGGATGTCGCCGAAGAGAGAAAGGAACCTTTAATAGTATTGATTTGTGAAGTTATGCGTTTCGATCATATGTTGACTATAAGGACAGTATATTCACGTTATTCACACCAAATCTAAACGCCAGCATTTGCTTTCCAAAGAGAATTGGTTCGGCCACAAGAAGTTAAAGGAAATTGTTTATTTCTGCGTTTTGCACCGGTGGAAAGAAAATTCGATTTGTTTATACACTATGTTTATGCATATGCGGTTCTCAGCAAGCAATTTCTTCGAGAAATCGCTGTTCGTTAACTGCTTCGTTCGACGCTCAGCCTGCACAGCTTACTAAATTTTGAATTAGCCTGTGTTTGGCTTGTCCTACCGATGTGCTTGTTATTAAATGCTTTCTGAGCCCAACGGTACGTCACTTGTGTAGCGTTGGGAGTTTACACAAATTGGGCTTCAAACAGGTTTTCCTTCTTAACACCGCCAAATTAAGTTTAATTTTCACTCAAAACAAAAATAAATAATTTCACTGTCCTTATTTAAACTATTTTTTACATATTCTTATTCGTATGCGTAAGTTTCTATCGCTACGTCTAATAGTGTTCAAGTACGTTTAACCTGCGGATCATTACAGTTAACGGCTGCATTGTTCCTTGTAGTCATTGTCGTTCGTTTGTCGTCTGCTGAGTTGGTTGCTTGTTCGCTGTCTCGTTTAATCGTTGCAATGCTGAAGTGTCGTCTCTGTAGTGAACTTCAGCGGCAGTGGTATAGAGATAGCACCGAGAACTTTAGGGTGCGCTTGTTCCAGTCTACTGTGGGCAGGACTGCGCTTGAATGGCGGGACCTGCAGAATGAAACACGTCGCAGCGTCGACACTATGGCCTACCCGTGGGCGCGTATTAGTAATATTGGTTCATGGTGAGTTCCATCGGCCTCTAATGGATGACGATATCCGGAAAGGTTCTATGGGTATCTCTTACCAAATGAGTCAAGAGCTATAGAGAAGATATGTTCGCATGAAAGCGTTACATGATATGTTATTAGAAAGTGATCAGTACTCATGTTAGCATGATATTATGTTTGTCGGTTGCGAAGATCCCAATGTGTTACGACTCTGTGGTTCTCAGCGACACAAAAATGATCAATCGGCAGTGCGTGAGATGTTGGCCGTATAAAATTTAAACGATAGCCCAAATTCGGCTCGGAAAAGTCCGCAAGCGACAATGGAAGCAATTAAACCTCCCATTGGTTTATTGCTTCGTTCGTTTGCTTTTGATGATATTACATTATGCAGTTTTTATTTCATCCACTTATCTTGGATGATATGTCATTCGCAGGAGCTCGTTGGTTGCAGAAAGTTACTTAGCAAGTTCTGCTGGATGAGTTGTATTATTCGACGAATTTACCTGCTCATCCCATACTTAATGATATTGGTACAGGCGAGCTGAAAAGATATTTGTACGAGCGCACGCAGAAACGCTCATCGGTCTCCTGGAGAGTCTGTACGATATTTTTGTTCGGCCAACATTTCCGAAATGTAGAAATGCCAGGATTTCTACTCATTCATCCAGTGGTACGCGGGAAGATCATGCTCCTCTAAGTGGAAACGGCAGCCGCAAACGATATTGTTTCCCTGAAGGCTCCGGCGGTTGTACTGCTATTTGTCCGACGGAAACCTTGAAAGAGACATTTAACTTGTTAATGGGCGCTACATGACAGTACGATATTTACGCCTGGACCGGATGGGTCAAACAAGGTTTATTTCCGACGTATAAGTTATGTAGAAGTCGCCCGAAGAGAATGCTTCATAAAAGAAGAAAGATTTTTATGGGCACTTAATTCCTCATTTGTTGAAGTCTTTGCTGTTACGTTGGTTGGTGCCTTTGCTGAGTATTGACGTCGCCAAGTTCAAGTGAAACTTCGTTGTCGTTATTTTGGGAAGGATCTGGTTGGAACTTTGGATAGTTCCCTTCCTTCTTTGAACTTGGATTATGTATATTTGTCGCTGGTGGCGGTTTAACAGCAGACGAGTCTGACTGCTGGCTGCGCTCAGCGAGAAGTTGTGTGGATAAAATGGGCTATGGGCGAGGGATCTTGCACTGAAAATATGCCAGCAGCAGCACCGACTCCGAGTGAGCGGCTGCTTTGCGCTGAAATGGCACGTGTAATTGGAGAAGAAGAAAAAGCCCGGTTGTAAATTGACATGAAGATATGCTCATTAGCCGACTCCCAAAGATTCTCCCGGAAAAGATATTCCCGTGGCTTCTCCTGTTATGACCGGGACTTTTCAATCCATCATTAGCCTGTTTTCAGCGGAAAATGGACCAGCGGATCAAGAAGCTCGGGGCGTGTACTTGATCCGACATGAACGGCCCACCGTAATTAAACTATATACGATATTTACTAACCTGTCATGACGGACTGTGTATTCAATATCCTGTATGATATAATAAACTTGCGTACTTGTGTCACTGAAGAAGTTCGATTTATGGCGGAGTAAAGTCCTATCCTTAATAAAACTTTACACGAGAACGGGTTGCTGCATCTCTAAGAGCCGAGAAAAGGGTGCTTTGACGATAACGCGTGGGTGTTGCTTCAAACCATCGGCAAATGTCACGTCGCGCTTTGTTTCTCAACAGTGCGTTCGAGGAGTTTTGTCTTAGATTAAGCTATTCTTTCCGCTGCTGCTAGTATCGAAAAACTCTTGCTTTTGCTCCAACAATGAGCAGTTTGCTTATTGTCATCCAGACCTTGTCAGTTAAGCGCTGCGCGGTTATGCTGTAAGTTTAGAAATCATTCTGCTATGCTCTTGTCTAAGTTTAAGCTTAAATATAAATTTTACTTTTACCATTAGGGTTAATTTAGCGCAGAACAGGTTGGCCAACATAGTGGGCATAAAGGAACCCGCATTTTCCAACTTACTGTATATTGGTGGGGCGCCACCGGTTTGACGCAATGCAAAGTGCGGATGCTTTTCTCTACATAAAAAATAGATCTCCGATGATGTTTAGCTCTTAGTAAATCGGAATAATTTTTCTTGTTAAATTGTTGACCTCAATTAACTGCACGTTCCAATATTGGCAGATCACTTGCTCATTTACTTCGTTGCAGCTACGCTTTATTATTGACGGAATAAGCCACATTGAGTAAAATGAGTATTCAGGCACAACATTTCGACATGGAACTTGCAGAATGCGATTTTGACAAAACACCATCGAGTACGATTACATTTAAAGTTTTGAATTGCCAAGAAAGTAATATTAAGTGGTTTTAAGCTGTTGGATAAGAACTGGTTGCCTGCGGAAAACGCTAGTGCCAACATTGCAGCATGCAAAATTAAGATGGTAAGCGGTTTGCTCGAAAGCGCCTTGTGCAGTATGGTTTTCTGGGGAAAGAATAATTGTTTGTGCCTGTTGGTTTTGAGTCGCTCAGTTGTATAACTGACTTATTCCATCCGATTTATATATTATCAACGTCGTGCGAGCTTTCTTTTGTTACAACGGGGTGAGATAGCGCGATTTTCGACTTTCGACTGTTACGACGACAACTTTCAGATTTATGAGAAAAGTTTGAAGAACCTATAACCACTTTATGTACGCATGTGTTTGTCTCACGAAGGATGAACGTCTGTATCCAAAATGAATGTCTCGGCAGTTTGAAAGGAAATTAGTGATCTTTTCGTAGATTGCTGAAAGGTGGTTTTAATGACTTTCAAGTACATTTCCACCGGTCGTTGTTTCAAAGAAGTGCAGACAGTGCCTACTTTACGGATGCTCCTATAATCACCTGTAATGCATCGAAAGAAGGGAAGAAGTACTCAAAACGGTGGGAATATGCCGTAAGACGCCAAAATATTACGATTTGCAAGAGAAAAGATGTCTAGATATTGTCGAAATGCGCACCGGAACGTACAGTATGGCAGCTGTAACGCAGGTAAAACAAAGGGACAATTTGAGCTCGTGCTGGTCAGCCGTTGGTCACAATGAGTGTTCCTGACTCGTGAGCTGAACCCTAATTTGGTCGGTCAGGTCGTCTGCTGCAAGATAACTGCATCAGTTCACACAACATCCATGCGACCCTATTTTAAATAACAATCAAGCCCAGCGCTTCAAAGTTCACAACCGACTCTGAGTATTGCACATGTTCAAATAAGCGAGAACGAAGTCTTCTTTTCAATGCCATTCATTAGCAACTTAGAAAACAGCCTCAGCATTGGGGACCATCCTTGCTCAGACAAAAAATTATAATTCCTAAGCATTTCATTGTCAGGGCAGTAAATCTAGACTAGTAAACTCATCAACTGTCATAGAATGGCATAGAAGAATCAGAATACAAAGGCTCTTCGGGTTCTCCATTTTCCCTTAATTCGCTAAGATTACGTTAAAATTTGCCAAGCTGACTCGGCAAGAATTAGCATAAAGGGTGTATACAACGCATTAACGCGGCAAGGCCACCACCGTTTGTAAGCGCATGTGTAAACAGCTTTACGGGCAAAAACATGCGCGTGCAATTACAGTAACCAAAAGAGTACCTGAAAATCATATAATTATTGCATTTCGGCATTGGCTGTCCCCGACGGTTGTCGACCTATTCGTTTGATGTAAAGGAAGTTTGGTAGCAATGTCATACGCATATCTATTTAAATACATCATTATTGGCGACACAGGTAACACTGTCCGTGAATACGCGAACACAGGGAGTTGTCGAGCTCGTTGATAAGCTCAGGCCTCATTATTTTTCTGCCGACGTTGCGCTGCTAGCCCTATTGGCGACTCTTTGTCCAATCGTGGGAGTTCAGGAGGCAGTTGCATGCTAGCCGTTTCCTTTCCTGTGCATATTGACATTAATGCTAGATTTTTTAACGAACAGTTTAAATTAAGCAAAGTGGACCCGTAGTGGTTAACGGGGAAAGATTTGATGTCATCTCGTCGATGCATACCTGATGGTATACCTAATTTCAGGGGTGGGCAAGTCTTGTCTGCTTTTGCAATTTACGGACAAGCGATTTCAACCCGTACACGATTTGACAATTGGTAATTCGGGATTGCTCGGCATCCCCTTTGCTTGAACGTTTAACTTTGCGTAGGCGTTGAATTTGGGGCCCGTATGATCACCATTGATGGAAAGCAGATCAAACTGCAGATCTGGGACACGGTATGCTTTCAATTTTGCCTTGTTAGGGTGGTCCGGTTGAATGTGCTTAAACCAATAGGCGGGCCAAGAATCCTTTCGGTCCATCACTCGATCCTACTACCGCGGAGCGGCAGGTGCTCTTCTAGTCTATGATATCACGAGGTATGAGGCTCTTCTTTGCCTGTTTTGTTGCCATTGTCGTAGTAGGTAACCATCTTTCCGCGGCCTTACTGGTCGGATTATTCTCGGAGAACGATCAATACATCTTGTCGTGTTTGTTCTGTTAATGTAGCGACCAAGCGACCAGCGCGCTTTATCGTATACGAGCGAATGTCGTTTTGTCTGTCTACACCGTTATTGTTCTTTGTAACCCATTCATTCATGAATCATCGCATGAGCAACGAAATACCAAACACTTTTTTCCCTTTTGCTTACTTTCTCTATGTTGTCTTAAGCATTACTGTTAACATGTGCTTTTCGCATTCGCAGGTAAAATTCTGGCAGTAACGAAATCTTCTTTACAGAAAATTTTGTAGAAGACTTGGAGCATCTTGCTTGTCACCTGGTTTGAATAATCGCTTAGTTCGTTGCTCTAAAAATACCTAACTTTATTAGTTTTGCTGCGTAACAATTCAAGTCATTAAAAAACGAAAGACTATCCAGCAGAGTGAAGTTAAAACCGAAAATAAATTTGCAAAATCATCGAAGTTATCCATGTCAAGTTAAAGCTTCCCGCGGTGCAGATTTTTCAGATAAGGCCTGAAAGAAAAGCATTTTTGTTCCATCTGAGTATTGGGATATTTTGTTAATTGTCTTAAGTCGTCAGCATAGCGTCTAAGCTTTCTTGGGTTGTTTAAAAGTAACAACAGTCTTGAAAAGCCAACTTTTTAATCTAGTGCTAATAAATAACTTCATTTTGGCTTGATGTCCTTGAAATTTTAATTTAGCTTATGTTCAGGCACGAGATAGTGTTTTCTTCGCGGTTTGTCTGACTTAATACTTTTTAGGCGTGATACGTTCAACCATTTGACAACGTGGCTTGAAGATGCCAGACAGCACTCCAATTCGAACATGGTCATAATGCTAATAGGTAACAAGAGGTATGTAAATGTTTTTTTCTTGTTTAAAGAATGGGCAAGGCAAACGGTCTGCGGCATTCCAGTTTTAAAACGTACGCAAAGCGCTGAATACTAGTTTTGACGAAAATTGCAAATGCTGTAAACAAGTTTCGCAAATTCCATTTGGTATCCGTGTGAGAACGAGCCGAGAAAATGCTCGCTCGGTGCTCACTCACATCTGAATAGTTACCAGTTAACGGTAGGTGACAAGGTGCCCAGCAGCATACTTTTTCCTTGTCGCCTTTCTCCGAGCTTTTCCGAACGTAAACTTAAGCACATATCTCTTTATTTGCTGGCAGTGATTGTGCATTCAAAATTTCTTGAGAGTTTGGTAGAGTTGTAATGCTCGCGAAAGGAATGTCTTCTGAAATGTCAGAGCGTAGATTTCATGTTGCTGCATTAAATACGGCCACTTTGGGTTGATGGAGGACGTTATGTCTTTCGTTTTCTTGTTTTTCCACTAGTCGGCGCTTGGGCGAAGCAGTGTACTTTCCCATTCGCTTAGTACGTTTCAACATTAGTTGTCGCAGCAAAGCAGGCGCCGTATTTTTTGCTCTGCGAGCAGATGGAAATTTGTTTACAAACTTCTTTGATTATGTCGACGCTAACTGCCGCTTCGTCATCGCCCCTATGACGTGATGCTGTGAACGTAGAAGTGACTGCTTCGTTGTAAACCGTTAATATTCGATTTTCGTTTGCGTTGTATTAACAGTCTCTTCAAAAGACTTTCTTTTACTATAGCATTTCCTCTCTTATTGTTCGGAGTCGGCCCAAATCCCGAAAGTCGGAATCTCGAATAGATTGAGAATACACTTCAAAATATGGCCTCGTGGCAGTTGTGCGTTGGCTTTTTTTAGAGTTGGAATGTACTTGAGTAGAGGCGTTATTATGCTGGTCTTGTTCGCGGTTAGTGATGTAAAAAACAAGACCAGTATAATAACGCCCCTACTCAGATGCATTCGTTACTAGAACACAGCATTGCACAAGTGCAGCAAGGCCACACTTTACAGCACATTTTTGACATATTCGGGATTTTGGCCATGAACTCATGTTGGTATTTTCTACACGTACGCTAACTGACTTTTCGTGAAGCACTTTTCTGTATCCAGCGTAGCTATCTGGCTTTCCATCTTGTTTGCTTAAGCTCTGTCAAGCGCTATTCATCTTGAAACAATTTGCATAGGTATTTTAGTTTCCGAAGGTCGAGCAAATTTTTTACTTCTTAACCAAGAGTCATTTTGAATCCCATTCTTCTTAACTTCAAAGCACTGTAGCCCATCCTGCGTAGCGTATACAGCTTTCTTATTTTTTCGTCTGTATTTCCCCCTTTATATACGAATTCCAACTGTCCTTCAGTAGTTGAACACTTCGTTTCTCGTTGTCCCAAGCTAACCGTGGGTGAATATCCATCTTCGCTTCGCAAGAAAACTGGAAACAACAATCCTTTCCTTAACGCCGGCTTGAACAGCGCGGCTTTACTGGGAAGCTTTTCAGCGGTTTGAAAGATTTGAAAAGCGCAAACGATTCTAAGGACAATTTCCAACTACTGAAACGCTTAGAAGTTGGACTTTCCGCTGATGCTTTGCATAAATGGGTGTAGTAGGAAACTCGGCTTCCTGAGGCAGCAGCGGAAGTAAATGACAAATTTTGAGCGGTACACAAAGCTCGCGATTGTTAGGTGAACGGTGAATTCATCAAGATCCAACTCAAGCTGGGACGTCTAAATGAATAGATAAGAAGCGAGAATATACTTAGCAAGAAATGTTGAAAAATAAGCTGAGGCCTTATAAAGAAATTGGTGTACGGCTATTGATCTTATCCTGAGAAGTTGCCTTTCCGTCAGCGATCAACAATGCCCTTTAAAGTTGCGACATTTTGCCGTAGCTAATTTGATTTTCATGTAACACTACGTGTTGCGCTAGTCCGCGGTGGCGAAATTAAGTTTTTTTCTTCTTAAACTTTATCATTGTCGGTTTTACGGAGGAGTGACCTTTAGTTGGCTGGAAGTTGAAGCCAGTTAGTCAATCGACTTTGTCGATCAAAATAATACTCACACATTGCAGCTGCCCAGACGTAAAGTTTATTTTTGCATATTGCCAAGTCCGTCTCAGTGAATTATCTTTGTGGGCATTTGGATTGAAGCTTTGTTTTCCGTCTGGCGAACTCGCTAGCCAATTTTCTTCGAGTTTTTGAGACTGACGACCAAACTAGTGCATAGGCGGAGCGGTTGCGTTAATACTGTTCTTACAGAAGGCTACTGCTGCACCTGGGAAGTGTTAGCTTTTTGTTTTCATAAATAAGGCAAAATTTCGATTGTTTCTAAGTGTCGTTGAGTGACAGGTCGAACCGTTGTCCCTTCTGTCAGTTGACTCGCTCTAAACAGTGGCAACAAATGCTATTGATCTCTGAAGCTTGTTTCGAAATCAGAATTGAGCTATCGATTTCAGGCGATTGCATTAGAAGGGCGGATGTGATTTTTGTGTGTTCATTTATGAGTAGATGCAGCATGTCACGCCTAAAACTTTAAAAAAGTAAAAATGTTGCCTTGTTGATAGCTTGGATTTTTGGGCAGGAGAATAAAAAGTTTCTTGCCGCCTTGACCAGCCAGTACGTTCTATTTTAAGCGATCTGGAAGCCCGAAGAGACGTTAAGCGCGAAGAAGGAGAAGCGTTCGCCCGCGAGCATGGCCTCATATTTATGGAAACTTCAGCGAAAACGGCTGCCAACGTTGAAGAGGCTTTCATTGATACGGCCAAGGAGATATACAGAAAAATTCAAGAAGGCGTATTTGATATTAACAATGAAGTAGCGTATTTGTTTGACTGCATGAGCAAGCACTTTTTCATCTGGCTTTAACTGTTCAGGCGAATGGCATCAAACTTGGTCCACAACATTCTCCAGGGACTCCGAACTCCCCCGGCTCACCGCTTGGCCGGAGTGGTCAGTCGTCCATGTGTTGCTAAAGGACATCTAGGCATTGGTCAGCAGCGGGATGGCTTTTTGCTAGACCTATCTCTCACAAGCGGTCCATTCCTTCGGGCGCCCTGCCTGAATGTAGTTTTCCATTCTTTATTATAATAACGTTTGTTTACTCGTAAGCTTTTCCGCCTGTTCACCACCAAAGCAGCGTAGTTATACGTTGGCACTGTTCCATTGGCGCCCAACTTTAGCAGTGCTCGACGAAGACGGTGTTGGTGTGTGTTTGTGCGTGCACATCGCTTTATTGTCTCCCCAAGCCGTTGCCGTATACCTATTTGTTCTGCGGTTGTGATTTGTGCTAATCAGTGTTCGAATATTTTGGTTTCGTTTTCCGCGGTCGTCTAAGGCTTCTAAGCATTTGGTGAAGTGTACCTTCTGTGCTAATAATACATGTTTTGTTTCAATTTCTGCTAAGAAGGAGTTGCCTTTGTTTGTGTTCAGTAAATGTTTCGTTACCCCGCTTCCACTGTTCACTGTTGCTTCTTCAAGCTAACAGGTCTTTTCTGCCATACGTTGATTCGCAGTTCGTATTACGCTGGCAGGGTACAGGTGAATTGCAGAGCTTCACAAAGTCATGAATTCCGGCTTGTCCGATCACGTTCTTAACTTAAAAGTAAGTTGTCTGCAATTCATTGCGCCCTTTTGACGAGTACTTTTGCTAACTAGTTTATGACTCGGGAAGTAGACCCGCCCGATGGAGACGAAGAAGCAGATAGCGGAATGGAAAATGATTCTCCCGACCAAAAGCCTATCAAGCAAAAGTAAAAGACTAATCACCGTAGTTTGCTTTTTGTTAGCGTGCATGTTTAGAGTTCTATGCGTTGACCCTAGTTTCAATAGCGTTTATGACTTATCGTCAGGAAGGTGGTCTTTTCAAAATTTCAATCCGCAATTGGAGGTTCGAAATGTTGGTGATTTTCTTACTGCTTCTATTCTTCTTTTTAAGTACCAACTAGGCCAAAGTACGGAAAGCAATGAAAAGGAGGACGGAAAAATAGAAGAAGAACGTACAGAAGAACGGTAACTTATTGTTGCCGTATTAACTTTAAAAATTGGCCATCTTTTGCTTATAGTTACTCATCCGTCACTGAAACGATAGGTAAGAAGTTTAAGAGCAGACGCAGTCGTGCCAAACGGTCCAAGAAGCAGAACATTGATCAACATAAATCCCAAAATACGGACGTTAAGAGAGGCGAACAAAACCTAGCGCAAAAGAAGAACGGACCACGACGTCCCGATAGAAAGTTCCTAAGACCAGTTGATTAATTCTTACAAGCGTTCACTTCTCGTTTGGCATGCCACTTCAGGTTACTTCAACGTTATTAGCTTCTTTCCTGTTAAACTGTTATTACAATGAATTAGCATATTGAAATGCTTGTAGCGATTGCCGCAATCCAGCCAAACCGTTTCCTGTATGCTCCCGAGGGCAGCAAACGGGGTTTCTCCGTTGCTTTCGTGTTGTAAAGTGCGTTTGTAATGCGCAGTGGATTTTCACGCAAACAAATTTCTCGTGATTTTTCGCGGGCGGCTAGTCGTTTTTCGTTTACTTGTTCTTTTAGTGAACGTCGCACTTTTACGACGTTCCACATTGCCACGGAGACGGAATTTTTTTTTCTGATCCGCTCCAACTGTCTACTGTTTTACCTGTGTTTGCTGCCTTAGAGTCAAAGTAGGGTTCAATCCCTCCGGTCGGCGGTGTGGTCAGGTTCTAGGAGCTGAGAAGTTTCTCGATCGCGCATGGAAGGCTCCACTCAAGTCGCCGTACAAAATTGAATTCATACGGAGTCACTTGTTACCACGATTTCTATTCACCTTTGCTATTGGAAATCCATTTGCCAATTCAGCACGGACAATGGATAGGAAAGCTTGTCTGGCGGTTAAGAGCGTCCCGCATCTGCCAGTGTCTACGCTATTGAACTATTTCTACTTATCCAAAGCCTAAGGTATGCTTTGTTTCACCAATCTGCAAGAAGGATCGGAGTTAGCGGTGCTCCGCTGGCTGAAGGCACAATCTTAATGTAGCAAAGCTGGTCTCACTGGCTGATGCTTCTCGATGCCAATGCATTGTCGAGTCAGCACTGTGAGAGAGACCAAGTCTTCAACCCGACCGTGTTCTGCATAAAAACAAAAAGGGATGGCTCACTGGTGCTGAGATTTCCTAACAAGATGTTGATCCATTAGAGAGACGGCATCGAGCAAAACCACAAAAGTATGCATTCCTAAAAGAGCAAATTTTGCAGCTTACTAGCGCGAAAGATTTCCGTTTTGAAGCAATAGTCATTGGTGCACCTAGAATAGCTCTTTGAGCCTAATAGCCTTGCCAATTTCCCAGAAATTGAAAAGAACTCATAGCCCAATTGTCTTCGAACGAAGTTCGCATATCATTAATTGGTCCTTGAGAAATTCTGAAGTCCTGTGATTTCGATCTGTCGGTTTTCACCAGCACGCCGCTTTGAGCTCGAAGCGTGCCCAACAACCATGTCAATTAGAAATCACAAAGAGAGCAACCTCGTAAACAATGCTGTCTGCAACTGAGTAGCCCAAGTCTTCGACATGTTTTTTGTTGTGACCTCTCCGCTTTTGCCTGAAGCAACAAGGTTAGGCTAATAGGATTCGTTCGAATATGCGCTTGTATTTGTTCTTATTCCAATCTGGACATGCTCCAGGGAATTATTAAGTTGTAAATAGCGCAGCCTCCTGCTTGAACTTAATTTTGATTTATCTGCGGGTGAACTTTTGGAAGCAACTTTTTTTTCTATGGCATTTTTATTGTTTTTGCTGTTTTTGTAGTTCACTTGCTTATAGTAAGTTCCAGTGCGTGTACTGAGCGTACTACGATCGACGTATCAGTTCTATTGATATTATTGTAGAGAAGATAGCAATCGAGAACACGTAGCAGGACAGGAGAATACAGTACATATATATTGTGCGCAGGTGTGGGTCCGCTACACAGATCCCGCCTAGAATTGAGGGAATGAATTGAATGCGCGGGTCAAAAGAGACTCACGGCTTAAGCTCCCTGGATGACGCATCGATGAAGGCCGGTTTGACTCTGTCGACATTGACCGTTTTCAGCTTGTCGTTTAGTAAGATGGTGAGCGTCTTCAGAGTTCGGCTGACGACTTTGTACGGTACGTCGTATGCTGGAGATAGAAGAGGCCTAGGCGCGTCGTGCCGTAAGAAAATATGTGTACATTCCTGCAAATTCTTAGGTAGAAACCATGGTTTCGATGGCGTAGCTCGCGTAGGCTTAGGACCTACAGAGCTGAAGAAAAGTCTAAGTTCATCGCTATGCTCTGCGACATTCTGCCGTGTTTCTTTTGTAAAGAAAAGTGCTGGTAAACGCAGGGATGTCCCGTAAACTAACTCGGCTGAACAGTGCTGTAGGTCTTCTTTTACAGCTGAGCGAAGACCGAGTAAGACCAGAGGGAGCGCATCCACCCATGCACGGCGAGACTCTGCATGGGCAGTCAAAGCCGCCTTTAGCTAACGGTGGTACCTTTCTAAGAGCCCGTTCGTTTGCGGGTGATAAGCCGTTGTCGGGGCTAGTTTGATTCCAAAACGAGACGTTAACTCTTGCCATAGTGAGCTTTGAAACTGTCGCCCTTGGTCGGTGGTAACCACCGCAGGGATTCCAAACCGGGCGACTCACGTGGAAATGAAGGCTCGCGCAATTACTTCAGCGTTAGCACTGGAAATAGGTACAGCCTCCAACCAGCGAGTAAATTAGTCTACCATAGTCAGCAGGTACGTGCAACCGCGAGAAGGGGGAAGCAGACCAACGACGTCCAGATGGACATGATCAAAGCGTCTATCCGGAACTTGAAATACGGTAGGCGGCGCTCTAGTATGGCGGTGGACTTTTGTTCGCTGACAGGGCAGGCATGTTCTAGCCCACTGTCCAACATCGCGTTTCATGAACGGCTTAACATAGTGCTGCCGAACTAGGTGCCTCGTAGCTCGAATGCTGGGATGTGAGGGCGTATGTAGTGCGTCAAAGATCTCTCGGCGCATGGACACTGGCGCCTAGGGACGAGTCATTCCATGGGAGAGGTCTGCCCATAGACTCACGTTCGTGTGTGGCATAACGATTCTTGTCAAACGCAGGTTGGAGTTTTCCTTAAGGCGTTCCAACTCTGAGTCACCCTCTTGTTCCTTCGCTAATCTCGCGAGCTGGGCTGAGTCTATTACGCAGGATACCGAGTTTATAAAGACTCTTGAGAACGCGTCGGCGACGAAATTCCTACTGCCTTTTATGTGGCGTACATCACTGGTAAAACAGGTTATATGGTCCAGCTGACGGATTTCACGTCGGTTATGCGCTCCTGAGCCTCGGTGTATAGGCTTGTGGTCCGTGTAAATAACGAATTGCCGTCCCTCTAAGAGGTAACAGAAGTGGTGAACCGCTAAGTAGACCTCTAGAAGCTCTCTGCCGAAAGCACTGTACTTGCTTTCACGAGGCTGAAAGCGACGTGAGAAGAAAGAAAGTGGTTTCCAAACGCCGTTTTCTTTCTGTTGTAACACCGCACAAAGGCAGCGTTGTCGCTTGCGTCGACCACCATGGATAGTTGGCTATTCTGTGCTGGATGGCTTACCATGGCTGCCCGTGCTAAAACTCATTTGACTTCTTCGAAAGCTGCCAATTCTTCGACGGAAAAATAGATTGCCTTGTCGCCTGACGTGGACGAAACGAGACGTTCTAGCGGAGCCAAAAGTACAGCCGCTTTAGGAATGAATCGGCGATAAAAATTCACATTGCCCAGAAAGCGGCGTAGTTCACTCATCTTTGACGGCAGAGGAAAACGTTTCAAGGCAGTGACCTTTTCCTCCAATGGTGAAATGCCGTCGGCAGAAACGTGGAAGCCTAAGAACTCCAGATTAGGCTTGTTGAAAATGCACTTGTCGGTTGGGGTTCACTCTGACTCCATACTTCTCGAACCGTTGAAATAGTTGCGTCAGGTGTGCTTCATGTTCTTGTTTTGTCCTGCTTGCCACCAGTATGTCATCCAAATAGACAAAACAAAAGTCGAGTCCTCTCGTCACCTCGTCCATGAATATTTGAAAAGTCTGCGCCGCGTTCCGCAGACCAAAAGGCATGCGCAGATATTCGAAGAGGTTGAAAGGTGTAGTAGTGGCAGTCTTAGGAACGTCCTGGAGTTGAACAGGAATTTGATTGTAAGCAAGTATCAGGTCTACCTTCGAGAATATTCGCCTCCCGTGAAGTCGCCAGGAAAAATCATTGAGGTCTGGAATCGGATATCTGTCTGGCAGTGTTACATTATTCAATCGACGATAGTCACCACATGGCCGCCAGGCGCCGACTTGCTTCTTGGGCACCATATGCAGCGGTGACGCCCACCGCTGCTGGATGGTTGGATAATTCCGAGTTGTAGCATGGCATCGAATTCATTCTCGGCAATGCGCAATTTTTTCGGGTGGAAGTCGTCGCGGGCGGCTGAAGAGAGGCGGCCTTTTTGTCAAGATGCGATGTTGAACGGAGTGACGAACGACTTCATTGGGCGTGGTACAGGAGGTGAGCGCGGGGAAACGGGACAGAACCGACTCCGGAGAGCTATTGGCCAGGGGCAGGGCGAATGTATATTTCCCGTGAACGCTTTGCAGCGGTGTTCCTTTCGCGAGTGCATAGGTGGCAGCATTTATTAAGCGCTTTCTCTTGACGTCGACGATAAAGTTAAAATGGCGAAAAAAATCAGCTCCGAGTATGGGCTGGCGAATGTCGGCAACTAAAACTGACCATGTCGTAGGCTTTCCGATACCCAGATCAAGAGTCATGAGGTGGCGCCCAGCGGTAGTAATGGGAGCACCGTTTGCAGCTAGGAGAGAGACGCCGGAATCTTGTTGACGACAGTAATTTCGAGCAGCCATAGATAATGCGCTAACTTCTGAGCCGGTGTCCGCGAGGAAACGCAACTTTGATAGTTTACTCTGATCGAGGAAAAGGCGGCGATCAGCGAACGACTCATGATGGCACAGTGCCAGGAGACTGCGGGTGTCCCGTTTACCTGTGAAAGCACAGGGTGACTGGCAGTGTCGCGCGCGGCGACCAAACCGGCGGTGAAAGTAGCAGACCGGGCCCTTCGGCGGTGATCGTGGGCGCCGAGCACGGGGACTGTTCGTTCAACTTTCCGAACGGACCTTGTTCGGTGAGTGTTTCCAGGAGGAAGCAACTGTCAGAGCGCGTAACTGACTGCGCAGATCGTCAACTTCTTGCTGCAAGCGTTCGAGCTCATCCGGACGGTCGGCAAGTCTGTCCTTAGTGACTAAAATTACCATGTCGCTACCAGTTACCAATTCATCAGCCGCGCGAGCCAACTCCTCAATATCTGTCGTTCTCTTGGCCTTCAAAACTAGTTAAACGGTGGATGGCAAACGAGGTAGAAATAGCCGGCGGAAAAACGGACCGTTTGTGTCAACCAGGCCCGTTGCTACTCTCTGCATCTCGCGCAGCAAGCACTGGTTGGCCGCTGGTCTCCTAACCGTATCGTTTGTATGAGGGAACGGAAACGGTCTTCCGTTGACGGCATGAATCTCTCGAGTAACTTGGACTTAAGATGTTCATATGGAGTCTCACCGTGTGGTTCCAAGAGATCGTCGACTTCTGCTGCGACGGTGTCGGTCGGGGCGGCGATTGTGTAATAAAATTTGGTCGTGGACGACGTAATTTTGGAAAGGGCGAATTGAGCCTCTGCCTGAGCAAACCATACTCTCGCAGAGTGAGGCCAAAAGGGCGGTAGCGTAACAGCGACGGCAGCTGCAAGGTGGGTATGTCTGATTGGAGAGAGCTCCGTGTTTCTCTCTTTTAACGGGTCACCAGTTGTAGAGAACATAGCAGTGGAGAACACGTTGCAGGGCAGGAGAATACAGGACATATATATTGTGCGCAGGTGTGGGTCCGTTCCAATATGTTACGGACTTTAGGCACTACGCTCGACGAAGAGCGACACACGTACACAAAAGTTCGAATGAAACTTGAACTATTCGTTTCTTCCGCTACCTAATCCTAACTATATACTTTATCCCTTGAAGATAAACACATTATTACTTCTTTTAGCAAATAATATCAGTTCCAAAAAAATTAAATTAGCCTTTAAAATTTGCCGTGCACGCTTGTTAGAAAAACTCTCCACTTTTCTTTGCTGCTACCAGTAAGGTCCATTCAAAAGGGTGCTCCACTGTACTATGTTGATTCGCTTAGTCACGTTTTTGTTCCGGAAGACCACTGTTTTCTGTTTCAGTATCAGTGCATTCATTCATGCAGTTGTGTTTTCAGTGACTATAAAGAGAAAGAATGAAAAATATCCAATGTCAGATGATTCTGCTTCGTAAGGTCAAGACATGGTGCCGTACATCAGAAGCCGATGGACGCATCATTGAAAGTTTTACGTGGCGATTTACTGCGCAGTTTTAAGTTCCTAGATGCCCTTCCAGTCATTTTTTTGCGTCTTACCAGGTTTTCGTGCAGCCCTGTACGTATTCATCGGCACTGTTTTCTGTACTGTTTATCTCAACCCATTACGTTGACGCGAGATCTGGAAGCTCCGAAAGCTTAGAAACTTTCCTCCTTTAGGGTTCTCATTAAAAGCGGACCTACCGTAACTTTTGTAAGGAATGTCTCTTCACAAAATTCTGCATGACGCGGAAGACGGGACAACAGCTTCCCGAAAGCTGCGTGCATTGCCCCTGTGGTTTACCTGTCAGCTTGCTCATCCATTGGTTAGTAGGAGCCTTACTCTTACACTTCAGAAATATAACTACAAGTAACGGCAGAACACCGTCGAAAGACTACAATCAAAACGTATCACCCTGTTACAAGGCATACTGTTTTCAACAACATCTCTGCGCTTCTTCATTTGTGTTCATGCAGCAGCGACTGTAAGAATTTTCAAAGTTTATTTCTGTATATCAAAAAAAAACAAAGTACAAATCGAGAATAGGAATGTGTTGTTGGCCAGCCATGCCATATTGGATGTCCGCTAACACAGCCGATTCCATCGCTTATTTTTCTAATTCCCCTAACGAATTGACTTTGCACAATTGTTCATTTGTCGGCTCAGGTAATAGTGTCAATGGGCACTGTTTCCTCCAAAAGATTGCAAACTATTCATCAACCCTATTTGCATGGTACTGGCGCGAATGTAGATTTACCGCATGTAGCCATGGACTATATTCTCCATTCCTGCAGGCAGCCGTGAACTTGCCTATCTGTTTCTCCCCGTTATATCGTAAACTATGTATCCTAAGAACGTTTTCTTCTCCAACGCCTGTGACTATTAATAGACCCCCTCAGAAAGCCATCACTGCTATCGTATGCTCATTATTTCAAACCTGGTCTACAGCATTGCAGAGCCAATTTCCTTTCCCATGAACTCCTCACTTTAAAATTCTTCAGCCGTTCGCTTGTCTGTATGGTTATCCAAGTTCATAATACGAAAGTCGACAGAGCCACACAGCTGTGCTGAATCGCCTTATTTAACAATTGTTTCAACTCCAACCTGTTCCAGAAAATCGTGACCATTAAACAATCCAGCATGAAACCCTAATAAAATTTTTCATGCTTGAGCGTTTAATTCGTGCTCTAAATAGTTCTTCAGCACGTTCAGTGCTTCTGCGTAGTATGTTTGAAGCGTCTCCTAACGTACGAAATTCCTGACATCAATGTCTTCACTGGTGAACTCGGCATACCAATCAGTTTGTATTTATCAGAAGATATCATAAAGCACGCGAATTTCGCATGCTCTCAAACTTGGCTTCTCGCGCGAAGGCAATCTTACCGTCATCTTGAAACGCCACAATTTCATATCCATTAAATGTACTTTGGGTGATTTGAATTCAGCCTTGACAGCACGATTAATATCATCACTTTCAGCGTATTTGCTTACGTTCCCCAAAGCCAGCAGATGGAGGCAGTACGCATGGCCTAATGAAGACGCCGTAGTGACTGTCGACGCATCGAAAACATCTTTACAGCAAATACAAGTAATGGCGCAGCGTCTGGGATACTTCAGTTTCTACTGCACGCCATTTGCTTCACTTCAAATTATCACAGAGCAGCGCTGAAGAGCACTCACAAAACAACACAGCGAAGGGAACCACTTGAGACCACAGCAGCCATCCGCCGGACGTAACTTAGCCATCGTCTTGTTTGTATCATTCATGAAACATGAAGCCGATCAACTCCACTGCGCCATTTTTCATTCGCCAGCGGCGGGATTCAGGTTTCTCTCAAAGCCGCACTACCGCTATTAAAGCCCTTACACGGGACAACTCCTCAAGGTACATCGGCTGCTATAACGTAAGCCTCGAGAATAAAATATCATCCCCATTAACTTTCCATACGTTAGACGGGACAAAATTTCTGAATGTACCTGGACTGCCGCGAATTCAGCCACCGGAGCAACAAATCAAGCATATTCGCCTACGTTGCCCATAGCCAGCAGGTGGTAGCGATAGGCGTTCCCCAATGAAGACGCCGTAGTGACTGTCGGCGCATTGAAAATATCTTCATAACAAGGACAAGTAATGGCGCAGCGTCTTGGACAGTTTACTTCAATTTTTATTGCACGCCATTTGCTTCAATTCAAATTACCACACCGCAGCGCTGATGATCTCACCGAAAACAGTACAGCCAAGGGAACCACTTGCGAGCACAGCAGCAATCCCCCGGACGAGACTCACCCATCATCTTGCTTGTATCGTTCATGAAAGACGAAGGCCATCATTTCCGCTGCGACATTTTGCATTCGGTAGCGGCGGGATTAAGGTATCTCTCAAAGCCGCACTCCCGCTAGCAAAACCTTTACACGCGACGCTTTTGCTGAATGCGCTTGGGCTGCCGTAATGTCAGCCTCGGCAACATAATGTCATCTTCATTCACTTTTCGTAGCTTACACTTGCACACACTCGTCCGCATGGGGTGACGCCATTGGAACCGCTTACCAGTGTACGGAAGCCCCTGCGGCAATATCGTCAGAACCTGCAATTCTCTTTGACTATCAGAACGCACGCTGTGCTACCATAGTCTCTTTAAAGTGACTGCTCGTAGATGCGCAGGTTTGCATAAGAGCTAACCTGCGCATCACTGGTTGCTATGATTAGAACGACCTTCCGTATACTGTCAGTGCTTTAGCACTGAAAAAAGAATTGGAAGAAATGAGGATATTCTTTCCAAATTTTTTAGCAGAGAAAAGGAACGCGGTTTAAACGACTAGTCTGCAAAATGTTTCGACGCGAGCGGTTGAACGCCCAATGTTCACCAGCTACACAGTTCGACGCAACGAGTACAATTCCTTTAATTGATCAGTATGCGTCAAACCAAATTTTTACCCTAAAAGACCTAGTCAGCGATGACTTCTCGCTGTACATCGTCAAAATATGCTGCTTGCTAAGCGCGAATAACTCAGCCGAAGTGCCGACGGAGTCCTTCGCAGTTGAGCACAGCGATGCTAAGTCTTTCCCATTATTTTGTGACCACTGGCCTGAGACTAACTCGAAGTCCATGTACAATTCAACCTATGCTGTCATGTTTTAAAGACGTCGCCAAAGAAACCCTGTTCGCAAGATCTGATGGTCAGTTCTTTCTGCCTATGCTCTAACCCAAGCGTCACTCAGTTTACTCTGTCATGTTCTACTCTAGTATTCCTCAAACTCACGGTCGACAATACCGTTCTGCAAATGTTTCAGGCCCTTTCTACTCCTGTATTCTGATTAAGCAACTTGGCGGACGCTCGTTGCCAGAAATAGTGCATGGGGCAGAGCGGCCAACTTACAAATCCTGAATGAAAGCTCAAACGCTTCGTTGCCGGCAAGAACTACCGCTGCTAAACCCAAGTCAGTCTGGCCTACAGTTTTTGCATTGGACTGTAATTCCAGCAGCTCCTATTGCACAGAAACTTCTTCCTCTCCATGTTCATAAACGGTTTAATTCCGCTCTCGTGGGATAACGATCGAAAGAGCGTCCTAAAAGCGGCAAGTAGAATGGCCAGGCACCGCCTGCAGATGCTAGTACCGCATCTACACTTCAGCTTTAGAGGGCCAGCTTACGTTTTTCTCTTCGGCGAAATTTTGAAACAGGAATAAGTCACCCCCTGCGAAATTCCTCAGCAGGAAAAGCAGCTAACACACCATCGCAGATATAACCGAACTACTGACCTAAGTTCAACCGACGTTGTCATTAGGAAGCTGCTTATTCACCTCATTTGCTGAACTTGAAGTACAAGTCGGCCACGTACGTGATACAGGCTTCACGAGTCAGCATGTTTTCAGCAGGCGAAGTGTAGTCCTCTTCAAAACATTGAACGAAACTGATTCGAACAGTTCAAAGAAACGTGACAGGCCGGCACATTCTTATAGCCGTTTGACTTCCATGTTCAGGAGAAGATGATTCAACACTTCGTTACTGTCATCACAAAATCCCTAAAACACGCGACACACAATGTATTACTTTTGACATTGTTTGCCCCTTTGATGACTAACTGAAGCGGTTCATTGCCGCGAGGGTTCAAACGACGCATGCAGAGGTACTGACGATACAACACACGATGAATCGACAGCACGTTCAGAACAACCCTTTTCAGATGCAATACGAAATCTCGATGATAACCAACTATAGCTGGTATAACCGCCTTCGTTACCGCTGCGCTGGTCCGAAGAGGAACTCTGTTTCCAGAAAAAAAATTTTTGTACTGCTCGAACAACAGGCTTATCTCTCGTATCTGCTGTGAGTCATTTCGAAAACAATAATGCTTCTACGAAGCGCTGTTATCTTAAACGGCGAACGTACTCCAAAACAACAACTTCGTTATCGGGCAATGTGAATCCGCCCACTTGCAAAATTGGAACGAGAAATCGCTCCCTCTGTACATGCAGCTTAGCGTGTTTTCAATGTCTTTAGCCATTACATTAATTCGCTTCTGAACAGTATCATTGCTGAGCGGGTTTCGTTACTGACATCACGTCCACTTTGGCGAAGCACAGTTTCTACGACTTCAACTATGGCGGGAAATAGCAAGTCTTGGGCGATCCTCTAAGGCATACCGGATTTCGAAAATTGAGAGCAAAATTCTCCGTTATGCTGCACGTCCAACGTCGCTTTTCAAAGTTGGTAATCTTTAGGCGAGTAGCACCCTTTCTGACTCTTTTCAGTCGGATGGCTAATGAGCCGCGCGGGTCCCCTTGAGAATTACTGTTTTACGGTATCGTTGATGGATTCTTGTCAACAATGGCAAAAGTTGGCAAAGCTTTAAAAGCACAATTCGTGCAAGATGTTTAATGCAGCTCCGGTCAAGAGACTACGGGGGACGATAGGGTTTTGAACGGAAGGCAAGAGAACGATAAGGTGCTAAATGCAAGGTAATTGGACGATAGGGGTGATAAAAGGCGAGACATTGCGTTGGTATTTGGACGTTTAACCAGGGTCAGTTCACCTTCAACCGATGCCAATGGGCCACTAGGAAAAGAAACGTATTCATGGTCCAATCAGCGCTTCGGTCTTTCCAGCCAGCAACGAACGCCCACAGCTAAATGGCGCTGGAGAGAAAATGTTTGCTATAAATATCACGATTCTAATACACTCGCAGAAACCGAACAATCCTTATAATTGCTATGGCCGAAAATCAGGAATGAATCACTTCGTCGGGGTCGGAACGGAGAATATCATCAACCAGATACTGACGTGTAAACTTGTGCCCCCGGCACTGTTCGAACTGACGAATTACTTCGTGAGCTTCCCAACCTTCGACATTAACCAGATACTTGCAAATGAAGTATCCGGTACGATTAACACCGTGCGTACAGTGGACGCAGATGGCTGCCTCGTCATCTGGCGAATAGTTCCAGCGCTCCTTGAATGCCTTAACGTGCTCTATGAAATCCATACGGAAGTCTATAGCAGGCACCAGCCCACCAGCAACCATAATTTTGACATAATCAACGTTAAGTCTTGAAAAAATTTCTGGATCGTAATAACGCTCTGTTGCAGTAAGGTTGATAACCATTTTTACATTGTGACCAGTCTTGCGGATTTCTTCAACCAAATTTTGGGGCGTGTAGTGAAGTGCTGTGGATCGAAGCTTCGAACATAGCCGCTCAGACAACGGGGTTTTCGATGGTATGAACGGTGTCCCGGGAATGCGTTCGCCAAAGGCTGTGTAGTCTGCCCAACGGTCAGGAATAGGCTTGGTCCTCGGCATTTAAGCGATGATTTGCACTTGAACAAACACCTAAGTCTGAAAACAACATAAATATTGAAATGTGAACACATATGGCAGCGAAAAAAAGCTACAATCGACAAACTACACGTCCAACGTCAGCGATTCAAGAATGGCAGCAAAATCACAGTACCCATAAATGCTTGCAAGTTCGAACAACGAGCTGGTCAGGACAATACAGCGTCAAAACGTTATTCTCTTTACAAGTTAAATTGAGCGCAGTTCTACCCGCACATCTGTTAAATCAGAAGTGTTTGTAAGCTTGAAAGTCTTTGTTCTTTTGGACAGCGTATTTTCGTCTGTCTTTATTTTACAGCAATTCCACACGCTTTGTGTAGCTTCACGTGCTGCGCGTATTTCGCTTTCAGCCCTATGCTTACCGCTACCTAACTTGTATTTACGCTAGCATGTGCGAAAATGGTAGAATTGTTTGATAACGATAAGACTCCACGACTCTCGAAGGTTAGTTGAAGGTATTCCAAACTAGAACTACGTTTGCAGAAAAATTTTTTTAAACAACAGCAGAAGCTTTAACGAATTTGAAAAAGATCTGTTACGCTAGCAATTATCGCAGAGAACGTGCGTATCAGTTGCAACCCATCACGTTTCGTTCTCACAGTTTATGTTAGCCTAAATGGCTCAATGATTTAAATGAAATAATAAAGTATCGAAATGTATCATTTTCAGTATTCCATCGAACAGCGTGCTGGCTTGGCCTCAACATACAGTCAGTTACCGCTGAGCAGATTATAGAGAATACCACATATGACGTATATAAAGACGCTGAGAAGTGTGGTAATAAAAGCTTTCTGCTAAACTGGCAATGACTCTGTGGATGATAGACTTTTATACGGATTTTTCCATGGCTTTCTTTCGTTCTTCGTAACCGTATTTGTGAAAAGCTAAGAAAAACGCCCATACAACAAATGAATGAGCAAGATGTTGAAAAAGTGACAGCAAAAGCAACGGGTATATCTTTTGGGACGCCCTAATCCCGTTATTAACGGGGCACTTGAGGTATAGGAATTGACTTAGGCTTGTGGAAAGGCAGATGTTTACCCGTATGCTTATTTTTGGCCGTCCTGTTCTACCCTTATGTGAGCGTAAGCTAAAATGTTAGTGTTACGTATGCAGCCTGAAAATACGTTCTTGGGAGTCGCTGATTCGCGGAGGCGTGCTCAGAGTTGCGCCGAAAAATCATCAAGCGTGAACTTCGCGAAAGGTTGACGGTAGACCACGAAGATAAATTAATAAAACTTCTTTTAAGCTGTAATGAATTAAAGTGCTAAGTAGATGCACGGCCACCTTAATAACGGCTAATACCGTGTGCCAGGAACATAGTTTCGTGCCTTATCTCATCGTATTTGCATCGACAAAACTACGAAGGCTATTAAGCGATTAAAAGGGAATCAGCTTCGTTTTACGAATGGCTATTAAATTATCGTTTTTTCCTTATCAGCTCGACAACGCGAAGCTTTTTTTATTTCTTCAATTTAAGTGAGCAAATTGGCAAGTAACCTTTCTGTAAGAAGTAACTTAGTCTTTAACCATTGCTGACGCAGTTCTTACATCCAGAATATTGGGCGCAGTGCAAGCGTATCG
The DNA here is from genome assembly GCA_037903355.1 of Trichuris trichiura. Classification (NCBI taxonomy): domain Eukaryota; kingdom Metazoa; phylum Nematoda; class Enoplea; order Trichinellida; family Trichuridae; genus Trichuris; species Trichuris trichiura. The sequence goes on from JBAJFE010000045.1 coordinate 160,248, forward strand.
TTGTATCTTAAAGTACATACGAAAATGGGACCCCAGTCGAGCTGGAACCATGAGATTTCTGAGGTCTTCCGCATAGTTGTCCCCCCGGAAGTGACGACGGCAGCTTCAAAAGAGGTCAAGTTGAGATTTTTAAGTCAGAGCAACAATGGCTACCGAAGTCCTGCGATCGGTGCAGCGATGCAGACAGGTGGCGTATTACTGAGAGAATAAAACAGTACCGATGGCGATTTTGCGTTTTACCATTCCAGCTGCCGTCGTACTACAGTTCTTTCGGCCATCCTTTTCTGCCCTAGCCTTGTGCTTCTTGCTGCGCGGCTAATCACACTTCATTACGCAGTAGAATCGCCGATTATGCCGTGATACTGCCGCTGTCACTTCCGGCGGGACAACTATGCAGAGGATCCCCAGTACGCGTCAAGGTGGAGTTCCAACAGGCTGCCACCAGGTCCCAAAAACACAACAAACACTCTTTCACTTCATTTAGTAAATAATATCAGTTAAAAGAAATCAACTTAAGGGTTAAAATTTGCCGCGAACGCTTGTCTGAAAAATTCTCCACTTTTCTTTGCTGCTGTCAGTAAGGTCAATTCAAAAGCCCGCTTGACTGTACTATGTTTATTTACGTAGTAATGCTTTCGTTCCTGCAGACTGTTGTTTTCTGTTTCAGCATCAATGGATTCATTCACGCAGCTGTGTTTTCAGTAACGTTAAAGAGAAAGAATGGAAAATTTTCAATTTCACATGATTCTGCTTCGTAAGGTCAAGAGATGGAGCGGAATATCAGAAGCCGATGGGCGCACTATTGAAAATTCTGCTTGTTGATTTACCGCGCAGCTGTAAGTTCGTACTTGTTCTTCCACTCAGCCGTTGGCGTTTTACCAGGGTTTTCGTGCAGCGTCGTACGTTTTGATCGTTAGTGCTTTCTGTGTCGTTTATCTCAATTCCTCATGTTGACACGAAAGCTGCGAAAGCTTAGAGGCTTTGTTCCTTTGGGTTTTCTTTAAAAGCAGACATGTCGTAATTTTGGTAATGGATGTCTTCCCACAAAATTCTGCGTGACGCTGAAGACAGTAGTACAGGTGCCCGCAAGTTGCGTCCATTGCCTGTGTGATTTAGCAGTCAGCTTGCTCATCCATTCATTAGTAGGAGGCTTGTTCTCATACTTTACAAGTAGAACACCAAGTAACGGCAGAACACCGTGGAAAGACTACAATGAAAATTTATCACACTGTTGCAAGGCATATTGTTTCCAAGAACATCTTTCTGATTCTTCGTTTGTGTTGAAAGAGCAGCAACTGGAAAATTTTAAAGTTCATTTGTGTATGTCGAAAAGAAGAATAAACAAAGTAAAAATCGAAAATACGAGTGTGATGTTGGCCAGCCATGCCATATTGGATGCCCGGTGACACCGCCAATTCCACTGCTGATTTTTCTAAATGTCATAACGAACTGACCTTCCACAATTTTTCATTTGTCGATAGAGGTAATAGCGTTAATGGGCACTGTTTTCTCCAAAAGATTGCAAACTGTTCTTCAGCCGTATTGGCACGGTACTGGTGTGAATGCAAATTTAACGCATATAGCCGTTGACTATAATCGCGATCTCTGGACGCATCGGTGAACTAGCCCATCTGCTTCGCAACATCATATCGTAAATTTATGTATCCCAGGAACGTTTTCTTCTCAAACGTATTTGACCATTAGTAGGTACCCTCAGAAGGTCATCATTACTATCCTATGCTCATTATTTAAAACCAGGTCTACAGCATAGCAGTGCCAATTTCCGTTGTGTTCGACCTCGCTTTAAAACTCTTCATCTCTTCGCTTGTCTGTATGCTTACCTAAGTCAATAATACGAAAGTCGACACAGCTACTCAGCTTTCCCGAATGGTCTTATTAAACAATTATTCCAACTCCCCTGTTTTAGAGAATCGTGACCATTAAACAATCCAACCTGATAGCCCAATACAGTGTTCCATGCTCGAGCGTTGAATTTTTTTTCTGAATAGTTCTTCAGCTTGTTGAGTCCTTTTGCGTGTTATGTTTGAAGCTTCTGCTAAAGTACGAAACTCTTCACGTCAATATCCTCGCAGGTGGAGTTGATATACCAATCAGTTTGTATTTTTCACCAAATAGCATAAAGCACGCGAACTTCCCAGGCTTTCTTATTTGGCCTTCTCAGCGAAGGCAACCTTGCCGTCATCTTGAAACGTCACAATTTCGTGTCCATTGAATGTACTTCGGTTACTTGATGTCGGCCTTGACAGCACACGTAATATTATCACTTTCAGCGTATTTGCTTACGTTGCCCAATGCCAGCAGATGGAGGCAGTACGCATAGCCTAATGAAGACGCCGTAGTGACAGTGAGCGCATCGAAAATATCTTTACAGCAAATATCAGTAACGGCGCAGCGTCTTGGATAGTTCAATGTTCACTGCTTGCATTTTGGTTGACCTTGTATTATCCTAAAGCAACGCTGATGATCACACCCAAGACAATACAGCGAAGGGAACCTCTGGTTTGCCGCACCATTAAGACTCGCGTACAATAACGGTTTATTACGGAGTAAAACCAACAGGTCGAAAGGACGGGTGATATTGACAGCCTGAACTGCCTTATCTCACAAGCGACGCATATATACATCCTTCCACGACCTCTGCCTTGCGCTTTCCCAGGAATCGCAGGCTCTTCAGCCATGCCTAATCCGCTTACTGGGAGCAAGCCGCGAAACAGGCGCTAATCCTGACGCAAGCCTGACGCAAGCCACCTTTGAGCTATGCCGTCGATGTCAGGCTCTCACGCAGAAACAGAGACCGTGACGTCTTGTCGCTGTCGAGTCTGAGACCTCACGTCGCACTTTGAGCTGCGCTCCCACGGACGCTTTTCACTCTCGCTCACTGGGGTGCCGCTGCGGCAACCTCCGCCACAGAACCACTGGCGACCACTGCAGCAATCTCCCAGACGAGACTCACTGATCATCATGTTTCTATCATCCATGAAAGACGAAGGCGATCAACTCCGCTGCGACATTTTGCATTCCGTAGCGGGGGGATCAGATATCTCTCGAAGTCGCACTCCCGCTATTAAAACCCTTACACGGGACGACTTTGCTGAATGTACTTAGGCTGCCGTAATGTCAGTCTCGGTAACATAATATCATCTCCATTAACTTCCCATAGATTACACGGGACAGCTTCGGTGAATGTATTGAGGCTGTGGAAGTTCAGCCTCGAGAACAGAATATCATCATCATTAACTTTCCATAGGTCACACGGGACAGCTTTGCTGAATGTACCTGGGCTGCCGTGAATCACGCTTCGAGAGCAACAAATCAAGCATATTCGCCTACGTTGCCCGAAGGCAGCAGCTGGTGGTGATAGGGGTTGTCCAATGAAGACGCCGTAGTGACTGTCGGCGCATTGGAAATATCTTCACAACAAGAACAAGTAACGGCGCAGCGTCTTGGACAGTTTACTTCACTTGTTACTGCACGCCGTTTGCTTCACTTCAAATTATAACAGCGCAGCGCTGATGACCACACCCGAAACACTACAGCGAAGGAAACCACTTGAAGCCACAGCAGCAATCCACCAGGCGTGACACATGCGACATTTTCTTGGTATCATCCACGAAAGACGAAGCTGATCAACCTCGGTGGGACATTTTGCTTTCACTAGCGGCGGGATTCAGGTATCTCTCAAAGTCGCACTGCCACTATTAAAACCCCTACACGGGACGACTTCGCTGAATGCACTTTGGCTGCCGTGATGTCAGCCTCGGTAACTCAGTATCATCTTCGCTAACTTTCCATGAAATACACCGGACAGCTTAGCTGAATATACTTAGGCTGCCAGAAATTCAGCCTCGGGAACAAAATATCATCATCATTAACTCTCCATAAATTAACGGGACCGCATTGCTGAATGTACCTGGGCTGCCGTGAATTACGCCTCGAGAGCAACAAATCAAGCATATTCGCCTACGTTGCCCAAACCCAGCAGCTGGTGGTGATAGACGTTTCACATTAAGACGCCGTAATGACTGTCAGCGCGTTGAAAATATCTTCACAACAAGGAAAAGTAATGGCGCAGCGTCTTGGACAGTTTACTTCACTTCTTCTTGCACGCCCTTTGCTTCACTTCAAATTATAACCGTGCAGGGCTGATGATCACACCCAAAAAAGACTACAGCGAAGGGAACCACTTGAAGCCACAGCAGCCGTCCACCAGGCGTCACTCAGGCATCATTTTCTTCGTATCGTCCACGAGAGAGGAAGCCGATCAACTTCGCTGCGACATCTTGCATTCGCTAACGACGGGATGCAGGTATCTTTCAAAGCTGCACTTCCGCTAGTAAAACCTTTAGGCGGGACAATTTCGCTGAATGCACTTTGGCTGCCGTGATGTCAGCCTCGGGAACTCAATATCATCTTCATTAACTTATCGTAGATCACACTTGCACACACTCGTCCGCTTGGGGTGACGCCATTGGAACCGCTTCCCAGTGTACGGACACGCCTGCGGCAATATCGTCAGAACGTGCAACTCTCTTTGTCCGTAAGAACACACGCTGCGCTACCATAGTCTCTTTAAAGTGACTGATCATAGATGCGCAGGTTTGCATGAGAATTAACCTGCGCATCACTAATTCCTAAGACTAGAACCACCTTTCGTACACTGTGAATGGTTTAGCACTGAAAAAGGAATTCGAAGAGATGAGGATATTTTTTCCCCATCTTTTAGCGCAGAAAGGGCAAGCGGTTTAAAGGACTAGTCTTCAAAATATTTTGACCCTAGGGATCACACGACCTGTGTTCACCCACTACACATTTTGACGCAACGAGCACAATTGTTTTAATGTATTCCTATGAGGAAAACCCAATTATAATCCTAAAAGAGGTAGCCAGCAGTTACTTCTCCCGGTACCTCACGCAAATATGCTGCTTGCTCAGCACGAATAACTCAGCCGAAGTGCCGACGGAGTCCTTCACAGTTGATCCACACCGACGCAAACTGTATCCCCTTGTTTTGAGACCACTGGCCTGAGACTAAGTCGAAGTACATGTAAAAATCAATTTATGCTCTATGTTACGTTTTAAAGACGTGGCCAAACAAAGATTGTTCGTAGGACCTGCTGATCAGTTCTTTCTGCCGAAGCATTAACCCAAGCGTTACGCAGTTTACTCTGTGATCTTCTACGCCAATATTTCTCAAAGTCAGAGTCGCAAATACCGTTCTGAAAAAGTTTCAGGCCCTTTGTACTCCTCTATTCTGATTGAACAATTTGGCAGGCGCTGGTTGCCTAAAACGGTGGCTCGAAGAGAGCAGTCAACTTAGAAAGCCTGAGGGAAAGCTGAAGCATTTCCTTGCCGGCAAGAACAGCTGCTCGCAAACTCACGGCCGTCTGGGCTACAGTTTTGCATTGGACTGTAATCCCAGCAGCACCTGTTGCACAGAAATTTCTTCGCCGTCGATTTTCATAAACGGGCTAATCGCCAATCCTGGGATGACGATCGAAAGAGCATCGTATAACCGGAAAGTAGAATTGCTACGCAGCGCTTTAGATGCTAATACTACATCTCCACGTGAGCTTCAGAAGGCCAACTTTCCTTTTTCACTTCGGCAAAATTTTGAAACAGGAACCCCTTGCGAAATTCCTCTGCAGAAAAAACTGCTTACACACGGTTGCGGAGATAACCGAACTATTGTCGTAAGTTCAACCGTCCTTGTCAGAGTAAGCTCCTTATTCACTTCATTTGCTAAATTTGAAGTGCAAGTCGGCCAAGTACGCGTTATACGCTTGACGACCGCGCTGGTTCTCAGTAGGCGAAGTGTCGCCCTGTTCAAAACATTGAACCACTGATTCCAACGGCTCAGGAAACCATGAGAGGCAGGCACATTTTTATAGCCCTTTGATTTCCATGTGCAATAGTAGATGACTGAACACTTCGCTATTGTGATCACATAATCGTCAAAGAAGTCGAACATTCAATGTATTACTTTTGAGAGTGTTCGCTGCTTCGATGACTAGCTGAAGCAATTCATTGAAGCGACGGTTCAAACGACGCATGAAAAGGTACTGGCGATGCAACACACGATGAATTGACAACACGTCCTGAACTACCCTTTTCACATGCAATATGTAATCTCGATGATAACCCAGCTTAGCTGACATGCCCGCCTTCGTTACGGCCGCTCTGCCGTGAAGGGCAACTCCTTTTCCGGGAAAATATTTTTGTACCGCTTAAAAAATAGGCTTGCCTCTTGTATCTGTTGCGAATCATTTCAAAAACAATAATTCATCTACGAAGCCCTCTTCTCTTATACAGCGAACGTACGCCAGTACAAGAACGTCGTTATCATGCAACGTAGATTCGCCCACTTGCAGACTTGCAACAAGAAATCGCTCCCTCTGTACATGCAGGTTAGCGTGTTTTCAATGTCTTCAGCCATTGCATTAATTCGCTTCTAACAGTATCATTGCTGAGCGCATTTCGTTAGCAACATCACGTCCACGTTGGTGAAGCACAGTTTCTACGACCTCAGCTATGCCGGAAAATAGCAAGTTTTCGGCGATCCTCTAAGGCATGCGGACTTCGAAAACTAGCAGCAAAATTCTCAGTTCTGCTGCACGTCCAATGTTGCTTTTAAAAGTTGCTAATCCTTAGGCGAGTAGCAGCCATTCCGATTGCTAATGGGCCGCGTGGGTCCCCTTGAGAATTACTGTTTTACGGTAATAGCAATGGATTATTGTCAACATTGGCTAAGCTTAGCAAACCCTTAAAAGCACAATTCTTGCAAGCTATGTAATGCGATTGCGGTCAAGAGACTACGGGGGAGGATGGGGTTTTCAACGGAGGCCAATAGAACGATAAGGTGCTAAGTGGAAGTTAAGTGAACGATGGGGCTGATAAAAGACTAGACATTGCGTTGGTATTTGGATATTTCACCAGGGTCAGTTCAGCTTCAGTCGATGCCAAGGGGCCACTAAGACTGAAAACGTATTCATGGTCCAATCAGCGCTTCCGGCTTTTCAGCTGGCAAGGAAAGCCCACAGCTAAATGGCGCTAGAGAGAAAATGTTGGAGATAATTACGATGATTCTAATATACCCGCAGAAACTGAACAATCTTTATAAACGGCATCGAAGAAAATCAGAACCGAATCACATCGTCGGGGTCGGAACGGAGAATATCATCAACCAGATACTGACGTGTAAACCTTTTCGCCACGACGCTTTTCGAACTGACGAATTGCTTCCTGAGCTTCCCAACCTTCGACATTAACCAAATACTTGCAAATGAAATAACCAGTACGATTAACACCGTGCGTACAGTGGACGCAGATGGCTGCGTCGTCATCTGGTGAATAGTTCCAGCGCTCCTTCAATGCCTTAACGTGCTCATGATTTCCATACGCAACTCTATAGCAGGCAGCAGGTCACCAGGAACCATAATTTTGACATAATCAACGTTTAGTCTGGAAAAAATTTCTGGATCATAATAACGCTCTGTAGCAGTCAGGTTGATAACCATTTTCGCATTGTGACCAGTCTTGCGGATTTCTTGAACCAAATTTAGCGGCGCGTAGTGAGGTACTGTGGAACGAAGTTCCGAACATAGCCGCTCAGACAACAGAGTTTTCGACCGTATGAACGGTGTCAGGGTAATGCGTTCGCCAAAAGCTGTGTAGTCTGCCCAACGGTCAGGGATAGGCTTGGTCCTCGGCATTTAAGCGATGATTTGCACTTGAACCAACACGTAAGTCTGAAAGCAACAGAAATATTGAAACGTGCTCACCTAAGGCATCGAAGAAAAGCTACAACTGACAAACTACACGTTTAGCGTCAGCGATTCAAGAATGGCAGCAAAATCACAGTACGCATAAATGCGTGCTAGTTCGAACAACGAGCTGGTCAGGACATTACAGCGTCAAAACCTTATTCTCTTTAGAACTTAAATTGAGCGCTGTTCTACCCGCACATCTGTTAAATCAGAAGTGTTTGTAAGCTTGATGGTCTTTGTTCTTTTGAACAGCGTATTTTCGTCTGTCTTTATTTTACATCAATTCCACACGCTTTGTGCAGTTTCACGTGCTGCACGCACAGTAGAACCTCCATAAGTTGACCACCCAAGGGACCGGAAAAAACTGGTCAACATAGGAGGTGGCCAACATAAGAGGCTGTGGGTATATTATATTATTGACGTGCGGACCAACCAAGTGGTCAAAAGTCGGTCAACTTAGGGAGGTGGTCAACTTCAGAGGTTCTACTGTATTTCGCTTTCAGCCCTATGCTTACCGCTATCTAACTTGTACTTACGCTAGCATGAGCGAAAATGGCAGAATTGTTTGATAACGATAGGACTCCATGACTCCCGAAGGTTAGTTGAAAGTACTCTAAACTAGAACTAAGTTTGCAGAAAAAGTTTTTTAAACAACAGCAGCAGCTTTAGAGAATTTGAAGAAATCCGCTGGGCTAGCAATTATCGCAGAGAACGTGCGTATCAGTTGCAACCTATCAGGTTTCGTTCTCATACTTTATGTTAGCCTAAATACCTCAATGATTTAAATGAAATCATAAAGTATCGAAATGTATCATTTTCAGTATTCCTTCGAACAGCGTGCTGGCTTGGCCTCAACATACACTCAGTTACCGCTAAGCTGATTATAGAGAATACCACATGTGGCGTATATAAAAACGCTGAGAAGTGTGGTAATAAAAGCTTCCTGCTAAACTGGCAATGACTCTGTGGATGATAGACTTTTATGCGGATTTTTCCATGGCTTTCTTCCGTTCTTCGTACGCGTATTTGTGAAAATGTAAGAAAAACGCCCATCCAACAAATGAACGAGCAAGATGTTGAAAAAGTGACAGCAAAAGCAATGGACATATCTTTTGGGACGCCCTAATCCGGTTATTAATGTGGCACGAGAGCTATAGGAATTGACTTAGGCTTGTGGAAAGGCAGATGTTTACCGGTATGCTTATTTTGGGCCATCCTGTTCTGCTCTTACGTGAGCGTAAGCTAAAATGTTAGTGTTTCGTATGCACCTTGAAAATACGTTCCAGCGAGTCGCTAATTCGCGGAGTGTTGGAGGTGTTGCGCCAGACACCTGTCTGACAGGAAAGGGCAGAGCTGTTAATGGACGTCGGTCACTACGAAAGGCGGCATTAACGCTGATGGATGGTGTCCATTGTCGGCCACTCTGTGACCCGTCTAATACCGTTAATTCGAGGCCGTGAGATTAACGACGTCTGGGAGCTGTCTATACGCTCCCGATTTAAAGCCCTCTCGCTCAACTAGTTTGTCTCTCCCTCCCTCTCGCTGATCTCTCTCTCCTCCGGAGATCGCAACCTCGTTCTGCCACCACTGTTCCGTTTTGCACTGTATAACCAATAAGGACATCTTCATCATGCTTGACCTAGAAGGTGAAACCTTCCAGCACGGAGGCCTGCTTGGTGTTGGGCTGAAAAATCATCAAGCATGAACTTCGCCGAAGCTTGACGATAGACCTGGAGGGTAAATTAGTAAAACTTCTTTTAAGCTAGAACGAAATGAAGTGGTAAGTAGATGCACTGCCATCTCAATAAGGGCTAATACCGTGTGCCAAGAACTCAGTTTCCTGCCACATCTCATTGTATCTGCATCGACAGAACTACGAAGGCTACTAAGCGATTAAAAGGAAATCAGCTTCGTTTTACGAACAGTTATTAAATTACCGGTTTTCCTTATCAGCTCGCCAAAGCGAAGCTTTGTTTGTTTCTTCAAGTTAAGTGAGCAAATTGGCAAGTAACCTTTTTGTAAGAAGTAACCTAGTCTTTAACAATTGCTGACAAAGTTCTTACATCCAGAATATTGGGCGCAGTGCAAGCGTATCGTTGTATCTTAATGTACATACGAAAATGGGACCCCAGTCAAGTTGGAACAATGAGAATTCTCCGGTCTTCTGCTTAGTTGTCTCCCTGGAAGTGAAGACGGCAACTTCTAAAGAGGTCAGGTTGGGATCTTTTTGTCAGAGGAACAATGGCTACCGTAATCCTGTGATCGATGCTGCGATGCAGACAGGCCGCGTATTATTGAGAGAATAAAACAGCACCGATGCCGGTTATGCATTTCACCATTCCAGCTGCCGTCGTACTATAGTTCTGTCTGCCATCCTGCTCTGCCCTAGGCTTGTCCTTCTTGTTGGGTGGCTAATCGCACTTAATTACGCAGTAGATTCGCGGATGATACTTTGATACAGCCGCTGTCACTTCCGGCGGGACAACTATGCGGAAGATCCCCAGTACGCGTCAAGGTGAAATTCCACCACGCTATCTCCAGGTCCCAAAAACACAACAAACACTCTATTACTTACGTTAGCAAATAATATCAGTTTAGAAGAAATCAATCTAGCCGTTAAAATTTGCGTCAACGCTTGTCTGAAAAATTCTCCACTTTTTCTGGTGCTGTCAGTAAGGTCAATTCAAAAGCCTGCTCGACTGTACTATACTGCTTTCGTTTCTGCAGACTGTTCTTTTCTGTTTCGGTAGAAGTGGATTCGTTCATGCAGTTGCGCTTTCAGTGACTTTAACGAGAAGCAATGAAAAATTTTTAATTTCGCATGATTCTGCTTCGTAAGGTCGAGAGATGGGGCCGTACATCAGAAGCTAATGGACGCATCATTGAAAGTTTTACTTGGTGATTTACCGCTTAGCTTTAAGTTCCCGGTTGATTTTCCAGTCATCCGTTGGCGTCTTACCAGGTTTTCGAGCAGCGTCGTACGTTTCGATCGTCAGTGTTTTCTCTACTGTCTATCTCAACCCATCACGTTGTCACGAGATCTGAAGGCTGCGTAGCTCAGACGGTTTGCTCTTTTGGGTTTTCATTAAAAGCAGACATATCGTAAGTTATGTAATGGATGTCTCTCTACAAAATTCTCCGTCGCGCTGAAGACGGGACTGCAGCTGCCCGGAAGCTGCGTCCATTGCCTGTGTCATTTACCCGTCAACTTCCTCATTTATTCATTAGTAGGAGAGTTGTTCTCATACTTTAGAAATAGATTACCAAGTAACGGCAGAACACCGTGGAAAGACCACAATGAAAATTTATCACACTGTTACACGGCATATTGTTTTCAAGAACATCTCTGCGATTCTTCATTTGTGTTCATGCAGCAGCGACTGTAAGAATTTTCAAAGTGTATTGCTGTATGTCGAGAAAAAAATAAACAAAGTAAAAATCGGGAATACGAGTGTGATGTTGCCTGGCCATGCCATATTGGATGTCCGGTGACACCGCTGATTCCACTGCTGACTTTTCTGGATGTCAGAACGAAATGACTTTTGCACAATTTTTCATTTGTCGACTGAGGTAGTAGCGTCAGTGGGCACTGTTTGCTCCAAAAGATTGCAAACTGTTCGTCAACCCTATTTGCATGGTACTGGTGTGAATGCAGATTTACCGCATGTAGCAATGGACTATAATCTCGATTCTTGCAGGCAGCTGAGAAATAGCCTATCTGTTTCTCAACATCATATCGTAAATTATGTATCCCAGGAGCGTTTTCTTCTCAAGCGTTTTTGACCATTAATAGGTACCCTCAGAAGGTCATCATTGCTATGGTGTGCTCATTACTTAGAACCTGGTCTACAGAGTAGCAGAGCCAATTGACTTTGTGTTTGACCTCGATTTAGAATTCTTTATCTCTTCGCTTGTCTGTACGGTTATCAAAGCCAACAGTACGAAAGTCGACAGACCTGCTCTGATTTTCTGAATGGTTTTATTTAACAATTATGCCAACTCCAACCTGTTCCAGGGAATCGTAACCATTAAACAATCCAGCCTGATAGCCTAATACAATTTTTGATGCTTGAGCGTTTAATTCTTGCTCTAAATAGTTCTTCAGCTTGTTCAGTGCTTCTGCGCGGTACGCTTTAAGCTTCTGCTAACGTACGGAACTCTTCACGTCAATGTCATCGCAGTTGAAGTTGGTATACCAATCAGTTTCTATTCATCAGCAGATATCATAGAGCACGCGAACTTTGCATGCCCTCGTATTTCGCGTTTTCAGCGAAGGCAACCTTGCGGTCATCTTGAAACATCACAATGTCACGTCCATTGAATGCGCGTCAGGTGACTCGAATTCAGCTTTGACAGCACACGCAATATCATCACTTTCAGCGTATTAGTTTACGTTGCCCAAAGCCAGCATGTGGAGGCAGTAAGCATTGCCTAATGAGGACGCCGTAGTGACTGTCGACGCATCGAGAATATCTTTCCCGCAAATACAAGTAGTGGCGCAGCGTCTTCGATAGTTCAATGTTAACTACTTGAAAATGTGATTTCTTCGTACGGGACCGTATATGTTCATAATGCAAAGGTTTTATTACGGAGTAGTTCCCGTTTTAATGCGCGTAAACTCCGGAGGTTTCGGGTCGACCGGAACCCGTCTTCAGCGGTTGTGATTTATAAATCACAATCGCTGAAGACGGGTCCCAGTCGACCCGAAAACTCCGGAGTTTACGCGCGTCAAAACGGGAACTACTGCGTAATAAAACCTTCGCATAATGTTAACTACTTGCATTTTGGTTGACCTCATATTATCATAAAGCAGCGCTGATGATCACACCCAAGAGAATACACCGAAGGGAACCTGCGCTTTGCCGGACCATTAAGACTCGCGTACAATAACGGTTTATTACGGAGTAAAACCAATAGACCGAAGGCACACATGATATTGACAGCCTGAACTGCCTTATCTCAGAAACAACGCATATAAAAAGCCTTCCACGACCTCTACCTTGAGCTTTCCCACGGATCGCGGGCTCATCAGCCAACGCCTAATCCGCTTACTGGGAGCAAGCGGCGAAGCAGGCGCTAATCCTGACGCAAGCCCGACGCAAGCCACCTTTGTGCTATGCGGTCCATGTCAGGCTCTCACGCAGAAACAGAGACCGTGACGCCTTGTCGCTGTCGAGTCCGAGACGTCATGCCGCACTTTGGGCTGCGCTCTCACGGACAGATTTCTCCTCGCGCTCACTGGGGTGCCGCTGCGGCCATTTCCGCCACAGAACCACTGGCGACCACAGCAGGAATCTCCCAGACCAGACTCACTGATCATCTTGTTTCTATCGTTCATGAAAGACGAAGGCCATCAAATTCGCTGCGACATTTTGCATTCGCTAGCGGCGGGATTCAGGTATCTCTCGAAGTCGCACTCCCGCTATTAAAACCCTTACACGGGACGACTTTGCTGAATGTACTTAGGCTGCCGTAATGTCAGTCTCAGGAACACAATACCATCTCCATTAACTTCCCATAGATTAAACGGGACAGCTTCGGTGAATGTATTGAAGCTGTGGAAGTTCAGCCTCGAGAACAGAATATCATTATCATTAACTTTCCATAGGTCACACGGGACAGCATTGCTGAGTGTACCTGAGCTGCCGTGGACTCTGCCTCGAGAGCAGCAAATCAAACATATTCGCCTACGTTGCCCGAAAGCAGCAGCTGGTGGTGATAGGCTTTGTCGAATGAAGACGCCGAAGTGACTGTTGGCGCATTGGAAATATCTTCACAACAAGAACAATTAACGGCGCAGCGTCTTGGACAGTTTACTTCACTCGTAACTGCACGCCGTTTGCTTCGCTTCAAATTATAACAGCGCAGCGCTGATGATCACACCCGAAACACTACAGCGAAGGAAACCACTTGAAGCCACAGCAGCAATCTACCAGGCGTGACACAGGCCAAATTTTGCATTCACTGGCGACGGGATTCAGGTATCTCTCAAAGTCGCACTCCCGCTATTGAAACCCCTGCACGGGACGACTTTGCTGAATGGACTTTGGCTGCCGTGATGTCAGCCTCGGTAACTCAATATCATGTTCATTAACTTTCCATGGACTACACCGGACAGCTTCGCTGAATGTACTTAGGCTGCCGGAAATTCAGCCTCGGGAACAAAATATCATCATCATTAACTCTCCATACGTTAACGGGACAGCTTTGCTGAATGTACCTGGGCTGCCGTGAACTCTGCCTCGAGAGCCACATAGCAAGCATATTCGCCTACGTTGCCCAAAGCCAGCAGCTGGTGGCGATAGGCGTTCCACAATGAAGACGCCGTAGTGACTGTCAGCGCATTGAAAATATCTTCACAACGAGGAGAAGTAATGGCACAGCGTCTTGGACTGTTTACTTCACTTGTTACTGCACGCCGTTTGCTTCACTTCAAATTATAACAGCGCAGCGCTGATGATAACGCCCAAAAAAGATTACAGCGAAGGGAACACCTTGAAGCCACAGCAGCCGTCCACCAGGCGTCACTCAGGCATCATTTTCTTCGTATCGTCCACGAGAGAGGAAGCCGATCAACTTCGCTGCGACATCTTGCATTCGCTAACGACGGGATGCAGGTATCTTTTGAAGCCGCACTCCCGCTAGTAAAACCTTTAAGCGGGACAATTTCGCTGAATGCACTTTGGCTGCCGTGATGTCGGCCTCGAGAACTCAATATCATCTTCATTAAGTTATCGTGGATCACACTTGCACACACTCGTCCGCTTCGGGTGACGCCATTGGAACCGCTTCCCAGTGTACGGACACGCCTGCGGCAACATCGTAAGAACCTGCAACTCTCTTTGTCTGTCGGAACACGCACTGCGCTACCACAGGCTCTTTAAAGTGACTGATCTTAGATGCGCAGGTTTGCATGAGAATTAACCTGCGCATCACAGATTCCTAAGACTAGAACCACAGTTCGTATACCGTGAACGGTTTAGCACTGAAAATGGAATTGGAAGAGATGAGGACGCAGTGCACATAATCTCACCGCTGAAGACGGGTCGCGAAAGACCCGAAAGCTCCGGAAGAAAAGAAAAATCTTTTTGTTTTACTTCACAACGGGAGAGACCCCATAATAAAGATATTTTTCAATATGGAAGAGATGAGGATACGTCTTCCAAACTTTCAACACAGAGAAGGCAAGCTGTTTAAACGACTAGTCTTCCAAATACTTTGACGGGAGGGGTCAGACGACCTGTCTTCACCCGCTACACAGTTTGACGCAACGAGAACAATTGCTTTAAAGTATTCCTATGAGGGAAACCCAATTAAGATTCTAAAAAAGGTAGCCAGCACTTACTTCTCCAGGGTACCTCATGCAAAGATGCTGCTTGCTCAGCACGAATAATTCAGCCGAAATGCCCACGGAGTCCTTCGCAGTTGATCGACACCGACGCAAACTGTATCCCCTTGTTTTGAGACCACTGGCCTGAGACTAAGTCGAAGTCCATGTGAAATTCAATGTATGCTCTATGTTACGTTTTAAAGACGTGGCTAAAGAAAGATTGTTCGTAGGATCTGCTGATCGGTTCTTTCTGCCGAAGCTTTAACCCAAGCGTTACCCAGTTTACTCTGTGATTTTCTACGCCAATATTTCTCAAAGTCATAATCGCAAATACCGTTCTGATAAGGTTTCAAGCCCTTTCTATTCCTCTATTCTAACTGAGCAATTTCGCAGGCGCTGGTTGCCTGAAACGGTGGCTCGAAGAGAGCAGTCAACTTGGAAAGCCTGAGGGAAAGCTGAAACGTTTCGTTGCCGGCAAGAACTGCTGCTGGCAAACCCACGGCCATCTGGGCTACAGTTTTGCATTGGACTGTAGTCCCAGCAGCACCTGTTGCACAGAAATTTTTTCGCCGTCGATTTTCAGAGACGGGTTAATCGCCAATCCTGGGATGACGATCGGAAAGGCGTCGTATAACCGGAAAGTAGATTTGCCACGCAACGCTTCAGATGCTAATACCGCATCTCCACGTAAGCTTCAGAAGGCCAATTTTCCATTTTCACTTCGGCGAAATTTCGAAAGAGGAACCCCTTGCGAAATTCCTCTGCAGGAAAAACTGCTGAGACACGGTTGCAGAGATAACAGAACTTTTGTCCTAAGTTCAACCGACCATGTCAGGAGGAAGCTCCTTTTTCACTTCATTTGCTAAAGTTGAAGTGCAAGTCGGGCAAGTACGCGTTACAAGCATGACGAGTCCGCTGGTTCTCAGCAGGCGAAGTGTCGCCCTGTTCAAAAAATTGAACAACTGATTCAAACGGTTGAAAAAACCATGAGAGGCAGGCACATTTTTATAGCCATTTGACTTCCATGTGCAGGAGTAGATGATTGAGCACTTCGTTATTCTCATCCCGTAATCGTCAAAAAATGTGGCATTCAATGTATTACTTTTGAGTTTGTTTGTTGGTTTGATGATTGGCTGAAGCGATTCACTGAAGTAAGAACTCAAACGACGCGTGAAGAGGGACTGACGATGCAACACACTATGAATCGACATTAAGTCCAGAACTATCCCTTCGAGATACGATATGAAATCTCGAAAGTATCCTAGCATAGGTGGCATGCCCGCCTTCGTTGCAGCTGCTCTGCTCCGAAGGGGAAGTCTGTTTCCGAAAAAAGAATTTATGTACCGCTTGAAAAATGCGCTTATCCCTCGTATGTGCTGTGAGTTATTTGGAAAACAAAAATACTTCTACGAAGCGCTGTTCTCTTATACAGCGAACGTACGCCAATACAACAACTTCGTTATCAGGCAATGTAAATTCGCCCACTTGCGAAATTGCAACGAGAAATCGCTCCATCTGTACATGCAGCTTAGCGCGTTTTCAATGTCTTTAGCCATTACATTAATTCGTTTGTGAACAGTATCATTGCTGAGCGCGTTTCGTTAGTAACATCACGTCCACTTTGGTGAAGCACAGTTTCTACGACTTCAACTATGGCGGGAAATAACAAGTCTTCGGCGATCCTCTAAGGCATACGGGATTTCGAAAATTGAGAGCAAAATTCTCCGTTATGCTGCCCGTCCAAGGTCGCTTTTAAAAATTGGTGATCTTTAGGCGATTAGCACCCTTTCAGATTCTTTTCAGTCGGATGGCTAATGAGCCGCGTGGGTCCCCTTGAGAATTACTGTTTTACGGTAATGCTGGTGGATTGTTGTCAACAATGGCTAAAGTTGGCAAAGCTATAAAAGCACAATTCGTGCAAGATGTTTAATGCAATTCCGGTGAAGAGACTATGGGGGACGATAGGGTTTTGAACGGAAGGCAAGAGAACCATAAGGTGCTAAATGGAAGGTAAGTGGACGATGGGGGTGATAAAAGGCGAGACATTGCGTTGGTATGTGGACGTTTAACCAGGGTCAGTTCACCTTCAGTCGATGCCAATGGGCCACTAGGAAAAGAAAGGTATTCATGGTTCAATCAGCGCTTCGGTTTTTCCAGCTAGCAACGAACGCCCACAGCTAAATGGCGCTGGAGAGAAAATGTTTGTGATAAATATCACGATTCTAATACACTCGCAGAAACCGAACAATCTTTATAATTGCCATCGCCGAAAATCAGGAATGAATCACCTCGTCGGGGTCGGAACGAAGAATATCATCAACCAGATACTGACGTGTAAACTTGTGCCCCCGGCACTGTTCGAACTGACGAATTACTTCCTGAGCTTCCCAACCTTCGACATTAACCAGATACTTGCAAATGAAGTATCCGGTACGATTAACACCGTGCGTACAGTGGACGCAGATGGCTGCCTCGTCATCTGGCGAATAGTTCCAGTGCTTCTTGAATGCCTTAACGTGCTCCATGAATTCCATACGGAAGTCTATAGCAGGCACCCGCCCACCAGCAACCATAATTTTGACATAATCAACGTTAAGTCTTGAAAAAATTTCTGGATCGTAATAACGCTCTGTTGCAGTCAGGTTGATAACCATTTTCACATTGTG
Source organism: Trichuris trichiura (assembly GCA_037903355.1). Classification (NCBI taxonomy): domain Eukaryota; kingdom Metazoa; phylum Nematoda; class Enoplea; order Trichinellida; family Trichuridae; genus Trichuris; species Trichuris trichiura. Next base: position 178,028 of record JBAJFE010000045.1, read on the forward strand.
ACCAGTCTTGCGAATTTCTTCAACCAAATTTTGGGGCGTATAGTGAAGTGCTGTGGAACGAAGCTTCAAACATAACCGCTCAGACAGCGGGGTTTTCGACGGTATAAACGGTGTCCCGGGAATGCGTTCGCCAAGGGCTGTGTAGTCCGCCCAACGGTCAGGAATAGGCTTTGTCCTCGGCATTTAAGCGATGATTTGCACTTGAACCAACACGTAAGTCTGAAAGCAACAGAAATATTGAAACGTGCTCACCTAAGGCATCGAAGAAAAAGCTACAACCAAACTACAGGTTTAAACTACAAACTACTGGTTTAACGTCAGCGATTCAAGAATGGCAGCAAATTGACAGTACACATAAATGCTTGCAAGTTCGAGCAACGAGCTGGTGTGGACATTACAACGTCAAAGCGTTATTCTCTTTAGAAGTTAAATTGAGCCTAATTCAACCCGCAAAAGCTGTTAAATCAGAAGTCTTTGTAAGCTTGATAGTGTTTGTTCTTTTTGGCAGTGTATTTTCGGCCGCCTTTATTTTAGAGCACTTCCACACGCTTTGTATAGCTTCACGTGCTGCACGTATTTCGCTTTCAGCCCAAAGATTACCGCTACCTAATTTGTATTTGCGCTATCATGAGGGTACATGGCATGATTGTTTGATAACGATAGGACTACAGGTCTCTCGAAGGTTAGTTGAAGGTATTCTAAACTAGAACTACGTTTGCAGAAAGAAATTTTTAAACAACAGCAGAAGCTTTAACGAATTTGAAAAAGATCTGCTACGCTAGCAATTATCGCAGAGAACGTGCGTATCAGTTGCAACCCATCACGTTTCGTTCTTACAGTTTATGTTAGCCTAAATGGCTCAATGCTTTAAATGAAATCATAAAGTATCGAAATGTATCATTTTCAGTATTCCTTCGAACAGCGTGCTGGCTTGGCCTCAACATACACTCAGTTACGGCTGAGCTGATTATAGAGAATACCACATATGGCGTATATAAAAACGCTGAGAAGTGTGGTATTAAAAGCTTTCTGCTGTACTGGCAATGACTCTGTGGATGATAGACTTTTATACGGATTTTTCCATGGCTTTCTTCCGTTCTTCGTAAGCGTATTTCTGAAAAGCTAAGAAAGACGCCCATCCAACAAATGAATGAGCCAGATGTTAGAAAAGTCACAGCAAAAGCAATGGGCACAGCTTTTGGGACGCCCTAATCCCGTGATCAGCATGGCTCGGGAGCTATTGGAATTGACTTTGGTTTGTGTAAAGGTAGATGCTTAGCGGTATGCTTATTTTTGGCCGTCCTGTACTGCTCTCATGTGGACGTAAGGTAAAATCCGAGTTATACGTATGGACCCTGAAAATACGTTCCAGGGAGTTGCTGATTCGCGGAGGCGCACTCGGAGTTGCGCCGAAAAGTCGTCAAGCATGAACGTCGGGAAAGGTTAACGGTAGACGTGGAAGATAAATTAATAATACTTCTTTTAAGCTGTAATGACACTAAATGGTAAGTAGAGTGCACTGCCACCTGAAGAAAGCCTAATACCATGCCTAAAGAATGGTTTTGAGCCTTATGTCATTGTATATGCACGGACGGAACTGTGAAGGCTATTAAACAGTTAACAGGGAATCAGCTTTATTTTACGGACGATTATTAAATTACCGTTTTTTTTATCAGCTCAAGAACGTGAAGCTTTTCTCTTTCCTTCAATTTAAGTGAGCAAATTGGCAAGTAACTTTTTCGTGATAAGTAAGTTAGTGTTTGAACATTCCTGACGTCATTTTTACATCTAGAATACTGTGCGCAGTACAAGCGTATCGTTGTATGTTAAAGTACATGGGAAAATGGGACTCCAGTCGAGCTGCAGCAATAAGAATTCTTTGTTACTGCGCTGTGAGATTAACATAAGGCCCGTGTTCGCTTAGCCACAACGCGGGTAGTTCGGCTGGTTTACGCAAATATTGAATAGCTACGATATTTTCGTCACGTGATCCTGTCTCAGCTTGGAAGGAAAACGAATTTAGAAAGATAGCAGTATTGCAGTTCGGCATTTCGTCTCAGCGCTAGTATAATGCGACGAATTCCTGCACCTGCATCGTCGTGCGGCAAACTCTATTCAGGTCAGAACAAATACGTGAAGCTCAATGAGAACGCAGAATTCATGCGTTATTATTAACGCTAATACAAATAGTATTCCGAAAGACTATGTTGCATAGTTGAACAGCTGTATCTAAGAAAAAGACATGTGGTTGCTAGGTTGGCTTTCTACTTAAGCAGACAAGCTGTCCGAAGTGTCCATTTCCGAAATCGCCTCAGTAAAGCTTCAGCATTCATATAAGCGTAGTTTGAAAACATAGCATCTCTCGAGCGCATAAACTTTCATTATTTCTTTTTAACGCGAAGGAACAGTCAGTTTTTGTTGACATGTTTATTTGTCAAGGAACTTTAAAGACCAATTATGTCTCGTCACCAGCGTGAACTTAGAGCTAGCGCCGAGGCGGGAGCAGGTTACACAGCTCCGTCGTACAAGAATAGTTTTCTTTTCCGCAATGTATAAAACTGTGCAGCACAATTTGCTATATTGTCTTTGCATTGAGTTGTTGCGGTCTAAATGACTGCCATTGGTATCATGCGTTTATTGAAAAATTACATTTAAGTTATTTGGACTACCATTTATACAAATAAATGGGCGCACGATTATAGTTGCTGACAGTGTATTGTTATTTTACTGCCCTACTCTTCTTCGTCTTTTTCTTCACTCTCTTTTTTCGGCTTACATCGAACAGTTTTTTCCGCTTCGTATTGACGTTCGTAGGGATATTCACTCACTTGACGTGAATCTTTTTTGGTATCTTTTGGTGGCTGTTCTGTTTCCCAATCAAAGGGAGTATCAAGACTTACACCTTCATCATTTGCAACCAGGGCGAACTGATTCATTAGCCATTTGTAGTCCGGAGTCTTAAAGTAGGTCCACTTTGAAATGCTAGCGTAGATCTGCTGTAATCGTTTTGGAATATTGGTCCACCCTTTTTCCTGCAAAACGCACAGCATAAGCTTAGAGATTCTTCAATTATTGAACTTCCGCTTTGATAGCCATTTAACACACATTACTGCTGAATTTATTTACCAGTGTGACTGCTGAAATACTGCTTAACAGAAGCGTTGATGAATGAGTAGAGATTTGTTAACTTGTACTAAAGGTAACTCAACATTCACTGCTGTCCTAAACTATTCAAATCTCCCCCCATACGTTAGTTGCATTTGGAAATGCTTCGAACAGTTTTATGATCAGTGTTCGTTCCTTCTCAGCGCCAAGTGATCCTTATAATCAATTTTCTCTGTAACGTTTTATGCACTTACACACCCACATCTTGTTTTGAAAGTCTAATCTATCAGAATTAACAAAAGCTGCTACTATTGTTTTATACATGTAATCTTCATCACTTGGGCAAATTGTAGATAATAGAAGCAGTCTGCCTACCAATGCTGTTTTCTTTTTATCTCCAACAACGTCGAACTCATCATTGACACCCCATGGCAAACATCCATTCTTGAACTCCATTATCATGTAGAAAAGAGATATGAGATCATCATGTCTTCCCAACTCTTTGCTATCATGAGCATTCACGGACGCATAACGCTCAGTGCCTCTGAAACCGAGCGCCTTTCGGGGTGGCCTTAATTTGCCTTCGTTGGTTAAAATCTGGCGTGCCAATCCAAAGTCGAGTAGTTTGAGTACTCGAGCCTGACTATCCCTTCCAAGAGCAAAATTGGCAGGTTTCACGTCGCGGTGCAAAAATCCAGCGTCGTGGACATCCTTCAATGCTTCAACGCCTTGTATGGCTATTTGCAGCGTGGTACTTGCGGAAAATTTGTGACTTGGGCTTTTTTCAAAAAGATCCTCCAAATTTGGGCCTGCTAATGACATGATCAAGTAATTTATCTCTTCGTTTCGCCCGCAAGCTATGAATCTGCATATGTGCTTCTTGCTGCGCACTTTTAGCAGTACGTTGGTGTCCATTTTTAAAACAGAATTCACAATGTTGGTTCGCTCGATCTAAAAAAGACAGTTTTGAGTAAAGTCTGTCAGATCGGAACATTGACAGATTTGCTGAATGTTGGACTGCAACTGGCTCAAAAGCTGACGAGCGTCTGCGCTTAAGCAAATGCGAGCAACTTACACAGAAATGATTAGAAAAGTTCTAATTCTACCAATAATATCCAGTTTAAAAGGAGAATAAATACAAGCAAAATAAGTTTTCGTACACAGCGATTAAGATAAAGAGCTACGAATTAATAAAAAAAAATCTTCACTCTTCGACAGTAGTGGATAGTTTGAATGATTCAGGTTAATATACTGGTATATTGTTCCAGCTGCTAAGGGAATAAGACTATCTTAGGGGACGTTACACTGCACCATAATAAAGCTGGAAACAGATGTTCATTCGTGTCATAAAGAAAGTAGCCTGCTGCGGCAGAAGGGCGCATACCGTGGTTCCTTGAAAAAAAACAGTTGCTTAGGTTCACCTATTTTTGCTCCTCAACCTTTTCTTACTTTCTTGTTCACTGGAAAACAATGAAGGTAGTCCTGCTCAGCTTGGTTTGACGAAGACTAAGAGTAATTCAGATGTCTGAATACAGCAAGGCTAGAGAACACTGCTTATAAAATTTGCAGGAATACAGAAGCTACTTAACAACGATTATTGTTAGCATTTTATAGTAATCGAAGAAGATCAAAAAAGTAAACACTTAAATCTAGCCATCATAGCCAATACTTATAACAGAACGGCTATCTCGAACTGCTGGTATTCTTTAGTTAATAACTGAATTTTAAGATTCACTAATGGAAGCCATCGCAGTAGAGACAACCCTAGGACAGGAAAAAGTCAGAAGACAATGAATAGGTTGCTATCATTGCTGAAAAGTAAATGCTATTACTTCAGGAGGGTACCGGCATGCCCACACGTGCTGAACAACCAGCAAGCGGCGTGCATGAGCACACTTGGTGCACAGATCTAGTTAGCAAGGATGACTCTAAGGCTGCTTCGTCATGTCGGGGAGCAATTCTATCGCACTTTCAGTGCCTAGTATTGAAGAAGCAGGAGACTTACTTTCAAGGCATAGAACTTTTCTTGACGCTCATTGTCTTGAACCTTGTAGACCGCACCGAATCCGCCTTGACCCAGCTTCAGAGCAATTGTCCAATTCTTCTGGAACACGCTACCTATGGGCAGATCCAGTGGGTCATATCTTCCACTCATTCTGCCCAAGGATAGCGCACATTCAAAGGAGAGGACAGAAAGTTCTATACGATTTCACTGAACTCGTAGCAAACCACCTTTTCCAGCGAACAACCGCTGGTACTCTGACAAGGTTGACTTGCTTGACTAGCTACATGGTGCAAGTTTAAAGCCATCAAGTTTAAAGTCGCATAGGGGTTTTAAAGTACGCAAATTTTTTCATAATTTAAAAACTGCAAAGTAAACGCCTACCCAACGCAAAACTGCGCTGGACATGCGCATCAAACACTACTAATCTCAGACTTTCTTGCAGCAAATGAAAACATGACATTTAATTCTAATTTGAATGAACTGGCCCTTACATACGAAACGAATGCTTCGTTGTTAAGGCAGTAGCGTTCGCTTTGGCTTATATTGTAATCATGATGTAAGGTTTACTTATAGTCCCACTATTGCTGCTCTCATCTGGAGTTACCAACTTGGTGTAAGTTGTAGTTTAATTCCTCCTTTCGTGCAACAGCAGAATAAGGGACTGAAATAATATTTGTTAAAGCTAAAAAAAAGCCTTTTATAGCAATTTTCTGGAATTTCACAGTACCAGTGATTAGTGCGGGATAAAACCATTTATTGAACTTCTAAAGAATATGTAACAGACCTTTTGGATAAATTCTCCCCATCATCAGTGTAAAATACGGTGACAAAGAACGGCAAAAATAGCGTAATTATGTTATTACCAATGCTGTTGTTCTTCGGTATTCTATTTGCGACTGATGACGAAGAAACGTTTCTTCCGAAAGCTTTGATATACTGTTCTTTTCTAGAAATTGAATGGACAGTTTCATCTTGTACTAACTCTTTAATATTATGAAATATTTATTAACATAAATGAATTCTGTATCTGCCACAATAATCTTTTGAATGATAATTATTGACCAATATTTTGCTCTTGAAGGAAGGCACTGACAAACACTGGGATAGTAGAGAAGCCGAATTTCCTTCGTTTAAATTCGAATCCTATTCTATTCTGTGCAGTAAGTACGATAACCATACGGAATTACAGCTGAAAGTTCATGCCACAATTTCACCATGAGAAGTAAACTAATCACAGAGATTCTGGTAAAGCAATTTTTTCGTTTCAGACACCTGTGCAAAATTACAAATTTCCTAACGGCCGTAATCGAAGATTAAATGATCAGATTTGAATTTTCGCGGGGGACCTTTTCATGGAACCAAAAACGGCAACAGCTGGTCTACTTCGGCTTATTTGGAGCTTTTTCGAAAGGATAGTTAGGGTGATCCACAGCCCTAAAAAAGACAATTATGTAAATTAGGACATGCGGTAAAAATAATAACAATAGCGGATGTTTTCACTGAAGGTTTGCAAGGAAACGATAAAATTCAGCCAATGAGCACCTGGCATTGCCGAGTAGAATAACTTCCTTTAATAAGTACGAAATTCCTCAGCAACAGCAATTTAACTCGAGTAACAAATAAATGCTCCTTAACTAAGCGAGGTTGCGTAGTATTTTTAAATCAGCCTCCAATCAGCACCTACAAAACGTACCGCTAAATAGTATAACGCCAAGTTTAAGCACATTTCGTTTCAAAGAAAAACTTACTAAAATGACGTTCTTATTATATATTAAAAAAGTTATGCGCATTGAAAGCTTCAAAACTTACCAAGGAAATTTGAAAAAGCGTTGTCTGGTTTTGATCTCATTCAACAACTTCATGTCCTTGTCGTTTAAGCAGAAATCAAACAGCTGAAAGTTACTACGAATTCGCTCTTTATTGGTACTCTTCGGGATAACAGCAATGTTCCGCTGAAGCAGCCATTTCAGTAGTATCTATTAAAATATTGAGGAAAATTCAATTCTAAAAAAAAGTACCATCGGCAAGCGAAACGTACGCTAGCTGGCGGTTTTCCGTTTTCGGCGGCAATACTTTTGACAACAGAATCCTCCAATGGAACTGGTTCTTCACTTTACCGCATAGAGCAAAAGTCCGATTAGAAACGACATTAGCAAGCAAACGTTACTCGAAATTTGCGCCGATTTGCGCTAAGTCGTGAAAGCGTCTTCCTGGACTTCCAAGAGATCCAAATGCCGTGAAAGAGATGCTATTTTGTCGGCAAAAATCATGCAATTCAAACTGAGGACAGTAAGGGTGGCACTCAACCTGCAAAAGCCGCAAATCCCGCATGTCATGAAAAGTAAATATCCTACAGCCAAAAGTACTTTAACTCACCTGTAGATTATGCGGTTTCACTGAACAGTTGTTTATGATTCTTTGTATTTGTTGAATATTGAAATTTGAAACCCCAATGCTACGAGTAAGGCCGTTTTCTAGCAGATCTTCCAAAGCCTAAACTATGTTTGCTTTAATTAGCTGTCGAGACACCATGGATGGTACAGCACGTTCCATGTTTCCAAATAGTCCACATCGTCCGGGATTATTTTCTTATCGCTTGTAAATATTGTTGGTGTACCGTCTGGACCAACCATTTGCTGAAATCAAGAATGCTTAAAAGTACTTAAACATTTTCTGAAACAAGAAAACTGACCAAGAATGCAAGATCAATAGCACAGTATACATTTTAGCATAATAATTTAGAGAATCGCTATAAATCCCCAGAACGCTTTGTTGTTGGTACGCAAAATCAGCCTACCTTAGCGCGTAAAACACTAACATTTTACGAAACAAAATTTGCTCCAAAGCAGTGGAAAAAATCATTGTGCTTTCGTTTTCTTAAGCAGAAATAGCTGCCCATTTCCAAAGGGGTTTTTGAAAACTTACTTTCGCAGGCATTGGACTATGGATTAAGAAGAGGTCGACAAAGTCCAGCTGAAGTCTCTTGAGGGAATCTTGCAAATTTTTCTTGACGTTAGCTTTTCCGTGGGCGAAGATTTGAAGCTAAATTTGGAAACCGTACTCAACAAAAGTGAACCTTCAACCCGTATATAACGACCTTGGTTATAACAAACAAATCACTCCGCTTGAGTTTTCCTGAACTTATCCAGGATTGAATGACCTCGCCGATAGCAACATCGTTACGATAGTATGGAGCGGTATCAATCATTCGATAACCAGCTTCAAATGCTACTGGAAGACAGTCACGTATAAGATCATCAGTTACCTAAAAAAATGTTACATAAATCATCGACAACACCACTAAAGTCAGCAGCTTGTTTCATTACCGTCCAGGTACCGAATCCCACCAAAGGCATATGAACACCATTATGCAGAACGACATGTCTGGTAGACATGTCGGCGCTATTCTCTGCTTGCAGTCGGCAAGGCGCTTAAATTGAACCAAAGCGTCGTTTCGCAACGCGCACAAAATTCCAGTTTAAAGAATTGATTAAGTCCTTCCTTTCGGAATTTTCATAAAAAAACAAAATCCGTTGGATTTTTGCAACGAAGATAAGAGCAAAAAACCGCAGCATTTCGGCGTGTATGCTAATACAATTAAATGAAAACTACATGACTTGCGGAAATAAGCGTCATCAAATATTCAATTATCAGAATTCTCGTGTCAGAACAATTCGTATTCCCAAATGAACAGCGATGCAAAACTCATGTAAATAACAGTTGAAACAACCAGTCTTTTGTTTGACTTCACGAGGAAGTAAGCAACGTAAAGTAATACATTTTGTACGAGCCCATGGAAAACGTTCGGCCGTCTTTTTTCTGCCTGTTTAATCTTCGAGTATTTTCGCGGTTACAAATTGTCAAAGCAAAGCAGTAAATCATAACAGTATGCGCAAATGGATGTGCAGTGCTCAAATTCACGCAAAGACATATTTCTTTCTTCATTATAAATTGCAGACTAGTGGGAGGCTCGAAACTGAAACATTTAAGCGGAAAAATTGCATATATTTAAAATTATTCCAACGGGTTTTTGAGGCAACAAGAAAAAGCTGAATGAAATACTCCCTGTGGTAAAAATAGTGTATTGTTCTCAGGTTCTAAAATGCTACCAAAGCTTGCTTTGCTTGTTATGCTATTCAGCAATAATTAACGCGCTATGAGATCTATTATCTAACTAATACTGAAACATAGTAAGGACCCCATATCCGCGGGGGATACATTCCAGGAGCGACTGCGGATAACAGTGACCGTTTTGTGGACAGGTACATAGCGTGACGTTGAGTGTTATCTACTACAAATAAAGCCTTGAATGTTAATCCCTGTTCTTGCAGGTATTTCTTCATTTCTAGGAGGAATCCGGTGAAACTATTCGGTGGACATCAGTGCTGTGACCCATCCATTACGATTTTGCTGCCAGAAAATGGGTAGACTCTTCTGTTCTTAATGGTGCGACGGTTCTTCTCATAATAAACCAGTTCAGGCTTTACCATATGTCCGGTAGCGTTACCACATAACACCAGCGTGACCCTATCTTTGAAAACTTTAAAGCCTATCGTCCACTTTGCAGTTTTATGGATATAGACTCTATTGCGCATTATTTTCCAAAAGAGTGCTGCCTGGCGCAATTAAAAAGTTTTTCCGGGTGGTATGACCTATCGACAATGAGCCTTTTTAAACCAGCTAGAAAGCTGGCAGCAGCAGCATCATCTGCTAATGCGTATTCACCTGCAATTTTTTAACTTTTAAATTTAGACAACTTTTGATCCCGCACAACCACTCTCTGTTTGCTGTAAATTGTTTTCCTACCTTTTGTGTGCCTTTTTTATCTTGCCTTTTACGCTTATGCTCATATTTGTCCAAGGCTTTTCGCTTCAACGCCTGACCATTGATGGGTATACTTTTCCTGTTCGTAACTTTGACCTAAAAATTTAATTTATTTTCCATTTTCACCATTTATATTGTCACGCGATATAGAAGTTACCTTTGCTGCTCGCGCTGCAGGATTGCAGCTACTGCGAATTTTATCTTTGTTCTTTACAATTTCTCGAAGTGAAGATTCGTTCTTCCCATATGTCGTAGCCACCGCCGCATATGAATTCCCTTTCTTTTCTATCAAGTCAAGAATTTTCACCTTTTCATTCATCGTAGGCGTATCATGACTTCTGCACTACTGGTTTTCCATTTAGACATCATTATTATGGTAAACAGAGGCTTCGTGACCACATTCTCATGTCGGTTTAGTAACGATCCAAGGCCGTTTTAGACGAGTCGTGAATCGTTTATGTCCTTCAATGATTCCGTAATCGCGAAAAACGGACACTAACTAACAGATGGACTCTTTATCAATCAAGATTTCGATGAAACGAACGGATAGATGTCTGAAGCAAGCGCGTCTAAAACTGGCAAGTCGTAGCTTCTCTACTTGGCAACAGCGCGGTAACACAGGGAATACGACTGGTGCTAGGAGGAAATCGAATGCTTGGAAAGGTCAAGATCTGATGCTTCCAGTTAACGCAGTCTCTCGCACGTTCTCTCAGAAGTTTCTTTGAATGAGGCTCATTATACTGTGCGGCTATTTTCATAATGGTATTACGAAAATTCGACCACCAAAATTGATTTGGAGAAGCAAGCATCTCCACTCTGAACTTTACGGATCGAATTTCCGTAATACCATAACGCATTTTTACACGCCCGTTAGAAATTGCTTCATTCTCAGTGCAGCGCGCAGCTAACTGGCGAATATTTAATGTGCACCTGCAGATCAGTGAACCATCGATAAGAAAGTATACGATGCTACTAGCTTTTCACCGTTTAACAATACGGAATTGCTTTAGGCTGTCGGCTACGCTTGCTTGACCACAGGGAAGAGCAGTATCGTCGCGCCTAACGCGCCTACATGTAGAAGGGTGAAGCCTTAAAAACTATAATTTGTAGGTGAACAATAACCTTTATGTAACTGCTTTTCTGTCAAAGAAAAGGTAGATATTTATCAGCAGTGAAAGTTCTCAAGATTGTGATAAAAAAAGTTGAATAAAATCTAAGAGGGACTTGTCAAAGCCAACGCATCGGAGGTTTCATTAAACTGGATTCTGTTAATAGTTTAGAATACTTTTTATATTTCGAAAGACTGGGTGTCTTTTAACAGGCTCTGGTTGTTTCATAGTTGCTCCTCTGGTTCACGGGTTTCCCCAACAGCTCCCCAACACTGCTGACGACGGAACACGAGCAGTTCCGAAACGTACGGTATTGAATTGTTCTGCAATTTCTCTAACAATTTGCTCATCCATTCGTTGGTAGGGCATTTTGAAGTTTACTTACAGATACATCAAACTGGCTAAACCCGTAAACCAGAGGGACTTTTTATATTGGAATAATCATAGCACTGTTTTCGATTAGCAGCGGGATGCTCTATTATAGTTGCCTTTTACTCAACAAGTAAGGGGATGTAAAATTTTAAAGCATTTTTAGTCCTTGCACTTGTTTTCTCGGCTTCAAATTCCAACAATTTGAAGTCAGCTTCTCTCATTGGACCCAACATTCGCATCAGCTAATAGGGGTTTTCAATTAATTACGACACGTTGATTCAATTACGCTGCAACCTGAACTTCATGTGATAAAAAATAGCGGATGACTGACGTAGCATTGCCAGAGGAAACAATGGATAAATCAGTAACGCGGGTAAACAAGAAGTCTAGTTTTATTAAACAACCAGTGAACCCGTCACGTAGCTCACAACAGTGATGGAAACACCATATGCAACTCCTACATTCTGCCAACACGAATAAAAGCTGAGTTGAGGATGCAAACTAGGTGCAGCAAATAATGGCCACACTTCTCAGAACCATGCACAGGTGCGGAAATTGAAGCGCGGTCAGTGCTTGTAAAAATATATTTGCTTGGTAAGTAAAAAAAATAATTTTCCTTCATTACGAGCATTTATGTGGCAGCTACTACAACGGCAAGAAAAAGTGGAAGAACATTATGCAAGCGAAGACTACTTCTGGTTAGCACAGCGATTCATTATCGCTCAGTTTACACAACTTTTATCCCAAAACAGGAAAGGCAAAGCGACATGGTCTAAATGACCTCTGCTCAACAGGACAAAAAAATAAAACTTCCTATATTATCCAAATGAAAACCCGAAGTTTGCAACAGCCTACGAGTATAGAGGACTTGCAGCACTACTGGTTGACTACTTGTCTTCATAAGCGATTAGCAAGATCGCTAAGGTGTACTGATAACAGTCCAATACTTAATGCTGACTTTTTGTATAGCATAAGACATCTTCAGTTGTAACAATACGAGTAAAGGACACTTAAGGAGGAACAACGCAACAAAATTAAGCTAGAGATGCTTGATTCCAACTGCGAAGTGGTTAGTGTTATACAGCTTATGAGAAACCTATGAACTTCAAAGCACGCGATTACTACTTGGAAAAAACACACTCGCTGAAAGTAGAGTATGCAACATGGTCATAGTCACTAACAGTTTAGTTGGAGACTAAAAAAGAAATAAACGGCGGATATAAACAAAGTGTAGTAGGAATTTATATGGAAAACCGATGCTTGCTTTCGGAAAATCGAAATGGACAAAAGAAGCACAAGGATAAATTGTCCCTATAAATCATGTCATTTCATGTTGAAGAACTCAACCTACGATCGCGCGTTTTGCTTTGATTTATACACACTACAGTCAAGTATGAAACGAATGCGTAACGTCTTTGGGCAAAGTATGAAATGCTTTTGCTATCTTAACACACTGTATACCTCGCCTAAGCGTTTTATTTAATGCCTAGACACATGCAGAAAGACAAATAACATTTACATGAAGAGTGAATCGCATCTTAGCAGTGGCGACTTTTGACGCCTCGTCGCCTGCGCAAACCTATAGCGATGACACTTGCGGATCACTATAGGTTTGCGCAGGCGACAAGGCCCAATTGTTTTTTCTATACGTTCTGGTTTTGCTGTCTTTATACTTTGGCTTAGGTTTAGGCTAGGGCAGAATACAATAGCTGAAAAGGTTCTATGAGCAAAGCACACCAACTTTTCCCTAGTCCTTGCCGAATATCCTGCCACGCCCTAGTCAAAACCTAGGCCTAGATGCAAAGAAAGCATAACCGACAAAAACAGCGAAGGAACCCATTTTCCCCCGTAGGTGTCGCCACCGTAGGCTTGCAGGAGCATAGGTGAGAAGACTCGATTTAATACATTGTATATTCGCCATTAGGTATTTTATAGAATTCATAGGAAAATTATGAGACATTAAATGCACCGTATCTTGCCTAAAAACTTGGCTGGAATGTATACGTCATGTAGAAGTTCTACTCAATTAACCAACGACATAATAGCAAAAATGCGAACAACTGTTTGCAGCCTTCGAGCAGAAGGAAAAAAATAGGCTGAGGTTAAGCCGCGGGACAGCTCCCATCAGATGACTAACCATTGTTAGATGGGACCCTCCAAAAACCATTCCACAAAACATTAACAGGGAGCTTACGAGATCCAGTTGGGTCGCCGTAACATGTCACTGCCGCACAATCTATGAAACGACTACTCCCAGGGCTAATGATAAACATTCGAAATACAAGCATCTACGCAGGAAAAGAAGCCTTGCTGCAGGAATACGCTCAGCAAAGCCGTCTATTTCTCTCACCAGCGGAAGACGCCATGTTAAAAGAATAGGAAGGCTCACTTGGCGCTGGAATACATACTTGAAGAAAAAGTTAAGCCGGTTTACTGAAAATTCGGGGTAGCGCGATTAAACTGTAAGTTCTGAAGGTCCGTAACGGCATGGTGGAAGATAACAAAACAGCGGCTTTCTGAAGCGTTATAACCAAAAAATGTAGCAGGTTGGAACACACGTTATTCTCTTCGTATCGTTTCTTTGCCACTAGTCATTCCGGGAGAGGTAAGAAATGCTCAAAGCATGTAAACAGGTACTTCTTAATGAGAATCATGTAGCAGTGAAGAAAACGATTCAGCTGCGCAGAGCAGCAGGCGCTGTGAAAGCGAACACTGACACTCATAATGTTGTCATCATTCTTCAACTCTGCTTCCATTTCAAACTGCAACGTGCCTTCGGTTTCATTCTTATGCCAGCTCTCCTTAGCGGCAATTCGGCGGGATAATTCAGTTTCGCTGGGAAAAGGGTACTGCTTGTATACTGAGCCTCCCCGTTTGTAGGCACGATTCGTACGGTCTTGCCACGTACAAGCAGTTGAACGACAGGTCACTTTCAAAGGCCAAGGCCCAAATCGGTCTCCCGCCTTCGACGGGTCAACCACCAACTCCTCCATTAAATGTTGCATAGACTCGTTGGCAACCTGTGGTTGAGTGATTTCAAATAGAAAAACTGGGCCCAGTAAAGTCAACAAACATCGAACGCAACACTCGTAGAAGAGGCAAACAATATACTCAGAGTTCAAAGTTGACTTATCCAAACCGTTTATGTAACGCTGAATGCGATTATACAACTGTTGGTCAGGTTTTATTGACAGCTCTCTCCTTCTTGCAGACATAGTTTCCTTAAGCAAACGTCGACAGGAAGGAAGACACTTGTGAATTGGTCTCAGCGGAAGTAAACTTGACGGAGACTGCAACTCTTCACGAGCATTCATTAAGATTATTTTCAAAGATTCCAATACTGTGTATACGATGGTAGAACCGGGATTATGTTCCACTTCAAAAGGGTCTTCTACGTTTAACCAAGAGTACTTGAATTTATCGCTATGCTCCAACATGAAACCGGATAGGTTGCGTTCAACGATACCTAATCGTGGTCGGAATACGCAGTGTTCCCAATAAGCTGAAGTGCCGTACAAGAAGTTGACAAACCCGAGAAACAGGCGAGTTATTAAGCCTGATTCAGTCGCAACGGTCGAGTCTAAAGAAAGATATACAGTTATTGTCAACCGACAACTAGACCAAGGCAACTTAGTAACTTCGAGGTTATTTTACGAAACAGAAAAAATAAGTCTATTCAATTCTCGATATCCTAACGACAATAGGTCTCATTGAAAGCTACAAGCTAAGCAACTTTAACGCGAAATAGGAGTATAAGCAAACATGTTATAGAAAGAATAAAATGCGTATCATACTAGCAGGAATAATTGACAGATCAGTTTTCTACGTGCCTATGCGCAACGATTTTCCATATTTGGCTTGTTGATAAACTTACTTTTAACAGGTTCTTTGTCTTTGCTATATTCAGATGCTGGTTCAATTAATCCCTCCGTTTGGAGGTACGTAACAAGAATCAGCAACAAGCAGTAGGAATTAAACTTGGTCCGCCACCTCGTTGTAGCATTCAGATGAAAACTAAGCCAGTAGCGTACCGTAGAGAAAAGCCTTGGTAGCCAAGGACCGTGAACAAGTGACAAGTAATTCAACCAGGCGGTCTTTGTCAAACCGTATAAATTCTCAATTGACATCTCGCATTGCAGCTTTAGAGCATTGCGAAACAGCAAAATTGGACAGTGTTTGCTTGGAATAACTACGCTACGCTGGACCAGCGGAAAATTATTCAAAAATTTGCCAATCATTTTCAGCAGCTTAATCCGATTCCCCACCTGTCTTTGTTCAACCAAAAGCATAGTTGCTTTTTCCTTGTCGGAGTGATTATCTTCTACAGATTGGCCATCGCCATTTTCGGGCGATGGACCCGTTGAACGACCTACTAGAAAGATTAAGAAAGCGTAAAGCGGAAATTAAAACTAGCAAACCTTCTGCCCCAGAATTTGGTGCATCGCCATCGCGGATTAGAGTAATGTCGATGTCGCTGGAATTCCATCCAAATCCAGTTGCCGATGACCCGAACATTTTGATTCGTATGGTCACGTTAAAATATTTCTGCAGATGAGTTTCCAATTTTTGGCAGAATGACAGGTGTCCTTTGACCGAATGGATTCTGTTTTCGTTGTGTATTACAACTGCCTGCTCGTCCAAGCTCTTCGCTTCTTTAAAGCGAAAAGATTCACGTATATCAAAGTGTTTCTTTACAGCGGGACCAGTGTCGGCATGTAATACGCGGATTTTTACCTTAATTGAAAATACGATTGCATGCATCTATACGGAAGCTAACAAAATGCTTTGCACAACTAAAGAATATTTGGATAATTCGTACAGCAAAATATCAATAATAAGAATTATGAATTCGAATTAGGGACTTCTCAAAAGTGTAACATATAACAACTGCCCTATCTAGGATTCAATTTTTTCACAAGAACTTATTTGCCAATCAAGGAAAGAGTGAAGTGCAAAGTACTGCTTTAGTACGAATAATAACCTCGTCAGGTTACAAAGAAAAAACAGTGCACCATTTAAAAATTAGTAAAGTGTCAGCTAGCAACTCTTCCTCGGTGGGTATACTTCCATCTCGGACAAAAACAAGCAAAGGGCGAACCACGTATTCAAAAAGTTGGCTTACGTCGCCGACATTGACGATCTTTTGACTAGCTGCCTTAGCCAAGCTTGCTTGCGAGGCAAATTGCAGTCGCATCTTGTAATTTTTGCGGCTGCCGAGATGGCAGCTGACCACCGGACCGAAGTTTTGGCCAAAGTATTCCATGATTGCCCGTTCGTCCAATGGTGCGTCCCGTTTTCTCGCAACCAGCAAAGCAGTCGGCAACTTTGTTCGTTTACTGGCGCCGGCAGAGTTCGCCCCGTTTGGCACAATGGTAGACTGCTTTGAATCGGTATCCATTTGGCTAGAAGTGAAGAAGTGGATATATCTACATTTGTTGTGGGGATTAAAATCAAGAAATATGACCCAGCTAATGCATACGGATTACCTATTTGATTGAAGTAGCACAAACCAAAGGACAAAGTACTTCGCCTATTAACGAGATCAACATACGACCCGTCAAATCGTAATAAAGACAGGCGTGTACAGTAATCTGATTGTCAGGTTCTCTTATTTCTTCTTTCTCAATGAGATTATGTATTCATGTAGCTTCCTTCGCGCTTCTCTCGCAGCACAGTTATTTCTAAAATATACCACACGTAACAGCTTTATTTCTATTGCTGAATCATTCAAATAGTGGAGGATTTCAAAATAAGCGTGTCGCATCGCAAAGCCTACTGAAACAAACTTAGTATCCTGCCCTGAAGCAACTATAGACGCCGCTAAAGTATGCCAAAAAGAAAACATCAAATGCCCAGGTTGTTTTCCGTGACTTTTATTGGAACGTGAAAGCAGACAGAAACAATTACTTCCGTAATACATTAGCAAACCATTATGGGACCAGCAATGTATGAATTTTTCCCTACGCTTCTTTCTTTTCTGATTAAAAAAGAAGTTTGTTGAATTACTTTCTACTTTCCATTGCTTCTTTATTCTCTGGCAGATGCATGCGTTGTCCTGCAAATCAACTAATAACATTGACCAGGCAATCACGCTGCAAAATACCCTCAATTGCTTTTACTGTTAGGGTTCCTCTCAAGTGAAATGACCTTGCCGATTGCGTTCGCCATTCTTACTTAGCGGAATGCATTTTTGCTACCCTTATCTGTTCCCGCAGTTTGTTTGGCTTTCAGCCAAGCAACTTGACTAGACATCGGTCGACTACATTGAAATTTCTCAACATTTCAATGGACTGGCTGCGCTGTCTTTAAATTTTGGCTTAGGCTAGAGCAGAACACAACTGCCAACAGGATTCTATGAGCAATGCATCCAATTTTTCTCTGATCCTTTTCGGCTGTTGCGCCCTAGTCGAAGCTGAGCCATTGTGTAAGGAAAGTACAGCCGGAGAAGTAGCGAGAGAACAACCCCTCTTGTCCAGTAGGTGTCGCTACTGTCGGCTTGAAGTGGCGCAGCTGAGAAGACCTGATTGAATACTTTGCATATTTATAATTTAGGCATAGCATAGAATGCCTAGGAAATGTATGAAATATCAAGTGTTTTCATAAACCGCCTAAAGATTTCGGGCATTTTATAGAATGCCTAACTTCACACATTGCCTATAGCCTACAACAGCATATAGAAAGTTGTTAAATGAAGTCTAGAATTATCACCTGTTTCAATGCGCAGAATTTTCCTTTTTATGTTTTGAGTTTTTTTGTGTGCAAACTGCTTAGCCATGGAAGTTATATGAAAAAGTATCCAGTCCTTTACTGCAGTACTTGAAAATACAGCGTCGTAATGCAAATATTTGCTTCTGCGGTGAACAAAGGCAGCAACATTTTTAGGAAAGCATTTTTTCATTGGCACCTAGGCTCAGTAATAATTTGAAAAATGTTCCTGCTTGAGTTGGAAGGAAGACCCCTTGTTTAACTACAGATAACAACGCAAAAAACCGTAAAAGATTTTCAGGAGCATGAAACGCAATCCCGTTACGAAGGACACCGCGTTCAAGCATGCAATAAATAAAGCAATGTTTAGGTAGGCAAAGAGACCTTTCAAACTTTATCTTTTTCATGCTCGTTACCGAAAACTGTAAGTATTAATTCAAGTGGAGTTCGCAAGGGCAGCTTTGCCGTATTGACCGGACGTTGATGTTTCTCTAAACGAGATAAGTGAGCTTATCAGCATAGGCAGACGACAACTGCTTTATTTTACGCCTTGCTAACGCTATGTTTATGATAACAAGCCAGCAGGCATTCGTAAAACGGCCGAATGACAACAAAGTAATTAGCATCCTCCAGTAATTGCGTATGCTAAAGTTGTACTGGATATATTATTTCAAAATGAACGAAAAGTTCGCGAGTAGTAACATCTTTATATCTAGCAATCATAAGTGACCAAATAAGACGTAATGGGTCAGGACGTTTTTCATAGCCTCTTGCGCACATCTTTAGAGCTGGTCCAATTAGCTCTATTTTCTTCGAGTGGCATGAAGTCAGAAAAGCGGATAGAACATTGTTGTCAGCACGATGTACATTAACAATCCAAAATTAATTCTAGCCGTCGGCACTCCGTTTTCCACCCAGTCGGCAAGGAAAATGTTCATCATATGTTGGCCAGTACTGTTTCTGGCGGAAATGAAGATAAGTTTCTTCCCGTCAGGACTGAACATGGGAAATGAGTCGAACGTTTTGTCGTAAGTAATCTGCTCCAAACCGGTACCGTCATCATTCACTATGAACAGATTAAATGTAGAGGGGTGCCATTTATGGTGATGATTGCTGCTAAATATGATACGTTTTCCGTCCGGATGGTAGTAAGGTGCCCAGCTAGCATACTTAAGGTCTGTTATCTATAATAATAATAATAATAATAATAATAATAATAATAATAATAATAATAATAATAATAATAATAATAATAATAATAATAATAAAGCCAGTACTATTAATGTTTTCACTACTTGTTTTAGAAGAAGATCATACCTGCTTCATGTCAGTACCATCTACGTTAATGGTGTATATATCCATTAGTGATGGTCTAACGGCCATATGCCTTAAAAGCTCTTGGTATTCTTCCAGTTCTTTTGCAGTTCTTACATGGTTTGCCCTGAATACCAGCTTTGTGCTATCAGGTGAAAAAAAAGCTCCACCATCATAACCAGATATGTTCGTCACTTGTCTTTGATTTGTTCCGTTAATGTCCATAAGCCAAAGTTCCAAATCGCCTGACCGAGAAGACGTGAATACTATGGATTTTCCATCGGGAGAGACAACTCCCTCTGCGTCATAGCTTGAGTCGTTGGTTAGAAAGGTGAGGCTTCCATTTCCGTCGTCCATGACAATATCATAGTCGTTAAAAACGTCCCATAAATACGGATGCAGGCTGTTACATTCCTTGGGCGCATCCTTCCTTTTGCAGATATGCAAAGGACATGCTTCATTATGATGGAACGTAGTGGAATATATCAATCGGCGATTGTCATTAAGGAAGAAGCTGCAAGTCGTTCTACCTTTACCATTACTTACCATCACAGGGACAGCCGACGGGTCATCCAATCGAAGTCGAAATATTTGATCACATTCACCGGTACCTTTCTTTCTGTCAGTGGCCTGGAACAAAATTTCTTTTCCATCGAAGCTGAAGTATGCTTCCGCGTTAACACCGGTAAAAGTTAGTTGCGTCACGTTTGCTAAATTCTTCTCTTGCTCGTAATGAACTGTACCCCCAAAAGATTGCATAATAAAATTGAATAGCAGCAAGGAGACCACGGAACGCATAGTTGTGAATCTCAGTTGACCTTAACGCACAGCTCACTGTGGCAGTTTCCTTTGTCAACTGTCTGAGCCGAGCGAAGCAAACAATAATTCAAACAGTTTGCGTTCGTTCTCTTTATCGAACACGCTGTCTAAACTATCTACTTGCTTAAGGTTTTTGACAAAGAATTAGCTTTGCCTTCTTGATACTATAAATTAAATCAGCAGTTATTATAGCAATGCTAAGCAAACAGCCCACATGACAACGCTCTCAAATGAGAGTGACTCGTCATGGTTTCAAGCTTCCGTCTCTTTAGGCACAAGAAACCTAATGTGGCAGACACAACATTCCGTCGGATTCTTACTGTTAAAAGAGCTGGTCAAGCAGTTGAAAGTAGAAAGGCCATAATGCCCAAGTAAGGAAGAAATAATTATTTAAAGGCAAAAAGATCAGCGTGAAAAGCTGCATATAATCTGCATACGCCGAATTCTTGATAAGGAACCTAGAAATGTCAGTAAACACTTCCGAGATTTCCCCTAACTACCTTCGCACGCTTCAGGCAGCAAATAATTGGACCATTTTCTATTTGGAGGCTACTCGCAGTTGGTAGCTAATAAGGACAAAAGGACAGTATTTTTTCTACCACAAAACCAGCACTGCTAGTTTCCTTATAAGACCGTACCTGTGATAGGATAAGGAGTGGCTCAGATAGCTTTCCTCTGTAGTTTCACAGTGGAAAAGCGTAGCAGGTTAATAATGACGGCGTGCAGAATGTCAAATAATGTATACAGGTGCGTTAGCCCTTCTTTCGCGATTTGAAAATACTCGAAAGTGGAAAGCTACAATGCTGTAGCAAGGCGAGACAACTCGCATTCTTACAGTGTTACTGCGAAAGCCAGTTTTCATTTTTACCATTCCTAAGAGAGAGAAATTAACAGCTCTAACCTCGACGCGCTTATTTTGACGCTTTTCTAACGTAAACAAAATTATTTATACGGCGTCCTTCCAACGGTACAATTTTTAGAGCAGCAGCATTCTGTCAGCGGAAAAAATTATGACCCTTAAGGAGTTAACGTAAGCGTTATCAGCTTTATGATAAGCGCATCTTTGTCTTTTGGGTTTAAGCGTCTCAGGACTAACCGCAAGAGTCAAAGCGTGGACACTTATAGAATCCAGTTGAACATGAACTTCATGGCGTGCACGCATTTCATGTTTTGCCTGATAATTTATGGAAAGCTATCTATTCAAATGCAGCAGCGTTAGAATTTTTAAAACAATTGCGATTTGACACGGCAGAGCCAAGTAAATTACTGAAAATAAACCAGGTAAGAAAAACGGCGCAGTGAGAAGGAAATTCGAAGTATTTTAATCTATTGCTGTAATGGAGTAGAACCCTGATTCTCCGAACTAACTACTGCAAGAGCATTTCGAACAACTAAAAGTTCAGACAACGGAGAGTTTACTTACGCGTTATTTTGTGTCAAGTACTGCACGCTTTATTCTCCGAAGGCAATCTCGCGCATACGCCAGCTAAGTTTTAGTTAAGCAATAGGAGCACACTTGGCATTGCCAGGTCAACGCCTTATGAAATAACGCTGATATTACATGTGTTGCAAATTCATTCCTAAAATTATCCGCATATCAGCATAAATATGAAATATGTTGGATGAAAACACTGCTTCGCAAAATGACTTGACTTCTAGCTATAATATCGTAATTGTTCTTGTCTCGACATGATTTTAGCTTTTTCGACATTTCTTTTTGGTTTGTTTAGCGCGACTTCATGCAGCTCATTTTTAGCTTTGATTAATGCTTTTGTTACGAAAATTTTAAACTGCTTCGTCAAAGCATATTGATTACTTTTTCCCGACACGATCTATGCATTACTCCTTGGGCAACCTCGTAGTGGCCAGTCTGAGAAACTGGGCATTTTATGGCTTTGTTGGTGAGGTCTGTTCAAAACAACCGATTCTTCGTAGGGCGAAATTGTCACTCTGTTTTTCTAATGCGTATTATTTAGCGCATTCAGTTGTGTACTAGCGTGCCCATTTAGTCTTAAAGATTTTTGCATTGCAGCTGCTTAGTCTACCCTGTTTTGGGTGATGCAATTGCTCTTCAATACTCTTGGTGTGCTTGGCTATCCGGGTATGTATTTGTTTTACCGACTTTTCAGCTTCCCCTAAAGTGAGGGGCTAAGTTGCCGTTCTTCAAAATTGCTGCCTCTTCGTGAGCTCACTTTGCTTCTTTCCTTCTTTTCCTAATGGTTGTGCTTGTTACATTCTTCGCTCAATTTAAGATAAATAGAATAGCAACTTCACGCACTCGATGATAGGACAGGTTTCTTTCTAATTTCTTTTTGGAAATGCATTCTGATACGCGTTTGGTAAATTGGAAAAATTTTGGGACCCTCATAAGCTTTATGGGCTAAAAGTACTATGGTTGCCCATACAAGTGTCCAATACAGGTGGGCGAACAGTCTTATGCGAACTACCTACTCAAAGCAGGGTGAATAGACTTCGCAGAATAAAAACAAGAACAAAAGGTCGACCAAAAACTTATTTCCAAAGCAGTAATTGAAAATGTGGCCACAAATTCTGAAATAGTGGAGCGCTTGGCTAAATGCAAACGTGAGCATACTGCGGCGCAGTTTTACGAGGACAGCTATTATTTACGGGGAAAAATAAAAGAAATATTATACATAAAACACAATAATTTGATGAATAAAGATCATAGGAAGTCAGTGAGCATTACTTGGGCATTCCTGATTCACTGAAACGGTTCTTCTCCCATTAAGAAACCGTTCGTGCCGAACATTCGGTAGTTCCGAAGAAAATGCTGAACGGCGTTGACTCCGCGTGAATACTGATTAGAAAGACTTAACGCCGTTAGGAATCACATTTTGACTCAAAGTCGCTCTTTACTATTGCTAATTTTGTCATTAAATGCTCGCCTGAGCTTTAGCAATGATTAACTTTTAAGAGGAAATGGAATGAGAGCGCGTTTTCATTTTTCAATCTAGGTTGTATCACTTTTTCAGTTTAACCGAGCCCCTTCGAAATGTCTGAGTTTGTTCGGTTGGATAATGCAGTTACCATGCCAATGATTGGGTACGGCACCTACACAGTAATGTTCCGTCGCTTTGTCCGCTCCTTTTCCCATTTAAGTATTTCTGTTTCATGTGACTGGAAATGAGCTGCGTACCTGTTTGGACACTGCCCTCAAGATTGGTTACCGTCATATTGATACTGCATACATTTACAACAATGAAGACATTGTTGGGGAGGTGTTAAGCAACTGGCTGGCTTCAGGACGCATAAAACGGGAAGAGCTATTTGTTACCACTAAAGTAACTTATTGGATTTGGCGTAGTGGTTATTCGATTTGACATTTTTAGCTGCCCGGTTTTTCCCACCGCAAAGCTGATGTTGAGCCGTCTCTTTTGGAATCTTTGCGAAGTCTTAAGCTTGATTACATTGATCTTTATCTCATTCATTCCCCAATGGGTATGAAAGTAGGTTAGGTAGTTTCCATGTTGAAAGCAGGCTAAACATGGTCATTATTTTAGCGAGGTACCGGTGAAGTATACGCCAAAGTGGACGACCAAGTTATCGTAGACGTTGTCGACCATATGGAAACATGGAAGGTTGGCCATTTTCATTCCTTTCGCCATTATATTACGAACTTATTCTAAGGCAATGGAAGAGATATATAAGAAAGGCCTGGCGCGATCTATCGGCTTATCCAACTTTAATCTCCTACAGTTGGAGCGCGTTGTCAGCAATTGTTCCATCAAGCCGCACAACTTACAGGTAGACTCACTGCCTTTTTATGTTGGCTTTATGTTGTACGTTTCAGAGTGAATGCCACTTGTATTGGCCTCAGAATGAACTGCTGACGTTTTGCCGGAAGCATAATATCTCCTTTACAGCTTATGGCCCTTTAGGAGCTCCATACCGCCAAAAGTCTAATGCAAATGAGTAAGCTGATGGTACCTGCAAGCTTCTTTTTAAATTTGAGTTTGTTTGCTTTCAGCAGTGCTTGCATGCCGTTGCAGGATCCCACCGTATTGAGCATTGCATCAAAGTTGGGTAAAAGTCCGGCTCAAGTAATTGCCCGTAGCCAGTTGGCTGATTGCTTATTTGCTTTTTGTTTACATTTCGTTTGTAGGTGCTCCTAAAGTGGCTGCTGCAGCGTGGAATCGCTGTCATACCAAGAAGCACAAAGGAGAATAGAATCCGGGAAAATTTTGAGCTAAGTGATTTTACCTTGGATGATGCGGACATGGCTGCTTTGTCGAATGTCAGCGTTCGTCGTCAGCTGTTTCTTTACACTTGGTAAACATTTCTTTCTTTGCTTTTTTTGCCTGACCAATTATAACTTTATTATTCGTTTAGGGCTCTAAATCATCCTGATCATCCGAATACAACACTGGTGCAGTATTTTTAACCGATCGTTTAGACTGTTGATATATGTAGATCATTTTAAGAATTTGTGAACTTAGAAAATGACCTTTTGTCTAGGTGAGAACAGAGTTCTTTTTTCGAGTGCTTCCGACTTCATTAAAATAGTTGCTAGTCTCTTGAAAATGTGGTTTCTTGGTACGGGAACAAATGTTTTCATAATGCAAAAGTTTTATTACGGAAGTATTCCCGTTCAATGTGCTAAATAGTTCCGGAGCTTTCGGGTCGACCGAGACCCGTCTTCAGCGGTTGTGAGTTACGGATCCGTAACTTGTGCGCGTGACTTGAGTCTTCTGTTGTTTTCATGGTTTTAAAGCGGTTGTTTTAAAGCTTTTTGTTGGTGGTCTTCTGTTTGTATGATATGTAATTTGTTCGTTTTTTCGCATTTTTTCATGTGTGGTGATTATTTCTTCTTTCACTTGCTCTATGTGTTCTTGTATTATGTCCAGTTATGGAGCAGCAGCCGTAACGCGTCATTATGTTTGTCCAGATTTCACTTACATCTGCTCCTTGGTCGCGGTTGTATGTGAGGTTGTGTCTTATGTAAAGGGCTTCTTTGATTCTTCTTAATCGTAGGTTCTTTTCATAACATAAGACTTTTGGGTTGAGCGTCTGGTTACATTCTGTGGCATGTTCTGCCACAGCAGAGGCTTGTTTGGCTTTGTGTAGTTCCATTGCCACTGCTATTGAGCATGGCCTTCGCATTGTTGTAACTTGCAAGCTTTTTTAAGTGTTCATTAAATCTATGTTCTAAAGTGTTCCCTGTTTCGCCAATATAAATTCCTGAGCAAGAGCATTCCACTGCGTATACTAATCCTGTTTTCTTGTTTGTTGGGATTTTTGTTTTGTCCGAGCGAAGAATTGATCTAAGGTTAGGGGAGCTCTTGAAGAAAACTCTGAAACCTAATGTTCTTCCTAGCCGGGTAATTTTTTCTCCTAAGCTAGCCACATAGGGAATAACTAAGCAAGGCTGGTGCGAAGCGTTTTCTGCACTAGGTTCACGTTTGCGAAGCTTGTAGTTGAATACTTGGTTAATAAAGGACCTGGGATATCCGTTCTTGTAGAAAATTTTTCGAATGTGGTTGAAGTCTGGTTGAAGATATTCAGGACTGCATAATTTGATTGCTCGGTCAATCATTCCGGAGAGGATACCTCGCATTACTGATCTGGGGTGATGTGATGAAAAGTTGAGATACTGATCCGTGTGCGTGGGTTTTCTATATACTCTGGCTTTTAGCCCATCGTTTGGGCGAATAATTAAAGCGTCTAGAAAGGGTAGGGTGTTGTTGTCTTCTTTTTCCATTGTGAAAACGATTTGGTTCGGGCGGATGTTGTTGAGGAATTGTAAAAATTGCTCTTTCTTTCCAGCTTTAATAATTACGAATATGTCGTCTACGTACCTTTTGAAAAGGCGTGGAGCTATGTATCTGTCTACTGTTGCGAACATTTGTCTTTCAAAGCTTTCCATAAAAGTTTCTGCTAATACTGGAGATAAGGGGCTGCCCATAGGTACTCCGCTAGACTGTTTGTAGTACTTGTTATCAAAAGTGAAATGATTGCCTTCTTCCATGCAAAAGGAAACCAATTTGACAATGTGAAAGGGATTTAGTTTAGTTCTGGTGGGTAGACTTGTGTCTGCATTGAGGAGATTGTATAGGATCTCAAGTGTATCTGATATGGGGATGCTCGGGAATAGTTCTTTTACGTCATAACTAACCAGAATCTCATCTGGTTCTAGGTAGTGACTCCGGATTTCGTTGACAAAAGTTTTGCTATTTTTGATAAAGGACGGCTCTTTGCCAGTAAGCGGTTTGATGATCGTTCCTAAGTATCGACTGAGTTCACTTGTGATACTATTAATGGTGGAGACTATTGGTCTCATTGGAATCCCTGGTTTGTGTACTTTTGGGAGACCATAGAGCTCAGGGGGTCTGAAGTTCGATGCAAACTTAAGATGTGTTATCATTTTGCTGATTTCAGGTTCTTTGGTCTCAGCGGCATATGTGATGAGGAGAGATCGAAGAATTTTTCGGGAAGCCTCTGTAGGGTCAGTGGGTAAAGGGGCATAATTGTTGGTGCTTAAGATAGCTGTCATTTTTTCCATGTAGGTGTTTCTGTCTAGTAGAACTATTTTATTCCCTTTATCGGCTTTAGTGATAATTCTGTTCGGTTGATTTCGAAGCTGATGTAGGCAGTTCATCTCATGTCGACTTAAGTTAGGAGTGGCGTTGAAGCGGTGATTTAAGATTAATGTAGATAAAGTGCTTTTAATCTGTCTGGCTCTTTGTGGGTCTGTCGAAGATAAGCTGTCTTCAATTGAGGTAACGATATCGAGAATGGGTGGTCGTTTAGGGGCGGGAACGAAGTTCAGTCCCTTTTTTAGTATGGCCTTTTCACTTTCACTTATAGAGGAGGAGCTGAGGTTTACTATTGTTGTATTTAGTTCCGACTCAGTGGTCCTTTGTAAGCTATTGCTGTAGACATCTAGAGAAGTCACCGGGAAACTCGCCTGAAGTCTATCGAATTTCCTTTTTCATACCTGTTTTTGTATCGTGCAAACTGTTCCTGCGGCCACATCCACATGTCTGACCAAGGCTTCGTAAATTGCTCTCTGTAGTTGGTTTCTGAGGTAACTGAGTGTGTTG
Organism: Trichuris trichiura; assembly: GCA_037903355.1. Classification (NCBI taxonomy): domain Eukaryota; kingdom Metazoa; phylum Nematoda; class Enoplea; order Trichinellida; family Trichuridae; genus Trichuris; species Trichuris trichiura. The sequence continues at coordinate 205,342 of JBAJFE010000045.1, forward strand.
TTGTAGTTTGCTTTCAAATTCGCTAGTGTAAATCTGTGTTGTCTTGTAACGTTTTTGAGCAGAGATAATCCAGCGGAAAATAGGATTCGTTTTGAGTGACTATCCACGTTCTGACTCCATTTTAATTGAAAGCACTTCGGTAGAATTCTGTGGTCTCTGCATTTCAGTAAGAAGGTCAGTTGGCCTTGAGTAGGACCCGCTTTAATACGTGTATGCTCCAAATATCTGGCCGCTGACAGGAGGGGTGTTCCGTATACACCCTGTATAGTCTTGAAAATGTTGTTTCTCGGTACGAGAGCGTATGTTTTCATAATGTAAAAGTTTTATTACGGAAGTATTCCCGTTCAATGTGCTAAATAATTCCGGAGCTTTCGGGTCGACCGAGACCCGTCTTCAGCGGTTGTGAGTTACGGATGTAACTTGTGCGCGTGACTTGAGTCTTCTGTTGTTAGTTGCTAGTCTCTTGTGATTATAATTATTATAATTATAATTATTATTATTATTATTATTATTAACTATAAGTAAGGGAATCTTTACAGTGAAGTCCTTATGGCCAGTAATGACGGTGAGGAGGTACTGCAGTGTCGGTATGCACTAACTGCGTAGGACTCCGCCGACACTTCCGTGCCATTGTAATGGTCAAGTGCTTTAAGACATTGTATACGTAAATACATGGCAACAGGATGTAGGTACTTTTTCGCCCGTAGCTACTAATCTAGTTTGGATGTAATATTAGTGTTGTTTATTATTTTCGTTGCCTTTTTCTTTCTTCTTTTAGATATCGAAAAGGATATCAATAGAGCCGCTAACCGGCTCACCTAATCAGTCTAATGCATATATGAATTAGCTGGCTGTTTGTGGATGAACTCAGCTGTAACAAATCCAGAAAAGTGTCATATGCTACCGCAGGCTCATCGTTGAAGTGTAGTTTAAAGCAACAGTAGCAGTTTAAAACGCGAACATGCACGCGGTACGTAGGTGTTCAATGTCTAACTTTATCTTGTGAACTTCTGTGCTGTTGTTCTCGCGGTAGTTCACATTTTGGAGTAGCATATTTTAGCCTGACAGTCTAATAGCATAATATATAAAATGGGCGAACTTATCCACGTAAGGTGTGAACCAGAAGTTCTTACCTTTTATGCGCCTTATGACCATCGACAAACGACCATAGTGACGCTTATCAATGATGGAAAGAAAAGAGTAGCAATCAAGATACGCACTACAGACAATATATTGTTCAAGGTAAATATGGTGTACGCTTTCTTGGATGCTGGTTCTAGCAAGCAGCTGCATGTTCGTTGCCTACCTTTCCAGTTCGATCCCTCAAAACCAATGAATCACCGAGTTGTGGTGGTATATACGGAAGCAGAGGATGTTCTTCTGACCTCGCAACAAATATGGAAAGAAGCTGTTGAGGTGAAAGAAGTTATGATGAAGGTGCGGTTCACTATGCCGGCTGAACCTATAGTTACTCCTCCAGCAATTCCTCCCATTGATGTTCCACCATCCGCAGCACCGCCGACTGGCGGAGTAGCAGCTGATCCTCCAAAGGCGTTGTCAGCTGAGCACGACACTCCCTTACCGTCAAGTTCTGATCAAGCTGTCGTGGCGCAGCCTGTGCAAGGGGATATTCCTCCTATTGGACTGCAGGCTGAAGAAAAGAATGCCGCACCTGCTGCTGCTGCGGAAGCAACAAAAGAAAGCCCCGCTTCGGATGGAAATGTTCCTCCGTCAAAGAATGAAAATCCGCCGGATACACGAGCACCTGAGGACGGCAAACCTCCGTTACTGCAATAACGACCGTCAACATGAACTAGTTGCGATAAACGATGTGCTTGAGCTAATATTAAACAGTGTCTGCACATCATAGGCGTAACGCGAGTCACCCTGCTTTCTAGACGCTATTAACGTTAATACCTATGTTAAAGACTAAAGAATATTACTTTACCTCCGTCCGGTTGCAAAAGAATTTGAAATATGGACACGGCGCAAAATTTCTAATCACCGAGTGCTATCTACAAAATTCTTTTGTTTTACAAGGCTCTTGTATGCACTAATGTATGACAGTTTGGGCAGGTTCAATGGTATAGTCATGAAAATGCACAGCACATAGTTCTGTTAAATTTCAAAACCTATCTTACCCTGCTGCTCGCAAATGGCGTTGCGATGATGGGAATATACCGTAGCAAAAACCTGTAAGCGGAACAAAGGGTCACGTGTGACTGCGCACCAAGCAGCCCATATTATCATACTAATATCTTTATCAAGTATAGGGGGAGTTTACGCGGTCGTCCGCTGTCCCAATTGATGTTCGCACGATCTTTAAACAAGGAGGTTATGTCTTGACAGCTTTACTCCGTGCTTGAAGACCGTTGAGGCTCCTATGCAAACCATAATTTGTTGTTTTACCATGAAAAAAGCTTAAAGACAGCGAAAAATAAGCCGAAAATAAATGTGATTTCAAGGCAAAGTCTCAGGCCAAAGTAGGAAATCGAGTTGAAAAATGCTTTCAAGACTACAGCGCTGCCGCTCCCCATTGCAAAGTATCATTGGCTAAGCCCTTATTAGATAAATATTAGAAATGACTTCGGCTCGGTTCGTGACAGTTGTTATTTAAATATGAGCGAAATAAACCAATAAGCGCTGCTTTATAATTAATAGCTTCAGTTTCCCTTGAACTTCTTGAAAACTTTAATTGATAGTCAGGTAACAATAGCAAAACTTTAAAATAAATTTTAACGCGTTAAACTCCAGGAGCAGAGAGGCTGAAATGGCATGACGCAGTCATTACAGCAGATTGCAGTTGTTCGTGCGGTCGCGTCCGACCCATCCAGTGAAACCATTTACGCAGCGTCAACAATTTCCAACAACTGAACAATGGGCGACGAAGTGCATGTTAAATGCGAGCCTGACTTCCTGACTTTCACTGGGCCATACGATAAGCGACAGCAGTCTACGGTTAACGTCACCAATGATGGGAAAAAGCGTGTGGCGATCAAGATCCGTACTTCAGACAATGGTTTGTTCAAGGTCAATATGGTTTACGCATTCATGGACGCGGGAGCCAGCAAGCAACTACAAGTCCGCTGCCAGCCGTTCCAGTTCGACCCGAACAAGCAGTACAATCACCGCGTAGCAGTAGTGTATACATTTGCCGACGAGAGTGCCACATCTCCGCAGGAAATATGGAAAACAGCTAAGGATATCAAGGAAGTCATGATGAAAGTGGTCTTCAAAGCAGAAGAAGCTGCTCCAGCTCCACCTGAGGGAGCGGCAGCACCAGCTGCCCCACCGGCAGAAGGAGCTGCAGCACCACCAGCAGCGCCACCGGCAGAGGGTGCACCACCAGCGGCTCCACCGGCAGAGGGAGCGCCACCAGCTGCCCCACCGGCAGAAGGTGCACCACCAGCTGCCCCACCGGCAGAAGGCGCACCACCAGCAGCGCCACCGGCAGAAGGTGCACCACCAGCGGCACCGCCCGCAGAGGGAGCCGCTCCTCCTGCTGCGCCGCCGGCTGAGGGTGGAGCTCCTCCTCCAGCTCCCCCAGCGGAAGGTGCCGCACCTCCTGCGGCACAACCACCACCTGAGGGTGGTGAAGCCCCGAAGCCACCGGAGCAGCCTCCGGCAGCTTAAGCACTAGCAGTCAGTGCTAATAAAAATCAACCTAACTTGCTTTCGTACACCGCCCTAGTAACTGCTCGAACTATAATTGTACCTGTCGCTTACGTTCAAACAATATCACTTTGCGCATAACTGAATGGCAAAAAAATTTGAATAAAACATTTTAAAAATTCGTCATTCGCATAGCGCTCGGCGATGCAACGCACAAACGCTGTCATAGCACACACCGCCCGAATAATTTTTTCCATGGCCCGCTTTTACGAAAAATTTTTTGGCTGGCAAGTATCTAGCATAAATAGCATAATACCGCTGACAAAGCTAAAGGTTAAATTTGTCAGGGGAGCAGTTGATAAGTACTATAATAAAAGGACTGTATTCGAATACGTCTGCGGTTAAATTCAAACCTGATTATCATTTGAGTAATACGTGTTGTTTCGGAAAGAATCAGCAATGACTTAAAAGCAAAAAACCAGCCTACCTTAATAGAAATAAAATATACTGCATATTTTACGGATTACATTTTAAGCGGCTGCAGCGCCCACTCGCAAGTGCTGCCAAACGCGGCGAAGGCCCCTAAGTGCTGTACGATACATACATGAATAAGCTGCCTCCTTAAGCCGCAGTCTGCCGGCTTTTGAAGGACCACAGCCGTGTTCACTAAAACGAAAAAGCTTAAAAAATTAACTAATTGACCAGATTGCCATAGTTCAACATTTTTCAAGGCGGAAATCACTTTATATATCATTGCGATCTCTCACTCGCCCTTTCCAACACCGATTCCCCGTTACGAGACAATAAAAACTTTTTGTCTCGTCAAAAAGACGTATACGGAGAAGTTATAAACATTTCGAATTTTGAGTTACTGAAATTACATCTACGAACGGATGAAACAGTGGTAATTATCAGTTACTGAAACTCAGGTACGTTAGCACCACTGTACAACATGCTTTTTATTTTACCGTAACAGCAGCTTCCTGAGGCGGAACTGCAGTATAGAAAAAATAGAATAAATTTAGAAAAACATTATCCGACCGAGCTCTTCTACAGCGAATAAGGAAAAACTTCCAATCTTCCCGATCGCTTAAAGCCAACATATCATGCCGAAGCAATCGAAGGTCTGTGCATAAGCCCAACCCAGTCTAAAACATCCATACACAAACGAAGAGATTTACTGCAAAGGTATAAACTAAACTGTCACTATATAGAAATACAAAAACAAAATGTATAATTACAAATTCGCATCTAAGAAGCTTAAAATGGTGGCAAACATATGCGAGGTCGCTGCGGCATTTCGGAATGCGTGCCGCTCGTCAGGATACGTCTGCAGGCTGTACGGTTTGCCTGCTTCAATCAGCGCTTGTATTAGAGTGCTGGTATGCTTGAAATGAACATTCTCGTCTCGCATGCCGTGCAAGATCAACAATCGCCCCGCTATAGAAGGAAACTTAGTGACCAAATGTGACACTGAACTTTCTCCGTAGGCTTCTTGGTTGTTCTCTGGCAGCCCCATATAACGCTCAGTGTAAGCTGTATCGTAAAAACGCCAGTCAGTTACTGGAGCTCCGGCAATAGCAACCTTGATAAAAAATATACCGATTATGAAAATAGACCACGCGATTACTATTACCTTAAATGCGCTTGGATACTGAGCAAGGCCCATCAATGCAAGATAACCGCCTAAAGTGTTGGCCGTTAGTCGGAAATAAGAATTATGCTTAACTTACCATAGCTCCATCCCATCAAAGCCACTCTGGACAAATCAATGGTGCCATGAACATGCTTTATTCTGAGCAGCGCGTTGACTTGATCCTCCACTTCCACGCATCCCTAAGGAAGAAGCGCGCTTGGCTTAGGGTAAAAAAACAATGAACCATTCTGAAAAGCTAGCGTAACGAAGTTTCACTGTTTCCTGCCTATAGCAGCTATGAAACAGGCAAATTTTTCCAAATTTCAAAAACTGCCAAAACAAAACATCGTTACGCACCAAACGTCCACTGATGGCCGTTTCAAATTCGCCGCCCCGATTAAGTGACCCGCGTCCGTCAGTCATAACAACGGCATAACCAAGATTGAGGTACATCGTCAGAAAAATATGCCTAAAACGTTAAGAACTTTCAAGTTGAGAACCAACTGAAAGTATTCCGCTCGACCTGGTCCAACTATTGCGAACCAGCTGGAAACCAGGTCCGCCATAAACGTAGACAATGGTTGGGAGTACCTGGCCCTGTTTCCAGTCAAAAGGCCGGTAAAGATATGAATACAGCTTGAAGTTTTTGGACACCACTTCGGTAATCAACGGACGTGGAGGAATGCTGTGCAACAATTTCAGATCTTGTAGCAGGTCATCTGCAAATAACTTTTTGCTCGGAAAGGCGTAGACAGCCTCATTACCACTGCTCGTAGAGGACTCCTGAGAAGCTAAGTTGTCACCCTCTTCCCTACTGGGCAATTTCAGGAGAAGATGATTCTTAACGCGAGGTATCGACACGTCTGAAGAATTCGCACATTCAGGAAAAGAGAAGGAATACACAATGCATTCCCCCGGGCAGGTCACATTCGAACGAAACGTTGCCATGACGCTGAGGTCGTCGTTAAAAGCCATACACTTCTTCTCCCTTGGAACGCCGTAAGAATAACCAAGTTCGGTTAGACGAATTGGTTTCATTCCCGGCAGAGCATATGACGTCACATAGCTGCAGATAAAATATTTTAAATATTATATCAAGACGCAACAGAGTAAGCACTTTACATGTGACTTTCCAATGGTGTATCTGCAACGGCTAGAAAGTAGATCAAACATCTACTCTCATCCACTTCGATCTATAGGTACAGAAAATGTCACTCAGTAAGTTATACGTCAAATTTTTCCCAAATGCTTCTTCGCAGCCCAAAACGGTTTTAACAAGCGGTAAGAGGCAACTAATAAGGTTTAAAGTTTAGCTGACAATATGAATGTCTAATGGCAAGGACGAAACTGGTTAAGGAAACTCATTTTTCCATATGCAGGTGAAAAGCATGAAGTTGCCACGTCTAGCTATTTGTAATAGGTTTCTCTTCCAACGATCTGCCGTGACAATAAGTTCACCATGCACTACACAATAATCATAACTGAACCCACGGTAGTAGTATCTCTATTCTCCCTCTAATCCCCTCCGCATTTAAAACATTTTGTAGCGCCCTTTCCAGTTGGTCATCAACTGTTAAAGTTCACTAAATTCATCCACTACGCTTGCCTTAAAAAGCGCAGCGATAAACGTGCACTACTTGCCTTTGTACTCAGCAAAACGTCCCATTCGCCGGAGGTAAGCTGGACTTCTTGGACAATATCCAAGTTTTCGCTGACCCATGCAGTTTGGTTTGGTACCTCTTCCGCTTGGCGACTTAAAACAGCGTCGATCAAGTAGAGATGAGAAAAGCCAGTTCTCCTTGATAGCCATATAAAACGAGCCGAATGTTTGAACACTGGTTCCAGGAAGACCAAACTGTTGTGAACCTGAAAATCCGCAAAAACTTTATCGCGCTGCGATACGCCTAAAAAAGCCACCCGACTTCAGAAACCCCCTGTCGTTTGTTCAATACGTGCAAAGGGAACAATAAACCCTTTTTTGGCCTAGAAACGTTTTGCTTCATTATTGCTGAGTGACTGAGCGGGAACACTCCCAATTGTGGTGGGCATCGATTAACTTGCAGAAGCTAAATACAAGCGTTCAACACCTCCGCAAGCAATGTATGGATATTTTAAATTTGTAATACAAACGCTTGCAACTGATAACTTGTTGGTCGAACTTTTGTCGCTTAGTTACAGGATCCGTTGAAGTATTAAAAGAAGTCACCGCCAAATAAATAAAGTGGTTTAGAATGTCCTAAGCGCTAATGATGTAATAGTCTTTTTTCTTTTATGTCATTATCAAACAAAACAAAGCCTACTTGAACACATCTAAGAAGTAAAGACAACCGACATAGTAACTAAAAGCTATTAAGCGACTAATGCACTTATTAAAGATAAGATAAGCGAAAGAATGACTCACGTACTTAGGGCGCCCCTTAAGCGCATAAGAGAAGTGCTATTCATACAACACAACTCAAAGCTAAACAGGGACAAAGGAGTAGAAATTAGTGATACTTGAAACAATGCAATTAACGTTACGGAATGCTGTATTCTTGAATGACAAGTTTCTGTTTTCTCTTCTTGTTATTACGTCTCGTTCCTTTCATTCATCTTTTTTTAATGACCTTCGGTTCCTCTTACCCTAAACTTCATTTTCTTTTTTACTATTGAATTAGCTATTTCCCGCTTTTTCCTTCGTCCTCTTTGTTTACTGCTGTTTACCAACCCTCCGTGAGGTGAAAGGTATTACATTTCAAGGATGACACGAGAAAACCAGAAGAAATTAGGACGTCAAGAAACTAAGCCTCCGCAAAAGCCTTTCAAGCAACCCAACCCAGCTCTACACCACTGGCCTCACCTCACACAGGTCCTGTACAATAAACCTCCCTAAGCCGAACCTCCATAATCCGAACTCGTGGAAGAGAACAATAGAACGACCGTATACACCACCGTTTTTCAAGCGGAAGGCCGTTTGGGCCTCCCTGAGGTCTCCGAGCGTCTGGGCCCCTATTCTGATTGGCTAATTTCGAGCGCACTGATTGGCTGAAATGGTCGTAACGCTAGAAGGTCAACTACAGCTGTACAGATTTATTTCTGCAAGCTGTTTTTCGAGAAGTCAACAAGAGCTGCTTAGCTCGCCCAGATGCGACCGAACTTGCGTGTCGATGTTGGCTCGATCGAGATTATTCGCAGACGCTGATCGTTGCGTCTGACTACTTGCACCCGGCTGCGTTTCTTCGTCACTAGCTCTGTAACAATGCCAAACGCGCTCGACTAGACTCGACGAGGGAAGACAAATCAGTAACTTTTTTTTACCACACCCCATACGCCAAGGTACAACTCTGGGACTTCTTTCTGCAGCCAGAGCTGCTGATAACCCTGTGACAACCTGGCCTTCAACTCCACGTTCGACTGCAACTCCCGCAGCTCTTCTTGCGGTGACATCTCTTGAAAAACTGGAGCAAGCGTAGGAGAAAAACGACCGTACAGACAAAGCCTTTGCAGAAATTGCGTGAGCAACACACGCAGTACCCTTTCGCTAACGCGCATGCGTGCATTGTAGCTACGCGGACGATAGACGCAAAAAAAGAAAGGGAAAAAAGAGAGTCGACTTACTACAGAGCTAGGGCAAGAGATGGTAAACGTTGACAAAATTGTAAAACAGAGACATTGCTACGCCAACACGCACTAATTGCTGGTTGAATCGTAAAGCAGGTGCAAACACAGTCGGCCCACGTTATCCGCGGATAATTCGTCCAACATTTTGAGCGTTCTACCGCGTTAGGTTGAATTCCGCGTTATATAGGCTAGCCTGTGAAAAAGGCTAAATAGCTTACATTCCAGCCGAGCATTTCGGCCTGCTCTCTTGAATTTCTTTCGGAACGGTTATCATACCTAGTGATCCTTCACGCGTGGTACTACGGAATCTAGCTACGAGATAATGACATCAATGAGACTGCACTTGTCCAATGGGCTTAGCCATCAGAGTCCAGGCCGTTAGATACAAGAAAGGATGAAAGTAAGATGCTGTTTCCTTCAACGCCTAGGTATCGCCTTGCTTTAATGAGCTAAGCGATCTACTGATGCGCGGAATGGGTACAGAGCAGCGGAAATTTAAAATACATAGGCGCACTTAAGCAGGAATAGTGAACATCGCATAGAACACGTCTACATAAAGCAAAACGTCTACGACAGAAACGTTTGGGGCATCAGGAATCAATTTACCCACTTTCTGTAGGTAGGCGCAGCTCTCCTGGAGAACGGCCAGTCCTAAGGTTTCTTGAACTTGTTGGTAGCAAAACTTCTCGCCTTAAAATTTCAGGCTCCGCAGCTGCCGGACCTTTATTTAAAAACATTGTTATAGGGAGCTGTACCTGCCTTTTCTTCGCTTTATCGAATAAATCTTGCAGCGGCTTCGACGAACTCGTTATTCCTCGTGTAACCATAGTGCCACGTTCCAAGGATGGATCGTATTCAGCAGTCAAATCCTTTAGGACTTGTGCTTGCAGGAAAATGCTGACAAGCTTTTTCAACGCCCAATCCGAAGGTATTTGAGCTTCTGTATCTTCCATAACGTCGTCGTCGCTGCCCGTAGGTGCCCCACAATCTTCTAAGTTCTTCATGACGTCGTCTTCTATCATGTCGGGTAACCCTCACCTCCCAACTCCTTGGCAATATTCACTACGTCCATGACCTACTCATCGATGGCGCCCAAGTCCTCTCATTCACTGACTCCGTCTCTCCACAAACGCTTCCAGCAACCACTGACTATTCTAGGCATTATCTCGTGTACTGCCACTGCAATTGAGAAACGTTTCCACAGGCTGGTAAGATCGCGATCAGGATTAGCGTGGAAGGTATCACGAAGCTTCCGAAATACGAGACGAGTATAAGTAGTCTTAATGCATTTTATGGCGCCCTGATCCAGTGGCTGTAGTAGTGATGTCAAGTTAGCGGGCAAAAATTTCACCTCGACGTTCTCATTAGCAAAGCAAAGGGATTGCGGGTGACCAGGAGCATTATCAATTACGAGGAGGACCTTGAAAGCCATCCCCTTGCTTTCCAAATATTTTTTCGCTTCAGGAATGAAGCATTGGTTAAACCACTCCGTCAAAAGGATCATCGTCATTCACGCGTTGCTGTTGTGCTGCCAGAATACCGGCGGACAATACTTGTTCTTGTTTCTGAGCGATCGAGTGTCACAAGTCCGGTGGACAACGCCGGCCTTGAACACGTGCCTCGCAGCATTGTCACAGAGCACAAGAGTGAGTCGATCTTTCAGTGGCTTGAATTCTGGGGCTTGCTTTGCGCTTTTGTGGATGTACGTGCGTTCTGGCATTTGCTTTCAGAATAATGCTGTCTCGTCACAATTGAAGATTTTTTTTTAGGAGATAGCCTTTTTGGTCTACTGTCTGTTTAAATTCCTTTGAGAATGTCGTGGCAGCTACGAAATCAGCCAATGTTGCTTCCTCAGTGATCTCTAAGTTCTTGAGGTTGAAGCGCTTCACGTATTTTGGTAGCCATCCTTTGCTAGCAGTAAACCTTTTTCTCTCGTTCTCTGCAACCACGCCAGAGAAGTGCTCATATAAGCTCAGCGCTTTCTCCCGAATAACTTTCCCGTCGACGGGGACATTCTTCCGCGACACGTCCTCTATCCAAATGCTTAGCGGTTTTTCAGCCTTCGCGAGGACTTTGTTGCAAACTACAGCAGCTCTTTACGCCAATGAAGGGTCAGAATACACGTTTCCTCGAGTCTCAGCTTCCTTCCGTTTTATCGTACGAATGCTGGATTCATTCTTCCCGATCCTGCGACCGACTTCGGCAAATGACAGTCCGCTTTTCAAAAGATCAAAGACTTGACTTCTACTTTCTCATGAAGAGCAAGGACGCTTAGTTGTTTCTTAGCTCCAGAAGAACTGCTCTGTTCACTAACTTGCCTTCTATCAGCCATCTTCCTATGCGACACCAGTTACACGACGAGAAAGTTCAGACCCCACGCTGCAGGGAAACTATTTGTGCATAGCGGGCGAGGTCGATAACGCACACGAAGCAATAATGAGCAATCAGAAAAATGACAAGGCCTCATTAGCATTGTGCACAGTTCAGAGAGCGTTGTACGCAGAAAAGGTTTTTCGCGCCCGTGCAGGTGATCACGCTGCTGCAAAAGCATGTAACGACACTAGTGCAACTGTAATGCCGACCAGAGTTGCGCATGTCTTCGCGAAAAGATAACGTCACTATTTCACGCCAGACAAACCGCGTTGTACAGAATCCGCGGATAACGAGGGCCAACAGTATATATTTTAAAAAATTTAAACTCACCGGCAACCAATGATTGCTAGTTTCTTCGTAAACAATAGTGATTCCGCAATTCCCGCCGGTTTCAGCCGATGGCGACCCGCTTGGGTCAATTTCGAAACAGTGAAGGGGAACGTATACCAACTTGACGGTTCGTTGCAAGCGGTCCATAAGTAGCAACCAAATACTGAAATAACAACAATACAATGCTTCAAAACACGAATTCACGCTCTTTTACAAAATGAGTTACAACAACGAGTGTGCCTTAAGGGAAGACTTGAAATACCGTATAATACGGCCTATAAGAACACCCCTCTACCTAAGTAATGGGTGGTAATAGTTGGCCCAGTTGGTACTTCCTAGGCTCGCATTCGACTTATTAGTCCTATGAGCTGAACAGCAATTCTTCTACCTCAATTAGACTGACTAAGTGATTAACTGGGCCAATCATTACTACTCATTACTTAGGTAGAGGGGTGTTCTTATAGGCCGTAATATACGGAAATTTAAACTAGTGGGCATCAGAATAAGCTTTTCACTTACGCTGCGCCGTCGGGATACCATCCGCATTTGACCAAATACTCAGCCCATGGAAACAACATACGGAAGTCGTACTTAAAAGGGCAATTCAGCATGGAGAACTAAACGCACGCGAGTAAAAGTTATTAAATTGCAACCCATTCGCTAACGGTGTCGCCCTGCTCTTGTAGGACGTAGAGCTTCAAGTTCCAAAGCGCGTTAGTGGAACCTACAACAACTATCCGCTAACTTAGCTTCCGGCGCCAATTAACACTCACTGACCTGCATAGGGATAAGAAATTCTTTCCAACCCGTCGCTGCTGCAACCGCCCAATCCAATTGTCACCTTTTGGACGGCATCTTCGTTACAAGCTTCCACAAGTAGTAAAGTTCGTTCGTCTGCAAAGGGTACATTCCTTTATAAAAAGGTAGGCTTAATAACGAAGGCGAACTTTCCAAACGACATTTAAAATTTGCTGAGAAAATTCACGCATCGCAAAGCAGTTTTGCTTTTTGCCAACTTGGACTGCTTACCGCCAATCGATTGATTAACCAACGATAAAGCAATTGACAAAAGCGTCATTTCTTTCTCCTTCAACAATGGAACTAATTTTAGAGAAAAGTTCCAACGCGAAAGCCTATCACTCTACGAAGCTCCCATGTTCAACGAATGTTACAAGCTAACAAAAAAAGAACTTTCCATGAAAGGTTATCAAAATCACCTACCATTCATTTCTTCCATTCAAAGAAATCCTATAAATTCGGGAACACTTGTAGAAGGCACGCACAGTAATACTGCAAGTAGCAAATAATTTACAGCGTTAATCTGAGTTCAACACGAGGTGCTAAGCAGCACACGATGCGCGCTCCATGTTATTACGTCATTTCTTAGCGAGAGTCCTACTCGGACACATACTTAGCAAGCGCAGAATTGGTACAATGAATTATACAGCTACAAAGTCGGGTTGCGCGAACAACTTAAATGACTAAAAGAAGTTACCATTTGAAGGGCACCACCACATGCCATCGTAGCGCTCGAATTCTTCTTGAATAACGAATGGAGGAGAGCCGTAAGTCCACCCAGACTCGGTTGGACGAACTGAAAGGATAAGAAAAATAAAAAAAGACAGCTATCGAGCAGGTTCAAAAATATTTATGCCTACTTCTGCGCACGTTACAAACAGAAAACATGGACACTCGACAGAACAATTGCATCAAACATCTAGTAAAGACGAAGCCTGCGTTTAGCATAAAATACCCTTTTGAAATTTTCGCGAAATGTGAATCATAGCAGGTTCAATTTTAGGTCGTAAGTGAAATGCGTATCTCGACTTAATGAATGAACGCTGTTGACCCTTGGATGAAAGTTAAGCTAAAACTATGCAAACTTTGCGCGTGCTTATCGCACACACGGAAAGAAATAGATTAAACGCGCTACTAAAGGCAACGTCATAAAAGGTAAGCATCCTTTGCCCTTTAATACTTTAACATAACGCTAAAATGACGGGAGTTTTGCGAAAAGGTAAACAGGGTTGGTTTATGGAAAGTTTTGCGGAACAAAAAGACGCTTACTGGTAAAGCAGAATGAACTCTCCGTATTGCAAACAAACACTTCGCTGCCGGCAACCATAGCAAAGTAACTTGGCTTGTCAGGACAGTAAAGCAGATTGATTGGATTGCCCGTACCGCTGAGCAAAGAAGAAGTCTTCTTAACAGCCTAAAGGGAACCGCAATAAGTGTATATTTGATAGGCGGATGAATTGTCATACCGCTAAAGGGTCTTCTTGAAATTCAAACACTTCGCCGCACTGCGAATACAGAAAAGAATTGCGTATAGGCGAGAAGTCGTACGTGAGAAATGCGGAGGTAAAGGAGCGCTTCCGTTCACGTAGCAGCTCCTCCTCCAAACTGAGCTTCCCTATTGGCTTTACCAGCTGAAAAATAACGACACATGACGTCAACAATCGCAGCAAAGTGACATCACGACCGCGGGATCTAATAATAAGCGCCACTGGCCAGCTGTTCCAGGATCTGGACAATCCAGGTTGAAGTCGTAGTAAAGGAGACATGTACGATCGTTGTTAGGCGGGATTCCCATGCCGTAAAATCGTAAAAACCGCTGCGACTTGCCGCCCTCTTGTCGAACGCAAACTTTGCTGGATATCTGGACGCACGTAGCATAGAAACGAGCAAGCGAAGAAAAGTCTTGTTGAACGCTCGTCACTCTGGAAAGGAAGTGAGCAAAATCACCCGTTTCTTTCCCGCTTGAACCATTGGTCGAAGCGGCTTTATCCAGCATTTTCCGGCACGCAACTGAAACGAATTACACGAGGCGACATTACGCTACCGGAATCAAGGCAGCCTCGACGGGCTCGAAAGCGGAGCGCCACTTAGAAAACGACAATGGCTAAGCAGGCCAACTTAGTGTAAAGTTTACTTTTCGCGCTCATGACAAAAAGCATGCATGAGAGAGAGAGAGAGAGCAAAGAAAAACAGCAAACTTGCGAAAGCAAATGACCACTTATAAATTGTCGATAGTTGCCGGATGGATCAGCTTCCTCAACTGCTCCACTCCAGCTTTGATATAGGGGAGGTAGTCAACATATCCTGCAAAGAAAAGTTGGGCTATATTTCACCTGATTACCTTTCACTTTTACAAACTGCGGTTGGCTACCAAAAGAAAGTATGCGCAAAAAATAATCCCTTATTCGGAACCCTTGAAATATTCATAGATGTCAAGAAAAGAGACCCAAAGTCTGAACATAAGACTCTCGCTTACGTGACACTGCGCACATGAAGTTATTGGGACGCATTTTACTAGATGACTTTAAAATGGTTCTTTTAGAATGGTTTGCTTCGCTAAGAACTGTCTTAAAAAAATTCTTTTAACTTTATAAGCTTGACATGACGTGCTGAACTCCCGTATGAGAGAATGCTCTGAGTTTGACACTTAGTCACGTCGTCACATTTCGACCCTAAAAAGGTTACGGAATTTTGGTCAGTCCAGATAAGGGCATTTCAGTATCAATAAAAATCAATGAACGTAATTTTAGCAAGCGTTGCCTAGACGCAAAGTCAGTCTACGCGAAACTTACCGCTCAGCAGTTTTTCTGCGCGCGGAACCAACTTAGTTGTTGTAATAAAATGTCGGAGGCGCGAATTCGGGATTGCGGTCACTGCGCTGCTTCTCCATGTAGCGGTACGTAGCTTCTGAAAGAAAAAAGGGAATGTCAACTTCCCAAGACGGGTGGAAATTCGTTGAAAACGAACCTTTCATACTTTCCCCGTCGCCGGGATGAGGGGAAACGAATCGCTTTTTCTTTAAAACTTCCACCTCTTTCTTTTCCTCGGTTTGCCCCTCCGAGTTGTCCAACGGCAATGGAATCGAAGTTAAGTCTGCTTCACTTTCGCCTTCTGCAAATAAACTTATGCCATCTCTGCGCTTTGTGAAAAAAACGAAAGGAATTATTACCTGCCAAAGTTGGTGCGCTAATGTTCTTCCTTTCCATCACTTTGCGCAGTCGTTCGTTCATCAGTTTCTTCCGTCTCTCCTTTAGACGAGCGTTCCTTTCTCGCTGCAGTTTAGTCTTAACAAAAAAGGGACTTGCACAAAAGACAACGTAACTTCTAGATCAACCTGTTCGGAAGCTTCTTTCAACTGCTTAAGCTGCTCCTGCCTGGTAGCTTCGTCCAAGGAAAAATGATAATAGGCCGTTCCGAGAGTACGTGGTTCTGCATACGTATAATGAAAGCTGGCTAACATTTAACCAATTGATAAAAGCATACCGTTTGACATGACGTGCTGAAAATGTACTGGTCCCATTTCAGCAGCTTCTTCGGCTTCCTTTTCCCATTCTTGTCTGCGCAATTCCCTTCGCATATCTTCTGACATCAATTCAGTATCTTTGCTCCAACTGTCCGCTGCCGACCTGCAAAATTGTAGGCACCGTCGCAACCCATTTTTACTTGCATAGCTTAATTACAAAGAACCCTACCTCATACTTAAGCCTTTATCAGCTGAAAGGACATTTTGCAACTCGCTTTTGTGACAAGTGCGTGTTCGTCCGAGGCAATCGGTATATTCTACAATATCGTCGTCTCTGCTTGGACTAGCCGACGCGGAAGGAGCGCCTGACGCCTTCTTTCCAAAACCATTCTCTGCCTCGTCTTCGGACGAAATTTCGTCAATTTCATCATGCGCATTTTTGCTAAAGTTGACGAGATAAATCGGTTGATTTTCTTCGTCCAATTCTGAAACGATCCTCTCGTTACGAAACTAAAAACGAAGCTAAACAACAGCGCGATGTCAATGGGCTAATCATTAATGAAAGCGACAGTTTAGCAAAGCGAGATGTATATGTAAAAATTGGTGAAATTATGAGGACAGGCAGCATTGATGGTAGGAAAACTGACGTTTACTGCGCCGGTCAAAGACAGGTCGACCTTTTAGGAAAGAACTGACGCTAAAATGCTTACACAAAAATTTTAACCAGAGCCACAGGACAAGGACGTCCTACTTTGAATGTGAATAAATGAATCGCGCTTAACAGTAAGCCGCTACTTGTGGCTCAGTGAGGACAGCCCTAATGAGCACGCTAAGCCATTCCGGGCAGTGAGGCAAAAATAGCGCATCCGTTTAAAGCAGTGCCAATAATTTGCTTTCATTGATAAAGATGTACGTCAAACTCAAATGTAGATGATTATAAATCATCGGAAGTCGAAGGACGAACGGCCGTTTGTTACTCAAGTACATTTGGGTTGAGGAGAAACAAGACTGACTAGCAGAAGCGCTCGTTAGAACGCACAAAAATTATCAATAATATCTAGACATTTTTTCGAAGACGGTTCTTAATCTTATCAATAGCTGACTAGCTATCAGTGCGCAAAAATAGCCGTCTTACACGCTGCTGTCGACCTTCATTTCCAACCTTCAAAGTGAAACCTAAAAAGTTAAGATTTTACGACTGATCAAAGATGTGGCAACACGATTAGGCGCACATTTCCCAATGGAAACCATACACCCACACCTCTTTCCGCATGACAAATTTCTTGGTTATTTTTTGTCGATGAATACTTGGAGGGACATGGCAGAAGTGAGATATCCATTGAATGAGCGATAAGTCGTTAGTACACGCGCAGCCGAGAAAAACGTTTACTAGGTAACCTTAACATTCAGATAGGTGGGCAATATTTAATGTATCACAGCTAAAACGCAAAGCTCCCTCATTTGCTGAGGAAAACCCATTCGGCTGATCAGTATAAATCATTTAAAGCTGAAAAATTAAGAAACGTGCAGCAAAGGTGGGTGGATTTCGCCTCGCTTCCATGATCTTCCTAACGGAAACTACTGTTTCAACAAAAATTGAAATTACTGCGTTGGTAGGAAGCCTTTCAATGTTAATATGTGTTGTCGCAACTTTATGCAAAACCATGCCAGGCATTGCCCAAAGAAGTTTTGCAAACGACAGGCTACAACTATCTCGTGACTACAGTAACTTTTGAGAATACTCAGAAAAAATGTTACATTTGTAATATTAACAGTCGCAATTATTCTATGCAGTTGCTGTGGGAATTATTATGATTATTATTATCATCGTGCATTACTCGCTGCCTTTCACATTGCGTAAGCACGCAAACAGTTGAAGAGTCCCTTAAGTCGTACCGTTATCTGGTACGTAGCGGGTCAGTGAAGAGGCAAAATATGCAGGAACATTTAAAGTTTCCAGCTATCATAAACTCTTAACGGTATAATCATAACTTCAAATTCAATGTTTATCCCAAGTCTAGGTTATCCTTTCATCAGTAAAATCATAATTCTTGAAGGTTATGAGAACAGCACCAACGTAACAACACTTTAATTTTTATTAAGAAAGGACAACATTGCACATGCGCTACTTCTTAAGGATAGTCTGAGGCCCGGACAACTCTTTCATAGCATAAAACCGTTAGCAATGGTATAAAAGGGATCCTGTTAGCTCTTAAATGGTGTTGTTACTTTTTTTTAGCTTTAGACAGAACTCGATCGCGATTGCCCCCTGGGAAACTAGTCTGAAAACAAAAACTGAAACGATAAGCTAACCTGCGCATCATATAAAAGTTATTGACTTCAGGCTGATAAAGTTACGCCCATAATTTGCTAAAGGCAACGCAGAGAATAGAGAAAGACCAGTTCGAATTAAGCCACTAAACTAGAAGCAAAAATACGAACAAACCTTTGGCCCTTCCAGATCGCAAGCGATCGTACAAGGCCGCCTTCGCTTCCAAAGTCTGCTTGGACTTTGCCAGCTGACGCTGTAGCTCTTGTTGTTCCGCGTCGGAAACGGTTGCAATTGACTTTGCATTTTTCTGCGCTTCTTTGGCTTCGCGAATAGCCCGCCGCTTTTCCGCTAGTACAGGCTAAATCAAAAGTTTTTCCATCACTACAGGCGAACCGCTCGTACATTGCTACCGCAAAAAGCTCACCTTTCCTTTCACATAAACAGCCGCGCTACTGACGCCAGCTTGGGCGGATTGTCCTTTCAGAATATCTTTCTTCTTCAGTAGTTCGGCTTTCAAGTCGAAAAACTGAAACAACAATTTCTGCTTATATCAATCCCGGACACAAGAGTTAATGATAAAGTGGCGGTCAACGCAAAACGCAAATGCTAAAAGATTTTAATTTACCGAAGAAACGTTGCCTTGCACTTTCTTGGACATATTTCTTTCTCGTCAAGGCAGACGGGGACGAGCAAAATAAATGTGCCGGAAAGCAATGCAACCACCGCAGGACCAATGCTGTTAGCACTTTACAGTAGCTTTGAAGTGAACCTGCGTTGCTTTTCGCAGTGGCAAGTATATGTGCGATGTTTTTCTTACGTTTAGGCGGAACTGTTTTCAAAACAGAGTTCAAGAAAGCATTGTTAGGAAATGCGCGAACCGTAATAACTTCGGCCGACATAAAAGACGACTTGCAAAGGTCGCTTTACGAACCAATTTTTGTAAGCACTGTTCATTCGATTAGACGAATGCAGAGATGGTTTTTTAAGGAAGCCCCTAAAACTCCTCCTTTGTACTCTCGTTTGAACATACAGCTGCGCGGCTACGACTTTGCGGTGCTCGAACAGTTTCAAGGCTACGTGCACAAGGTGGTGCGCTATATGGGTTTCAAAGTCGTGGATGCGTACAAACACTCGCTTCGTTATTTTGTTTTCCATGACGAATCGAAATTTTTAGATGGGCAGCTCCTACGCGGAATTCTCTTTGTACAATATATAAACCCCGATCGAAAGCGGTTGAAGCGGTTTACAAGTTATCCCATTACGAGCGTAACGTTCAATTAGCCGACGTTCCGGCTCACCTGGTGGATTTGTTGTTGGATGTTATTCAAACTGACCTACCTCAAGGTGTACAGCTTTCCCTTCACGAGCACACAGCCGAAATAGAAAACATTCGCTACATACCCAATTCAGACTTGAAGGAAGCTCACAAACAGCTAGAAGAGTTGAACGAGAGATGTCAAGGCTGTAGCAGTTGGCTCGAAACATTTCTGCCGGCCTGTAACGATGCTCTACTCAGCTTATCCACAGAGTCCTTTTATATTTTTTCCGAGCGACTATTGCTTTCTGGACTATCTTAGTAGTGTGAAATGCTCGCTAGCATATGTACGCTCCAAAAGGAAGCCATAAATGGTATGAGAAAGTTTGTCGGTGTCTGTGCTCTCATGTAATAAGTTTACTTCTTTTTTAAGGCTACTTTATTGATTAAGAAACGTCAGCGGATGCGATTGCATATTGTTGTAGTTGTCGTCGTCCCAACTTGAACCCGTACTTCACCATTGTCCATAATCTAAGCTTGTAAAGCTTGCCAGAATCTGTATTCGCCAAGTAAACAATTATTTTTGAGCATTCCAATTAAAATTTTTAATTTTCAGGCATGGGCAAACGCATCTTAATTTTCCTAATGGCTCTAAGTTGTTTTTATAATGGATATTTCCTCTCACGAACTTTATTCGGCCAATTGAAGAGTATGCAGGCTCAACAATTGTTCAAACTTAAAGAGATTCGACTGGTCCTTCGTTGCATCGCAAAATTAAGCTGAAAAGGACGCATTAATAAATCAGATCAAAAATGAATTTTTATTTCAACCAGAATACCTGTGAATAATTGCAGCTTCTTACAACGAGCGATTTTTTAGTTTCAATTTGACCTATTACGCTGCCGTAAAGTTTAGAGACCAAATTTGGCCACTTGAAAACAGCGTGCGTACAATAGTGTTCCCATTTCTAATTCAATGAACTTACTTCCATTGTAGGCTTCATGCAGCGTAAAAATTCTACTTTTCCTACCTGTGTGGGTTTAATTTCGTTCATTCGCTTATGCACTCTTTGTGGTTCGGTAATGAATGGCGCATAGTGGAATATTTCTTGTCGTTCACTTTTCCGTGTAAGATACTCGATTATGGTTGATAATAGAAATCTGCATGCAAAATGGAGTGTCGATATGTTCACGTATTTATCATTTCATCTACAATGTTGCAGGGACAGCCGTAGGAAGCAAGACGCAATCTACAGCAAATCCGTAGCTGTTGTTTCCTTGTAAAAGCTAACAACAAAGTTCACCGTATTATCTCCTGATAATAAAGTATGTTTAAGAAGCTGTTTTCGTACTGCCAGTGGACAACGGAAGGTATGATACGTCCGAAAAGTTTGAAGCAAAACAAAGTGTGCAAATTAATTTATTGCTACTCTATTTTATCTAGATTCGTCTTGTCATTTCACCGTCGATTGTTGAAGTAGACGCGAAAGAACGGCAGAAGCAGTTTTACTGCGAAGCCATTAAAGATTCAGTGCTTTTTTGCTTTATGACGCGGTAGGTGGCGTAGGTCAATATGAGCGAACTCGTTTACATTGAAAATAAAGCCTTTTTTTGTTCCCGCAGGTAAGGATTCATTGGCTTGTACGAAATATAGCTCTCGTAAAAATTTATTTTTTTCGTAGCTTTCGAGACTAACCGCATCTCGTCGTCAGCACCAGACGTGACGACGTTTGACGCCGACGAAGGTATACGGTTAGTCCTGAAATAAATCTTTGCAGGGTCCGTTTTCCACATATACCACTGAACACGTCTTCGTTTTTCCTGTAAGAGGCGACCAAGACGACGTCATTGATGAAAATATACTAATCAGCGAGCAGAAACCAGTTTTCAAATGGAATGACTATTAATTTGCGGAAAAACTCAAAACGAATAGCTGAGGCAAGTAGGTATTTATGGAAACGAGAAAACGTAGCATGTGCTGATAAAGTTGCTAGTTACACGAACAAACGTTACGTGGTTGCCGAAAAAGAAAAGTAACCGTTGCGCATAGTATTCTAAACTAGTTTAAAACCTTTGATTAAACAATCTGTCTAACCCACTCGAACAGCGATAAGTTTGTTTGTTTATCAGATTAATGACGGCCCGTCCTTAAGATAGTAACAGCCGGCAGTTATGGAAAAAGTGCAAAAGGCATTCTTTTTGCGGAAGAGTTTATTTAGATTTACTTTCCTTTAAAGCGCGGTAATATCCTAACCGTTTTAGCTACGCTTATAGCCTACTGTAGCTTCTGTACATTTATCGAATAAAATAAACAACAGCTGAACCTAAAAAATGTGAAAGCGGATGATTTATGTGTAATAACTGAATTTAAAAAATGGACCGCATTTGCATAAAGCGCCACTCCAAATAAAATCAAGTCTCGTGTGGAAGTTATGTCGGATTTTTCAGATTAATTTATCGTTTTTCACGACAGTCTTTTCTAGTTTTTTTGCTCATTCCACATTTAGAACTTTATCCGGCGTACATTTGCCGCCCATTGATATTGAATTGATTTGTAATTGTAGCACGGTGCATTTGGCATTTCGTCTTCAGCTTTCAAAATAAGCGGTGTATTAATTACGCTTTTAATCATACCTGTCTAAAGCGCTTCCGACTCACTTGTTATGCGTATTACAAACCAATGGATAACTTGTTCTTTTTTCATGCTGTTAAATTGACCGTAAATAAATTGGCATTAATAAGTGGCAACTGTTTTCGCTACTTTCCCTCAGTAGGCCGCGAACAGAAAGCGGCCGCTATTACTTGCCTGAAAATGGCTAAAATACCTTTGTATTTATCGTCCATGTTGTTGCCGAAGAGCGCGAATATCTTAGCTACCATAAAACGTATTAAGACTCTTGTAAACACTGAAGAAGACCCGGCAATCGTTCAGACAGCGGTTTTTCCAGTTGAAGTGCTCTTCTTAGCTCTGCCGAGTGCGGCGAAAACTTGTTCGGCTTCAAAAATTCGAATTCTTCATTCCTGGTCGGTACTACTTCAACTCCAAAGCTGACCATGCCGTTCATAATCACCAAGTAAAAAAGACGTATTGTCTTTGTGCCGACAGCTCAGTGACTGAGGAAATCCTATTGTCTCATCAGCAACGTATGGATTTTTGATTACCAAAGTTGGCCGTTTATTGATTAGATAAAACCTTTTCAACAAATGGAGTTTGATTCCTGTAATAGCGGCAGTGATGCTTGCTAATTACTGCCCAATTGATGTAGGATAATTTTCCATTGTTTTTCTCGAAGAGTTTGTAATCGTATATCAACAAGCAAATCATCCAACTAAAAAAAAATTAAAAAATTACTTACCGGTAAAAGGAAGACTTCAGTTTTATCGATAAGCACTAAGTGGAAACAGGCAGTTAAGTTATTTCTCAACAACTCTTCTACTTTCGCTATTAGTAATAATTTCCAGTTCCTTATGTTTTACTGTCTGTTTTTTCTCAAAGGGTTCATATAATAAGAAATTGCGTTTCTGTGTGCTTATCACAAGCTTGAGACGTACGTAATGTGCGGATCATATTCCTTTTTTATGTTCGCCTACGCGGGAAGGATAGCTAAGAGAGCAACGTTTCACTGGTTGACTTAAGGAATGACGCAATCCTCAGAACCGCTAAGTGGACTTCATAGTTGAAGTTTTACAGGTAACGAATAGAGCATTGCGTAAGAAGGGATAACGCGATTTTACATGGGGAATTAGCAATACGAGAAGTACCTCTGTCCGTGCTTCGCAGGTGGACAAATCAGGGTTTCCCTGAAAACCTGTTTTGCTCCCCCGGCATTCGGCGCGCATAAAACTTACAGCTTTTCACGTCAACCACACACGGCCAGAAAGACAAGGAAAGCGGTTTCCGCTGATTTGACGAAGCGCCGCGCGCGCGCTCGAAGTGGGCGTTTAAGTTTTCGCTTTTCCCTACTTAAGATCACCTGTCCTACTTGACCTTCCAAAAGAGCAGATTTGTAGCGAACTCTGTATCAGTGGCAGCAGTGTCGCAACAATCATACTCACACAGACTAAAGAAGAAACGTTCCTATGCAAACATAGAGTTCCCTATCTCTGCAGTCGTCCAGTGACGGGCCGCTCAGTCTCATATTTACCTAACTGATCTCGCTGCCACCTTGGCAAGGGCGACCTCGTCCATCCTTTCGCGTCCCTGTTGAAATTTGACAAGCACCCAAAGCATCTAGGTGACTACTATGGACCCAGTTCAGTTGAAAATCATCTTTCTTGCTGTTATGTTCATTCTTACCGTCTTTTTTGGCCTTCTGCCGTTGCCCGTACGTAAGAACACGTCTTTAAGCTTGTACGACTGACCTTTCCCTCTATTTGCAGCTGCTTCGCTTTTTGGATTCGAAACTGTCAACCGACGGAAGACGTAAGACATGGCCCGGTTTGGTTCTCTGCTGCCTTACTTGCGTATCTGCTGGCGTCTTTTTTGGAACTTGTTTTCTCCATCTTTTTCCGGAGAGCAGGTAGGCTCACGTCATTGCATGCTTCAGTTCCAAGTTATTCAATACTTTTTCCCTCATTCAGTCCTCGGCCTCGTTTTAAAATTTGCCCGCTCAAAAATAATCTTCTAATGCTGACATTCTGCATAGTTCGGAAAAATGGTATGGCTTAGGCGGTGTTTTGTTTACGACCTCTCCCGCGGGCGTAACATTTTTCTAGATGATTTACCTTGTTTATGCAAATCGTCAATTCTCTCAGAAAAATTGAAGCTAGTCAATGCTGAATGGGCCAACTGGTTAGTTTCCAAACCGGCAGGCATTTTGCGGTCACAGCAGAGCATGGAGGAGCAACTTAGCACGTTTCTTGACGTCCGGTTGAAGGAATTTTTAATGGGCATTTAAAGCTCAGCTGGTATATGCAACAGTCTTTGCTTCTAGAGAAGCGTGAAATAGCAACCCTAAGCTTTGAACATGTCCTAGCGTTTCGCTGGACTTTAGAGCGTCACTGATGGGCAACCCAAGAACAGGTTTTGTACCTTTTCAGCAGTTGGAATAATTTTCCGCGGACAAATGCTTATCATCTCCGCTGAGCTCTTTTTATTTTCGTTCACCCATAAAGTGGGAGTATTGTTCCTCCAATCTCTCGTTGTAAAAATTCGTCAAGCGTACTGGCTGTTGGCTTTACTTAGAAACAGGCTTCCACCCATCAGGCAAAGTTCAACTTTGCCGATGAATATGCATTTCTGGCCCAACTATGAGTGTCGAACATATTTCGAAAAGGCCAGGCTGGGGTGTAGGCTTGAATAATTTGTCCCTGCGCTTACGCTTTGACGCAGAAATTTTTTTGACGGGATTATTAACGAAAAAACGATAGCGTACATTCATTACTTAGGCAGGGTTCTTTAAAGTTGGATTGGCTGTTGGAATTTTCGCAAGGGAAGCTTATGCCAAACTTTTTAGCGTACTTTCAGACTATGCAAATAAGTTTTAATTGTCTTTTAATGAATAATGAGCATCCAATTACCATTTTTGATTTTTTCTTCCCTATTTACCATAACTAAAAAGTACGCACCTTTGTTGAACTTCTGTTGTATAATAAACGGTTTGAGTAGGCCTTCTCCTCAGATAAGGTGTAGACGTGCACGTTGTTCATTTGTTTCATTTTAATTGCAGGGAAGCCTTTGAAGATTTACAGAAGGAACGTTCATGGCCGAGCAACTTGCCTATTAGCGAGGCCATTGCTTGCCTTGGCTTCTTTGCCACTTTCCTTCTTGAAGAAATTGCCGTATGGATATTAAAGAAAAATACGCCAACTTCCACGTCCGAATGGCCCGTAGCAAAGTGAGTACACTATTTTGGTTTTGCCGACGTGATGATAAATTCAGCTCAAATGTTCGTGCACGAGTGAGGTGACATCAAAGGCGAATTGTTTACGCGAAAAATATGCAAATGCAGAGTTCGTCGAATCGCTTTGAAAAGATTAGATTTGGTCAACAGCTTTACCTACTCCTCCTTTGGGAAGATGATCGTTCAGTCTGTAATTACGTCACTTGAATTCAAAGGATCAGTTTTTGCACAGTTTTCTGACATATGCTATGCCCTCTTGCTGTCGGCAGCAACAAAGTTTATTGGCGGTTGACAATTTATCAAGCGGAAAAACAATCAGATATACGCAAGAGTTAAGTGACCATAAATCTGCATCGCGTGGGCGGGAAATAAACACAACAGAACTGACAAGTGATGTTATGCAGGAAAAAAAGATTGCGGTCACCGACGCGCAGCCGGCAAGTTGCTCTTTGCTATAACGACACTGCCGTGTTCCAGATTTTATTTCTTTAACTTGCCGCCTACGTAAAGCAGTTTGGTCGACGGGTGAGCAAAGTAGGTTGTTATCAATGATGAAGGAGAAGCGATAGTCTTTTTCTGCTCAAAATAGCGTTTGACCATTAGGTAGTATATGCATTGACCCTACCCTACTTGTGCAACAAAGGCGTACACGAACCCTTTTCAGTTTACCGTGGTTACAGTTTTGTTTTTGATGAATATTTTCCCACAACGTAAAACATTTCAAGACGTAGCGTTTTCATGTTTTTGTGCTTCTGGGAAAATCAAGTTTTTGCATACTACAAGTTCTGTCTTCTATTCATTCCTTTTAGGTTTAACGACGTCAAAGTGACTTACGTGTCTTAATCAGATTAGTAGAATGTGCTTAAAATAGTTTTTATGGTGTTCAGACTTTCTTATCAGCATGTCATCCATCCCTGCATTTCTAATATGCAAAATTTGTAAAAATGCCGTCTTTTGCTTGACCCGTCCTTCTAGCTCTAACCTAAACTCGCATCCCTCCAAAAAAGCCTACGTTATTGCACAGGTAAGAATGTGCTCCAATCCCCACAGTAAGCTCACGAGTCGCTCTTCAGCAGGTGTACATAACAGTCTTCGTTTATTATGTTTCAAAGTCATAGGAAAGGAAACAATAAATTTAGACCATGTCACATCTTCAGGACCTTTCTTATTATCTAGTTGCCATGCCGCCACTCTACTAGCCCACTTTACGCTGTTACTTTTTGCTCTAATGGGCTAAACCTTAAGCGCATGCTAAGGCTAAGGATACTTGTTATATAATGGCAAAATCTCATTTATTTCTTACAGGAAACATCTACTGCTGAATCTGTTACCTGCCTGCCAGAAAGTACTGATTCAATTCGAGTTGTTATCTTTCGACGCTCAGGCTTAGGCTTAGGCTTAGGTAATTCAAAGCGCGTACGACCTTTCGAGTTACTTCCATTTAGTTCCATCTTATTTGTCGGGATTTTGAGCCAGACCCGTAGCTAATTATGGATCTCTTCTATTTTTCGCTTTGTTTGACTTGCTAGAGGACGTAACGTCACAAGGAGATGCGCAGACGGTTTTTTGAATAGCAGTGAGCTTAGGTTCTTGTCCGCACATTTTGTCAATAGTCTTAAGTTGCTTTATAACTGTTTTTGTAGTACTTTTAAACGCGTAACAACTTGCAGCCAGCGAGCATTCTTCTTTGGTCAAAGGATTTGGCTGTATTATTGATAGCCTTCAGAGAGCAACAGTTTAGTCATGTGGCCAAGGCAGAGTTCGAATGATGGGCAACATACGCGTAGTATAGTTTTCTAGCGCTATTCAGTAAATGACTGCGAAGGTTTCCTTTCATGCAACGAAGGAACCATATCGTGCATTTGCATATTTTACCGTAGGCGCCTTGGGCTTTTGCCTTGCAAACTGCTCAAGTTTTATTGCAGTAATCATGAGCTTAACGCGGTGACCAACCGTCCTTCTGATGATGGAGGAAAACGAGACATCCAACTAGCTGTGGAGGACAACACACAAGAGCATAGTGACGCTGGACGTTTGGCATTTGTTCATTCCCTTACTCTTGTTGCAGCAATTTCCTTTCACTCCATATTAGAAGGTAAAAACTGTAAAAAATGTTATTGCTGGAAAGTTGCATTTTTTCTATAACCGGCAGGCTTGGCTATCGGTATTCAAACGAAGGCTGCCGACGTGATAACGTTATTTATTGCTGTGATCAGTCACAAGTGCCTTATTGCTATTAGCATCGGACTCCAAGTGGCCAAGGAGAATCGCGGCCGAAAATGGGTCATTATTCTTTGCATAGTTTTGTTCGCCGCTGCTAGCCCTCTTGGAATTGGTATTGGCGTAGGTATTGATAACGCGAAACTGGAGTCAGGAGACCAAGGTGAGAGCATTTTTTGAAAGTATCCTTTCGCAGTGAACTTAGCGTGACTTTTGCAGGGGTCCTTTTCCTAGTCTTCACGGCTCTTTCAGCTGGAACGTTTATGTACATAACGTTTTTCGAAATTTTGAACCGTGAACTTGCAAATCCTTATCCAAACTCGGTGAAGCTAGCCACTTTGGTGCTCGGTTTCCTTCTAATCGGCACCATCATAGCGCTGGTGCCACATGAAGGCTAACAGCAATAATTCCTACTGCAATTCGCTAAGTCGTAAACTATTGCTACATGCGCTCTGTCTCCAGCCTTGTAAGCTGTATTAAATCCCGCTAGTCCTTGGAGATTGTCACTTTGGCGGCTATTCTCCTTCGCATTGTTTTAATATGCAAAAATACTGAGTACTTCCTAATTGTCCACTTTTGGAATGCAACCCTCATCTAGCAGCTTTAACTGCAAAACGGCATAGCGCGAGTGCTTATAACGCATTTCTAACTGATTCGGAATGCCATCCCGCTTTGGATTTTAAATTACTAACCTTCTGCTGTCGTCTAGTTTCGAAAACGATCCACCTCTTTGCAAGTTCAGCAGTTCGAATTCGACGTAAATGGAACTTCAGCCGATTCGTCTTTTCATTCGTTGGAGGTTTCAGCCTATTCAGGGCTCGGCTAAATCGAGACCCTGGCCAATGCGTAATTTTAGCCCGTCCAGGCAAACGGCAAGAGAGAACTGCAAGAAATTACCGTTACTAATATGGAACATTTTATCGCTGTTCGAACAAACTATGGCGCTTGCGTGTCAGCTGGCCGCGGGCGCTTTCCTTTGTTAAGCACTGATTAAAGGCGGGGAAATTGCAGTAACAGTTTTAGTACAATCAGGCATGAGATCGAAGGTGGATTTTAGGCAGGCAAACATGAATACATATAAGCAATTAGAAAATTCTTCAGAGAAACAGGGAGATCGTTTTCGCTCAATTTCAGTTGTTCATATATAACTTGGCTCAGCTTCCACAGTGGCAGTTTACTGCTAACATTTTTCTTCGCAATTCACTTCATTCGTTGAAAGAGTATTTATTGCTAAACCCTTCAACTTGTGACCGAGAAATAATTCGATTTGGTTAACTTGAATATTCTTATACCAACGGGCGAAATCAACCAGTTTAAAGCTTGCAGCATGTTAAAGGTTTTTCTAACATTGGTAATGACTTCGCTGAAAGTAGTCATTATTAACTTAAAGCTAACTAGAAAATATTTATTGTACAGACGACCAGCAATCTGCGAAAAGCAGGTAAGTTTCAAAATTCAACTTTAATTCCTTTCGAAATTTTTAACACCCATTCTAATAAAGTAAGGACGATTTTTCGCCCTTTGTCGCCGCGCTTGACTCACATTATTCTTAATTACCAATAGACTCGTGATTATTTTTTCGTGTATCTTCTTCCGAACTACTTTCCATCTTTACTTTGTAGTTCTTAACAGAAAGCTCATTGGGGGTTTCCAAAATCACGACACCAGCAACAGAGGTAGATACAGTGAGATTTCCTTAATCCGAACACGTCGGGGCGGGGGTAGTTCGGATTATAGAAGAATTCGGATTATGGAGGAGGCTTACGGTAGGCCGCAGAAAAGCAGGTAATGCAATTTTAGACCTGGTGCCTACAGCGCGATTTCAGTCTCTGTAAGCGGTGAATAACTTAACGAGGGCGGCGAAGTCTGTCTGATTCGGGAAAACGATTGACCAGCGGAAACGAATTTCTTATATGGTGCGGACGCTGTACGGCGAAGCGGCATGGGAAATAGTTTCCGTGAACCTATTTTTCCATATTCGTAATTGCTGGCCAGTTCTGTTAAATCGAAAAAAAATTAAGTTAGCTCCCGATTAATGTGCGATTTCTGGGCCATTGTAACCTTTGTTTCCTGGGTTGCGCGACGGTGTCTATCCTTCTTTCTGCCTGTGTAATATAAGTCCAAGAAGTCTAAATTTATTCTTTGTAGTCAGTTGTTAGCGTTTGCTTCAACAGGCTTTGACGTTTGCTAGCGGCTGAGTCACCAACGCTTTTTAAGCATAAAAGGCGCCGTCCATCGCATTCTTTCTGTTCTTCGGTCGGTCACTCCCCTCTTCAATGCTTTGATTATCTCCGCCTTCTTCTCTATCGTGAGCGTAATGTGCTTCCTCTTATACATTTGGACAACTGCACAGCCGTAGAACACACCTGTATACAGTGATAATGACTCCTGTATTGCTCTCCTTAAATACGGTCTCTTCACGTATAGTGCGGTGGTAGCCTTACCTTCACATAACACAATTCTATTTTTGTTCATATCCTGCGATTAGATTGACGGTCCTTCCGCAGCGTATTGATATACATATGACAAGCTCTATCCGATTGAAAATATCTTTAATACGGATTCTCTCCCGTTGAGAAGTAAAATAAAAGATTTTTTCTTCCTTCCGAAGCTTTGGGGTCTGCCGCGACCCGTTTTCAGCGGTCCAATGAAGTTTGTGGTATTTATTTTACTTCTCAACGGGAGAGAATCCGTATTAAAGATATTTTCAATATGAAAACACACGCTCCCGTACAAAAGCATCATGTTTTCAAGCTCTATCCGATGTCAGTATTGACTGCTATGTTGCATATTTCTGTTTCTTTGTGGAAGCCTATGTCACGAGGTGAATTGTTGTAGCCAACCTATTGGTCCAGGTTGGCTCGCCAAAGCCATGGCTGGACTGTGCCTATGTTAGCACATACCGGAAGGACCATTGGCTAGTTGTTTGCTGCCCTTATAGCCGTTTCCGCCAAATGACTGTACGTTTCGCACAAGTAGCCTAATTATCTTTATTGTGTACTGTCGTTCTATTGTTCTCTTCCACGAATTCGGATTAGAGAGGTTTCACTGTACGTGTGTTTTTATGATGAAGAGATTTATTACGGATATGTCCCGTTTTGTTTTCTATATAAAGAAACTCCGGAGCTTTCGGGTCATTCGAGACCCATCATCAGCGGTCTTAAGTGTAAATATGAAATGTGCCAGCGAGTGCCATCTATCGATTCTGAGGATTTTAAAGCGGGTGTTTTAAAGCTTTCTGTTTGTAGGTTTTTGTATTTTGAGTCTGTCAGCGCACTTCTTTTTCTTGTTCCGTATAGCTTCTAGATTGTCCTCGTTGGGTTGTTTCGAACATTTTTCTATGTTGTTGAGCCACTGTTTTTTCATTGATGCATTTGAAGGTGCTGTTGTTGTTGTTGTTGTTGTTGTTAATACTGTATTATTTGCGTCTGGTCGTAGGTTAATGTAATGGTAGTGACCAGAAGTAAGGACAAAAAAAGTTGCCCTGAGGCTGGAAGTGTATCACAACGAGCTAAACTGCAAGAAGAACTCTACGGCAAAGTCCATCGTCACAAGGAAGACCACCAGCCTAGACATTCTTTCACGCCCTCTGCAAGCGAAGCGAGAAAGAAGAAAGAACGTAAGAGCAAACCGCTTAAGCAGAGACGCCGTCGTCCGGGCGTTTTAGCGCTTCAAGAAATTCGCATCTATCAGAGAGGGACGGAACTGTTGATCCGGCGAAGTCCATTCCAGCGCGTTATTCGTGACATCATGCAACGCCTCGGCAGACCCAACCTAAGGTTCCAACGTCTTGCACTGGAAGCATTGCAGACCGGAGCCGAAGCGTACCTGATTGGTCTCATGGAAGACACGAACCTTGCATGCATACATGCGAAGTGCCAGACCATTATGCCGAAAGACATCAAGCTGGCACTTCGTCTTCGCCATGAATTCCTATTGTAACATGCTCTGTAAAAAACATATCCGCTGTTTTTTTTTCATATGCTGTCATGCGTAATGAGTTTCAACGTTTTACTTTCAGTTTTGTTTAGTTTTAGTTGTGTGTAAGTTTTGGTGCAATGCTTTTATCGAGTCATTTTCTCCATTAAACGCGTAAGTGCTCTTGCTCTGCAGAGGTAGCGACAAGAGTGTCGTCGACGTAGGCAAAACAATTGTCGATGCCGCGTAGCACCTGCTCTATAAAACGCTGGAAGGTTTGTGCTGCGTTTCTAAGGCCAAAGGGCATTTTCGTAAATTCATACAAACCGAATGGCGTAGTGATCGCCGTTTTCGGTATGTCTTGCTCTCGTACTGAAATTTGGAAGTAAGCTCGGGCTAAGTCGATTTTTGAGAAGACGGTTTTACCGTGAAGCTGATGATTGAAGTCGGCGATGTTGGGCAGAGGGTAGCGGTCTGGTTTAGTGCAGCGGTTGAGATTGCGGTAATCACCCCACGGGCGCCACTCATCGGACTGCTACTTGGGCACTAAGTGCAACGGGGAAGACCAGCTACTGTTCGACGGTCGCGCTATCCCGCGGCGCAGCAGATCGTCGAAATGTTTCTTGGCGATACGGTAACGTTCAGGCGCTAAGCGTCGGGATCTGCTGAATACTGGAGGTCCGGTCGTGTTGATGACATGCTGTATGTGATCCAGTGTGGCTCGCTGTCGCGCTGTGTCTGTGCCATAATGTTCTTGTCGTTGGACAAAACGCTGGAGGAGGTGGGCGAACTGTCCCTGCGACGGACAGACACCCGCAGTGGGCGGTTCGAATTCCGAGCAGCACTAATGGCAGGGTAGTAGTCCATCGTGTTTGAGTGGCCTGCGTGCGTGCGATAAGAGCCGCCTTGAGTTGTCGGTGAAAACGCTCAACCAAACCGTTAGCTTGCGGGTGGTAAGCTGACGTGAAGGTGTGATCTATGCCGAGCAACTGGCTTAGCGAAGCCCACAAATGGTAGTCGAACTGGCGGCCGCGATCGGTGGTCACCCGACAGGGAACGCCGAAACGGGCTATCCAGTTCGCGAAAAACGTTTCCGCTATAGTTCGCGCGGAAGTGTCTTGAATTGGCCAAGCTTCGGGCCAGCGTGTGAAACGGTCCACCGCGGTGAGTATGTACGTAAAACCGTCGGAATCAGGCAATGATCCTACAATGTCGGCGTGTACGTGTTCGAAACGGCTGTATGGTAAGGGAAAGTCTTTTGGCGCCGAACGTGTGTGTCTGTGAATTTTTGCTTTCTGACAGTCAAGGCAGTGTCGTGTCCAACGTGCTATATCTGCTTGGATGCCAGACCAGACGTATCGTGCCAGCATGAGGCGTTTGGTAGCCCGCACGCCAGGGTGGGCTAGACCGTGAGTTGCGCGGAAAACCCCTTGCCGGAGTGATGAAGGTACGTAGGTGCGGGGTAAACTTGTGGAGATGTCTTTCCAGAGCAGGTGTGGGCTGTCTACAAGCGTTTCCGCGGTTAATCGCAAGGAAGAGTGATCCTTGATCCATTGGAGCTCTGGGTCTTCGCTTTGGGCTAGGGCGATGTCCTTAGCTGAGAGTGCCGGGCCGGTGCTGGCGGCGGCATAGGCATCGCGGGAGAGAGCATCGGCTACCACATTGTCCTTGCCGCTAACATGACGTGTTTCGGCTTACATAGACGTGATGTAATCAAGTTGTCGGATTTCGCGGTCTAAGAGACCTTGGGAACCGTTTACAAACGCTCGCACGAGTGGCTTGTGATCGGTGAAAATCGTCACTTGACGACCTTTCACGGAGGAGCGGAAGTGCTTCATCGCAGTGTAGACAGCGAACAGTTCGCGGCCGAAGGTGCTGTAACGCTTCTGGCGTTCTTGCAGTCTCCTGGAAAAGAACGCTAGCGGTTTCCAGGTGGCCTTGACCCGCTGTTGGAGAATTGCGCCTATACGTTGGTCGGAACCGTCGACCATTAAAGCTAACGGCGCGATCGGTTCTGGATGTTCGAGCAAGGTGGCTCGGGCTAACGTAGACTTCGCTTGTTCGAATGAGGAGATTGCCTGAGCAGTCCACGCGATTGTGCCTCGCGTTTTTGTCACGAGGTCGTGCAAGGGTTTGAGGATCATGGCTAAGTTGGGGAGAAATCGTCGGTAAAAGTTTATCATACCAAGGAACTGACAAAGCTGCTTGAGCGTCGTGGGTTTGGTAAAGTTTTGTATTGCTTCAACCTTTCCAGGTGCCGGTTTGATGCCGTTGGAATCAACAAGGTGTCCTAGGAAAACGAGCGACTTGGCGCCGAGGACGCATTTGCCTGGGTTCACCTTGAGTCCAAATTGCGCTAGCCGGTCGAGCGGTTTTGTCAATAATTGTAAGTGCTCTTGCTCTGTGTTTTTCATCAATCAACAGCACCTCCACCATCATACATGTGTTTTTTATCTGTTTTTAGAGCATACCTCTACCGAGAGTACGTTTTTTTAATTACACAAAAGTAGAAGAGAATTTTCAATTTACATCTTGTACAAGCGTTTCTCCAGGCTTACCCAGCTCGGATTATTCGAAATAAATATAAGTTTTTCAGCGTGTGGGTCGTTGATTCGCTTGGTAATACTTCTCTTTGTACCTCCCGCCTTCCTTCAGAGCTGTTATGCTTTAGAATTCAACTCAGCGAATGTCAGCCACTTTTATTTATGTTGTACTGCACTTCATTTATAGCTTAGAGATTTTCAATAGTTACTGGTCGTTTTACTGGGTTGCTACTGAGTGTTCCACTGTTTGTTGAAGCAATAATAATAATAGTGTTGGAGGGTACGACGATCCTCTGACACGTATTCACCAGCACATACCTGCGCACACCGTCTATGATACGGTACTCTACTTTTCTGCCTATGTGTCTTTCCGGTTAGTCTGGCTTCTCTCTCTCTCTTCTCTCACGTTGCTGCAGATTAAACTATTAAACTCCCTGCGATATCTTTCACTTCGGCCACCTAAATTCCAACAAATAGTTTCTTCCTGCTTCCGTATCTTGAAAACATACTTTTTGCCACGGTCTTCATAGTTTAATTACGATAAAATGCTATTTAGTTGGGTTGAACAATGAAAGACTGATACAAGACGATCTCAGTCACTTCGTTGCTGTCTCTGATTTGCAGGTGGAATGGCACGAAGATTTTAAAGGCGGGGCTACAAGCGACTTATAGTCGTTTTCACATCGACAATTCGCACTAATGACGTGGTTTCCTAAATAAACTAACTTTTTTCTTCTGATGACTTGGGCTGTCGCAAAGAAGTTCACTGCGCGGAGCTTTCAAAGCCCCACAAGCAGTTACCTAACTGACATTAGCTCAGAACTTCATAATTATTACGCGAACCGGTTTTAAAAAAAGCGCGCTTTATTTTGTGAAGATGATGCAAAGTTCTCGAACGCATCGAAAAGCATAACCGATTCTGGAAAACAGATTAACAAGAACGATAGTTTATCAAACCTGCGAATCACTAAAGGCAGTTATATTTATTATTTTCGTAAGCAGGTAATTCCGTAGCTCATATTACTTTTGAATGCTTACGCTTGATAAATTATGTCGAAGCGTACGCTTTTGCGTCTTTTAATTTGAGGCGCTTAAAGGCTCACTGTTTTGCGAAAGCTTTACTGGTAAATAAACCGCGCGTTTCGTTTTGTGCAATCCGTTCTAGTGCTTATTATGCACTGTTGTCAGGTCCTGTTGCATTGGCTGACCGTTCGCTCTTCCCTCGTGGTTGGCCGAACGGTGGTGCAATAGTTGTGCGCGTTTCTCCAGTGCCAACGTGATGCCGGAATCAAAAAACCCATCAGCTCATACTAAGTAGGCACATTTGTCAACCTGACCAAAATCATTCGTTTCTTAGTCGAAATCTTATTCTAGGTTGCCTGTGACGGGGTCGTGCTTTCGTCCCGCTCCTCTTCACCTCTGTCGAAGCCTGTCAAGCGAATAGTCGTGGCAATATGCGCTATGCATAAGAAGGTTCGCTCGAAGCCAATGCGGGAAATCTTAACGCGTATGCGCGATTACTACGGCGACAAATTGGATATTGTCGTTTTCGACGAGCAAATGATCATCTCGCAACCAGTGGAAGAATGGCCGCTATGCGATTGTTTCATTAGCTTTCATTCTCACGGTTTCCCAATCAGCAAAGCTATAGAGTACATCCATATGCGCAATCCGTACGTTATTAACGATCTGGAACGTCAATACGATCTTCTGAGCAGGTAAGCTTGCTTACTCGCTCTGCTTTTGTTGTTGAGCAGATCTAAATTCATTTAACATTTCGAAGTATTCAATTCGCATTAATGTTGTCTAATTGTTGTTTTGTAAGGGTCTTGCGCTTTTGGAGACTTTGAACTAGATTATTAGTGCTAATTTAGGCGCTAACGTATGAATTTATTCTTGGATTAGCTTATTAAAGCGCTTTTATAGACTTTCACTGTTCCATCGTATATAAGATGTGCTTCGGGTGAATTTAAAGAGTTACCAATAAAATTTCTGGTATCCAATTCAAAATTGACCTCCAAGACCTCGTATGAATACAGATCTATTAGAACTTGCATTAAAATAACTTATACTCAGTGTAGGTGTGTCCATACAACATTGTCTTCTCGGAGAGAATTTTATGACATAACGTTTTGTAATGTGGACATCCGAGGTGGCTTTTTTCTGTCGTAACAAAGTAACTTGATTAAGTTAGATAAAGTGGTCGAAATTATACAGTTAAAAACCGAGAAAGCTTTACAGACCATTTAGTAGGAAGGAAATGATCGATTTATTTTTCTTGATTGCGTACGCGCTTGTTCCTTCATTGGTGGCTTGACATTTTGCTTTCAGAATCAAGGTGTACAAGATTCTTGAACGTGCCTACATAGAACTTCCGCGGTATACTGTTTTATTGCGCGAATCAGAGAATCCCAGCGGTACGGTATAGTACATTGCCGTATGCTTTCAGAGTTTTCTTGCAGAACTCCTGCTGTATAGAGTGTACGTTGATTGAACACGAAGACGCGATCGAGGTCAACGGGGTCAATTTCAACAAACCTTTCGTTGAGAAACCCATTTCTGCAGAAGATCACAACATATACATCTACTACCCTTCGTCGGCTGGAGGTGGCTCGCAGAGACTATTCCGCAAGGTATACAATTTTTTGATTTCATTGTTTCCATTAATGTTGGAGTTTCAGGTTGACAATAGGAGCAGTATTTATTCACCCGAAAGCCGTGTTCGTAAGGAAGGTTCGTACATTTATGAAGAATTCATGCCAACCGATGGAACAGACGTCAAGGTGTTGCATCAGCCTTTAGACTGAGCTGAAAACAAGTTTTCCTTTCTAGGTATACGCTGTTGGACCGGATTACGCTCACGCCGAGGCGCGAAAATCTCCCGCCTTGGACGGCAAAGTGGAAAGAGATTCAGACGGGAAAGAGATTCGTTATCCTGTAATATTAAGCAGCAGAGAGAAGCTGATCGCAAGGAAAATTGTTTGGGCATTCCGGGTAGCCGCAGTTTCCCCTTTCCAAACTTGTTAAGTGTTGGGCTTTCAGCAAACAGTATGCGGTTTTGACCTGCTGCGAGCCAACGGTCGGTCATTTGTGTGCGACGTTAATGGGTTTTCCTTTGTGAAAACTTCCACAAGGTATTACGAAGATTCGGCTAAAATACTGGGCAACATGATACTCCGGTATCTGGCTCCAACTCTGCACATTCCCTGGGTCAGACCATTTCAATTAGGTATGATTGACTACAACAGCTTCTTGCCTGATCGACACTAAGATATTTTGCATAGATGATCCTCCTCTGGTAGCCACCACATACGGTACTGTTATGGAGCTGCGATGTGTCTTGGCTATCATTCGACACGGCGACAGGACGCCAAAACAGAAATTAAAAATGGAAGTTAGACATCAAAAGTAAGTCGCAATAAAGCTGCACCGATGTGTAGCATAGCATAGTTGTTTTTGGTTCCATAATGTAGCAGCGAAACCAATATTACAGTAGACATCATGTCCTACCTACAAAAGAACCTGAATTTCATTAATATCCTTACCTTAAAAATATAGCTTTTCGGTACGGGGCTGTATGTTTCCATGATTAATTGTTTCCTCTTACGGAATGTTTGTCCCGTTTTGAGTACAAAACTTTTTAATGTCCGTAGCTTTCAGGCCGCGCGTAACCCGTCCTCAGCGGTATTAAATTCAATCATTCAAATATCACAGTCTTTTTATTTTCCCGTCCTTAGCTTTGAGTAAACTGTTTTTACATAAGTTGTTAATGTCACTTTGCTGTCTTCACAGCTCACCTCTTTTAGAGGCGTAAAATAAAGGTCTAAGTTTTGTCATTTATATTATATTATATATATATATATATATATATATATATATATATATATATATACAGTAGAACCTCCATAAGTTGACCACCCAAAGGACCGGGAAAAACTGGTCAACATAAGAGGCTGTGGGTATATTATATTATTAACGTGCGGACCAACCAAGTGGTCAAAATTCGGTCAACTTAGGGAGGTGGTCAACTTCGGAGGTTCTACTGTATATAT
Source organism: Trichuris trichiura (assembly GCA_037903355.1). NCBI lineage: Eukaryota > Metazoa > Nematoda > Enoplea > Trichinellida > Trichuridae > Trichuris > Trichuris trichiura. The sequence goes on from JBAJFE010000045.1 coordinate 243,256, forward strand.
ATAATTCCGCAAGCTTTAGCTGATTTGCTTGCTGAAAGTATTTTTCAGTAATTTCGCTTACATGAGCAAAAGGTTCAATATATTTTCAAAAGGACCAATTACATTCAGGCTCAGTTTTTGACAGTGTAGTTTGTATACGCAGTTCTAAGCTTCAGCAAGATTATCGACAGCTATTCTTTACCTGTTATCTCTTCCACACTTCTATTACAATTGTAGCACTTTCTGTGTCAGCAGCGTCAGTAAAGAGCTTGAACGTTCACGTTTAAGGACTAAGCTGTGAATGTCGCGGTTACTCTTTGTTCGAGCTGCTGTAGCAGGGAAATACTATTGGAGGGAAAAAGTTGGAATATGCCTTCAGGTTTTGCTCAGTGACCACTGGCGAATGGCTAGGCACATTATCTGCTAAATGTATCCTAATGTTATGCTTATAAAAGTTAGCAAGATGTCGAGCTAGTTTTTGACAGTCTGTAATTTATCCAGTTTTGCTATATTCGTAGTAAATGCTGAGGCTGCTTTTCGCAGTATGCTTAAAAATTCGTGACTTCAAATCTATAAAGCCTTTTCGCGTTGTTTTACTTGAAATTACGTTCGGAACCTCGGTTATGCAAACTACGCCTTTCACAGGATAGCGGTAAAGAAATAATCTGCGTTTTCCGTTGTTTTTACGTTTTTGTCTTATTTTTTGAGTATGTGGAGTTCTATCTTTTGAGTTCAACCTTACAAAGGAAGCGGCAGTAAGATAACTAAAGGGAATGCTCCTTAAACAGGAGAAAAATGGCGGGAAAGCAAGGGAAGTTCTTTTGGGAGACTGCGGGCTCGTAATTTAAGTCCTACAAAATTAACACTTTTTTGTTTAACGACTAGTTTTAATAATACAGATACGAATAATCAAGATTTTACTGTAGGCCAGATTTTCAATTTTGCGTGAGCGAGCTATTGAAATTATTATTTGTATCAAACGTTGAAATAGACCCCGTAGACATGGTCATCCCGTGATGCCAAGTCGGTGTAAGGCGAGTTGCTGTAGCTCTTTGCCTTATAACATTAGAGTCTATTTTAGTTCATTCTGTCTTCCCCATATTTTCGAATTAATGTAGGCTGACTGCGTTGCGTAAATCTTACCAACTTGCCGCCAAAGCAACGGGCGCTATTTCAGGTTTTTCAACTTGTTCTCCAAATACAACGGGTTTACAAAATCCGAATTAAAGCTGAAAAGACCCGCCCAGTTGCAGGAGGTGTTGGACATTGTTCGCCATCTTTTGTCGCTGATTCGCAATGGTTCCGAAAAGACAGGCTGCATCACTGAGCAGCGATCGAAATTGGAACAGATCAAAACAGTTCTGGAGATGTATGTCGAAAGGGCGAATTGTAATTTAAATTTTTAAAAGTTTTTCATGACTTAGGCATGGCCATTTTTCTGGCATAAATCGTAAGGTGCAGATGAAATACCAGGAGCGGTCGAAGTGTAGCAGGCGCGGTTCCGGGGATCTGCCCGCTGAGATGCTCCAAGGACCCTGCCTCCTAGTGATTGTCAAGTGGGGCGGTGAATTGACTAACGCGGGAAAAATTCAAGCTGAAGAGTTGGGCAAGGCGTTTCGATGCCTTTACCCAGGAGGTTAGCATGGCAACTTTAAGTCTGTCGTATATAACGCACATTGTTTCTTTTTTCTGACGTTAAGGGCATTATGGAAGCGACAGCAGAGGATTAGGCTTCCTTCGTTTGCACAGCACCTATCGTCACGATCTGAAGATGTACGCTTCGGAGGAAGGAAGGGTGCAAATGACGGCAGCGGCTTTTGCCAAGGCAATTACCTCATTGGAGTTCGCTGATGCAGGAGTAATTTACATGCTTTTAGGGTCTTCTGGCCTTGGAAGGTCAGTTGCCGCCAATTTTGGTTCAAATGGTGAAGTCGGCGAATACAGATGGTTTGTTAGACGACGACAAAGACGCAAGAATGTATCAAACTAAGGTAAAAGCTTTCCTGCATTCCTTTCTCCAGCAGGACAAAGAATTGACGCCGGAAGACATTGAGAAAGTAATGAACAGAAGAAATAAATGGACCTTGATCATTCTATACGCTGCTCATCAGTTTAGATAAACCCTACAAAGTCTACCACCATACAGAATGCTCTGCGTTTTATACGTAACCCGCGCCGAATGTGTTGCAAAATATACGACATGGTCAAAAAGATGTTCGACATAATTAAGATTCGCAGAAACAAGTCCAAATGCGACACGCTGTACATGGGCGAAACTTGGGATTTAATTGAGCGCCGCTGGGGAAAGCTGGTTAAGGACTTTCGTTATTCAAAAGGAAATATACACGTCTTCGACATATCGAAAATTCCCGATATCTATGATGTAAGAGCACAACGCTGCTTCATGGCTAAACTGCTAAGCTGTATGCCTTACGTTTCAGTGCATAAAATACGATCTGGAGCACAATGTGGGTATTTTATTGGCAATTGAGCACATGGAGGAACTTTACGTTTGCTCCAAGCATATGGCCGACATTGTGGTTTTCCAGGCGAGTTTCGCTAGCCTTCTTTTGTTCACTATTACCTTTGTGTCGTTTTCAGGAGTACGGCATAGCGGCTGAAGAGAAGGTGCTAATTGCAGAGGGGATATGTACTCCATTGATTCGAAAGCTTCGCTCCGACCTGAGCCGATGCATTGACGGTATTGCCGAGGAGGAGAACGCCACGCGATTGGATCCCAGGTGAATTTTTTTCACATTATTTTTTTTGTTTATACCCTGAAGGTTCGACTTACAGCAAAGCGTCAAAAGATATTGCTACACCCCTAAGACACGTAAGAACAAGGCTGTACTTCACCAGTGAAAGCCACATCCATTCCTTAATGAATCTAGTCCAGTTCGGTACTCTATTGGAACCGGTGCTTTTTGCCCACTGACTTACGTTATGTTTATTGTTGGAATTTGCAGCCCTTTGACAAGCAATGGGAAAATGCTCTTAAATTTCTTTCATCTGTTACTGAGTATAACTACATGGCACAGATGGTACTTATGCTTTACGAAGATACGGCTAAAGACCCGCGAGCTGAAGACCGTTTCCATGTGGAATTGCACTTTTCACCGGGCGCCCTACCTTGCATCCAAACGACGCACGTTGCCGGTCTTGGCTACAGGTTGGTTACTTTTCTACCTGACTGCGTAGAATGCATTTTGCTTTGTGCCACTAAGACCCAAGGCAAGCCGAAACAACGTTGACGATACTTTACAAGTGAAGGAGCTAATTAATGCTCTAAATGCCGTAAGCGCTTCAGAGGATACACATCCGAAGAGTGAAAATGGGACGGTAAGAAAAGCGTGGCTTGATACCTTTGGATACGTTCCAACGTATTCATCTCTCGCTAGGCAAAGTCGCCTCGGACGAAAACGCCAACCGCTAATTCAATAGGTGTTGTTTCCATCGGGGTCAAAGACAACAAACCAATTAGTAGGTTGCCTTTCTCCCTTTCCTGAAACTTCGGCTGGCCAGTCTCCTTATATTCTGTCCGCATACAACACTTACGCATTTATGCAAATTTTTAGAGAGCTAATTCAAAAACTATCGTTGGATAGCAGTTTTCAGAGCTTATTACGTGACATTCATTTTATGCAATGTATCAGCCTATGTGTGAAGGTGTCTGTTGCGGCCTTCTCCTGTTGACAGTACCGAAAGTGGATTAATACTTCTTTATTGAGTAAAGGATTGCTATTCCTATTCCATCTTCAGTACAGTCAACGGAAAAAAACCGCAGCAGGCACCTGAGAGCATAAAACCAAGCTCCTGTCCCCAAAGAATTCTTGCGTTTAACGTGCCCTTTTAACGCTTGCTAATTTGACTAAACGCAGACCAACCGCGTATAATTTTGCTAGTATATATTCATCGAGCTTTGAATCATTGTGTTGGTGGAGGATACGGTCATTTTATTTTTTTCCTTTGTTTGCCACTTTGTTTCTTCGTCCATTTCATGTACATACATACAGTAGGCCCTCGTTAAACGCGGTTTTTGGTGCCAGGACTTTCTGCGTAAAGTCAAGTCCCGTGCTCAAAATATGGAATCATTTGTGAACAACTTGCGCGCTTTCTCATGTACACTACAAATAGACATGAAATTTTTTATAATTACTAATATCAATTAGGGCTAAATAAACAGTTTAATGAAGAATATATTAAAGAAAATAGCGACATATGATAATCCCAGAATATATTGGAATGCGAATTACTTTCAGAATACACCTTTTTAGCTGTAAGCAAAGTATACCGGCCTTTATTGTTACGGTATTGCTCCGTTATTTCAATAAAAACAAAGTTTGTACGAAGCTAAGGACAACACCGTAACAAAAACTGCATACTCCACAAGAACTACTACAATCCCGTACAAAGAAGCTCATTTCAACGCTGTAAGCGAAAGGTAGAAGCGCTGAACCTCAGCTGACACCATTGATTCTTGTTCGCCTTTAACAACAATCATTGCCTGTGCAATGCCTTCACGTTAGCTAATGTTGGTGAGGTAGAAGATCTTTTCGACTCTACATCCCACTTCAGCGCATGGCATGCCGCTATTCAAAAGATCCAAGATCTTTATTTTCTCTTAGAGAAATAACACTTTAGGGTCCCCCTCTTTGCGTGTGAAGAATTGCTTCGATCACTCACGTCCTTTCTGTCGGTCATCTTTTACAAATAACTAAAGAAAATGAACAAATGGGTTAATTTTGCTATTAGTGATATACTGAACTACTCACGCGCTTTTAGAACACGTTCTTATTGCCTGTGATAGCCTGCCAATGGCGGGCTACAACTGCCAATAGTCTAACACAGTGTTTCTCAAGGCCAGGATTGTCAGGGCTCCCCTGTTAAGGTTTCCGAGCGTTTGGGCCCTCCAATTCTGATTAGTTGGTTTCAAGCGCGCTGATTGGCTGGATGGGAAAACGGAGGGTAGCCGGGACGTCATAATGTAGGCACTGCACAAAGTTCGGCGGCGAAAGCGTTTCCCGGACAGTGTGTCGAACACTTACTTTTTCGCCTCCGAGTCGGCTGCCCCCTCCTCCCGGTCCTCCTTTCCAGTCAATCAGAATTGCGGGGAGCAACAGCATGCAGCTTTCTCTTGGGCGGGAGAGAGTACCTGACGCGCAGGTCCAAAGGGTATGCACTTCAACAGGATCGCCCAGGTGGGGCATGTGCCCCCCACAGCTCCAAAAGGCTCCCTTGGCGATTTGGGCCCCCTGGACGTCAAAAGAGCCCTCCGGTGAAGCACATGTTCCACTGTGAGAATCACTGGTCTAACATAAATGCTGTTCAACCAATCAGACATCCTGTCTTCAGGCAAAGGCTGCTGAGTGAGTTGAAGAGCTATTGCGTCGCAGCTGTTTTATTAGTAACTAATCGGAGCACTTCACAGTACACTGAGGTCAACACATTCCTTACGACTGCATGCGAAACTACGGTGGCGCTGAGAGAAATGCTCTTCTTAAGAGTCAACCCTTCAATGAAACTGTCGTCCGTTGTCTTCTCAGATCTATTACTATGTCTTCCTCAGCTTCATCACTAATCCTTGCTGGATCGTTGTTTAGCATCCTTGCAACGGGGCTTTCGCTGACATGTCCTCTTGGACGTGGTAACATCTTATTGCCTATGTCTGTTACGTATCAGGCATTGCAAGCACTTTCTATTCGTCAAACAATGCTAGTTTACTATATGGTGGTATCGTGGTTTTAGTATTCCTCACAATAGATTAATGGACACACAGTAGAAGTGACATCTGAGTAGATCCGAGAATTTAGTATTCACTGTTCATTAATGACTGAGACTTGAGGAAGAACGCAAGTAACGGGAACTTTCCTGCTACTGTTAGGCGTAAAGGCTCTGCAGATTTTGCCAATGTTCACTCAACCCTTGGCTAAAGATAAATTGCCGCACAAAACCGTTCGACGTAGCGAACCTTAATAAGGCGCCTTATGTTCATTATGAACTAGGTCGGTAAAGCGAGAATTGTTATAATAAATCAGAACAAGCGATACAGGTTAATTCTTTGACCAGTTGTCAAACTTTTATAATACCCTGTCAACGATGACACTTTGCCTTTGATCTGTTATGGCTCACGAAGGTAGCAGATATGCTCCGAAGACTATCAAGGTCCACCTGTTTCCTTTCGAGGGAGAAAGTTAAGGCACTTGTTCACAAAAGGCTACCCCTTATGCTGTCTCTTAATTAAACACAATGAACAATGAAGAGCGAATGTTAGAACGGCGTTCGAACAAGTCATCCGTGTAATACAGGTTCATAATCACGAACAGAATGAAGAACTAAGACAGAGTTCCTATTTTTGCGCCTTTCTTAGGCTTGGTAGGTGTTGTGGTATTCAGAGTTGAATCGAAAACTGTAGCAACAGAAAGAACCACAAAATTAACATTCTTTTACTAAGCGCACTGAACAGCGAACGAAAGAAAACACAACCAGCTACAGCGAACGATAGCAAAGAGAAAGTGGGCAGGAGCAGCTGGGTAGCGAACGGCGTGCCACACAGTTGGCAATCCGCTAAACATGAGTTATTCTGACACGCGTACTTGATACGCTCATATTGACGTGCCAGTTTGCATTCCTCAACAGTAGGTTATAATTGTGATGTGTGGTCTGTCATTTTGCTCAAACAAACCGAAGGCACCTATTTGCACAACACTTTCCATATTCATAATTAACTTTGAAGTCTCTGTCCCAGTTAATAGAAGGATTATGGCACACCAAAGCGCCTCTAGTTTTTTATAGGGTAACATGATCCCATAACATATGGTTTTCAGTGGGAGGATGAGAGAACATTCAGACAAAGAAGCAGCAATCAACAACTTAAGACCGCTGATGACGGGTCTCGAATGACCTGAAAGCTCCGGAGTCTTTTTATGTACAAAACAAACGGGACGTAACCGTAATAAATTTCTTCATTATGAAAACATATTGTCCCGTACCAAGAAACCAAGTTTTCAAAGAAGCAGAGGCATCAAATTCAGATGAAACCTCAACTGTTCTGATCAGTAAAACCCTTTACCCCTTCATCCGTATCTTGCTCATAAAGACAACTACAGGCAACCAGATGTTGCGTGTATTTAATTAACTTCTGCTGGTTACGGAAGCAGAAGCGTTCCGAAAGCTTTGAGACAATTATCTATTGTCACCTAAGCATAAACTTCTTCTCTCAGCGTTTTCAATCTTCAACAATTAAAACCCAGGTCATTTAGCAGCTGTCAGTTTTGAGCAAACGACTATCTTGGATGAACATAATGGGGTAACGGTTCTGACATCGATCTGCACTTTTCACTAATAGAAGTGCTTAAACTATAGTGTAAAAAATGCATTTTTTCTACTTAAAATTATTGCACACTAAACGACATTTCAACTTCAATAGACTAAGCTGTGCTGTTACCCTTTTCAATCTTTGCTGTTGCTAACGGATTTCGTGATCATCAAACAGGCAGTAAGCTCGGGTAAATTTAAAATTTCGGTGCATTAAGCGATCTTACAGTGTTTCTTCAGAAAACGTATGCAGCTTTTTTGAGACAGTCAATATTCAAGCTTAACTGCTTCTATGGATAAGGAATTTTATTACTATTCATAAGCCATTATGACTTAAGAAACTGACTTACAATAGTATAAGGTACCCAAGCCTAATTTTGGGAAATGAGAAACTAAAAGCATCAGGTGAGTGATAGCTCATCATAGTAACGGGAGGTATTAGCATTATGCGCAGGGTTGAAAAGACATAATAGAAAAAACCATTTTCTCAGGTCACATGATGGAATTCTACCACTACATACGCAAAAAATGACACTGCGCTGCTATTATGTTCAGCAGCGATTCGTCGATGTCTGCTAAAAATTAAGTCATTCTTTCTAAAGACAAACCGCGTTGAGTCAAATCCGCGGATAACGAGGGCCTACTGTATATATATATATATATATATATATGAATTTGTTTTATTATTTTGGTTTTGAGTTTTTGTGCACGCATAATTTATGTGAACTTTCAGCAACTCAAGAGCTCGCACTTCACTCTCCTACCAGGAGTTCTTCGCCTGAACCTCCAAGTTCAGTGGCGAGCCTTCAACCTGACCAATCGAGCTCGAATCGTAAGTTGCACAAAACCGTCAGCTCTCCGGAATGCAGTACCGCTTCTTTGTGCACGGCTGCTGAATGCTCTTTAGGTGGGATATTTTTGTTAACCGACTGTCGAAGTTGTTATGCACGAAATGAGTTTATGCGTAAAAAATATTTGCATACGCGTTCTTTTTCTCCTTCCATGATTTGTTGTGCGCAAAGGTAAGGTGACTATGCGCTTCTGGTGCGTTGCGCAGTGCTTCTAGCATCTTTCGCTACTATCCTACTTTAGTCTGCTTTAACACTGCTGACCTTATTTACTCCTTAAAGATTGACTTTCACACTCTCATTTAAATTACAGGTCGACTGTCAGCATTGAGCCCTTAGGATTCTGAAGCTGCAAACTAATTCTTGGAAAATTAGTAGCTCGTTGTTGTTCTTTGCTCGCAAAGCTGTGCGAGTAAAGGATTTCTCTTTATACGAAGTTCTGATATAACATTTGTATTTCTGTTTTGACTACTTTGTATCCCCTTTCTGCAAGTGGAATGGTATTATCTAACTGCTCTTTGCTCATTGAAGCGGAATCTAAGCAGTACGCTTGCGTAAGCTTTTGGCAATACTTCGCTTTTCCTTCTGTTCTTGCTTCCTGTAGAAGCGGTGTGGGAAAAATGCTTTGTTTCCTTGCTGCCCTGTTTTTATTCACGTTTCAGGTTGGTTGATTGATTTTAGTTGTCTGCATAATCCTACTGCGTTGTAATGTTCAAGTGGTTTGCTGCTTTTGGTTCTCTCTTGGTAAATATTGTTTAGGTCGGAAAACAGAAGGCGACGAGCAACCTAACTACTACCTGAACATTGTGGCCGTAGAAGAACCTCTCGGCGGTGGGTTATTATGACATTATTAACACATCTTTAATATGTATATATATACATATATATGCAAAGGTTTTGCTATGGAATTCCTCAGTAGTATTTGCACTGGTCCATAAGCAGTTTTAAATTTTCTAGCTCGCCAATATCGCCAGAATCATCCAGGTTTCCGACGTCAGGCCGTGAAGTATCTTCGCCGTAGGACATTATATAATTAAGTAATTAGCATACCAATACAAGAATGCATTGTTTCAGAGCAAGACGCCAAGTTAATAAGTACTGCAGTTATAAGTGGATCTTTTTCTGGCAGTCGTGATGGTAACCATTTGTAAGATCAACTTTTAATGTTCTGTACATGATGTGTCTTAAAGCCACGCCCGCTTTAATGAGCACTGCGGTCATATCCAGGGGTTCCAGTGCTCCAGACCTTCGGAAAACGGCACAAAGTGGTTCAGAAGGAGAACGATCCAGTTACCAAGGTAAGCCACCTGTGATTGCGCTTTTTAAAACCTATTGGGTTTACGCATATCAAAACGATGTCTATTGTTCCATTCAAGTTATAAACATGAATTGTTTTTGTAGATATCACCTTTATGGTGCCTCCCTTGCGGTCCCTGGAAACTTTGCATAATCAGCTGTCACTGAATCAGATTGATCGCTTCTTTCAACGAATAGTAATACAGAATAGATTGGGCGACGATTACAGCGACAGTACTTCGCGGAATACGAAAGTTACACAATCTTTATAGAACGTGCGACGGTTGCAGTCGTTTACATTGGGCACTCATTTCGGCGTAGATATCTCAAGGATCAAATTCCATGAAAAACAAAATGATGAGTTGCAATTGAAATCGCACGCGTTTGCTTTATCTCACAGTTGTCAGTTACTATTTACCTCTTTTGTCCAATGCAAAGGTTTTATCCAACGCTCCTCTGTTCAGCGCTATCTTAATTACGTGCCGTGAATTGCCTGTCACTTTTGTAAACATAAACTTTATCGTACTGAGAAATACTGAATAGCTTTGAATGAATTTATATGCCGGTTATCTTGTTTGTTTACAAGAATGTTGCTGTCCTGTCCGCTTACTTTCAATTTCTCCCCGCGCATGCAAAGAGATATGGACAGCTGCACTGCGTACACTACACCTAACGTACTACAGACTCGGTTGTTCGAACCTCGATTAATCGTACTGATCATGGAGGGCAGGTTTCTAAAATTCATATAAATGTGGCAACAATAATAGAGATTTATTTTCCATGGAAGAAGCTTCGGAACACAATTAGTTTGAACAAATCAAGTCTACCCTTAAAAGTTTACGAACCCGTTAGCTACGTATTCAAATTTATGTAAACTCTTAAGGAAACTGCGACTAGTTTTCGACAGTTTTCATTTGCTGAAATCGTTCTTGCTTTTTATCGATCCTTCTAGATGCCGAATTTGCTTCGGACTTCCACGTAGGGATCGCTGTCTGAAACACTGCGAGCTGTAATTGCTTTCCGCACTTCGGTTATTTTTGTTTTTCTGCCTTTGTTGTTTTGAAATAATAACCGAAGTTATCGGCATTTTAAGCCTGACGTTGCGTGCTACTAATAACTCATGCACGAAGCAGCAACTGGAACTGTAGTGGTGTTTTCTTCAATTTAGTTTTTTGTAATCTTTTATTTTCAGAAAATATCAGTGTTTGAAAATAGTGCAGTAAATCTCGTATAGGCGATTCGTTGCCTCGCGGCAATGGGGATCCGCAATTTCAACTCTGAACCATTGGTTCTGGTATTCAGCTTATGTCACGTTCAGTCGTTACTTTGTGTATAAAATAATTGGCTCGGCAAAACTTTACCCCAACGATGGGAAAAGAGGAACAATAAGGGCGATTGGAAAGGGCGTAAAGGGCTAAGAGGTGGTATCGCCGTAACAAGGGTCACCATGAAAAATTGGTGGGGAAAAACGGGACCCGCCGCCCCCCCCCCCATGGAAAGATTTCCAGCCTATTTTCGTGCCGTTGGCTGACATGGTTTATTCCGGCGGGGTAGTGGCAGCCTGGCGGATGATATCGTACATGGCCTTGTGCGTCACTGCTTTACCCAACGAAAGTCTTCGCGAAATACAGCAGGCCAGTTGAAAAGTATGCCATCAATTAACAACAATATATTTCATAGGCTTCCTGGTGGCCCGCAGCTTCTGCAAGGGAGTACTTGAAAGCAACAGCTGAAGGACAAGCTCCATAAACAAATTTTTCCATTGCCAGATTGTGCTTGAGCAATAACATATCAACAAAACAATATCTTGGGAAGGCTTCCTGGTGGTTCGCATATCGTATATAATTTTCTATAGACGGAAGCATTGACGGCGCAGCTTTGCGTACGGTGCTTCCCATTTCCCGATTGTGCTTGAGAAATAACACGCAAGCACAAAAATATCATCAGAAGGCTTCCTGGTTACCCGCATCTTCTGTACACTAATATCGTTAGAATCAGTCACCGACTGGAACGTTCCGCATGCAGACCGATTGTGCTTGAGCAATAGCAAAAAGCCCAACGGCAATAGTTCAGGGTCTTCTTTGTGCCCACAGCCGTTGCCTAATATCTTCCAAGCACAGCACAGCACAGTTTATTTACAGATACATCAAACAGGCCAAACCTGTGAAGCAAAGGCCCAACTGTGATCCAAGCACAGCTGACGTAAATATCTTGCAGAGACCGTTTGCCACTGTCCTAATGTGCTTCAGCGACGAAATCCAATTCAACAATATCGTAAATTTGAAAACGAGACGTCTAGTAGCGGGCATGTAGTTTTTCAACAGAGATGATATCATATGGTAAGCCCGTGTGCTAGTAGACGATCAGAGAAATTTCGTAAACTGTACAGCATGGTATTTTCTGCTGCCCAATAATATCGTGCGAAGGCTTTCCGAAGGGTCATAGCTTATGCAGAATAACAGCCTCAGCGAACCACCAGCAAAAACAGCCAACAGATTTTCCCACTGCTTCGTTGCGCTTGAGATTGTTAGGCAAATGAAATCCTGTAATCACACCATTCGCTATGCTGCATTTATATTTCAACGGATTCCACCATGACGGAAGATAATTCAGTAATGCCGTCTAAAAATAAAAGAACAATATTTAATGTGAACTACTCGTACAAATCGACGTATCTGTCCAAGAGTCAACGTGCCGAAGCCCAAAGTTATGACCTCCTAATACTACGGAAAGCAAACATGACCATTTAATTGAATGTCGTTACGAACAGCAAATACCTCTCATTTCACAAAGCACCCAACCGGAGTTAACAATGAGAACCCGAACGAAGTGTATGCAGATAAGCAATACGAAGTGGAGAGTCGCTAATTCGAAGCCTGGCCTCTACAATTGAGTTCTTTGAACACTGTTGTATAAAAGAATGTTAAATACCTAATTACTCTTTATAATAAAACGGAAAATGATGTGCAGCTGCAACAATCAGATATTCTAATGCTCTGTTTCTCTTCATACGCGCCTTTACTTAAGAAAGCGCGACAAGGACAGAAAGGGCATAACATCTACAAAACAAAGCATTGGGTTACTAGTTAGTGTGCTAAGCAGAACGAACGAAAAAATTCTAGGAAAATAATATGCACAGCGACCTGAGAGTAAAACAAAAAGCTGCATGCGCTACTTTAACAGCGTTTAGAAGGTACTATTAAGCATTCATACCATTACTTCAGGTTAGCTTCCACTTTCGCGAGAGCTTCTTTAGCTTTAGTTATTCAAACGCAAGACAAGAATGCATACAACCGCCCACCACCAACAACGTCGCGAAAATGACATTGGTCATAAGTATCTACAGGAATGTCTTATAGTGCCCGCAGGTAGGCGATACAGACACGTCAGCCACTGCTCTGAGCATCATTTTAGCGGATAGTTTAAAGTTTAGTTAAACTAAAACTTTTAACCCGTAAAAACAAACCGTACTTTTTGACTCATTTTTAGCATTACTATTCTTCTTTTAATTTCTTTTCTACCTATCTTTCTGCGGTGTTTGAAATTTATCCATGCAAAAGAAAGTATAATTTTCAAAGTAGGTAGGAATTAAAAATTTCAAAGCCACACCAAAAATTGTCTCTTATACGTTTTCCTATTCGTAAGCGTCCGTACGTGCAGCCATCGCAATTGGTTAATAATGCTCAAGTACAATTAGCCTGTGGATCATTATTGTACAGTAATAGATTGTGCGTTGTCATTGTTCGTTCGGAATTTTTGGTTGCTTGTGATTTTGCTGTTTCGCTTAAGGTTTAGACGGTATTCAGTACAGCGGAAACAAGAACAGCGGGGAGGAAAAGATTTTCTGGACAGCATCAGTTCGTGGATATTCCAATGCGCTGCGCGCGACAATTCGGCCGTGCACCATCGTTTGCAGAATGATACTCGGCTCACTGTTAACATTATCAAAACTTCATGCATTGCCGACTTATTGGTAACGTTTGGCAGTGGCGATCGGTTTGTTCATGGGCCTGTCTGCATCACGAAAAAATGTCTCGTGCTCACGTAATTGTAAGTTGTCCATCCACTTGGAAGTTGTGCCTGCAGTCCTGCAGATCACGCTAGAGCCGGGAAATGCCCCACGTCGTTTGTGCTAGAAGTTGGAGCAGAGCTAAATCGACTGACTTTCCAAAAAGTTGTTCAGGCTTGTAGGACAAAGACTACACTTTGTTCCAATACGAATGATCGGTAGTGGCAATTATTTGCAACGAATGCGGAAGTATTTTGATAAAAGCGATGTGTTTTGACATGTACCTTCTGGTGAAAGGAGCATTAGAACTTTCAACGTTACCAGGTGGGAGAACAACCACGAAACCTGTCAGGAAGCTTTCAGCAATAAGCTCTTTGTGTATGGTCAGTCACTGATTTGGGAAATGGTTGTGGCGTCTAAAGATTTTGGTTTAGTGATGTGTACGCCTCTAGCAAATTTTTTTATTGTATGATTAGTTCTCTAGCTGGCTTTCTTGATGGTCTACCACATTTCGTCGAATGTGTTTGTCTCACAAGAAGAACATGCTGCACAACATCTGGAACCACCGAGTCTTCCTTTCGGCGAGTAATGTGCACTTCAACCTCAGTAATTATGGTTAGCTGGATTGAAGCGGAATTTTAGAAAATAGAAGAGATACTGCTGATGGGACAAAATTAGTCCTTTCAACGGCACAAATATGATTCCTACTGATGAGCTACCTAAACGATATTTTCATACGAAGATTTCACTTGAAGTCAAAGAATGATATCTGTGCTACATCACTCCAGCGAATGTGCATAGTTCATATTAGTGAGATGATATTTTCAAAAGCAAGCGATTCACCGTAGCATTACAAATCTCGGTCATACCGAGGTGCATTTGAAGCAGTCTATGTAACCTGAAATCCTAGCCGGATAAGCTGAGCAAGGCACTGAAAAGAATTACATCTACTGGCAATGGATTACTGCATTGCTGTTTGTTTCATTCGCCTTCTTTTGATGATATTTTGAAGATGTCTTCTGACTCCTGAAATTGCTTGACAAGTTCACCAATTTGTCCTGTACTGAACATGTCTCTCATAGACAACCAGAAAAGATATTTCTACGCGAAGATATACAGATGGTGTGGCATTAGATCTTGTTACAAACGTCAAGGTATCGTCGAAAGGATATTTTTTATTGTGCCGGCATGCCTAAGCGTTGTGGAAATATCAGCACTTTTCCGATTACTGCTGAGGCAGCACACAAGAGTTATCTTTAAAAATACGTCCTGCGATGGACTCGCCGGTGGTGTGTGCACGAAGTGTTCTAATGCGAGAAGATATTCACAACGACCGTTTGATTTGACCAACGGTCAGCGCTGCACGTCGGCAACCTTCAGTGCGCAACAATTTTCAATGGGCCAATCACGAATATTTCAAGGGGGATAATTTTATTATAACCAATTTGGAAGCTACCAAAGTGAGTTTCAGGTTACAGAGACCTCACCAAATCTTATACTTGACCTGTTCATCTTATTAATGAACGTAATGATGATACCATGCGTCAATAGACTCAAGCTCTTTGGCTCAAGTAGACTGTGCCCCAGCTAGCGCATGCTGGAGCCTCAAAAGATATTCCTTCCGCAAAGCGTCCATGCGTAGTGGTTGGTTTGGTATTTGTCTGAAGGAAATCTTGAAAAAGATATTTCATTTCTTCAAGAATATCAAACGATATTGTTACGTCATTCGCCGGGATGACGTCTAGTGTACCTGCACCGCAGGTTTTGATTACGGTCTGACTCGTGCCGTGTCATGTAGTCTCTCGGTGTGTGACTGTTTTAATGGGAGAAGAAATTCACAAGGACTGTTTGATTTGACCAACGGTCAGCCCCATATGTCGGCAACCTTCAGTGCGCAACAATTTTCAATGGGCCGATCACGAATATTTCAAGGGGGAGAATTTTATTATAACCACTTTGGAAGCTACCAAAGTGAGTTTCCGGTTGCAGAGATTTCACCAAATCTTATGCTTGGCCTGTTCATCTTGCTTTGAATGACCTTATACGGTCTGACTCGTGTCGTGTCATCTAGTCTCTCGTTGTGTGACGGTTCGTGAGCTGTAGCGTGTTATTTGGACGCAGTAAACTCTTATTCTAAACGGCTGCTCTCTGCTGACGGTAACTGTGGTAGTTTCACAGTCCCCCCTTGAGCGTTGGGTGTTTGAATCTACGCCACATTATACAGTCCACTTTTAAAATTCGGAGCGACAGATATGAAAATGGTAATGCTCAGGCTACAAAAAGTAACAAATGTTCTGCATCTGAATTCTGTTGGAAAGAACAAACAGTTGCATATGGAGTAAGCAAGAAGAATCCTTGGTTTATAAAATATATAGGAATCATCGGAAGAGAGCGTCTCATGAAAGAAGAAAATTTTTAATGGGCACTTAACAATTGTTCGCTTTGTTAAAGTCTTCATCGTTACTTTGATGTGCTCCCTGCTGACTAGCACGGTTAATTGCAATAGGCCTTCGGTATCCCCTGAATTACTTCAGTGCGGTTTGTCCCTGCGGGGAACAGTGTCACCACTTTGGATGGAAACCAACGAATGGCTACTGAATATGTTAATCTGCACAATCATTAGTTTCGTGATGGAATGAAATGAGAACGATAGTTTTGACTGGCAAGAGCAAAGCGTCAATGAAAGAGAGTATAACGAATGAGTTTTTTTTTCTGTGTAAAACTACGACATGTGCGCATATGTGTTGCATATTTTATTTGTGCTAGGCTGTTAAGCGAAAGCAGTGCTTACCTAATTGATAAAATGCTGCTTTGTTGCTTTCTCGTATTAATAAACGCTTACGCTTATGTTGGTTCAATCCGTAGTGAACGTGGGCAGACATGTTTCTGCTATTATTCCCTCAGAAGTCGAGACTTAAAAATGCTTAATATTGATATAATACGACCCATTCCAATTAACGCGAAAAAGACTGCGCAAGCAACGGTCGGTACTTAAAGATGCACGAAAATTCACGATCCTCATAAGACAACCCGCTCCTGTTGTCACTGACGACGGAACAAGTATGTTTCCAAAGGTCTTCACATTCTCATACGTTCAATATTTCTGCTTTGCTATCTCTGTTGATAAGCTGCCCTGTCTAACTTTTTATGTTATAGTAATCTAGAGATTATACCAAAGTATTGTTAGAGAACTGTGAATTGTTGACGTCATAAAGGATCACTGTAAATTAGGAGAAGTACACAGATAGCCTAAAGTGTAATTGTTCGCACCACTAATAAGCTAATCAAATTTTGACGATACTGAAATAGTCCAAGAGTACAGACGAACTCTTTATCCAAAAAATAGCAGTAGGTAGCAAGAGAAGAGGGCTGACAGCAAGATCTACATAATATACTCACTATGCTGGTTGTACCTGTCGCAACGGTACCTTGCGGAGTTGTAAGCCGCATGCTAGCAATGCATGTTTACGTCAGACCCGGAAACAGAAAACGTTGCTCAAAGAAAACTGCTGCTGTCAGGGTTCGAATCCATCAAAATTTTGATTTTCAAAATTTAAGCAGCTCACTGTGCTGAGCTTCGTAAAGTTTCCGTTTCAGCGTTTCGTTCCATGGGAGTTTACTTTTCGGAAATTGATACTTCGGAGCGTTTTATTTAGGATTCTGCTGTTCGTATTATGACTGAATCGTATTCGGCAACGTGACACTAGTGTGAATGGAGCAGAACCGCTCTTGATCCGGACGGACTATGAAGTCCAGAAGTCTGGTGGGCCAGTATAGTGAGCAAAGATCAGATAAGAAAGGCAATCTTCACTGTTCGAGTTTTTATGACGACATTGCTCACTGCCTTATCTGTTATAAAGAAGTCAGTATTACAGTAAACATTAAACGGCTGAAATCTTGAAATCGTTCGCTGTTATCATTCTCTTCGCCATTGCTTTCCGAAGTGAAATAGAAAGTAGAACTGACGCTAACGTTCATGGCAACCCTGAAGCTGATGAACAAGCTATACGACTTCACGTAGGAAAATTTTCGAGGTGAAATTAAGCAACCTCTGCTGCCGATAAAGCACGGTGCTAAATCTGTTGTTGTATTAAAAGTCTGTTCTAATCTGCTGTTAAAATAAGCAGCTCGCTTTGTCCAGCAACTGAAGTGTTTGGCAAGCAGTTGTTTGTCCTTTTAGCCGCAATGCTAATAGACATTGAAAGTAGACAAGCCGCATTATGAGAGCATCAATAGTAAAACATTTATGTTAGCAATTGATCAAGGCATTGGTGTAGCACAAACAAGGAAAAAATATGTATCCATTTCAATAATCTGTATATCAAAGCCTGTCTGATAAAGTCATGCCCAAACTGTGACTTATAAATCGATTTATTCGATGCATCTGAACATCAATTGTACAACGGTTTTTTAAAGCACGATTGCTTTTTCTATGGACACGCAAGTAGAATTACTATGGTTGAAATACTTTTTATGACTGACAAAGCAACATACAAGTACGCTAAGGTTGACCGCTTCCAATTCTCAAGAATCGCTTAGGCCACGGTAGGGATTAACCCAAGAACGATGTTTCTCCTTGACTGTTCCCTGCCATTCCAGAAGGGTACATACTTGCATTGCAAAATGTTAGCCTGTCTTCTCTGTAGCTGTACGCATGGAAGCTGCCAAGGTAAACAGAGATGTGATTAGCTTCCAGAGAATTTAGCGTAAATATTTCTGCGCTGTGATTAACGCCTACGTTATGCTCTGGAACGCAGTTAGGCGGGGAATTTTATTTTATTAAAGAGATGCTCCCATTAGCTGTGGCTGAAAGTGAATTTTTGTAATAATACTTTTCATTATTCATTACAGTGCTGGTCTTTTTACCACAGCTACTAAATGGCCTCAAAATTCTTTTGCAGAACGTAATAAATGAGTGCATGGGCAGAGTCTGTTCAAGAAAACTTAGCGACGCAAAACTAGGCATTAAACGAAAGAATAGTGGCCGCGCTGAACGTGCCCATAAGTGAAATAGTGCATAGATGAATGCGTAGCCGGCAAGCATGTTATTAGTTTGATTGAGAAGTAAATTGCTGATTCCATGATACAAAATGGATAAGTTGTCACAAGCTCTTTCTTTCCCCTGAACAGTGAAAGAAACAGCTTTTAGCTGCTTTGCTGTCATCTGTCACTTCCATTAATAGAGTCAGATACAGCATGCCAACTGCGAAATCGTTAAACGTTAACGGAGCAATACGGAATACTGAAAACGCATCTGAACCCATATACGACTTGGGAATATGCAAAGTGAATTCAGCGTTCAAGTAATTTATAGAGGTTACTTAAAGCCCTGATTACACTGTCTAAGGAAGCTAGTGCGTCTTAAACGGAATCACTTTCATATGCCGAAAAGTAATACGCATTGCGGCATGAGAAATAAAAGTAAGCTTTGCTCCATTGATGGTTATGTGATTATGCGCGAATTGGCGATCCATGTGGCGATGCTGACGCAGACCATGTTTCTGTGAGTAGCTCTTGCATAGAAAATGAAGCTCCTTCTGACTGTGAGTAGCTGGAACATAGGTTCTCAAAGTAGACTATATCGCCCCCCGGGGAGCGCTGGGAACCCAGTGCGGGGGCGTTGAGAATCACGTAAGAGCAACTCAAGCACAATTGTTCCGATCGCATGAGGTCTATCACGGAGACTGGCATAAGAGTGCCGGCTGTTCACGTAGGCGATAGCGCATCTTTACATCATATCATTTCTGTTCATGTTCAAGAAATACTAGTGATGCAAAGCGCTATCGGTCTCAGAATGGTTGAATTCGGTTGCAAATTATCAAAGTCATGTTCTGAAAATTTCATTTCCTGTAAGCTGAATTTTATTACAGTGAAACCTCCCTAATCCGAACCTCCCTAATCCGAATCCCTCTCTAATCCGAATTCGTGGAAGAGAACAATAGAACGACAGTACACAATAAAGATAATTAGGCTACTTGTGCGAAACGCACAGTCATTTGGCGGAAACGGCTATAAGGGCAGCAAACAACTAGCCAATGGTCCTTCCGCTATATGCTAACATAGGCACAGTCCAGCCACGGCTTTGGCGAGCCAAACTGGACCAATAGGTTGGCTACAACAATTCACCTCGTGACATAAGCTTCCACAAATAAACGGAAATATGCAACATAGCAGTCTATATTGACATCGGATAGAGCTAGTCATATGTATATCAATACGCTGCGGAAGGACCGTTAATCTAATTGCAGGATATGAACAAAAATAGAATCGTGTTATGTGAAGGTAGGGCTACCACCGCATTATACGTGAAGAGACCGTATTTAAGGAGAGCAATACGGGAGTCATTATCACTGTGTTCTGGTGTGTTCTACGGTTGTGCAGTTGTCCAAATGTATAAAATGGAGCACATTACGCTCATGATAGAGAAGAAGGCGGAGATTATCAAAGCATTGAGGAGTGGAGTGACCGGCCGAAGAACAGGAAGAATGCGATGGACGGCGCTATTTATGCTTAAAAAGCGTTCGTGACTTAGCCGCTAGCAAACGTCAAAGCCTGTTGAAACAGATGCTAACAACTAACTACAAAGAATAAATTTAGACTTCTTGGATTTATATTACACAGGTAGAAAGGATGGACACTGTCGCGCAACCCAGGAAACAAAGGTTACAATGGCCTAGAAATCGCACATTAATCGGGAGCTAACTTAATTTTTTTTCGATTCAGCAGAACTGGCCAGCATTTACGAATATGGGAAAATAGGCTCATGGAAACTATTTCGCATGCCGCTTCGCGGTACAGCGTCCACACCATATAATAAACACGTTTCCGCTGGTCAATTGTTTTCCCGAATCAGACAGACTCGCCGCCCTCGTTAAGTTATTCACCGCTTACAGAGACTGAAATCGCGCTGTAGACACCAGGAAAGTGCATCTAAGATTGCATTACCTGCTTTTCTGTGGCCTACTGTAAGCCTCCTCCATAATCCGAATTCTTCTATAATCCGAACTACCCCCGCCCCGACGTGTTCGGATTAGGGAGGTTTCACTGTACTATATTTGGCATTGGCCTATACAGCCAGTAAGAAGCGTATAGTTCTTTGTTTAACGCAAATTGGCTCATGACTTGTTCGTGTGCGAAATTGCATAACTTACCGAGACGGGGTTGGCGACGGGAACGGCTTTAGCTTCTGCTTCATTATGGAATGCAACAGCAAAGAGGATGAGAAGAGCGAATACTTTCATCATTTTCGTTTTTGAATGTGATCTTTCTATCATGTCTGGTGAATTTATACTGACAGAGACAGTGAGAGCGGAAAGCTGAACATACCGAATTTGTCAAACTTTTTTTGTGTCCGTTTGCGTAGTGCGCATAGCAGTCCGGCAAAAAATTGTTACGGATATCAAGTGGTGTTTACACAACAGTGTCCTCAATGATTTTTTACCGCGAAACGACTACGATTCATTTGTTCAAAACTTACCTGTCTTTAAAACTGCTGCAGTTTTAACACGTTGAAAATGGGTAAACATAAGCTGTGTAACTTTTGAGGACCGAAAGTCGGTTTGGTCTATTCATTCATCATATATCAACGGTAAAATTCCTGATCGCAGAGCTTGTAGAACCACTAGTTTCTGAGGCGTCAGCATGTCGCGTTGCAAAATGTTCAACTCGCTAAATTGTGGCAGGTAGCAGCGCGATGTATGAAAATGTCGTGACTCAAACTTCAGGTGGATTATTTAAGGTGAAATTCTATTTTTAAAAGACACCATTTAGGTATAGATTAATGCGTTTATGATCAATGAATTTTGCAGTCAGGTCTTCAGAGCCAGACATTTCTGCTAGTCTTGCAGACAAATTTGTACTTTACCTTTTGCAAAGTATGTCTTGCAGTGGTTGTTGCAAATGATCTCTTCCTTTTCTACCTACTGATACTTTCATTAATCCGTGCCCATGTTATAACACGAGTTCTTTTGTTCACTGGCAACTCTTCACTGCAGTGAAAATTTGATCACTGAACAAGTTGTACAGAAGATAGTTTGCACAATTACAAGATTTCGACTGAACCCACGAGTTTTCAGAATGCTTATGTTTTCACGGTGACTCGTCACGGGGCGTGTAATTCTGGATGTCTTATAGGCGTTCTTCATGCGACATTGTTTGTGGCAGTTCCATTAGATAGTGATATTAACAGCAAGGCGATACACAAGGGGCTGATACCCGGTACTAGGGGCGCTGACAGATTCCATAGTGGCGGTGGACGCCAAAAGGGGCAGTTGGGAGCCGGTAAGGCGCTCAGGGGAAAGGTGAGCGACTATGGGACTGAGGGGCTGGGGAGAGGTGGGTCAGTACGACCGCCAACGTGCGCCTTGAGGCGCAGCTGGACTGCGTTCGCAGGCGTTGCAAGGGTGCTGAATTGAACTCTGCGTCGCTGAAGCACATCTTCTATTAGTCACTCTGCTGAGCCGCGGATGTTTGGTCAAATATGCAGCAATACTTGTAATAGCGATGGTAAATGACGCGCTTTTTATTTGAGTTGCTCTTTTCGCTAAGAGTAGGTGCCTTTCTGGGTCTCCAATAAAAGCAGATGTCTTTCTGGGACTCCCTTTCCAGCAAACACTACTCACTCTTCATTTCTGCTGTATAAATATCCGCGCGTTCTCTCCATCGCTTCCAAGAATAGCACAAGACTATGGTTAGTTCTGGCCACAAAAGCAAATCGTGTCTTCGTTGTCTATAGTCTGTTGTAAAAAGGCTGCTAATCTCCCTCCCTTCGCCATCGTTAGTCAGGCATTGTTTTAGCGTCGTTGCTGATCTCGTAACAAAGAAGCGCAACTGCTTACAAATACTCAATCAAGAGGATCTACAGCTTCAATTGACGGCAATGAAGCCGAACATAGAGAACCTACTTCGCTCGCATGTGCGCCATAGAGCCACTCTCTGTTAACATTGCTTTTGACTGACGTGAGGTAGTAAAGTAAAGCAAACTGGTAGAGCTCTGTCATAAACGTGCAGCTAACGAAACCGAAAATAACGTGAAAACAGAGGCGGATACCAAGCTGACATGAGTGTCGCCGAAAAAATCCGCCCCTTCACCCTTCCATCTTTTTCTCCTATTCACTGCGAGAGCATTTGGAACATTTATGCGCAAGGGGGGGGGCGATGGCAAGCTCAGAGCCTGAACAAAGGGCAATGGTGAGCTCGACTGTAAGAAACACTGTACTAGTGAAATGCAGTTGCACTTTTTGTAATTAAGTAATGTTACTCTCTCAGATAGATTAGATTATATTTTTTTATCGAAAAAATGTGTTCACGCAATCGTCCTGTTCTTGTTGTCCCTTCTAATAGTTTCACCTCTTTCAAGAGTTCTGATGCCTTGCAAGTAGCCAGTTTTTTGTCGGTTTTAGAATTGACTGCAAAAATTTTTTTATTGACTACGTTATTGTTTTCTCGCTGCAAGAACTATTACGTTTTGTTATATACGCTACTCAATCCATTAATCCTTTCCATTAAGGTTTCCCACTAATTGCCATATATTGTTAAAAATAGGCTTTCAGCATCTGAGATTATATCTTGTAAATTGGGATCATCTGTATTGCGACACAGGGACTTCTAACACTTGCAGCCGACTGCGTGAATTATTTCGTTTTGAGAAGAGGAACGTTTTCGTTCCAGCTGGATAAATGTGTGTAAATAATAGGATGCAGTGGGAATTCTGCGGAAGTACCCTTTTTTGTGCTTCTTTATTTTCATGGATCTTTATGAAGTGGATGGGGCCTACGTTCCTCCAGCTCATAGGTTTTCAAACGCTTTCGCTCGATCGTCCCCCGTGGGAAACGTTTTGCAATACCACTCACTATTCGTGGAAAAATGTTGCAGAAAATACTTCCGCTACGGTTGTCTTCGATGGCCACTCAGCCTTCTTTGAAACGCCTTATCAATTCATAGACAACCTATTTACGTGGTGCTTTACTTTCGTAAACCTGCTGAAAAGATTAAATAGTCCTCGTCGGCTGCCAACCAAGCTTGGATAGAAATTTAATGCTAGCTCTGACCTGAAAACGAAGACTTTCCGTATCACGAGAAAAATGGTTACTTTAGGAGCAGCGTCAGATAAGGTTATCTCTCCGTACAAGTCCAAAGATAACGAAGATAAGATTAAACATGTTTTAGCTCATCGGTTGGCGTCCTATTAGACACCGCCCGGTCTCTCTGGGAACTTTCCGAACATCACTCATATTTAGTCAAGAAAAAGATTTCAGCGAACTACTGAGCTAACCGCGCTTGCTCATGACCATAGTGAGTAACAAAGCCAAAATGGAATCTGCCTGTTCCGATGATTCCACAGCATCAGAACACATTTCAATCATTAGACATACTTTCACTGAGGAAAACTGAAAGCGCATAGACAAGGAAAACGTTGCTGAGAATTGGAAAATTAAAATGTAAGTCTGCTAATTCACAATACAGTGAAACCTCCCTAATCCGAACACGTCGGGGCGGGGGTAGTTCGGATTATAGAAGAATTCGGATTATGGAGGAGGCTTACAGTAGGCCACAGAAAAGCAGGTAATGCAATCTTAGATGCACTTTCCTGGTGTCTACAGCGCGATTTCAGTCTCTGTAAGCGGTGAATAACTTAACGAGGGCGGCGAGTCTGTCTGATTCGGGAAAACAATTGACCAGCGGAAACGTGTTTATTATATGGTGTGGACGCTGTACCGCGAAGCGGCATGCGAAATAGTTTCCATGAGCCTATTTTCCCATATTCGTAAATGCTGGCCAGTTCTGCTGAATCGAAAAAAAATTAAGTTAGCTCCCGATTAATGTGCGATTTCTAGGCCATTGTAACCTTTGTTTCCTGGGTTGCGCGACAGTGTCCATCCTTTCTACCTGTGTAATATAAATCCAAGAAGTCTAAATTTATTCTTTGTAGTTAGTTGTTAGCATCTGTTTCAACAGGCTTTGACGTTTGCTAGCGGCTAAGTCACGAACGCTTTTTAAGCATAAATAGCGCCGTCCATCGCATTCTTCCTGTTCTTCGGCCGGTCACTCCACTCCTCAATGCTTTGATAATCTCCGCCTTCTTCTCTATCATGAGCGTAATGTGCTCCATTTTATACATTTGGACAACTGCACAACCGTAGAACACACCAGAACACAGTGATAATGACTCCCGTATTGCTCTCCTTAAATACGGTCTCTTCACGTATAATGCGGTGGTAGCCCTACCTTCACATAACACGATTCTATTTTTGTTCATATCCTGCAATTAGATTAACGGTCCTTCCGCAGCGTATTGATATACATATGACTAGCTCTATCCGATGTCAATATAGACTGCTATGTTGCATATTTCCGTTTATTTGTGGAAGCTTATGTCACGAGGTGAATTGTTGTAGCCAACCTATTGGTCCAGTTTGGCTCGCCAAAGCCGTGGCTGGACTGTGCCTATGTTAGCATATAGCGGAAGGACCATTGGCTAGTTGTTTGCTGCCCTTATAGCCGTTTCCGCCAAATGACTGTGCGTTTCGCACAAGTAGCCTAATTATCTTTATTGTGTACTGTCGTTCTATTGTTCTCTTCCACGAATTCGGATTAGAGAGGGATTCGGATTAGGGAGGTTCGGATTAGGGAGGTTTCACTGTAGTATTGTTAGTACTTTGTGGTACACTGTTAACAAAGGCATGTCCACCTGTTGTTACATGAAGAAATGCGGAATCAAAGAAGAACCGTTCGACAGCCACTTTACATCCTCTTTATCACCTGCACTAATCGACGCTGAAGGGGAACAGGATGTAACCAGCAAGCGTTTTCGATAAGGACATTTGCATTGAGCATAAGTTTGCCTCAATATGAATGACGAAATAAATTGAAAACATGATGTTTTTGTACGGGAGTGTGAGTTTTCATATTGAAGAATGTCTTTATTACGGATTGTCTCCCGTTGTGTCTACGAGTCTACCCAGCAGAACAAAGTTAAATCCGTTTCACATTATCAAGCTAGTTTCTTTTTGCATGCAAGATGGCAATTACTTCACCTTTGACAACAAATACTACAAACAATCCAGCGGAGTCCCTATGGGCAGTTCTTTATCCCCAGTCTTAGCAGAAGTTTTTATGGAAAACCTTGAGAGAAGAATTTCCACACAACGGGAGGCAATCCGTAATAAAGACATTCTTCAAGACGAAATAAATTGAACTTAATCTGACGAACTGCATTTGTACTTCATTTTTTAGTCAAGATCAAAAGATTATATAGTAACATTGCCAAAAATGCAAGTCATGTTTTCATTCAGTGAAATTCTATCTATATTCTACATGTTCAAAACAAACTGTGCTTACACCGCAGGTGCAGTTACTATTGGTATAATCGAAAGGTTTCTTTTCTGCTAGCAAGGGACAATACTTCCAAACTGGCCTTGATGCGTCCAATTGTTCGGAAGCGACCAGCTAGGGCGGAGCTAAAAGCAACGTATTCTATTGATTCATATTTTCGACTAGAGAAGGTCGCAAAACGTGTATGGGTGAATAGAGAACTATTAACGTATCTGCTCTCTCTCTCTTCGTACAGACGCTACACAGTTAGAAAAACATATTATTAACTTTGTGAAACATGTATTGTTAATATTTCTGCATTATGCAGTTCACTCATACGTTGCTGTTTCAGCTGTAGTCATATCAGAAATTTTGTTTAATTATGAAGATGTCCATATTAACCATGACTGAATACTAATTTTTGCAATTTCCATCGCTTATTCCAGCGTTGGTCTTCTTAATTGAAACACTAAACGGTTCCAAACTTGTCTTGCAGGATACAATGAACCGTTGTATGGAGAAAGATTGTCATGGGAAGTTGAGTGATGCAAAAGTATGTTTTACTAGACGAGGAGGACCAGACTGTCCAACAAAAAAGAAGACTTACACAGATTGTATGGTGCAGTGTGTCATGAGGAAATAGGTAGGTTACTGTTTTCGTCATGGAGAGTTACGAACATTTTATAAGCGATTGTCTGCACCTGAACACTACGAATTGCTACTTTTATCCTGCCAATTTTATGTAATGCTCACGACGCTAAAAACAAAGAAATCAGGTCAACTGAAGGAGTTCCGGTTGTTTACAGTATATTAGGAGATATAGATTAGCTATTTTGAATTAGCGGCCAATCGATTATAGATGCTGAAATTTGACTTTTGTTGATATTTAGGTAACCCGTAGAACGATGACGTTGCACTGCAAGGAAGCACATTTCTAAGTGGAGTGACTTCGTACACTCGAGATGCGAATGCAATAATTTTTGAAAAATAAAAGCTGTGCACGTTTGACGATCTTTTGTTTGCGCTCGAAATTGCAGAACGCGAAAGGAAGCACTATTGTTTAGCAGTCCCATTTAGATCTTCGGTAACGGTTATTAATAGTAACCTTTAATAAACTTCCGTATCCATAAGCCAGCGTTTTAAATGTAGTCGAGCTCATGCTGAAGTTCTCTGCAAATGCTCATTGATTGTATGCAAGTCAGGCAACCGCGCTACAGCACACGGTTCTCCAAGTGGCCTGTTTAACTAAGCAGAGTTTTGTATGCCTAACTTACACTGAGCTAATAGCTCGTTACTCTTTTCAGTTTATGATCTTTCAATAAATGTTTCTCTGAACTCTGCAAACAAAAATTTGCAAGTCAAGAATACCACTGTTTTGTATGACAGTTTCTTTTTGCTGCAAGAAACCCGTCTCATTCGAGTTGACTTAATTGTCGTTGTCAACAGTTGGCTGCTAACTGTACCTTCTGGTTGCATACGTTTTGAAACGCTCTTTAGCGAAATATTCTTTTCACAAATCCAGTATACTGAGCGCACTTGCATTATCGCCGTCAGTTGTTGAGATGCACTGTACGTCAATGGTGAAGAAAAATGCAACTTCGCTTATGAAGATTACACGCCCTGATTTGATAACTTCTCCTGCATAACCCAGCGTGCCGGTATTTCGCTCGTCCACCGCCTTCTGCACTCATCTGCGTTCATTATTATCTGATAAACCTTTTGAAGTGGATACTGTCTTACAAAATCGATCTGAACTGATCAAATAAATTAATTTGTCGACCTATGAGAATAATACTGCCCTATCCATTCTTTGTTTCTCTTGTTTTTTTGCACACGCGAGAAGCCATAAGCATTCCTGCATACATGTACATGCATGAATGCAGCCTAAGTAAAATTTTAAATGTTGCTTTCACCGCCAGCTTTAGGTTTTCCCTACGGTTTTTAGAGGTTGTGGAGCAAAACTGGCATATGCATCGTATCGTACTCATCGTAAACTGCTAGTTGTTTTAGCTTCCAAAGCCAGGCATTGTTTGCATTAGTAGTCTGTTTGAAAAAAAAGCTATAGCAGCTGCAGTAACTAAATGGAAGGGCGGCAACTGTGGAGCACAGTGATTTCAAGTGAAATTGTAGCGTTTATTCAGCCATAAAATACTGATGTAGCTTTCGAGCAGTCAATCGTTCATGCTGTTGCAAAATGATGGCAGTACAGTCAGGTTACAGCTAAGCAGAAAAGGACATCGGTTAAAACACAGAGCGCTTGTTTTTGAAGGACAGAGTTTTACGGAATAGTATTACCTCACATACTTACTTCATGATGGAGTTATTCCTCTTTAGCAAGAAAGGATTGTTAAAGATTTTGTAGCCGTACAGAATAACTTCCTGCCGCTATAACACTTTCTTATGCAAGGCATGCAGTGGTCATGCGTCATCAAACTGTGAGCGTGAGAAGCTATAACATACTTAGACAAGATCTGTGGATGCATGCAGGTTGCTTTTGTAATGTCAACTCGTCCAGTGGACTTGACCTTGCAGGACAAATATATCGTGTTATTCCGCCCCGCTAAATTTTTCGTAAGAGACGCAAGAAACCTTAATAACTACGACACTAAATTTTTTGAGGGAAAGCGCTGGAAGCGGTTTGCAAAGAGGAGATACAATGGACTTTAGGAGCTTGCTTTTCAAAGTTCTTATAGCAGAAGAAGCCAAATAACTGCGTCGAACGAAGTTGCACATTTTGTGCGGCTAAAGCCACATTCCTTATTACATGCTTTCTTGATTATACTCGGACGTTACTGCTGCCTTGTTTGCATGATGGAATTCAGATTATGCACAGGATTCATGAAACATTGGAGCTTACGAAAGGAAGCGAAGGCCTATAAAGTTGCCTGACTTAAATGTGTTGATCTATGTTCCCTGCTACTGATATTTCAGCTAGTATTGCTGCCAGCAGCAAGTGAAAGCAAATTAGAGCATCTGGCTAGTGTGGAATCCTCGTGCTTCACGAACGATTGCCTTATTTTGAAACATGCACATTTGGGACGGAATACAATAAATCCAATATTTGGCAGTCTCTCCCATCAAACACGGCATATCATACTGCGTTAGTCTGTACTGAATCATTGCACCCTTACTCAAACACACACGTCTTTTTGAGCGGTTTGAAGGTTTGCTTTTACGCTGCAAGCTGAATAAAACCAAGCAAAAGAAAAGAGCAGTCAGCTCTAGCAAAAGTCATCCTATCCCAACAGAAAATGAAAGAAGCTGTATTCGGCTGCTATCTTATTAAAAAGATTCGAGCAACTCCAGCTCATCAGTCGCCTAATATCTGACTTACCCTTATCAATTAACAACTCTCAAGTAACAAACTTTTCTGTCAGTCCTATTCATGACAAACGGTACAACTTGAAATATCTCTGTGCAACCCAGCAAATGTTTGCACAACAAAAGAAGGCCAGATCGTCAGCCTTCAGTTTTCTTACATGCAGTATGAGATCTTGTGTTCACGCGAGTAGAACTTATTGCACCTTTGATAAATCACCCAATAAGCGGCCATTCGAAGGTAAACCACGTTAATCGAAGGGGTTACAAATACTTATTCAGTGTAGATATCTCTGTCAAACGTACAACGCACAAAATAAGTTCTAAATTTATGTGAACGTTATGAAATAAATATCTAAGCAGAAATTACGCTCAACCAAGTGATTTTATTTGTTGGAGTACTTCGGCTCAGTTCAGATCGAAGAAAACATTACTCTGCCAAATTAACATTTTCATTGTTTTTTTTAGAAATACAATCAGTATGCGCCATGGTTTTGAATGTCACAGCACTAATATTCAAAAGCATCACGAGCATTATTCGGAAAAAAAACAGAAAGGAACGCTTTTATGAGTTCGCTCGAAAACTTTTTAGTTGGATGAAACTGAACATGGTAGAATATTAAGTGTAACAAACTGTACATAAATATGTACTTATGCAGATTGTTTACCATTTAAACCATGACCTTATGGATTATAAATAAAACCAGAAAAGGTAGTTTTGCAGTGCCCTTAATGAGCAAACTTGCCTAACCCCAATTAGGTAGCAACCTTCATCTCCTTTTTTATCAGCAGGCCGGTAATGCAGTTAAAGCAAAAATACTTTCTAGTTCTCTTTGAGCACAAAAAGCGCACTCGTTGAAGCAGTGTGAGTAAACTCAAAAAAACAAATATGCGAGCATCTAACGCTATGGCTACATGCTGTTATCTGAAAAACTGTGACAGAAGCCAAAATTCCTGACTAGACAGTCAGTCAATGGCACAAATGCAGCCGTTTAGGGTACATGCAGTTTTCGAGGAATTTTGCTCTTACGTGTTAGTTTTCAGCTACCTCGGATGTCCTTTCAGAAACCAGTTCAGCCAACGGAGTTGCTAAAGCAAATGGCTTCAGTAAATTTTGCCCTTAAACACTAGGGTTAAATCGAACACTGAGATAAGTATAAGGATTAATCAGGTTACGTCCAAGATCTCGAAAAATTTGGCTAATTTAAAGTACGAAAGGATATCGTTTCAGGTCTGTTATCTTACAACTTCAGATGGGGATTTGCGGCCTTCTTGTCTCCTGGACGCCTTTGCTAAGCATCAGAAGTTCCCTCTTTAGCAACTTTAACTGAGGCAACTCTGCGAAGCCGGCTAAACAGAAGCGTTATTCTCGACTTTACCAAACTGAACCGGCAATTGTATTAATACCAGTACAAACTGGTGCATAAAGAAACGACTATCTCACGAATAACTAAAAGTTACTTCAGAAACGTTCCGTTAAATGTATCAGCGATCACCGCTAGGCAATATGAACCGCTGTTCGCATTGTAAGATTGTAAGTTTATCGAATGAGTAACATTTCTTAACGGGACAATAGAGCTTCATGTTGGAGCAACTATACGTGTACAGTAAGAGCTCATTCTTTTTGTAAGCTTATCTTAGGAAGTCATGCCGTCATCAGGAAAAAATTTTGAAAGAAAGTAAATGCGAAGATGGGAATTGTGAGAAGGAAATAGAAGAGGGCCTGAAGATTGCAAGATTTTAAACTCCCAGACTTCTGCCGTTCAAGATATTGAACGCGGCCAGGATTATTCTAACAGTTGAGTGATATTTTTTACAAACAGTGATCACCACTGTACATTGCTCTAATTTCAGAAATAGTTTGTGATTACTGACGTACCAGTTTTTAGCGATGAAAAACAGCATAGTTGCAGAAATGTTTTTTCTAAATGGAGTTGCTCTTCTCAGGATTTAAACGTTCACAAAACTGAATTTCAAGGTTTTGAGGTCTGGTAGGTTAAACTTCTTAGCACTGCGAGCTCTACAAAGGTGCCGTACAAATGTACGACCAATTCTGCGTACAGAAACTTTGCAATAAAGTGACTTTAACAAGCGGCTGACTATACCGACAAATGGAGATGGTTATTTGTTTTGTTCTTCATCAGGCAGCAAAAGTACTTTCACGTCATGCCCAGATAAGCCGTGCTAAAATGATGAAAAAAATAAACAAGTAGTTTTAGTTTGCTCAGTTGGAAAAAATGACTAGAGGTACCGCCTTCAGTGTTTCACCAGCATATAAAAGAAGCGGAGAGAGTCAAGGATTCATCAAGCAATAGAGACGATGAAATCATTTGCCTTCGCTGTTTTCCTTGCTCTTGTGCTACAAGATGTAATGGAAATCCAAGCGGTAAGCCAAATCAATCCATGTATTTTCATGTATCAGTCCTTAACGCTAACGTTAACGTGGGATTGTTTAGCCGACCACTTTAGAAAGCAGTGCTGAACCTATCAGTTTGTCCGTGGAAGTTATGAAAACGCTAAAATACAACGAACGAAACTGTGCATACATATTTCAACTTCTGAGCGAATACATTTTTAAAAATTAAGAGTTAATTGATCTAACGGCGCAGCAGACCTTTTCTGTCTTCCAGAAGCTACTCACCACTTATATGAAACAATGTGTTGCGGATGAAGTGTTAGTAACCATACTCAGCGTGTTTTTGAGGTACAGTAAGCAAAAGGAGTTTATTAGTATAACATTCATCGCTTATATACTGGTAGTACAATTGAGGTGAAACGAGTTCAAGAGGGATTACTGACAGACCGATCAATCAAGTCTCAGTGACCTCGTAGATCTGTCAGAGGTGACCTCGTGTGAATATTTTATTGGGAATCGGCGCCCTCTGATCTGCCAGGTGCTACAACGGCGGTTTCACCGCGGAAACCTGGGGTGATAATGATATCCAAGTTTCTCACTGTCCTCTAACCGTAACACAATGCATCTTTGAAGAAAATATGACTTACGTAATCCTTATGCTCACTTTTTGAGAAGATATTGTCAAACCTGAAGTCTGAATTTATGGGTAACGTATCGTGCCATCATTTCAATACCATTCATCTCTCTGAGAAATTAATAACCTTTTCACTTGCTGGGATGAAAAACAGCCAAACTAAGTGAAGTCTGGATTCAACGTCAAGGATGTATTAATGTTAAAAAGTTTTTGTTATGCTACCTTTGCGCAACTCGGGACATGAAACATGGTTAGTGGGTGGACGTTCGTCGAGTTATAGTAATAAAAGAGTGCTCGGAAACTCCTGTTCCTTCATTTAAAAGATATCCTTTTTACTTCCGGCCTTAACTGTTTCCATACCGCTTTGCAGAAAGATTTGAACGATTGCATGGACAATGTTTGTTCAAGCCATTTTAAGAGCGCATCGCCATGTTATCTCAAGAAGAGAACGGAAGGATGCAATGAGGCATTAGCAGGTTATAAGAACTGCATGATGAAGTGTTATCAGAAGAAGGAGGTAAGTTACGATTAAAAGACAGAGGTTAGCGTAAATTTGATAACTGGCAATCGAGTGAAAGGTAGGTTTCTTCATACGCTCACGCCAAATGCATGCAGTGTTAAAAGCGACGAGCTTCTAAACATTTTTCGTAATTTAGGATATAACAACGCTTTCAGAAATTCTGCATTACGCATTTTAAAATTAACTAACTTTTAGAAGCTTGTGAAGCGCCGTTGATGCACTGTACGGAAGCCGAAGTGTCGAAACTGAAAGCATTCTTCTTTACTGAAAAATGGCGTCGATCGAAGTTTTGGACAATAAAATAAAAATTTCACGTATTTGGTCATGAGTGTATTATGCGCAGATATGCAAAAACACGAAATTGTGCTTATCTCTGCAGCACTGTCATTTGAACCCACTTTAATACATGTCTAAGAAAAGTTAGCAGCACCATTTAGCAGCCAACCTCCCTTCTAATGTCCTACTGATAGCGCGCCCCAAAATGTTTAGAAAGTGCGTCTTCATAGCAAGAAAGAGGCTAACTCCACAGGAGCACTTTTCCCTCTCGGTGGTTTCGACAATCTGCAAATGTTCACGTAGTTTCCGTCGGTTAGACTAACAGCATACCAACATTCTGAATTAATGTTAAGCGTGAGAAAACGTTTGAGCGTTTTTCATCAGCTCTGAATGCCCATAAATTCAAATTATGAGCATACCTTTTATTAAATATGGTTTTCATACATTCAATAGGCTTCTGCCAACGTTCTGGCAAGGAGAGGATTCCATTGCAGTAGGAGGTCCGTGGTTTTACGCTAAAAAAGCGAACCATCCATTTTTTGTCACTCTTAAATTCCCTAAAGTGCTGCCTTAACAGACCATATCCCATGGACCGGATGGGATGATAATTTGATTGGCCTAGGCCTGGCGAATATGCTACACGTGGCAACTCTCTCCAGCCTAGTTGACGAATAATGTTTTGTGTCATGAAACGACATGAGGTCGCGCTTTGTCATGCAACGAAAGAGCGAAATGTTGATTATGCACATACTTACGTCGCTTTTCTGGCAAGATTTGTAATAATTCTTTGCGCAGCGATCAGCTGACGTCGGCGATGATTGTCTGGCCTGGTTGCAGCAGTTCATGACAGAGCACACTATCGTGGTCCCACCATACGCACATCAACGCCGTTTTTCCATGAATGTTGTCTATGGCATAGGTTCTCAAACTTTTTCGCTCCATCGCCCCCGTGTGAACGTTTCTGAGCGCATGAGTCCCCCAAATCTGATTGGTCGATTTTGGGCTCGCTGGTTAGCTGGAAGGTAGGACGTGGCGTAGCCGGGACGTCATTAGGTTCTCAAGCTTTTCCCTCCGTCGTCCTGGCGGAAAAATTTTTGCAATACTACTACTCAAGAGAAAATTTTGTAGAAAAGACTTCTACTACTCGTCACGTGAAAGGCATACTATACCTCTCCTGCTTTTCCACCAACCATTTTATGATGGAAAAATTTCTGCTTGCCTTTCACATCTCTTGTCACATTTTTCAGGACATAAAGTCACATAAGCAAGAAGCATTCATTAGCCTTTCCTGAAAAAAACAGCCAATGTGCCAATTTGTTTTTTACCCACACCAAACAGAATTGTACTGAGAACAAACCAGATTGAAGTGAAAACTCTTAAACGAAAAGATACAAAGGAAACTACAACGCAAGTTTGCGACTGCACATGAACGGACACTACTCAATGTGATGGGTGTGCTTGATGCAGCATGAGCAAGTTGTCTATGTTTGGCTGCATCTTTGCTACCATCAGTCTAAGGTCGCCTCGATTCACTATATCCAGCCGACTTCTCTTGCTACTTAACAGCTCTGTAACCATGCTGAATCCGAACTCTGCTAGATAAGATGATGGAAACGCAATAAGCAAGTTTTCTATAACAGACCATAACAGCGGATACAGTTCCCTTACTCCGCGCTGTAGCCAAAACTGCTGATATCCGCTTTTCGATTTCACTTTCAGCTCTTCATTGCTTTGCAGTTCTATCAGTTCTTCCTGCAGTTCCATCTCCGCTTCGCCTGCACTGGACATAAGGTCTATTAACCCCTGTAGAATTTTCGAGTTAAGGATATCACCGAACCGTTCCGTAAAGTCAACGTGCAACGTTTCCAAGTGTTGACTTCAACTTCATGTTCAGCGATGTACTCTTCCTCCTTCAGCGCAGCTAGAAGGGGAAACTGATAGAATTCACCGCCCTGCAAATTTCGTTTGAAAATTGGAAATTTCGCGACGAAAGCAGATATAACGCCTTTCGTTTTAATCAAGTTTAAGTCACTGCCTTGGAGCTGCAAGTTTATTTCATTGAATTTGTAATATAAGTCTGTCAGATACGTGATGTCTTTCTTGTTTTTCTTTAAATTTCCCCTCAGAGAAGGGTTCACACAGCAAAAATTTTAGAACTGTGTCAAAGAGGCTGCAGAACCGAGTTAAACAAGCACCTTTTCACAACCAGCAAACTTCAGTGTGAAGTAACAGGCAGTTGAAGTCTTCATCATTCCGCTCACACAGCTGTCTGAATAATCTCTCATTCAGCGATTTACTTTTGATGGTATTAACCGCTGCAATAACAAATTGGAGTGAGCGGCCTTATTCGTTCGCTCAGGCGTCTTGCGTCTAAATGCTGTCGGTGAATGACGCAACGAACCGCCAAGAGGCCAGGAACGAGCTGCTTCAAATGTGCGAGAAAACCGCGATAGCGGCCCACTATCGACGGTGCTCCATCGGTTGCCACAGCTACTATGTTCGCCATAGGGATGTTGTTATCCTTGAAAACTTTTTGTACAGCAAGGAATATTGTCTCTCCTTTGGTATCTGTCTGCAACTGTGTGGCAAACAGCAGTTTCTGCATCGAGGCTTCATCCTTTACCATTTTGACACAACCTAATAATAATGCTTCATTCTTAGGTAAGATCAATTCATCAATGTAGTCGAACATTGCAACGAAAAACGCAGTGCTCTCAAGAAGTCACATAAGGTGCGTTCTATGCCATTGCTCATTTCATCAATCCCTCTTTGCACCGTGTCATTACTCAGAGGTATCCATCTGATTATTTCAGTTGGTGACATGTGCAGTACAGTCTGCATAACTTCGCTAATCACGGGAAGCAACAGTTATTCCCTGATGCTATGCGGCTTTTCACATTTTGCAATCAGTAATGAAATAAGACGCACGCAGGCCGTCTTTATCCTTTTCTTGTGCCGATGACAACATACGTGGCAATGTTTTCCTTGTACAAAATTTCTGGCGAAGCGACTGAAGGTGGCTGATGCTCTTGTCACGCATGTCTGGATGTACTCTATTAATGTGGTTTTATAGCCTCGATGGCTTCATATATTCGTTCGAAAACACTCTACCACAAATCAAACACAAAAGTAGCCATTTATTCGCAGGTGATTGGATACAACCATACTTCAAATAGTGTGAGCTGTACTGCCTGCGTTTCTTTCCTACTCCGTCATTGAAAAGAGACCACGAAATGATGGTTCTTGTCGTTGCTGTATTGGAAGGCTAAGAAGTTGCGGCAGCGAACAAACTAGCGTCCATATACCACGTCACGGCTGAAAAGGTCAACTTCCCACTTACGGAGGTTGTTCTCCGTCGGCAGCATTCGCCCAATGGGCGAATGCTGCCGACGCGTAGGTGAGAGGTTATGTAATTGAGGAAACGCGCAAGCTGCGCTGGCAAGCATAGAAAAAGCATCGTCAAAGCGACGGAACCGGTTCTGTTATCAGGAATCTCCAATGCACAGTAATGAAAAACTTCGCTACTTTGATTAATAGTACATTCAGGCACTGACGGTTTACAGCTGCTAGCGACTGACACAGAGCAAACTAAAGCGGTCAACTTACAGAGTGCAAATTGGCATTGCGTCCATATGCCAGGTCAGGCTAATGCGGTTAACTTCCCACTTACGGAGGTGGTCAACGTATAGAGGTTGTCCTTGCTCTTATTAGCGTGCGGACAAATCAACTGGTCAAAATTCGGTCAACTTAGGGAGGTGGTCGACATAGAGAGGTGGTCAACTTTGGAGGTTCTACTGTATATACACGAGTATGTTTTATGCAAAGGTAAAATACCGTAAGATGATGGCGGAACACGGCACACGGAACGGAAACGAAAATCCGCCGATGACAAAACAGGAACACGGAAAAACCCAAGTGGGAAGACTCACGGAAAGAGTGCGCCCAGAAAGTGTCAGCTGAAATACGGGG
The DNA here is from genome assembly GCA_037903355.1 of Trichuris trichiura. Lineage (NCBI taxonomy): Eukaryota > Metazoa > Nematoda > Enoplea > Trichinellida > Trichuridae > Trichuris > Trichuris trichiura. Next base: position 280,087 of record JBAJFE010000045.1, read on the forward strand.
ATGAATGAGAAAGTTGACCACCATGGTGGGAAAGGAACTTAGCTAATAGGTTGCCGCACCTAAGCGCCAGTCAAACGGAAGATTCGGCAGTTGAGGAAACGGAGAGTCCGGTCCCCTGCGCAGCCAACTTCCGTTAAATGGCCTGTTTATGAAGCGTTGAGCTCCGCGCGACATCAGCAGTCGTCAAAGTGCACCCTCAGGCAACTATGTTGCACTGAAGGTGAGGGCGACCTTTGAGATGCTCTTTTCACTGAACGTTTCGGAGTAAAAACGAATACAGAATGATGAAGAAATTAAATAAAAAGAAGTTAAAACTTAAATTTATATGTACATCTGCAGTCAAGCAATCACAGTTCTTCTAACGAAGATGCGATATTAAGTGCGATGAAAGGCACAGGGAAAGCGTAACGAAAGATAACAGATGACACTTAAGTTACAAGCGAGCAAGGAAGCACTTCATGCTTCCTAAAACCTATGCGCAGTCTGTTCCACCCCTGCCTGCCTTGCGATGCAGTTCAGTGTTCGGAACGTAAACAGTAACTGGTCGATAACAGCGTATTTTTCTTTCAAATTTGTTGAATTACCGTCACCTGACTATGGGCCACTACTGCTAGCCGATGCTCCATTCATAAACGGCAAACGTCATTGTGAAGGGTCTATTAATTACAGGTTTGTGGTAAGTGCTAAGGAGAGACTATATTCCCTCTAGCACAGAAATTCTAAAAACTTTATAAGAATTCTCTGGTGAAATTTGCTGCTGCGACTGTAGGCGCACCGTCGATGGTGGCCTGCTGCCACAGTTTTTCACATATGTGAATCGATTTCTCCTGATGGCCGGCAAGTTCACTGCATTAGTCACTGACAGTATTTAGTCAAGAAAGGGATCAGTGAACTACTGAGCTAATCACGCTCGCTCATGACCGTAGTGAATAACAAAACTGAAAGTGAATCTGCCTGTTCTGATGATTCCACAGCACCAGAACACTTTTCAACCATTAGACATACTTTCGCTGAGGGAAACTGAAAGTACATAAACAAGGAAAACGCTGCTGAGAATTGGGAACTCAAGATTTCAGTTTGCTAATTCGCAATAATAAGATTGGACTCACAGGGAATGAAATCTTCAGAATGTGACTTTGACAAGTTGCAAGCTAATTCAACCACTCCGAGACCAGTACACCAGTATTTTTTCAACGTGTACAGCAATGGTAGGATGTAAAGGTGTGCCGTTGTCTGTGTGAACAGCCAGCATTCTTAGGCCAGTCTCTCGGATAGCCCTCCTGCGCTAGGGATAATTCTGCCAGAGTTCATCTTATGTGATTCCCAACGCCCCCGCACGGGGTTCCCATCGCCCTTCAGGGAGCGATATCGTCCACTTTGAGAACCTACGGTCTATGGTGTGGATGATGGTCGCTTGTCTTTAATCCATTTAAAGTTTTTTCTTTTTGGATTTTCACATAGCACCCACTTTTCGTCCGCCGTAGTGATGCCTTTAGCAAAACCTTCTTTTCTATGATTTTTCGGCAGTTCTTTGCACGTGCTGAAGCAAGTCATTTTGGCTGATTCTGGAAAGGCATGTGGGGCCCACTTGCCGTACTTTTATATCTTCTCATTTAATGTACAGTAGTCCCTTGTTGTCCGCGGTTTTTGGTTCCAAGACTTTCCGCGTATAGTCAAGTCCCCAGCGCAAAATATAGAACCATTTGTAAACAACCTACGCACCTTCTCGTGTATACTACAAATAAACATGAAATTTCTTATAGTTACTAATATTAATCAGTGCTAAATAAATAGTTTAATGTAGAACATATTAAAGAAAATAATGACATACAATAATCCCAGAATACATTGGAATGCGAATTACTTTCAGAATACACTTTTTTAACTGTAAGCAAAGTATACAGGCTTTTATTGTTACGATATTGCTCCGTTATTTCAGTAAAAACAAAGTTTGTACGAAGCTATGGACAGCACTGTAACAATAAAAACTGCATACTCCACAAGAACTACCACAATCCCGTACAAAGAAACTCATTCCAATGCTGTAAGCGAAAGCTAAAAGCGCTGACACTCTGCTGATACCATTGCTTCCAGTTGGTCTTTAACAACAATCATTGCCTGTGCAATGTTTTCAGGTTTGCTAATGTTAGTGAGGTAGAAGATTTTTTCGACTCTACAGCCCACTTCAGCACATGACGTGCCGCTATTCAAAAGATCCAAGATCTTTATTTTCTCATAGAAAGACGGCACTTTAGGATTCCCCTCTTCGGGTGTGAAGAATTGCTTCGACCACTCATGTCCTTTCCGTCAGTCATCTCTTACAAATAACTAATGGAAATGAGTAAAAATGGGTTAATTTTGCTATTAGTGATAAACCGAACTGCTCACGGCGTTTTTAGAACATGTCTTCATTGCTTGTCATAGCCTGCCAATGGCAGGCTACAACTGCTAATAGTCTGCCTGTCTAACACAGTGTTTCGCAGGGCCAGGGTCGCCAGGGCTTCCCTGTAAACGTTTCCGAGCGTTTCAGCCTCCCCCCCAATTCTGATTAGTTGATTTCGAGCGCGCTGATTGGCTAGATGGGAGGACGGAGGGTAGCCGAGACGTCATAATGTAGGCGCTGCACAAAGTTCTATGCGAAAGCATTTCCTGGATAGTGTGTCGAACACTTACTTTTTCACCTCCGAGCCGGCTGTCCCCTCCTCCCGGTACTCCTTTCCAGCCAATCAGAATTGCGGGGCGCAACAGCATGCAGCTTTCTCTTAGGCGGGAGACAATACCTGACGGGCAGGCCATACCTTCCTATGCACTTCAACAGGATCATCCAGGTGAGGCATGTGCTTTCCAGAGATTAAAAGGGCCTCTCAAGGGCCCCCTGGACTTCAAAAAAGCCCCCCGGTGGGGTAGATTCCCCGAAGAATCACTGGTCTAACATAAAGGCTGTTCGATTAATCAAAGACATCGCCGTCTTCAGAAAGAGGCTGCTCAGTGAATTGAACAAGCTATGGCATCGCAGCTGTTCTGTCAGTAACCTAATCGGAGCACTTCATAGTACACTGAGGTCAACACATTCGTTACGATTGCGTGCGAAACTACGGTGGAGGTGAAAGATCTCTCATCGTAGGTCAAAAGAGCGCTGAGAGAAATGCTCTTCTTAAGTTAACCCTTAATGAAATCATCGTCCATGTCTTCTGCGGATCCGTTGCTATGACTTCCTCAGCCTCATTACTAACCCCTGCAGAATCTTTGTTTAGCATTCTTGCAATGGGTCATTCGCTGACATGTCCTCTTGGACGCGGGAAATCTCTTGTTGCCTATGTCTGTTACGTAGCAGGCATTGCAAGCACATTCTATTTGCAAAATGACGCTTGGTTTACCGTATAGTGGTATCGTGGTTCCACTATTCCTCAAAATAGACTTCAATGGACGCAGATCAGAGTAGATCCGGGAATTTAGTATTCACTGCTCATTAATGACTGAGACTTGAGGAAGAAAGCAAGTAACGGGAGCTTTCATGGTACCGTTAGGCGTCAAGGCTCTGCGGATTTTGCCAATGCTCACTCGACCTTTGGCTAAAGATAAGTTGTTGCAAGAAACTGTTCGACGTACGGTACCTTATTAAGGCGCCTTATGTTCACCTATGAACCAGGTCGGTAAAGCGGGAATTGCATTAATGAATCAGAACACAGCGGCACAGACTAATCCGTTGACCAGTTGTCAAACCTATATATTACCCTGTCAACGATAACACTGTGCTTTTAATCTGCTATCACTGACGACGGTAGCAGAAATGCTCCGAAGGCTATTAAGGCCCACCTGTTTGCTTTCAAGGTTAAAAGTTAAGGCACTTGTTCACAAACGGCTACCCCTTATGCAGCCTCTTAATTAAACACAGTGAACAATGAAGAGCGAATGTTAGAACGACGTTCGAACAAGTCATCCGTGTAACCCAAATTCATAATCACAAACAGAATGAAGAACTAAGACAGTGTTCTTATTTTTACCCCTTTTTTAGGCTTGGTAGGTGTTGTGGTATTCAGAGCTGAATTAAAAACTGTAGCAACAGGAAGAACCACAGCAATAACATCCCTTTACTAGGCGCACTGAATAGCGAACGAGAGAAAACATGAGCAGCTACAGCGAACGACAGCGAAGAAGAAGCCAGCGCGAGCAGCTAAGCAACGAACGGCGTGTCACACAGTTAGCAATCCGCCATATGTGAGTCATTCTGACACGCGTAGTTGATACACTCATACTGACGTGCCAGTTTGCATTTCTCGACAGTAGGTTATAATTGTGACGTGTGGTCTGTCACTTTACTTAAACAAACCGAAGGCACCCAGTTTCACAACTCTTTCCATATTCATAATTAACTTTGACGTCACTGTCCCAGTTAATGGAAGGATTATGGCATATCAAGGCGCCTCTGGTTTTTCATAGGGTAACATGCTCCCGTGACATATGATCTTCAGTGGGAGAACGGGAGGAACATTCAGACAAAGATGCATAGGCCTCAAGTTCAGTGAAGCATCAACTGTTCTGATCAGTAAAACCATTAACCCTTTCATCCGTATCTAGCTCATACAGACAGCTACAGGCAGCCAGACGTTCCATGTTTAATGAACTTCTGCTGGCAACAGAAGCAGAAATGTTCCGAAAGCTTTGAGGCAACCATCTTCTATTGTCATCTGAGCAAAAAATTCTTCCCTCAGCCTTCTCAATCTTCAACAACTAAAACCCAGGTCGTTTAACAGCTGTCAGTATTGAGCAACGACTATCTTGGATGAACATAATGGAGTGACGATTCTGACATCGATTTGCACTTTTCACTAATAGAAGTGCTTAAACTATGCTGTAAATTGCACTTTTTCTATTTAAGAGTATTGCAAAGCAAACGACATTTCAAATTCAGTAGACTTAGCTGTGTTGTTACCCTTTTAAACTTTTGCTGTTGTTAACGGATTTCCTAATCCATCAAACAGGCAATTAGCTCAAGTAAATTTAAAATTTTGCTGCATTAAGCGATCTTACAGTGTTTCTTCAGAAAACGTATGCAGCCTTTATGAGACAGTCAATATTCAAACTTAACTGTTTCTATGGATAAGGAATTTTATTACTATTCCTAAGCCATTATGACTTAAAAAATTGACTTACGACAGCATGAAAAACTAAATTTAATTTGGGGGAATGAGAAACTAAAAGCAACAGGTGAGTGATAGCTTATCATAGTAGCATGAGATATCAGCATTATGCGCAGGGTTGAGAAGACATAAGAACAAGAAAAACCATTCTCTCAAGTCACATGATGGAATTCTGCCACTACATGCACAAAAAAAGATACCGCGCTGCAATTATGTTCAGCAGCGATTCGTTAATCCCTGCTGAAAATAGAGTCATTGTTTTCTAGAGATAAATCGCGTTGAGTCAAATCCCTGGATAAAAAGGCCGTGGATAACGAGGGCCTACTGTAGATGTAAGCTTGGTCGATGAAGTGCACATTAACTGCCCCCTCGAGCTGCTCTTTAGTCATAGCGAGCTGTAGTCTAACAGGCTCCGTAAATCTCCATGTTCAATCTTCGAGGCGTCTCCTGACTTCACTGGGCCGCTTACCTCGAAGTTTCCGCGCGGGAACCGCCGTACCATCTTTGAAATGTGTCTGCTGACACAGTCTAACTGGCATAAGTATCGCACAAAATTGTCTTTGCATCTGCTGCTGTCGTTTCTTGTTTAATAGGAAAAAGCAGTACATTTCGAAAATGTTCCATCAAAGTGTCCATGACAAAGACTTAACGGAACTGTGACCGGACGGGTGAAACAGACTAAAATTTTTCCGCGGGCTTGAAGCGGACGTTCGGCAGAATTAAGCCCACAAAAAAGGGATTCCCTAACGTATGCAGTGAAAGAGATTTTTAAAGCATAACCTAAGCACTTAGAACTTTCCCTCTCATCTGATAAATTCACTAAATTCTGCGGATGACAGAACCTGGACACAGCACATGTCGAAGCATAAATTCTGTCTCTTTTAATTTACCTTTTCCATTAGATGTGCGACGCATTTCACGTGTTCATGCATCCAGGCCGCTGCAGTAAAGTAAGCTCTTGCCCGCATAAGCTATTTGCCATTAGAGAAGATAGACCAGCCTTATGTAACGGCGAAACAAACTGAGCAAAACTCCATCTCCACAAGTGAAGATTCGTTATTAGTCTGCCGAACCGTTTCAGCTGTGACGTTTACTTCTGCTTCATATTCTTTATATTCGTCTTGTAAACTTTCTTTACCCCATAAGATTTACAATTTGTACAGCCGAATTACTCCTTGGACCCACCAGCAATCGAACAGCCTACTGGCGGCAAGCTTTAGCTTCTAACGGGCTATCTGAGTGCGCTTTACTAACAGTACCAAATAAACGCAAAAGGGGATTTCAGGGTAGTATGGAGTCGAAGTATCCTTCCTATGACAAGAGATTCATTGTTTTCCATATCTCTCCTTAAGGACCAGGTACTACAGATCTGATTATTCAGAACCGGTTCATTGAACCATCACAAATGATGCAATATTGGCATACATTTCTCTGTTGTTCTTTGATTGTACAGAAATGTCTGTCGGAGCTGTGTGAAGGTTTGCCTTTAAGGCTGAAGGTGAAAGGATTGTTTGCTTTGCTGAACGTCATCTTATTCTCTTGCAGAATGCAAGCGGCAATATTCCTGAGCTGAAATATTTCCACGTGTCTAATTAAAACTGTTTCAAGTGACGAATCGTGTTTTAACCTTCTGTTAGTTCGTGCTCCGCAGCCCTCCAACGATTTTGTTATCATAATTTATGGCGCACCAACTGGTTTGTAATAGCTGCAAGCATAAGACCATTTCCTTACATGGCAAAACAAGGTGGTAATATTAGCGGTCGATTTAATATCAGTAAGATGTATTCTGGAAAAACTCAATCTTACAAAGCGAAACGTGCATACCGCAGGCCTCTAATCGTTGATATCCTTTGCACATTTTGTGTTACTTAATTTTTCGCTAAACGGATTAGCTGGAACGAAAATATGTGCAATTAAGCCACGCTTTCATACTATACGGCACTTTTCTACAAACTTGCAAAATAAGTGCTTGCGTAGACTATCACACCAGAGCGCAGTAATAGTTTGATCCCATTTTGAATTGCAGTAACTCTTGTAAGCTATTCAAACATTTAATTGTTCTTGAGCAAAAGGGAAATGCAGTGTATTGAATGGAGTAAGATAACTGTCAATTTTCCTCAGGTAACGCTGTCTAATGTTGTGCTTCTGCATTGGGCCGCAAATTCATGCAACATCATACCTGGATAAGCTGTGCAAATATCGTAGAAGGGTTTCAGGAATTTTGTGTACTCAGCTTTATGTAATGTGGCTCGACTTACCGCCCATGCCCTCTTATTATCCTATAAAAAGGGCGAAAAAAGTTAAGAGACCATGAAGCAATCGAGATGATGAAATTCGCTCTGTTCGTTCTCTTTGCTCTTGCTTTCCAGAATGCATTCGAAGTTGATGCGGTAAGCCATCTCAATACATTTAGCAGCAGCCGCTTCACGTTCGGGTACTATGCCGAAGCGTGGTAACCTATTTTTACTGACTATGCAGTAGAATCGCATCAACAATGAATGGTGATTAACAATGCATAATTTTTTGCATCTGAATTTTAATTTTCCTTGTTAGAGCAAGGATATATTTCGAAAAAATACGCATGTGAAAACGATACAGTTAAAATGATACAATTTACTTAGAAAAATAAAACTTACAAAACCTTGTGGCGGCAATGTAGGACCAGGTGTAGGAGCACGCAAAAGTTTACTCAACCAACAACTACAATACTACATACAAGATTCGTCAAGTACAGTGGGCTGAGTTGTCCGGTCATTACCCACCACAACCTCAAGTAAATCGCAGGCTCTCAGGAAGCAGTTAACGTTGTAACGTCGTTAGAATGTGAAACTACGAATAGCATAATGGATCCAACAATAGTTACTGCTCAGGAAGGTTGTGCACTTGCTGGACGAAGTTATCCCAAGAAAATCTTTTAATTAGAAGAAACTGTAGCTAGGTGTTAAGAAGCTCTTATTAGTCTTATTAACTCTGCGTTGCGTAATATACAGAAGCAATGCGAATTTCGATTAAGCGTCAAGTGGATTCTTTAGTTCGCTATAGGAATACAGGGATAAGCTATATTTGAATAAAAATCTGTTTTACTTCTGACTATTTACTGAAACATTGCATTTTAAACCTCACCTAATGGATGTTTTCAAACCGCTTTCCAGAAAGAGTTGAAGGAATGCATTGACAAGGATTGCTTGAAACTGTTTGAGGACGCAAGACCATGCTATCGTCCCAATCCAGAGGCAACATGCACTAAAAAAAGAACGGATTACGTTAAGTGCATGATGACATGCTCCCGCTCTTGAGCAGAATGAGTAAGTTGTCAACTGCATGATGGAATATTGTTTCATTTTTTGTTATGTTGTTATTTCACCGCAAACAGCGTAGACGGTAGCTTCTGTTAAAACGCAGTTGTCTGATGCGTTCGGAATCTCCGCTTAAATCACTAGTTAGCTGAAAAGTAATGACGGATCTATAATAGAAGAAACAAAGTACTCAACTTAATTTAGAATGCGACTTAACCCCTCGCTTCTAGGAAAACATGATTTCAAATAACCTTTAGGAGCCTCTTGAAGCGTCAGTGGTCGAGCCTACAAAAGCTGGAGTATCTAAATGGAATGGGTTTTTCTATGGTGAAGAAGAATTTGCATCAGAGTTTTGAATAATAAAAAACTGCATTCAATCCACTTGTTTGTGACTTAGTTACGCGCGCAGAGGCGTTGAATGCATTGAAACAAACGCTTTCAACAATGCCCTTCAAACTAAGTGAAGGGTTATTACGCAGGCATTGCACGTTTGACATAGAAAACACTTATTGATATTATTAATGCAAAAGTCTGAAAACATGCTACAACACAGAATTTCCTAGCTTAATGCCAAAAGCTGCCGACCACCTGTATAGTTTTTGTCGACTGAAAATAGCAACATACGTTTTTTAATTTAAACTATTGTCTCAAACATTTCACTGAGTCGCTGCAAATTATAGGTTTTGGATATCCCAATAAAATGCAGAAATATGAGTATTCTCTTCTTTGGTTACTCATTTTCATTAGCTGCGCATTGCTTTCCGTACGCACGCGAAGCTGCCAATAAATTAAGGAAAAACAGTAGGCGTTGAGCGAATTTTGTTCCTTTGCTAATTGCTGAGAAACGTGACGTGCGGCGTGCCTTCCATTCTTAAAATTATTACAACAAATATTAGCTGAACCGAAGCGGGAGATTGGCGGGTTATTCACAAGTAATGCTTGTACAACGAACAAAGCAAACAAATATGTGTTCGGTGTAGTTTTAATTGAGTATGCGATTGATTGCATTGAAAACTACAGCTGCGACGATAACTACGTAATATTAATATTTCTTAAAGTTTGATTATTCAGCAAGCGGCAGAGGATAATACTGTGCAGTGAAAACTTCGATGCTGCACCACCTTGCCGACACGCAATCCTAATGATAATCTAACATACTTTAATACGACTGCGACAAAGTTGCATTGCGGAATAACTTTGCAAGTTTGAGTGATTGAACAGTCGATGCTGACGCAAAGCTTTCACAAATATTTAAGCTTTTCAGAATCTGAAGAAAAAAGAAAAATGTGCACGAAATTGATATCAAACCTCTGCGCGGAGGTATTAATACTTTTCACTCGAATACTTCTCTCAGCTAGCAATGCATTTAGCCGAATTCTCGAAATTATGAAGACGTTTGCTTAAACTACATATGCAGTTCCACCTGACTGATCATCATCTTCTGTGTATGGGGCAAAGAAATTTGGAATGCTTTTGTGCAGCTTGTTTTTCAAGAAAAAATTTGAGTCAAGTTGGCGCATATTTCGAACGAGCAGCCGGAGCAGCTGCTCAGTAATGCTCCACGTTATTATACACGTGGTTTTCGGCTGTTATTTGCTTTTAAATATTTCACTGAGCTGATAAGCATACAGACGACTTCCCATGTTTGCCAGTTTTTAAAACACCACCCAAAACCTGCGCGTAGTCGACTTAGCTGCACAGTTCGTTTCCCTTGACCCAAAGAACAGCGAAATAAAGTTTGAACATTTGTTCGACATTGCCTAGTTTTTTTTGCATTGCGCTTTATCCTTATTGTTGCAGCAGTTCACTGTTTTAAAAAGAACGCAAAAAATAAGCGGCACGTTGGTAAAACTTGCAGAAAATGAGCCTTTTGAATTTAAAAAATTAAAGAATTTGATTGTACACGCTCAAGCACTCTACTGGAATTTATCCCGTTAAATACAATTTGTTTATCTCCAGTATTAACCGTCGAACATTTTTACTTTTTTTCCTCCTTTACAATTATACGATACCATCTGCCTTGTAATACTGCGCTATGCCCAAGCAGTTTACAAGAGAATGGCTGCTTTTGTCTATGTACTGTAGAGCGTACATGCGCATCATTAAACTTACCGAATCACTAGTGCAACAAAGTTGTTGCGTATGAAAGGAGTTACCAGTTGGTGTAATATCATGTAACATTGCGTTTGATAGATTCAATCTTGTTGTAACTTTTTTTGCCGTTCTCCTTTATCTATTTTTCCCCGAATATTTCATTTCGCATCGTTATTGCCCGTTCAATTGTTGATAAAATGAGATATTTCTTCCGCTTACACGTGTAGCTGTTTTGTTGACCATCGGCTAGATAGAAGAGCTCGCTTGCATTGTAATTTTTTGTAGATCTTTATAACTTCGTCGCCCATGTGACACGAGCGTTCACTGATGGAACTGGTGGTGGCGGTGGCAATTGGCATTCTGGCCATTATTTTCAGTGGTTCCGTGATCGCTCTCTTTCTTATTTGTCGACATAGATTTTGCCTACAGCAGCTGGACGAAAAGCCTATTTTGAAGTATAGTAAGGAGGAGCACAACACCGCTGCTCCTTCATCCTCTGCGCAGTGCAATCAGAATGCTGCTGAATCTGATTTGGACGACATGTTGCAGTTAAGCCCTAATATCGGTAAGCGCTTTCGAAATACTCGTTTTGCTTCGCTTATGTGCTTTACTCCTTCGCGTATTGTTTACACAGGGCTGGTTGCACCCGATTTAATTTTTGCTAAAGGTTAAACCCGTTAGTTTCTAGTTTTTTTTCAAATCTCTCTGTCCCGATAGTATCTAACTAAACAAAGAGGTCAGCTCCATTGAAGTTTGTTGCCTCACGTGTGGGAGCCCATGTGAGTTTCGCGCCAGTCGTCACCAGTCGTCGGTTAAAGTCAATTCTTTGTTTTCCCATTTCCTGCTGTTGGGTAATGAAATACTTTTGAAACGCACTTCACCTTCAGGCGGTATTAAGTTTCGCGGAAAAAGTGTTCTTGTCGTGTTCGCGAAACATTTTCATCATATGATAACGTTTTGTTACTTTGGTTGTAACCATTTTTGTAAGAACGCTTGCTTCTGCAAAGTGACAGACAAAAGAGACAATGCAGCACTTGTCTTTTTCATGTTGAACTGAGAGTGTACTTTCAGTAGATCGCTGAAAATGTTTAATGTCTGCATACGTCATCAATGTGGAATTCGTCGAATTTGACTTAACATATGGTCGCACGAATATGTTCGGTTTGATGTCAAAGCTAGGCGAAAGTTAGTATAGGAATTTCTTTCGAATTTTCGAGAAAGGTTAAAGCGAAAATTACTTAAAATTCCATTGTTTGTTTTTGGCTACTGTTGGATTACACCGTTGGCGACCTTTACCTTCCTGCATTATGTTTCCGCCTGGTCGATTTTAATGACCCGCTTTCGTTAAGTTTTCGTTATCAGATAAATGCGTACAAAAGTTTTCTTCGTCTCCGAGACTAGTTCAATTCCAAACGTCTCAAGGTCGTTCACGCAAGAGCGATTTTTTGCATAAGTGCCCAGTTGCAGTTGCCTTTGAAATAGCGAAATACGACCAGCCAAAAATTGATGATAAATGCAATATTCGCTCACTAGTCATGTAGATAAGACGTTTTGAAGATGCATTCTATTGTCAACTGATTTAGGAACTGCTTGATCAAAGATATGAACCATTAAAGAGATAACAACGGTAACTTTATTAGATGTCCAAGTTTGCGTGATTTTTCTTAAGTTTTTTTGTTGGGAGCTCTCTGGGGTGATTGTTAATGTTGGTATAGTGCTTACACATTACCTAAATTTACATTCGGCAAACATGCCGTATGTCCTATAGTGCTATCGATGTGCAGGTTAGCCATCGTCTGTAGAAAATGTGAAGGATTTTGGGCTGAAATTTCAATTGTTTTGCAGAAGAATGCTTGAAAATTTTGATAGCTTATTACTGAGGCAAACTGAAGCACTTGTTGGCAAATTTTTGACCGTTGACGCCATGTTCTACAATAAACGAACAAGTTGCTTAATATTTCAAATTGAAGGGACGTAACGGCAGATCGTCGCACAGACAAATTCGTCTGCGACATCTTTGATTGATGGTTGCCATCTTGGTCATTGCCTTTTTTGCCTACTGCCGGCACGCCTCTTTTTTACTGAGCTCGTAAATAATTTATTTGCCAAGCGAAGTGCCGCGATCCTTAGTTTTCAAACGTTGTAGAGACATTTGCATAAAGCGGTAGTTGTCTTGAAACTTTTGCCAGTTTAAGGAGGCTTCTCGTGGCATGTAGTTTTACGAAGAGTTCAAACGAAAGACAACTATTCCATTAGGCAATGCATACTCGTATGTTAGTCGAGCTGTAAAGGCGGCCGTCTCCTCAAAAGACGCTTTATTTGCGTTATGTAACCTAGTCCGAAACTTTTACGTTTGCATACGCCCAGTCATGGAATGTCAAATAGATTTTTTGAGGTCAACGCTTTCAAGTTTTTTTCTCGCTTATTGAGATTAAACTGTGTAACTTGATATACGTTTCCCTTAGTCGAATTACGTTACTTGAAAGTTGAAAACAAAACTATCCGTTGCGAACGATGATGAAACTGAACTTGCATTTATAAGATTTTGATGAAAGTTTTTTTGCCCACCTGAAAGTCGTTGCAATTATAATTTGTTTTTAGAGAAAATCCTGAAGGAACGCAGCTGGTTACACGATGCCAGTGGTCTTGTTGAACATTGTTTGTCGATTTTACGCATATGTCATTGGGTGACTGACAAGTTGAGCGGTTTGTCCTTTAGTCCCGTACACGGAAATCAGGTGAATTTAAAAGACGCTATGCTTCCTGCTGACGAGTCAATTTTTCAGATTGTGATGGACGAGGTCAGGCTAGCTACCCAAAGAGTTATGCCTCGAGTGGATGACTTGGTTAGAGCGATGTACACTGGCAAGAGCAAAGGGGTTCAGGCAACCTTGTTGGAGGCTCGAGCCGCGGCTTTGATTTTGGCCACAAATAATCTTGTCTTAGCTTTTCGTGCTGCCTATCCAACGGCCGTGGAAAATGTAGAATGGCTACGTATTATCCTTTCCGACTTGGAGTTGCACCTAAAAAAGCTTAGAGAGGCAGCCCAGAGCGAAGAAATGCAATGCATTCAAAGAGAGCCATTCACCCCCACTAATGGCGTCACTCTGACGACGCCGCAGATATAAGCCACGAACTACACCATTAATGCCACATTGAAAGTTTCTTGTTGCCTACTGTCATTATTTTATGTGTTCTGGTTTACTTGATAATCAACTTACGGGATAACTTTTCCAACGCGAAAGATGCTCGCATTTTGCCGACGTACCTTGCAGCCAACTTTCGTGTAGCATACGTCCGTTTACTATTTCAAATTTTGAAGTCATACCTGTCTTCATCACTTGGAATCTTCTTTTTAACGTTTTCATCAGTGATGGCAACGTTTGTGCAGACGCCATTTTATTGCATATTTTTCATTGGTCGTTCCGTTGTGCGTACTTGCTTCGGATGCCGACTTAACCTATAGGCAAATGTTGTATTCTATACTCAGACGCCGTTCAACGACCGTCTGTGCGGGGTGATATATGTGCGCTTGTTTTGGACGCGTAAGAAGATCTGAAGTCGAGGTTTCGAAATGCTTCCGACAAAAAACTGCAAATGATGATGCAACGGTTCATGATAGATTGGAACAATCTTTTGCTGTGATTTTACCTACCAAATGTTCAATCATCTAAACTGAATGCAATTGCGTGTCATAATCTTGCTTGCCGATTCCTTCCAGAGGCGCTTTGCTGTATGTGACCATTGCTGTTGTCGTTTACGTAGTGTCAATAAATTCTACCTTTCCGATGGACCTGCTGAGAACGTATGTGACGACGTCTTACCGACTGAAATGTTTTCCTCGCTGTAAGACAATTCCACTAAGCCATGACCGATTTAGAGGTGATGGGATGTCGGCTTGCTATCGTTCTTATGGTTGGTTTGCCAGGCGCAGGTAAAACATTTTTGTGCCGCAAAATGGTAGATATTTTTGAAAAGGATGACAGCATAGAAAAAGTTCGCGTTATTCATGTGTGCTACGACGACATTATTCAGAATTGGGTAAGCGTACAAAATACTTTCACTTAGGCGTTGCATCCAACAAAGCCCTTTGTTGTCTGCCCAATTTAAGCGCCATTTACTGTTTTGTGATATCTACGTTTAGCTTGAAAGTGCGAAGTTGTTCGCTTCCGTCCACTGCACGTCAAGTGTAATGCGTTTTTAATAATCGACAGCTCGTTTTGAATAATTGTCGTTCCTAAAAATCTCTACAATGCCAGTATCCCTAATTGCGACATTGCAATTATTAGTAACAGTTAAGATTTCTTAACTGTTCGAAACTTTATTTAATCCTTTACGTAACCTGTGAAGCAATAAATAAACTGGATTATATTCTAAGTTGAATCAACATGCCTATAGAACTTTGACCCTATAAAATGCAGGTTATACATGTGATAGAGGAAATAGGACCAATGATGACTATGATGATGATAATAATAATAATAATAATAATAAATATAATTATTATATTTATAATAATTATAATAATATCATTTTGGCTTCTTTTGTACGGATTTTCTGTGTCCCGTTGAATAAACTTTTATTAATAAACGTTTCTTAATAAAAGTCATACGTCAATCCTTAGACCGCTGATGACAGGTCAAGTTCGGACCCGAAAGCTACGGACATTTTATTAAGAAAAGTTTATTAGTAAAAGTTTATTCAACGGGACGCAGAAAATCCGTACAAAAGAAGCCAAAATGAAATTATTTGGTCCCGTACGAAGACATTATATCTTCAAAATTATAATAATAATAATTATTATTAGACTGAAAACGGGACAAGGTTACTCCTGAAAGGACCGTCAAAGTAATCGTAATAATTGTACAACAGGTTGCTTTGAACATGTATCTCTTTCTGACAGCTTCTCGTAACTTCATGACGTTTGCTTCAGATGGTTGGCGCTTACTTTTATTTCCACTTGGACGAAGCTTTCCGGACGCATCGAACCCATCTTTTGTTGATTTACAATAATAGAAAGAGTTGAACTCATTTGACAAAAAAAATTTAAAGGTAAGGCTAGATGGGGTCCCATAAGCTGTGTGCAAGTGGAAACAGAATAAGCAGTGCCCATCCTTAATAAAAGCTGCTAACTGGTTACCTCCGTTAAAGAACACGAAAGCACCCTATGTTCACCTTGTAAGTTTTCGCGATTAACTTTCAACCTTGTTTCAGATTTTTTTTTAATTTAAAAAGCTTATCTGCTTCTGTATGTTTTTTTGTTATTAACATTAATAATCTCTCGTTTTTTTTATTGATGTAAAGCGCATATCCAATACCTGTTTCATTTTGGACCATCACTTTGAGATGAACTTTTGCTGTAACTTGTCTTTGCCTATGTTGAAAGTGCAATCTGCACTCACGTATGAGTCTTTGTAGTCTTGAGTTTTCAAACTTGCCTCAGTCTATTTTATCAACCTTTTTATTATTCGTAACGTTAAGCGTGTGTGGTAGACTTTAAACGGTCTTAGCCTAATACTGAATCAAACGGGGGAAAACTAGCTTCTGCTGGCGTGTTGACCTGCCTAGACATTCTTTAACGCTATGAGCACCGCGGGACGTACAATGCATAGCATAGATCTAGCAACAATAAATTCCAGTTAAACTTTAGTCATTGGAGATGACAGCAGCAACGGCTATTTTTTACTTCTCAATTTTTAAAAACAATGTTCAGATAGATAGAACAAACAATATTTGCCTTGTACGGCCTGTGTTGATTGCGTTTTGTACGTTTCTTTTGTGCGTCTTTAATTTTACTGTAGTTTCGGCATTTGTACGTTATTGGATGTTTAGAGAGAACAGCGTGACGTAAGAAAGGAAATATTGGAGTGCGTACGATATTTCTGCAGTTCAGCATACGCTGACCGGTCGCCTGAAAGGCAAAACATTGTATCGAGTATGAGCTGGCGGTACTTTTCCGCCTTCGCATCCTCAAGGGCTCCCGAAAGTTGTTCGCGAACAATTGTTTTGATCGACGACAACATGCATCTACGAAGCATGCGTTATTCCTTCTATCTTCTAGCCCGCGAAAGTACGCATACTCTTTGCTTTTACCCACGTTGAGATTTCGCTTGAACGCTTCGAATGATTGACCGCCGTTTTGCTTCTTTTCAAAGTTTCCTAAGTTATGTCCTGATTATTCCTTTTAACATGACTACAGTTTAAGCAAGCGTCCATTTAAGGTGCTTCAATTCATTTTAGTTGATAATAAGGCTGCGTTTCTTATAAAGTCGGCAGCAGTTTTATTTTAAGACGTAACTTTCATCGCTTTCCTTTCCCATAAGCAATATAGTACTGAAACTAAATGGAAAACAGTATAATGACATATCCTCAGTGTGCTCCATTGTTGGCGTCGCCAAATTTAATCATAAAGCGCAAAATTGCTTAGGCGGACAGTTGATTTAATGAAAGCCAATGTAGTGACAGGACTAAACTTACACTGCTAGCTTAGCCTTAAAATAGTTTAGTTTTGTCCATCTTAAGAACGTCGTTCTCTTACTGGCGTATTTGAAACTTGATTCATTGTACCGACAAAGTTCAAAAAAGGACAAAAATAGGGTTCGTCTTTTTCTACAGACTTTGCATTGAAGCAGACACCTTATGGCTCAGAGATTTTTACTGTGTTTAGCGTAAGCGGAAAGTCAATTCGCTCAAAGTGCAAAATGGGGGTTCCTAGAGCGCTGCGCTAGTGGGCAAAGCGTTTTTCGAATTATGCATACGTTTGCTACTTGCTATAGTTGCAATAAGCATTTCCATGAGTTTGCTGGAAGTTATTTATTTACTCCGCGAATTTTAAACTTCTGGAAGGGCGACCACATCTTAAGTCATCTTAACGCTAAGAAGTGCTGTAGAGTTTTGGTCTGGAAGGTAGAACTCCTCTCGCGATGCTTTGATTATAAGCCGGATGGCTCTTTACGGATTGGTTGAAGCGACCTAATCAAACTCTACGCTTATTTTAGGGTATTTCTGTTTGAGTGGCTTGGAAGTATGACTCACTTCTCCATGTTCTAATATGACGTACCTGATTTCTCAGCCCATAGTATTATTAATAGGTAAACATCTGCCGCGGTTATCGCTTGTAAATCTAACAAGTACAATTCTACTAATCTGCATAGTACACGACATTGAGTTGTTTGTGTTTCAGTTATTTCTGTATTTCTTCAACAAAAGTTTGCTTAATGAGGAGGTTAGTGCGAAAATTGTACAACGGTAGAATTATTCTCTATCCAATGCAAACGTTGACGTCGTGTAATGTTAATTCTGAATGGAGTGTACGTCATTCAGTATTGCAGCTGAAGCCTTTCATGTATTAATAGTTTGTATAATGATTTACGCTGGTAAAGAAATCGTCTGGACAGCAGTGACTTCCGCATGGCAGAATTGTTCTTCTCTGCATCGGTGAACTTTCAGCCGCGCGCAAAGTCAGCAGTTCTATTAGTGGTCGCCATTGCAGGCGTAGATGTGAATACAGCTTTTAAAGCAGAACATTTTTGGCATTTCATTAGATTTTGGCGCAATTGTATTCTGCTTTTGATGCACCGTTTAGCTATAACTTCGAGCATGAAAAGTGAAAGTTATGCCACCTTTAAAGTTGCCTTTTTTTCGACGCAGAAATTGGCGTTCCTGATCAGAAAACTTTCATGTGCAAATCATGCTTCGTTTTTCAGAAAAAGTTGGTTTCGGCCAAATAGCTGTTCAAACAGACGTTGACGTAGCCGTCAGACGGAATGCCCTACGTAGCGGTGGCATCAGAGTTGACGAAGAAGTTATTTTCAATATGGCAGAGAAAATGCAGATGCCCGATGCAAGCAGATTTCGCTGGGAACGGAACACATTGTTGCTTAAGAGGTTAACTGACGACGAGGGATTTCTACTGTAAGCTTAGACACTATTAGTATTTTCACTAATCGTACTCGTTTTAGCGTTCGTTCTTTCTTGATCCAATGCTTCTCGGAAGCTTGCATTCCTTCACCCAAGATCGAAGTCACCATAGGTGTAAGTAGCGATAGCTTAAAGTTGAGCAATACTTAACTTGCATTTAAGCGCTATTTTCGTTCCTCATATATTCTTTTGGCATGAGAAAAACCAATACTTGAAAAATTTGCATTAAGTTATTAATTCTACATACGCAGTTAAATAAGTTTAAGTTCCAACCAGATAGGTCTGCTGTGCCTTTTTCTGAGAGCATCAAGAGCATCAAGAATGTATCTTCAATCATGCGGACTTGTAGCGCACTGTCGAAGGAATGAAGTCAGGAATCGTATTGGAAAGTTAACAGATTTAAAATAAAAAATACGTTATAATATTGGAGTCGCAAGTCTTTAATAGTTATTTTTAAAAACAAAAATATTCTGACTTAGTTACTATTATACAGTATGAGTATTCAAGTCAAAGCAGTTATTCTAGAAAAGCTACTGAGCATACCGATTTAGCTTTTGGATCTGTCATGATCCATCATCAGCGTATCTACTCTACGTTGCTTAGCTAAGTCAAAAGTTGTGTTAATGTTGGTGATTTGTAGCAACAGTTTTATGACAAGTCCAGCGTAATAGTAATAACTTTGTAGTAAGCCACCTCCTCATATTTGCTCATAGTTGATCGGCTGTTCTCTTAACGTACTCCTGTTAGTTCTACACAGCCTCCTAAGGCTCGTGCTATTTCAGTTCTAAAAAGATTCGGTTTTACGCGCAAGCTGTGGTTGCACTTGTTTCAAGTCTCTGCTGCCTTTCGAAGGAACAGAAAGCAGAAAAGATGTTAAATATTATTAATACCAATCGTATGTTAGCTTTACGGGCATTTTCTGAGGAGTCATCAACCTTCACGAAACGGGAGACCGCTGTACTCGCAATGATAAATCGCAGCGGAAATGTCTATTCAGCTTCCACAGGTACATAGCCAATGTTGAAAACAACGGAAAGTACACTGTGCGAAGTAAACAACACTGTTGCAACTTTTTAAAGTGACTTAAAACTTTGTGTACATTACAAACTTACGCACAGGCTGAGCAATATTCGCAGCTATTAGTAGGTTACGAAGTTGCGTTTTCATTGCAAGCTAAAATAGGACGTGATGAATGAACGAAGTTAGCAATAAACTTTTGGTCTTTGATTTTTTCACTGATCCGCGAGCCGATGAAGATGGAAAATTTGTAGAAGCAATGTTAGCTATATTGGAGAAATTGAAATTTGACAATCCAAACTTATCTTCGCGGGAATATTCGAAAATTTTTAACTGTAAAAAACTGAAACAATAAAAGGTCTTAAGTTTATACTCTTTGACTTGAAAGGACATTTTTTTAGGATTTAAATTTTTGTCGGTATTCTTTTCTCACATTTTATGTTGGCAACTGCATGTAGCATAGTGCGTAAGAATTAAATATGATTGTTTAAAGTGGGAAAACTTACGATTCCTTTGGTGCTTCAGGGGTCCAGTTAGCATATCGACGTTCTTCTCGGCTAATGGCAGACTCGTATTTTCTATCAACTGTTTAATGAGAGCAGAAAACGCTGAAGGCTTTCAAGAAAAATGAAAGCATAAAATTGGCCTTTTCCGCTCAAGTTGGAACGCTGCCATTAATAAACTGTTTTTGAGGAATTTATTAATAATAGGTACTTGTCATTATTCAGCAGTTTGTTTTAACCCCAAAAAAGTTGCTAAGGGACCTTTTAGCAAATGAAATCAATTCTAAAAGTTTTTTCACCGGAGACGAAGGAATTTTGATAACAAAAGCGGTCTTGTAAGCTTTTCTGTTATCACAATAAGCAACAATTAATTGTGAAATCAAAACCAGTAGCATAAAACCGGTAAATGGAACTTTGCACTTTTGAAATAGTGCATTTCAAGGACTTCAAGGAAATAGTTGAAAAGCTAACTCATTTGCATATTTTCAGGCAGCCAACGAGAATAGCTTATCGAATAATCTGTACCGGTGTGATATTGCCTTGCGGAGGATTGTGGCCGAAGAAGTGACGAATACTTCCCGTGGCTTTATGGATCAAAAGCTTGGTGAGCATTTTGTTTCATTTTCGGTATTTAACCTGGCGAGCTTTTGTTTTCTCAATGAGTCGTCAGTTCCTGACAGTCGCTTTGCTTTAAGATGCTAACGCCAATGTCCAAACGTTGGGCAGAGAATTGAGCGAAGCCAAAGCGCTACTTCTTAAACGCTTGAAGCAAAGTGGCCCTTTCGAAATGCCCGCCGTTGAAGAATTGAAAAAACTGCTTTTCGAAGTTTACCAACAGCTTAGACTTGATCGACTGTCGGACAGTTTGGGAAAGATGAATCCGCCTTCTCATTCTTTGACCTGAAGCACTTCTTTCGTCAATGACAAGTGGTAAATATTCTTTTAATGTTGCAAAACATTCTACGCCTCCGACATGGATGTTGGCGGCATTTTGTTTGTCCATCACTTTCAGAGCAATGTTTCACCATTCCTGTTCATATGATCATTTCGTCTGATTGCAGCATTGCAAGCGCTGACTAAATATGACTCGAGTTTGTTAATACATTGTTGAGCAATGATTAGGTTGACTCCAAAGTGGCTCACGTCGCCAATTGTTTTGAAATATCTAATGAAAACGAAACTTTGGCGATTCAACTGCTCTCCATAACTTCCAAGAATGCCGAGAGGGACATGCGCGCAGGCAAGCTGCCAGTAAAGCAGCTCTTCACCGCCGTTAGTTAAACTAGTATAAATACATGTGAGTAAATGCATCATAACCAACTGGCATGTATTACGTGCAACGCAGTCGTGGTATTGTATGAACAAGAATGGCAAAAATTTTCTCTACTCTCCCCTAAGATGATAGAAAGTACAAAGCTGAGCAGGGTCGCGTAAATCCTTAGCTTCTTGCCTATTGTATCCGCTATCTAAACTGTATATTTTTTTAAATTGTAAGTTAAGGTTTCAGCAAACATTTGAACAGATTTTCAGCCCCAGCACAGTTCAATCTCTGTCTGCACTTTTTCTTAATAAGAAATGAGTAGCACTACCCACGCTCGGCTGTCATTGCTAAGGATAGATGGACGCTCAACGGGGATGGAATAGTCTTCCTTGTAAATTTTGGTAGCCGATTTAAAATAAAATTATTAGATGCTTTCAGGATTTTGGACATCTACGCGGTGAAGCTGTATGACATAGTTGGCTTTCTTCTCATTCGTCTTTGTTTTATAGCATTAATGTTGGAAACTTCTCCTAGTTATGTACTCTCGCTGTCATTCTGCAATCCATTAAGTTCCGTCGTATTTACACTCGTATGTCTTGCCGGCCGTCAGCTAGCAACTTCGGGGAAGTTTAGGATTAATATTTCTAACCTTTACCGATGTGTGTACTGGACGAGTAGTAAAAGTTTTTGATTTCCCACAACGGAAAACGCTGGCTACCATTGCAATTAACAGTTTTCTGCTAGCCGTCTGGCAGCAAAGCTTTTAGGTTTTGATTGAGGACAATGGAGAACCTATGTTTTGATTTTCCGCGGGTTCCTTTGACTGCCAACCGGATAAAGTATGCTGCGTTGAGCAAAAACAGCAACGCCTAATGAGGGCTCTGCGTACGGTAGCTCTTCATCAGCCCGGTCTTGGCTTGAGCCCGCAATGGGTTTTTTCTCTCCGCCGAGAAATGAAGCTATGCAACAGAATGAAATCTCTCTTCTCTGTCGCTATTCCAGCCAGTTTTTTTTGCAAAACCTATGCTGATTATGTAAACTGCCCGCAGTAGGTGATTGTCCGACCTGGTTGGTTTGTCTCCCAACGCATAATGCTTTCCTAGCTTCACCATACACAAGGGATCACCTTTTTAACATGTACTTCCTTGTTTTGGGTAAAACAATGCTTTTTGTTTGCAGGGCTTGCATACGCTCCCACTTTTTAATACCTTTAAAACAATCCATTACAGGAGCTACTTTTCTTTTTTCTGCATAGCTAGCAACGAAGTGTAAATGATGACGTCATTCAACAGACCAAAGGCGGTCAAAATCCCGAAAGTAGAAATTTCGAATAAGTCGAAAATATACTGTAAAGCGTGGTTTTATGGCAGTTGTTCATTGGCATCTTCTAAATGGGCAATGCATTTGACTAGAGGCGTTATTATACTAGTCTTGTTTTTCACTTCACCAACTTCAAACAAGTTCAGTATAATAACGCCTTTACTTAAACACATTGTTTACCTAGAAGATGCCAATGAAGAACTGTCACAAAGCCCTATTTTACAGTGGATTTTTATGTATTCGGTATTTTGACCCTAACTCCAAGACGACGTATTCAGACAATTGGAGTTCGGGCTTTGCAGTTGATTCATGTACGCCCAGTGCTTCCACGTGTTCTTATGTTACGACAGCTCAGTTTTTTTCGAGCAGTGCTTGTAGATCAACATCGTCAGTTCCGTTAGGGCATCCTGACCTTGCTGGACCATCTCCAAGCCGAAAGCCTCTGCAGCAGTTCCGTCGTATGGTTGCCGACACGACTTCCTCACCGTAAGTGTTGCACAAAATTCTTCCTGGCTTCTACTGCTGCCATTCTTTGCTCAAGTGAAAAAAACACGAGTCGAAAATAATCTTTCGTATATGCGCGAAGACGACAATGTAACAGAGGCTGAGTAGATGAAACTATGTAAAATTTTTTGTCGACACGAAGCAGATGTTCGGCTTAATTACGCCTGCACAGCAAAATGAGAAAAGCTTGTGCAATAGTACAGATTATTGATGCGCAAAAGCTTCTGCATCCGCCCAGTGTATTCGCAACTCGTGCGTAAGAGTTCATTGGACTTTCCTTGAGAATGAAAATCGTTCTACCGAAGTTCAATGTTTTTTTACTCAGCAGTACATTCGTGACTGCGCTTGTCCTCCTTTCAAAGTGAGTAAGCGAATCAGTTAGTTCGTTCGAAGAAAAACTGATATACCAATACGTCACCCGCGTACGCATTAGGGATGAAAATAGAAAGTTTCCAAACTTTTCTTCCGCTACAGGCTTGATAGAGCGTTTTGATTTGACAATAAAATTATCACAATAGTTTTGAAAAGCTCTGCGCTAATAAAGTCGCATCAATGGCGCCTCATTCAAGGACAACGGGCTGATGCAACTACAGCTTTCAAATACCGTTGCATCGTTCGAGCCCGCTGCTTTCGTGCATTGCGACAAGATGAAGGTATTAAGAGAAATAACTCAGCGGACACGTTTAATTTAGAGAATTAATTCACTTTTTAACGGAAAAGAATAAGCTTTGGCAAATCTCTGCGTTTTCGAGTTTCACCTCGTCGATTCATCAGCGGTTAAAGCGTTAAGAGAGAAAGGAAAACTCTGCTGATTGTTAACGTGCGTTCATTTGTATTAAAAACGAATTTTGATTCCGTAAACAAGACTTTCTCGCCAAGGTGGCTTCACAGTCGTTACGCGCGGTAACGTATTTTAAAAAAAAGATTATTACCACGTTCACGCATTACTATGCGCTTTTCGACGGAACCAAATCTTACGTACTTCTCAAACTTTTGCATTGTCCCGCCGCGTGAAGAGCACGACCTTACGAGGCTGACTTTTTAAACGAAATGCGCAATTAGGTAGAATAGTTGAGCTCGAGAAAAAGCAAAGTTCCCAGAGGAGTAGCTGCTAATGGGAAGAGTCTATTTTACAGCTCGCAGCAGTCGCCCGTGCTGGCGTCTCGAAAATGCAAAATATATGCTGCGCGCATGTGCTCTAAGGGAACTCAGTTTGCGCCTAAGGGCGCTACCTGCTCGCGTAAAGGGACCAGCTTGTCGAGGGCTGATGTTGTTGGCCAATGGGTGGAGGTAAGTCCAGGCAAGCAAATCAAACGACCTTCGCCTTGGACAACGATTTTGTCAGCACCACAATAGGAAAGGAAGCTTACCGATATATCGCGTGCAAAGTTAAGAGAGTGTTGCATATTCGAAAGAGCTTATGGATTAAAACTCGGCTTTTCTTAAGGGCTACGTCGTATTTCCTCTTTCGTTCGCGTTGGGCAAATATAGATGGATAGAATTCGAAGAGATTCGCGCTCTCGTCTTAAGTGCTCTTTGCATTGCTTTGGTATCTTGAATCGATCTACTCTCGCCAGATGGCTTTAATAAGCTTACTTGTGGAAACGAAAAAATGTGAAACGTCACGATTGATCGTCTTCCTCGGCGAGGCGACCCAATCGTTAGCTAACCTTTTCGCCGTCTGGAATAAATGTCCTTGTCGACATGGCGAGACGCAGTATGGCAAAAGTCTCGAATTGGTTTTTTCCATCCGACAGGTTGGTGGTGCCTTGTCGTCTACGGTTTGTCTGGAACGTAACCGCGCCGCCTTGTTGGGCAATATTGAATGACGACACGACGACGACAAGTCGTCCTCCGGTGGTGCGCACCATTTAGGGCCTTTTTTGAAATTGGCACCCCCGTGCGGTCGTTCCGTAACATCGGTCATCGTTTTGGCCGACACCCATTGCCACAAAGCGACGAGCAGTTCTCCAGGCGCGCTTTCCAAGCGCGTACGGGCCTGGCGCTTGCTCGTAGACGCCATTGGGCACCTCCATGTCGGCCGACACTATTTTTGTTGAAATTTATCGACCAGCTGGCTGGCGACAACCACCGGCGCCCGTCGAATAGAGTCGGGGATCAATCGTTGGAAAACTTTTTCGTCCCAAACCGGCCCGGCGGCAGCGGCCTTCGTAATCGATCGGAACGATAGTTGTGATTTTTTAAAAAACTGCTCCGCCGGCGGCCGCTGTGACTAAACTTTGCTCGCCACCTGTGGCTCGCCTGCCAACCTGAACGGTCGACAATAGCGACGACGACGACGTTCCAATAGTGGCGTCACTGTCCTTTGGCCATCCATGTCTTAGGCGCGCGCGCAGGGTCGAACGGGTGCCACTTTTCAATCTTGCATTGGTTGTTGCCTTTTCCCCTCTTCGTACGTAGGCGTTTTCATTGACTAAGAAGGATGTAGAGACTGAGTGTGTTGCTTTGACCATATCTATTCGCGTTGCCTATTCTTATCTGTTGAGCTTCGACTACTATGGGCCGCTAACGTAGGCGTCTGGTAGAAGTGTCGCCAGCCGCGATCGACACGTCGCTACCGCGTTCGGCGGTGGCGATAAGAGAATGCACCACACAAGCAATGTGTGCTACGTTTTCTGTTGCGCGTGAACGTCGCCGACGGTATTCTTGTCGTTCCACTGTCTAGACTGGAAAAAAAGTGTTCAACTTGGGCTAGTTAATCTGCTCAGTCGGCCGATTTACACTTGCCATTTGTCTTGCTGTTGGTCGGCCGCTCGTCCGTCGTCAGTTCCATTGCTACCTGTTGCATCAACATTGTTGTACTTAGGCCTCGGTGGTGCCACTTCGTTCACCCTTGAAACACAACAAGCTGCTGCTGCTACTAATAAAGGTGAGAGAAAGGTGTACACACATTTTGCAAAAGTAAATGCGCCTACCATGCCCTATTGGCTATCTCTCCCAGCAGTGTACACTGCGATTATCGTTATATTTTCCTTACGTCACTTTTCCGCCATTCTTCCCTACTAGTAGTAGTATCTTGTTTGTGCGTGATTTTCAAATAAGAATTCCAGTAGCTTGCACTGTGTTCCACTGGCAATTAATTGCTTATTCCACTTTCGCTAGTAGCGTAGTTCAGCTTGGGCGCTCTGTCCAAATGAAAAGCGTTTGCGAAATTGCCAACCGTTACGGTCGCTCTCTCAGGGTGGCGGGGCAGTTTGACCTCGTTCGGTCAAAGCTTGCCTATTTTACAACGCAATGTTACCCCCTTACTATAAATTGTCTCAAAGTGTGTCCTAAGCGTCCCTCAGGCATGCGTGCGCGCGCGCTCGAGGTAGTGGCCTCCACGAAACTGGCAGTCCCTAGCGCGGCAGCGCGACGCAGCGGCGGAGAGATCCTATTTTTCCAAGGCTTCTATCGTTGGCGATGAATTTTCGCCGACCAGAAGAGGTTGTGAAAAAGTTGGCGCGCTCTGCTTGTTGGCCGAGTGAAGTCTGACGTTTGGTTTTTTCCTCCGATTAAAGTTTCACCTCTTTGCCAAGAAGGATCACTTTACCTGAATGGAGTTGTCTGTCGGACTTGGCTCCTTCTACGGTCACTTTTGCGGAGGAGAAGGCACTCCCGTTTGGCCTTTTGATCTCTTGGTCGCGTCCTTGCTTAGCGGTAGCTCCATCTGCAGTCATTCCATTGCTGAATGTGGCGATCAGATGGGCGCCAGGTGGAGGAGCCGCGATAAGGTCACAAGTGTACGCATGCACTGTCCATCTGTCGCCGTCATAGGCGCATACGCAGTTGCCGGGGCGCGCAAGGAATGGTCCGTCTCGTATTCGGTTGCCTGTCAAACATACCGGATGTGTGCCGCGCACACGATACAACGAGCCGACGTCGAGGGAGCGTCGCTGTTTGCTGACAAAACGGCCCCGCCGAGGCGAGGCGATAGTTATTTTGCCCCGACACGCGCGCGGAAAAAGCAGTTCATCAGAAGTTGCTTTTTTCTTCGTTTTTCCGCTCGACGATCGTTTAACGGGTCGGCGAAATGGGTCGTGAACAGACACTTTCCGCAAGCCGTCGTTGTCGCTGCTCAAATCTTACGGGCATTATTGTCGACAACTGCGGCGCACGATTAATGCCCCAACCACGATAGAACGACTCGACAAAGCCGTTGCCGGTCCCTTGGAAGCAGCTATTCCTGGTCCTTCTTCGTTGAAGGTCATTTTTCCTTGTTGCCAACCGTTTTCCCCAGTCTGTCCAAACGTAAGCCGATATTTTTCGCTAGCAAATCGAAAAGCCGGTAGAGATTATTACGCGCCTAACATGCGATCCATCGTCCGTGGTGGATCATCTCCCGTTAAGGTAAGCATTCCTTCTTGCTGCCTTCCGCATTTGGTCGCCCACCACTCCGTAGTGATCGCTTCAAGTTGATTAGCTTTCGTAGCAAAAAGTGCCGCTGCTCACGGGTAGCTTCTCTTATAAAATTTTCGTACAAGGGACCTTTACACGGATGTTTTAACTGGGCAAGGTATTACTGTATTGTTGTTTGAAATGCAGGTACGATTAATCCAAGTCTGCTTAGTAGCTTTTTGAATTTTTTCTTTAGCTCCCGGGTAATCTTACGGACCCGAAAGCACGGGCTGTTGTTTTTTTAGGCTGAAATCTTTAAGCAAACATACCATTATTGGCTGATTTTGCCACTAGGCGCTGAGTTGTCACGTAGAGAAAAGTTGTTCCGCCTAGCAGCGTTCTGCATACCCCGCATAGCTTGTTTAGCTTTACCTCGTGTTGTGTTACGTTTTTCTTTAGTTGCTCATGTGGTTTCAAGTTGTATTGAGCCTTGACTCTCTGCTTAGCCTACTCGCCTGTTACGCAGCCAGGCTGCGCTTCAGGCTTTCCGTCGATTTCTTATGCTGATTATTTAAATATGCGCTCGACGTTGCCCGGCAATCGAACCTTCAAAAGATTCCTCTCATTTTCAAACCTTTTTCCCATATGTTAATTGAACCACGACTTTGTGTGACAGCCTGACACTGCGTTACAGCACCAATATCCGTTCTGTTTATTGGCAATGTTCAAAACTGATCAACCACAGCAGCTTTACTAAAGAGCAGCTTGAAGAATGGAATCATGTACGACTGTCAGCAATAGGGCAGTAGCGCTCCGCTACCTCTGCACGTCCAGTAATGGATGCGTATAGCGACTTCACTATGCATTGGCTGTGCATCTGCCTTTATTTAAAGCGGTTCACGGATTGCAGCGTTTCAGGTAGCATTTCTTGTTAGATGCACTAATGCTAAATCCTACCTGGGCTCATCTGTCTGTCTTAGCAATGCTATGTGGACTGACCGTGAGGTTTCCAGAGCTTTTTATAATTTAGAAAGTTTAAGGAAAAAAGTAATTGATTAAAAGGTACAAACATGATTGAATAACTCATAAAAGCAGAAGGAGAGTTCAAATAGGAGACGATCAGTTCCGAGGGAAGAAAACTAGTTAATGTGCTTGCACCGTTACGGAGTAAGAAGAAAGTTTAGACCATCCTAAGTGTGTTCGCTGAGAACGAGCACGAGCCGGTGAGCGGGACACTGTAAGATTAGGACTTTCCTTTATTCTTATCTCTTCTTGTCTTCCTTTTCGTTCTAAAAAAACTGTCTATTTAGGTATATATTGTCCTTCCATTTGGTTCTGCCCCACCCTATGTATCTTCATTATTTTTCTTACTTTCTAATCCTTTAAATGGTATTTTAACTCTTGTTCTGCTTTCATCAACTTATTACGCTGCGTTTGTGCCTTTCCCAACCTCAGAGTCGCTTCAAATAGCTTTGCTCAGACAGACGGTGGCGCCCGGTTAGCATTAGTGCGTCTGTCAAAAATGCCTTCCGAAACTGCTGTATTTCAAAAATTTTTTAAGACAGATGTACGAGCACCATTATTAAGCTTTAGAGCACTGTTTACCTTCCGCGAAACTCTGATGGCGTAGTACCGGAAATAATGAGCTCATACAGTAGCAAAGTAGTAAAGTTGTTTGTGTTTATTGAGGTCTAAGCGCAAGTTTTGCAACCGACATTAAAGTCAATTGTTCAACATACAAACTGGTCAGAAGTTGCTAACCGGACGGTCGTACTTTTTTGGGAGGGGAATTGTTAGCTTCCCTTTTGTTGCGCTATTGTACCGTTTCGGTTGCAACTCCTCAATTTACGAGGCGTTTCGAAACGCCTTGAACTGTTTTGCTTTTCTCCAAGTGCCAACCAGTTTGTGCTTTTTGCCTTTGCTTGCTAACTTTTCAATATAACAATTCTGCGCACTTAATTTGGCCCAAGAATAATTTGCACGCTGCAGACTCTTAGCTATTCCTTAAAGGAGTCGTCAAACCTGCAGCGTCAAAGCGAAAAATGTATTCGACATGTTTCAAGTTGGTCGGGCTGGGCGCTGCGCAGTTTTTCGAAGGAAACTGTTCAAGCACTTTTTTGTCTGTATCAACCAAACTTGGCTGCGTAGATGAGCGTGCATGTTCTGCGCGTGATTATAAGTTTTATTTTAATAATCACTTGGTGAGCATGTAATTTCATTCACAGGTATTTGGCGGCAACAGCGTTCCCTTGTTCTCTTAGGGCAGTATGGCGCCCTTGCTTCAACATGCCTTACCGTACTTCTTTTTCAAAGTCTGCGTTCTTCTTGGTCGCCATAGCTTGACTACATAATTGACAGAAGGATTTTTTGTCGCCTGCGTCTTGCAGCCGCTGCTTCTTCACTTTTCGACAATGTAACCATTGCTATTTTCATCTTCGTGCTGCTTTTAACAACTGTTTCAGTGATTATCCACAAACGAAACTCCCGGCTTGCCATCAGTCTTGCATACGGACGAATCGGTGATTATCTTCGCAATGGTAAGCTTTGCGGATTGATATAAGAGGTTCCAGCAGCGAGCAATCAATGTCAGTACTTAGAGGTTACGTAAAAATCGAGGTAGGCCGTTTTCGATTACGCCGTTTCGAGCTCGACCTACCAAAGGGAGATTGCCGGAGGGATTTGGTGGCAATGAATGAACTTCCATAAGGTCAGAAAAGGTTGATCGCCGTTTGCTTCCTGTCGAAGAAGCGGAAGGAAGCGAAAAACTTGTATTATTCTAAAATTCTTTTTTTGGCGGGTTTTGGGCTAAGGCGATTTCCGTGACATGAGGCGAATGCATTAGATTGGGTAAAGGCTTATAGTTTGCGTTCGCCTACGCTTTATTCAGCTTTCCAAAAGTACGAATTGGAGTTCATGGTAGAAGTTCCCCAATCATAAAGATAGTTCACATTTGCAAGGAGGGAAGTCCTGCTCGTTAGTTCATTGCATTTTGAAGCTTTCTGCGCGCACGGACTTTTAAGCTAACTAACACAATAGCTAAATAAATGTGTGTGTATATGCTTATTTATTTATTACTCTTGGTAAATTAAAAGTTTTGAGAACGCCTAGAGAAGTTTAACTTTTCCCGATTTACCTTGGGGGACTCCGCGTCTCAGCTTTCGTTTTACTAAACGCTAGTAGGTCGCTGTCCATGATTTCGTCCGACTGTTATTTTCCTCAACCTCTGCAAGCAAGATTATA
Source organism: Trichuris trichiura (assembly GCA_037903355.1). NCBI lineage: Eukaryota > Metazoa > Nematoda > Enoplea > Trichinellida > Trichuridae > Trichuris > Trichuris trichiura. The sequence continues at coordinate 310,721 of JBAJFE010000045.1, forward strand.
GACAATCATTCCGTAGCGACAAGAAACCGTTTTCTCTTACCAGTCGCCTCGGTGACGGAATCTAACTTAGCTTCGGAAGCATCGTGAAACCAGTGCTCAGGTTTCGGCGTTTCAGGGATGAACGTTCCTGATTGCTTTATTCCACGATGTTCTGTGTACGCTTTATGCTGGGGCCATAAGCAGTATCTTTAGCATTTTGGCATATTTTTATTCGTAAGTCTATGTTTCCGTCAAAACGTTCTCCTTGATGATAATCTTTTCAATAAGTTTTGGTTCAGCAGACGCGCACAGTGGAATCTAAGTCATCGGCTGAGCTGCTATGGTTAGAAAGCTGGCTGAGTGCTTATTTTGGCAATGCGGTACAACTGTCGAGTCAAAGTCAAACGTCTGACAGGATTTTCGATCGTTCGCGGCAAGTAGTAACGGCTGAGTCTTTGGCAGTTTGAATGCCCACTATCGCCCTCCATTTTGACCAGACGTCTGTCATACTGTCTGCTCTCATTGTAAAGGCGTGTCTACGCTTTGTCCGACGGGTTTATTCGCTTCTAAAGACTGCAGCGTTCCATTGCAAATGGTCCCTTGGGCTCCTTTGCGACCAAAAGTGGCGCTCATCTCCGTCCAGCTTACTTTGCCTAGTAATTACTGATAATCAATTGCCGACCAAATCAGCTTTATCGAGTCACCCTCTACTCCATGTCCCTTCAGATCGACCCATTTTTGCTCAGAAATATTTCCATGGAGACTTCAGTTACTTCGGAATAAAGTCCTTTTGGTATTGCCAGCCAATGCAGCTTCTTTGTAACCATTATGCAAAGGGGTCAAAGAACGTCTGTCAAAGCAAACCATAGTTCAGCAATGTTCTCTACTCACTGATTTGCGCTAAAGTATTGGTCGGTGTTGCTGTTGCAGTTATCGATAGGTAAGACTCATAAGAGCTCTTTTGGAGAGGCTTTCGATTGTACGAACGCGTTGGCCTAAGCTCTCTCTAAAGGCTGCACCAGGCCAGAAGAACTCCGAAAAAACATTAATTTCTTGTTTTACAAAAATTCAGTTAGTAGTCGGTTTACTGTCCTGGCCTATGCCTGACCAGCTAGGCAATTTCTTCATTTTTGCTATACTCTACAGCGGCTGGAGAAAGAGCGAAAGCCAGTGGCCATAGTCACGCAGTACGCTTAAGCTGTGTGATGAGTGAGCTATGTTGAATTCTATAAAATTCCTTTGATAGTCAATTAAGTGGGCTTCTAAATGAAGAGAGGAAACAAGATTACGCAACGTGGAGTTACAAGTTTGCCACTTTGAAAGAATGTAGATATCGTTTTTTCGCAAGGAACTCAACTCCAGTTGTTCAGTTAGGTTATGTCTTGCATACTGCAATATCTCTAACCATCAAGAAATCCTAGCATTGTAAATTAATGCACCTTAATTTGCATGGCTCCGATGCAGTGTCACATTTTTTAAACAGTATAACCGAAAAGGCTTTAAGTAACCTGTTTAGTCCGTCAGGAAGTGAAATCGACAGGTCGGAATAACGACTTTTCAGTTGGGGGAATAGTGATCTTCAAACATCTGGAAGCGAAAAAAACATTTAGTCATTCCTTATGGCTGGCCGGACGCTACCGCAGCCGTGTTGTTGCAATCCGACTATCGGTCTGGTGACGTTTGCGACCTTGCTTAGGCGGTATTTCATTTGCATATTCTATCTTTCCTCCGGGTGCTATGGGACGCGGGACAATTCTCTCGCTCGCCTGAACTCGAATGGTTGGCTTTTTTGACCATGACAACCGGTGGCAGTTCGCGTTCCGCTCTCAGTTGAACCGTGGTTTACTGTGTGGGTATTTGAGCACGTTTGTCATACAACCTGGTTACCTTTTATGGGTCAAGGTGGACGCCCTCACCTTCCCTCTTTTCTTCGCCGTCCGCGCGAAAGTTTCTTCTATACTCATGCGATACCAGCCGGCCTGGCGCCCACCTATTCAGAATGAGGATTTGCATCAGGGGTCGACCTGTACTATCAGGTAAAAGACCTTTTGTGCTATCCTTTTCTTCTCACCGATATGAGTCAATGTAAGACGTAGGTGAGAATCAGGCGAGTAAAAGGGGGGCTACTTGTTCTTTGCTTCGTCAGAGTGAAGCCCAACGAACTCTGGAATTCTTAACAGCGCAGCCGCTTCGTTCGCTGTGAATATGTAGTAGACAGAAATTTCAATTGTTAAACTTCGGAGACGCGTGTTCTTTTGAAAATTTTTCTACGCTTGTCTCTTTAACGGAGACACGTAGTTTCATGACAACGTGTGCAGTTCGTCATAGCGTTCCATCATCGCATTGCAAATGGTCAAAATATTCGTTTAGAGCTGATTTAGGCGACTCATACATTTTTCGTCGCCCATTACGGTTAACCATAGTTGATACACTGTGACAGGTTGTAGTTGCAACGATGACTCGGCTTGCTCCAACTAAAGGACCTGTTCGCCCTTTAAGAGTCCGGCTAGCGAGGCCCTTGAAAGTTTTGCCGGCAAAAAATTCAATTGAGTTCTAGCAGCGCCTATCTGATTGACGGCCAGCCGCGGCGATTCTGTCAGCGAGAAGGAGACAATCGTTTTTTGCTTGAGCAACCGGTTTCCCCATTAGCGGTAAGGATTCATGCCAAACGGGGGTGTATCGTATCACCAAGCAGCACCGAGTGATTCCAACCGCTCCTCCTGTTGACCTATTGACGCCGTTTCAAATGAAGCATTCCGGTAGTGCAAATTGAAATGGAACATCGGCAGTAGCTCAGCAGATCAACGACTCACCCACCAACCGCCTCTGCCAGTTGAAAATGAGTCCGTATGCAAATTTACCTTTGCTTCAGCCCACTTTGTTCGTTAACATACGAAAGGAGAATAGGACTTTTAAGGGGCAACAAACTTTTTGATCCAACAGGTTGAAGATTGACTGAAATCGAAACTTTCTGCTCAGTCACTTTTTAGCTGCCGCTTGAGGTTGGACTGAGCTGAATGGCATGGAAATACGTTGCGTGGGGCTGTAAGGTTTTGAGCGTTCTGCCGTCATCCTGACAGCCTCAGTGTTTCTCTTTCCGCTGTTGCTATTCGATGACTAGACGCTCCATATGGCGCGTATGCTTTTTGGCGTTGTTCGCATGCTTCAGCGTATTCTCTACTTTGTCTCAATGTATTCGCAAGAAAAGTTCGTCCCATTCATCCGTTCAGCTACCGATTTTCCCTAGCTCTTATTTGCAACCATTTTTCTTGGCATCCGATCATTTTGTTATCCTTTCTTTGTTCCTATCAACATTAAGGCTGCTTAACCTAGCTGTTAACGCACCAGCGTATAAGGATGAGTAAGCGCAGAAGCCATTAGGTGTCAGCTGGCATACGTAAATGAGTTCTCTGCCTTTAAATGTATTCTGAACGTTTATTTACGTAGAAAAGAATATGTCAGATAAAGTTGTCTAGCTATCATCAGTCAAGCAGTAGTTGGTGCATCTTTTTTGACAGCCTAGAAAGTGGAATCACGTCAAAAGTGTAGCTTGCTGTCAACGTGTGGCAAGCAACAGAACCTATTCATGACTATAGGTCGATCATACTGTCTGTAATGTGGGTATCCTATCGTCGTTGACTTCAGCGCTGCGCTTAAGTAGCAATTGTTTTTTGTACATTCCTTTCGCTCTGCCGGTCTACAACGTTGACCTGCGTATTTCCCTTTCTTTCAATTCCAACAGGTTGAAGCTTAACGGTACCAGTCAGGTTGCCTAGTCTACAGTCGCTGCAAGTTGTAGCGCAGACGAGTTTATTTGCTTTGAAAAAGTTTGCTTCGATGAATGCTTGTCAATGAAAATGAAGGATAGAATAAGAGTAGAGTCCGCCTAAAAACGATTGTTTGCAAAAGACTTCTTTTCCATCAGCGTTTCTGCTATCGGAGCGCACTTCCAGCTTATCGATGCAGCAGCTTTTCTCTGCTCCAGCAGTCGCACTTTACTGTTTTACAGCCTGCAGTGCACTCTGGCCTTGGTTTTCTTGTTATTTTTTCATTTTTAATCGAGCCGAGTCTCTTTCTTCAAACTTCGCTTTTCCATGCAATTACGTACTCCTCTGCCTTTAGCGGTGAAGGTGACCAGGTTTGGGAGTCCAAGTAGCCCCATGATGTCTTAGCTTTGGGATTAATCGCCTAAACATTTTTGCTATCCTCTTTTTGTCAACGTAGCCTTGATGGAGGAAGCATTGGCGGGTCAATTCTGTCTCCACACTCTCAAGAGCCCCATTCTGCACGGAAGAGAAGAAATAAAGAGCACCGCTATCTTTTCACTTGAGTTATGATCCCTCTTAAGTGGATCGATTTCTTTGGACGTGGTCATCCTGTAGCTCGTTTTCCCGTTGCCTTTGCAACGGAAGCAATCATTTGCCCCTAATGAGCATACCGCGTTGAGGCAATAGAACTATGCTCAATGGTTTTTTACCGTTGGGCGCGCGAACCCGAGTCGGCTGGCGTTATTGTTAGCGTCCAGCCCGTTTTTGCTTGTGATTTAGCGCCGCGTAATTCCCAATGGCCAATAGAGTTCCACAGAGCCGGGGTCGAACACCATTAAAAATCGGTCTGCGAGTTGTTCATTCGATCAGCCTTCATTTGACAATATTTTAATGCGTATTAATGAAAGCATTTTCCAGAAGCATTGCTCCCGTCGACGGATAGTAAAGCGGCCACGCATGACAGCCAGAAGCGCCTCTTTTCCGGTTATAAATGTACGTTCAATTGACATTACAGCTTTTATATAAACAGCGTCGCTCCATTTTGCACCGTAAACTTTCAGATTTCCAATTTTTCATGTAATCAAGCGGGACTTCACTTTTTGTGCAATATCTTTGCTGGCCTCGCGAGCGGTTCGCACACAACTTTTGAAAAGGGTTATACTACCTTTAATAGATTATTTCACAACTGCCTTGTATTAATGTTGGGGCCTTCTAAAAGCTTAGGCGAGTTTGGGATTTCTTGGCTAAGAGAACGAATTAATACAAAGCGACAAAGGCCATTGCGGGGAAGTGAATTTTCATAATTGTGCAGAATCCATAAAGTATCTGTATAACCGAAGAGGTCATCTCGTTTGATGGGATTTAAACTAATTTTAAGTCGCTTTCCGTTCAGCTGGAAAAGTAATCATTTTCCGGATCAGTGTCGCAAGTGAGCGTATCGCCATTTCGCTCCCTTTTTGCGCCATTGACAGGTTGTGATTTTAAACACTTATGCTAATTTTCGCAGGATAGCTTCTTGGAACAAAATCAGCTCCGAAACATTTCTTCCGAATTCCAATTTTTCATAACTCAAACATTGTTTCTTGCACTTTACAAGAGGATTATTTATAGCTGTGTGTTGTTGATTCAGGCGCTCTTCATTAAATTTACAGCGAGTGACCGTTTTGTTTCCGTTCACAAAGTGGCATGATTTTTTAGGTGAAAGAAACACAACGAAGTATCCAAAATGCAGGTATTTGGTTGGCGTTCAACCAAGATCTCAAGGAGGAGCGATGAAGCTCCTTATGGAATAAAAATTCTTTTATCCTACCGTACAAAGTCGCTGTCTACAATCAAAGCTTATCCGCTGCTATTTTCTGCACAATGGGCGGTAAGGGCGTGTAGATATTTTGTTTGCCTTTTTAGTAGCGGTTCGGTTAACTCACTGTGCAATTGCATTGCAGCAAAGATTTGTGGTATGGTAAATTCAAGAGAGGATGACCTTCCCATTTCCCGAAGCATCTCGGTGAGTTGTCAAAGTTTTATTTGGAAACAAATGCTTGGCTTTCCTATCAGCCGCTGACTGCGCGAGCTTAAAGCTGAAATGTCCACATTCCTTAAGCAGTAGCGAGTGTACAGCACGGCAAAGTGCTTGGTTTGCTTGAGTAATTTTCCTTCAAGGTCGATTCACGTGTAGGGACGTTACTGGAAATGGGTACAGTCATTTTTTAATTGAGGTAGTCGTTTATTTATAGCAAAACTTTGTTTACCTTTTCAGTTTGAATATGTAAGTTTATGTTCATCCACGTCGATTCATTTAGTTCTACTACCAATTTCTGACTATAATTTTTGTTAAGTAGCTCGTCAAAACCTTGATAGCAATCAAAGACAAAAACGGCTTTATTATTATTACTATTACTATCGTTCAGAAAGCGCCTGGTCGATTGTTCTTCTTATACCGTCTTTTAGAGCAGAGTTAACGGCAGTTAGCCACTTAGAATAGTTTGGCCCTTTTAGGTACGGTAGAGCAATGGCAAGTTTTCAATCCATCGTACACTGATTCACTCGCGTAACATTAGATGATAAAAATGTGACAAGCTGTCCGCAATCCAGATTTGGCGATACTTTTTGTTGTATACGCCTATTTCACGTATGCAGTTTTCCTTGAAAGTATGCTCCTGATTGTTCGAGTCGTTTGTTCGACGGAAACTGCCTATTTTGACTGTTAGTCAGTTACGCGTAAAGGAGAAAGACTTCAACGCGTAAGGAAGTCGAGACATTGAACTTAGGCAAATTTTAACCTTTTGTAACTTCAGGAGCGGTTGCTTTTTATTGCCAAAGGCGTTCTTTATGTCCTTCGTAAATAAATGGACAGTGGTGATTCAACGGGCAACCCATTGACTCTTTGAACAGTTTTCAAAGTTCTCCTTGACTTTAGATGAAGAAACCTACTTATCCGTAAAACCTTTCCGACATTTGATGCTTTCCGCAGTTCGATTTGAAAAGAGGGCATTTCTTTATCCATACGCGTTTCGTTTTCTGGATCTGAAAAAGCCAAGTTTCGTTTACAGACAAGAGAGGCTACTTTCATCATTGACATCTAATACAAAGCTAAAGATGGATTTTTTTAAGGCAGTGGGGTTAGATCTTCGCAAGAACTTTGCGACGTGCATATTTTCAACTATCTTTTAGATAATGTAAAGTATTTTTGTAACTAGGCAGAAAAATTCACAAAAAACGTACTGTCCTACAGCAACGTTTGGAAACAACAGTTCTAAGCATTGCTGTAGGACTGTACGTGTTTTAATTGTTAAGAGACGCCAATAGTAGCTTAAATATATAATAAATTGGTGTACTAATATATCCGCGTTTTTTGCTTCCGAATACTTGCTGCAGATAGCAACGAATTTTAGAATGTATAAAGTTTTTACCTTTTCCTGTGTCTCTGTAGGAATTTTTAATTTACAAATAAGGCGCAGTATGGGATAAGCAAGAATAACTGATGGCAGTGTTAGAAGGTCTTTCATTTAAATGATAAAGCAGCGCAAGTATGATAGCATTCTGTTACGACATTACCCACTTCTTCCCAAGGTCGGAATACGGTGCCCACGTAATAACTTGAACTGAAGTAAATGATTTAAGCTCTGCGAAGTAGAGTTTTCGTTTGACCCCTTTACGTTGATGTCAGAATATGTAAATTACGGAAACTTTTAAACGCTAGTGAGTCACTAGATAAAGAAAGTACGTACTTTACATTTTTTGAGTTGGGCATTAAAGCTTGACCGTTTAAGCTTCTGTTCGCTGATGACCGAAGTAATTGGCGTATGTTAATGGATTGCACACATTGCAGGATCCTCTTCTGCCTAAAGGTCAATGTTATGTTGAAGCAGTCAACGATTCAGCGACAGCACATTCTATCGGAGTAGACGTGCAAAGCTTTTCGGAAAACCTCTGTTCTATACGCGGCCACAGTCGGTTCAAATTGTCAGCTGGCGATGTTGCCAGTAAGAAACGGGAAAACGAGTCATCGGAATCAACAGTTGTCTTGCCTTGCCAAGGTGCCTCAGAACCGGTGATGGTGGAAGAGAAGCATCGGCTGGTTGCCTCTGTCAAAAATTTACAGACAGCCTTAAATGGCCAACAAACGGCAAGACTAAATACGCGGGTTCAGCTACCCGAGACGCCTGACGATGCGACGCTCCATCTGCCATGCGAAACTGATCCAATTGTTGGCCACGGATCAGCATCGAAGTCACCACGGTACGACTCAAGGAGATACCGACTGAATGTTCGGTATAGGTTCGCTGGCGAGTATCGTTCCCAAATAGTGCCACCGCCAAATCGTACAGTATTTGATGCACCGGATTGCATGTGTGACTTTTCCATTGTTGATCACACTGCTGTGCCGAAGAACACGAGTTTTTGTTTCTTGACCAAGCCTGCCTGTCAGAAAAAGCGTTCTGGTGTCAAAAAACACGCAAACCGCTCCTGTAACGGCCATGCGTCGACGGGTGAAAGCACGACCAAAGCTGCTAAATTTTCCCATTGCAGCCCTGATTCGCCTGCATGCGTTTTCCAAAGCGGCATAAGCCATTCGGCGCAGACTAGTCCTCAGACGAACCATCTACGTGACCACAACAGCGCCGTCAAAAGTTCTTCTCAATCATCTACTCAACGTCTACTTAAACGTTGGCCTTTGAATTTCTGCGGAAAAAGTGATACAAACGCGAAGCACTGATTTTCGCAACTTCGTCACGCTGCTGCATATTTGGACAAGAAGAATTTAATATTCTCTTTTCTTTTTCGACCATTGGCCTTTTAAATCGTTATGTACATTTTTAAAATTTTTTCCTTGAAGTTCAGTAGTTATCCTCTTTCCTTCTCTCTCTCTTTCTCTCTATCTTTCTGTCTCACTCACTGTTGCGCTCACTATGACTCAACCATTACCATTGCCTGACGTTCTCTCATTTATTTATTCATTCTTCCTGATTCCACTGATACGCACAAACAAACCGTTTTCAAGTTGCTTCTTCGCATTTTAACTGCTGGACAAAGCTCCTCCATTGTTAGAATTTAATTTTTGCGACTAATAGATGTTACTTAGGCACTTTTCTTTCTAAAGGGTTTCAACTGTGACAACCTTACGCTCCTAATATACTTTGTTTCCTTTGTGCTGTTGAATTTAGAAGTCGCCAGACGTTTCCAATTAAACAAGGTTGCACGCGAAGACTCATTGGCACACTTGTTAACGCCCATGCAACGGCGTAGTTGACATAACAACAGTGGGATCACCAACGTTTGGCTGCTTTTTCATTCAACTGATGGAAGGTTTAATAAATGGAACAAAAAAGCTTTGAACACTAAGGAACTAAAGCTCTTTAAGACTATTATCTTTGAGCTACTTTTTTCCACTGTGCAGCGTACTGTGGCGGGATATGAAAAACAAGCATTGGGCATTCACGGACAATTCGAAACCCCCAAAATCTGACGAACTCTACAGGGAATATTTTGAACAGAGTTTATACAGTAAAACCTCTAATCCGAATGCGTCGGGGCGGGCGGTAGTTCGGATTATAGAAGAATTCGGATTATGGAGGAGGCCTACAGTAGGCCACAGAAAAGCAGGTAATGCACTTTTAGATGCATTTTCCTATCGTCTACAGCGCGATGTCAGCCTCTGCAGGCGGTGAATAGCTTAACGAGAGCAGCGAAGTCCGTCTGATTAGGGAAAACGGTTGGCCAGCGGAAACGGGTTTCTTATATGGTGTGGACGCTGTACCGCGAAGCGGCATGGGAAATAGTTCCCGTGAACTTATTTTTCCATATTCGCAGTTGCTGGCCAGTTCTGTTGGCTCGAAGATAAATCGAGTTAGCGGCCGATTATTGCGCGATTTCTGGGCTATTGTAACCTTCGTTTCCTGGGTTGCGCGCCGGTGCCCATCCTTCCTTCTACCTGTGCAATATAAGTCCACGAAGCCTAAATTTATTTTATGTAGTCAGTTATTAGCGTCTGCTTCAACAGGCTTTGACGTTTGCTAGCGGCTGAGTCACGAACGCTTTTTAAGCATAAAAGGCACCGTCCATCCCATTTTTCCTGTTCTTCGGCCGGTCACTCTGCTCTTCAATGCTTTGATTATCTTTATCTTCTTCTCTATCGTGGGCGTAATGTGCTCCCTCTTATACATTTGGATAACTGCAAAACCGTATAACACACCAGAACAAAGTGATAATGACTCCCGTATTGCTCTCCTTATACAAGGTCTGTTCTCGCATAATGCGGTGGTAACCCTACCTTCACATAACACGATTCTATTTTTGTGCATATCCTGCAATTAGACTGACGGTCCTTTCGTGGCGTATCGATGTAAATATGACAAGCTCTATCCGATGTCAATATCGACTGCTATGTTGCATATTTCCGTTTATTTGTGGAAGCCTATGCCACGAGGTGAATTGTTGCAACCAACCTATTGGTCAAGATTGGCTCAGCAAAGCGGTGAATGGTCTGTGCCTGTGCTAACATATGTCGGAGGGACCGCTGGCCGGTTGTTTGCAGCCCTTATAGCCGTTCCCGCTAAATGACTGTCCGTTTCGCGCAAGTAGCCTATACATCTGTATTGTGTACGGTCGTTCTATCGTTCTCTTCCACGAGTTCGGATTAGAGAGGGATTCGGATTAGGAAGGTTTCACTGTATATCGCGTAGCTGCTACTACCAGCACTATTCTGAAAACAAAGTTTATTATCCCAATAGTCAACAGGCAAATTTTGCCATCTTTGCGTACATTTCTCTTAGAGAGTATTAGGCGAGCAATAAAAAATTGGGAAGTCGAAGTCGCACTCTCATCAGCGTTTGGCTGCAGCACACCTGCGGGCATATGCTTCTCTTTTGCTCGAAAGTGGTCCCAAACGCCCACGATAGATAACATTCGACTCTTTTCCTTGAAAAATACAACCGACACTGTTTATTCGATACTCTCTAACCTAGCTGCAGTGATCTTAAAGCAGGTTCCAGGTTCAACTTTGTACGGTGTTATTAATGATAAGCAGGTAGCGTCTGAATCCGCAGCCGCTACAAGCCCAACAAAACCTTTTTACGCTGTAAGTTGTTGACTTGAAGCAATTCCTTCGAGTTAAGGCGTTACGGAAGTTATAGCGATTGCGTCTAAATGTACCGCTACAAAACCTTTGCGCGGTAAAGCCGGCCACCGAATGAATACAATATTTGCTTTGACAGGAGATTTATCTTTTATGAAATACAGCGAACCAGTTTGACAAGCACTTTCTAGAGCAGAAAACACCAGCACTGTTCTAACATTTTTATCTACCGCTTTTGAAGTTGGAATGCGACGGTATTATTTCGATTAAACCGCTTGAACTCGCTGACTATGCTATGTAGAGAGGCTTAATTATTTTTTGAACCCTATTCTCACAAGTATTTGCACTTCAAATAAGAACCGAAAACGCAATTTTTGGTAATGAAACAAAATTTTTAATCTAAAGGAAAAGTAGGATAAAACTCCCTTTTTTGAAAAAAGCGCTTTACTGTAAATATAACCGCGACATTTACAAAATCCGCTTGCTACTTCGGCTTAATTGATAGGAACAGGGTCCTGCGCCGCATTATGCAGCGAGTATTTTTAATTAAAATAATGGGCTATATAGGTTTTATTCCCAGCAAGTTTAAATAAATGCATCTTTGTTGCGCATGAAAACATAAATTAAAAAGCCAACGGTTTCTGAATATTTAGCTGTTAACAAGTAATTGGCTTTGACTCTTCCTCATTGTTCACTTGCTACAGTACGCCAAACCTGCAGCGTGATTTATCTTCGGGCGTTTTGTAGAAGTGGTCGACTTGAAAGCATGGTAAGTTGTTTGTCTTTAGCATGGTCAAAATTGAGCGTTTAAATTCCTAGCAAACTATTTTATTTTTCGGGTAGTTATTTCAGCGAATATCTGTTTTTAGTCAAGCCCTGTCAACCCGAAGCCGTTCATAAACAGCCTTATTGGCAAGCCGATTATTGTGAAATTAAAGTGGGGAATGGAGTACAAAGGATACCTTTTATCTACGGATAACTATATGAACCTGCAACTTGCCCACACGGAAGAATATATCAACGGACAGTTAGCTGGAAATCTAGGCGAAACGTTAATCAGGTGTGACCTATTCGAACGCGCAATGCTTTACTCGTTTATTTTTTTAAGGTGTAACAACGTTCTCTACATTAGAGGCCTGGAAGAAGCCGAAGAAGGCGAAATGCATGAATATTAATCATCCGTTTAGGCGGTGCATTGTTGAGGCGGAGAAAGGACTCATACTCGTTAAGCTGATACGTATTACAAGTACAGCATGCATGGAAGTGAATTAAATCTATAAATGTCGTGTGTCCGCATCGCTGCTGCTAATTATCCCTCAATGGCATATGTGCACTGTATGCGTTGACTTGTATACGTAAGCTGAAATCTACTTTTATGTGCGCCGGCTGAATTCTTGGGAGTCTCCATTGCTAATACAAAAGGCGGGACGTTCCCTGGCAAAGAAAGCGTACAACTGCCAAGTAATTTTTTTTGGAAATCGATCTAAGGCAACAAAACTTGAATTTTGTACAGTAGGCGTTTCACTTAATAAATATCGAAAACATTTTGCCTCTTGACAAAATACGTTAAAGTTCACAAGGTTGAATAGCTTGCTCGGTTTAGTCACATTAGTTTTGGTGATTACGGTAAACAACTTTAGCCGGGAAAAATGTAAGCTTTTTACGACCTCATTAAGGTAATCTAATCGCAAAACCGTCAAAGTATCAGCCATCGACTGTTCTCCATTAATTCGCACAGGAGGACAGGTTTTCACTGCGTCAAGTTCGTACAATAGCATTCCTTGATTGGTAGGTTAGCGTTTCTACGGTAATACGTTTCTTGCACATTCCAAATTGTTTTGGGTTGTTTTCCATTTTTGGGCAAGGCATGTCATACGACTGGGTTCCAAACAACAACGTAGATATGAACGATGGTTGTTCAATTCCTGGTTACATTTCTTACGGTAAACATTAAGTGGGCTTGTTTTTCACTGAACAGTGTAGCGGCTTTGAATGTACACATTTTTGTACTAATGAAATGGATAGCTTCTTCTGCACTGCAACTGAAATTGTAAAGCAATATCTTAGGAGAGGCCTGAATGCTTCTGCGCCAAAGCTTTAGAAAAATGCTTTTTTATGACGGCTGCATTTATCGTATCTTGCTTTAGCCTATCCTTTGTATAGTTGAAACTGCAATCTTTAAAAATTCCCTAACTGAACGGTATTTTAGGGTCCCCTGCAAGCCTTCGAATAGTCAAAGATGACCATCTGGCAAATAAAATTTCGCTGTCGCCGGTGCCCAGCCTTTTGTCGCTGCGGATAGTTGAAACTCCTCCGGAAATCCGTATGCGTTATAAGGATGCAGCCAAGTTCCTAATTTGGCCAACCCATCAGCTTAACCAGGTGCAAACAAGTTCTCAGCAGGACTCGCGCTGGGGCTATACAGGCGGAAAAGTTCAAAAGTCAAGTACATTTATGGGCACACCAAATTCGGTATTCAAAACGTCAGCAATATCAACGAACATGCCTCGGTCATCTTTTCGTTTGGGTTCATTTCGCGTAACGCCCAGAAGGCCTTTGCTTGCTATACCATCTTCCGCTCCTGCCAAGACAACTTTGGAATCGAAGGTCTGCACCGCCATTTGAATCCGATACAGTTCTTATTGACGCATTGGAGCGACGCGGTTGGTTGACCGTTTCAGTTTCAGGAACGAAAACAGAAGCGCCGCTCAGCGAGTACCTCCGTTGCTGAGGTTACTCGATTCTGAATTGAATAGTGCTCATCTATCTGCAAGCTCAATTCCTTTCTCCATTGCCAGGTATATTTTGGCAATTTGTTTCTATTTCTGAGGCATGGATATCTTTTGCATCTTGTCTGTCGTACTTAGAGAATGTCATAGCTGAAGCCTAGCATGGTGACTGCTATTGTCTTGACGAGAATGGAGCTGATTGATTCAGCGGATTCCAAACGTCACGCTTTACAATTGAGGCTGATTTCACGTGCAAGTTGGGGCCTACACTGCCTGCTAACAAATGTTTACCAATTTTGTACTAGTAATTCTTGCCGTAGTGACAAATTGCTTGTCGAAATTGCAGTATTATCCGCTCTAAAATAATCTTGCAATCATGACACTGAGATGTTTTCGTATTCTTCTATAGGCAACATTCTCTTAAAGTGATTGTAACGGAAAGCGAAGTTTACACATAAGCAAAGTTAAACCAGCGCGATAGCTTGTTTTTATGTTTACGGGTATAATATATGAAATCAACTTGGTGCCATAACTTTTTTTCTTGTACTCTTTTCGGCGACTTTTTGACCCTCGTACAGTAGGTTTTGTTTTTGTTGTTTTTCTTATTATTTTGTTTTTACTTTCGAGTATTTAAGAATTAGTTGGGAAACTCAACCTCGCGCGCACTGCAGTTGCATCCCGCCTAGGCATAATGATCGGAACAAGAGTGACTACTCTTGAAAATTTGTTATACGCTGCGAACATTTTCTTAAAACCAAACAAACTATGCAATCCGGTTGGTACGGGAAAATTCTTAGTGACTTTTAGACTTGCCAAAATGGCCGCATTTGGAAGATAAACCGTTGTGTAGTTGTTTCTACGCAAAAAATTGATTCCTTTCCAAGAGCGGTAGTCGCAAAGAAGTAAGGTCGAGTAAAACTGAGCGGCTATGCAAATTTTGCACCAACCTAAATATCGGTCTTTGCAAGAGCACTGGAGCTGAATTGGTGCTTTGATGTTTTCACTGTATGATAACAATGAGGAATGTCCCTAACAAGTGAAAAACAGCGATGAAGCAAAACATGATTATTCAAAAAAATGTCTGTCTTATTATTTACGCATAAGTCCAATATTCTTAACTTCCTAAACAGTTTAAGGTTTTCTCTTCTTTGAATAGTTCACGTAATCAAGGTTACGCTGTGTTAACATGTCACGTTCTGTTAAATATTCATTGCTTGTACATGCTAACAGTTTGTCCGGCGAACCTTAAAGGTTGAAAACATGATGCTTTTGTACGGGAGCATGTGTTTTCATATTGAAAAATATCTTTATTACGGATTCTCTCCCGTTGTGAAGTAAAACAAAAAGATTTTTCTTTTCTTCCGGAGCTTTCGGGTCTTTCGCGACCCGTCTTCAGCGGTGAGATTATGTGTAGTCAAGACGGGTCGCGAAAGACCCGAAAGCTCCGGAAGAAAAGAAAAATCTTTTTGTTTTACTTCACAACGGGAGAGAATCCGTAATAAAGATATTTTTCAACCTTAAAGGTTGAACAAATTATTGTTACATGAGTCCTCGTTGTTCACATTCGCTCATCTTTTCGATCTTGCTTGCAAGATAATTATTAATGAGTAAATCAACTGACAAATCATTGTCAAAAAGCCAATGTTCACATAACCACCCTACATTTGACAGTACGATTACAAGAGATTTTCAGGTATTCATTTAGAAGCACTATTTGGCCGATGGTTATTTCCGGAGAAATGCCGCTTGGCCTATCCAGCTGGACTTCAAGGCAACTTGTCCTAGAAATAGCTGATCCTATTGCCGTACCTGCATTCATGTATGCAATGTGCTTGGTGTAAATCCAATATACTTAGTACCAGAAGGTATGCATACCGACTACGCAGCTAGCACGTATGTACGCAGTGCGTGCTACTTACACGTAAACTGTTTTCTGTTTTCCAACGTTTCTATAACATATGCGTAATATGGAGGTTGTATATGATATACATTCAAAATATTCATAGAATTCGCGGCATTCACGCATTATACTTTTTGCTTATAAGCCGAATACCTGCTATAGCCGCGATTTCTGTGATGCACGTGTAGTATGTATGCTGTATGTGCTTGCATACTAAGAATACTTTCGTTATATATGACTTCTACGTGATACGCATTGCTTATAAATAAGACATTCACGGCATAAATGCAGTATATATGTTGTATATATTTGCATAGCGAGAATATTTGGTGTATGTATAGCATAATATACTTTGCTTATAAAGAGGATATTTGAGATATATAGGGTCTACAGCCACATGTGCAGTATTTGTAGCGTATACTTTGGGTTGTTTCATAAGTTCGTTCCGCTTTTTTCGACTACTTTAACTTAATTTTTTCCATCGAAAATACAAACTCTTTAGTCAACAGTGTATTCCCCTTCACTATTTACGACTTCTTCTCAACGACTGGCCAGCTGTTCTATCCCGCCTCAGTAGAAATGTGGGGGTTTGGAGGAGAAGAAGTCGGAGAACCATTTTTGGAGGTCTTCGTCATTATTGAAGGAAACACCGCGCTAATTGACAGCGAGCGAACAGAAAAGGTGATAGTCGGATGGAGCGAAGTCAGGGGAATAACCCGTATGGGGAAGCACCTCCCATCCGAGTTCTTGGATGGCTGTTTTTGTGATTATTGCTGTGTGCGGTCGGGCATTGTCGTGCTGCAGCATGACGTCATGTTGCTTATTTTGCCTTTTCTGCTGAACTGCGCTCGCCAACGCCGTAATTTTTCCACATAAATTGTGGCGGTGATAGTCTGGTTCCTTGGAAGCAATTCGAAATGTATAACACCCTCACAATCCCACCAGACGGACAGCATAGTCTTTCGTTCGTGCAATTTGGGCTTCGCTCGCGGGGTTGGATCCTTACCAGGACTCAGCCACTCCTTCCTTTGTTTCATGTTAACGAACAGACACCACTTCTCGTCACTTGTAATGATCTGCCTGAAAAATGGGCGACGTTGGGCCACGGCTTGACGGTATCGAGCGAGAAGAGAACCTGCGGCAGAAATGCGCCGAATTTTGTCATCTCGACTCAGCTGATGTGGCACTCATAATCCCATTTTCTGTACTTTTCCCATAGATGGCAAATGTCGGCTCACAGTTACATGGCTGCAGCCAATCTTTTCAGCCAGTTTGCTTGTCGACTGTCGTGGATCTTCGTGCACTAGGGCGTTCAGTCTCTCTTCATCAAAATTGCTTGGCCTCCCTGACTTCTCACTGTCACTCAGATTGAAATTTCCCTCCCTAAAGCGGGAGAACCACTTTCTAGCTGCTCGATCACTGATAGCCTCCTCCCCGTAGACCGCCTGGATCTTTTCAGCCGCTGCGACAGCACTTAATCCTTCGTTATACAGGAAAAGCAGCACGTGTCGGAGATGCTCCTTTTTGTCGACCTGACACTCCATCTTTCCAGTTAAGCTGAAACTTCTCAGGAGCGCGATATTAAAATTTAACTGTAGTAACTTGCAGATAACATCGAGAGGTATTGAATGATATATACTGCTTGGCATGAGGGCAACTGCATAAAAAAAGAATTTACTTCTAAAGAAAACGGAACGAACTTATGAAACAACCCATTACTTACCTACAGGGCACATTTATGCCATATACGGTATGGATGCAGTGTAACTTGGTTTTAAATAAAATATCTGTGATATCCCGGATTTCCAGGCGCACTTATAGTATCTATAGTGCATATTCTTCACGGAGCGAATATTAATGGCACCTATAGAATAGTGATACCTAGTGTCCCTGCGGTGCGCATGCAGTGTACCACATATGGAGTATGTCCTGTAGGCAAGTATTCATACAATAGATAGCGTATGCGTGGGTGTAGATCTTGTATATCACAAATATCGTACTTGTAAGCATCGTATAGCGTATTTATGGCACATATACTTTAAATATTCCCGCCGTGCAAGTAATACAACATAGATACTGCATCTATGCCGTAAAGACCATTTAGGTCGCATATAATCGATTTATAAGCAATTTGTACCATACAGAAGTCATACATAACGTAAATATTCCTCGTATGCAAATGCGTACAGCATACATACTACACGTGTACCATAGAAATGTGGCTGTAGCAGATATTCGGCTCATAGGCAAAGTATACTGCGTGAATGCCTCAAATTCCATGAGAGCCTTGAATGTGTACCATATACCACCTCCATATTACGCATATGTTGAGGAAATTTTGGAGAACAGAGTAGCATATGCTGCGTACATACGTGCTAGCTCGTAGATGCTATACATACCGTCTACGCACGATGTGTATTATGTTTACACCAAGCAAATTGTATACGTGAATGCAGGTATGGCAAAAGGACCAGTTGCTTCTAGAATAAGTTGGTTTGAAGTCAAGTTGAAGCACACTCGGTTGGTTCAACTATTTAAATATTCTGCCTTGCAGCAAGAAGCACAAGCAAAATTGTAAGATCGATTCTTCCTTGAAATATTGACAAGGGGCTTATTTCTAAATTTTGCGTCAGATTTTAAAACTACACGTGCATATGTTTGCCAATGACATGACCAATTGTCAAAGGGCAGCCGTACTAGCCATATTTTGAATATACAGGTCGTATTATTTGCGCAGTCCAACATGCGGCATATGAAACGTGTCAGTGTTGACATTTTTATCTGTTTTTATTCCCTCCAACCGTGTAAGTAAAATTTACCTTTCCGCACTCAGCCGTTACGAGTGATTGTAGAAGCGACGGTAGCAATTTAGCGAAGTCCCATTTTTTACTACAGAAAAGCTTATTGAGCGTCTAGTTTTCGCGCTTCGGCGATCTTCGCTCGGCGTTTGCTCTACATAAATAGTCAATGGATTGGCAGAGTACGCTTTAGTCTAATTTCTGCATTTCTGAAAATCTTTGCGTTGTCGCTTGCAGCGTCAGTGCACTGATAGTTTTTCAAAAAGATGTTACAGCGTGACCAGAGTAAGCTAAAGAGACTGACGACTTTACGCATGACTACAACATGTACTACTGCATGATGAAGCCGCGGTACTCCAAGTTGGCACTTAAACCTTTGTTTAGATGGAAGCAGTGGTGACAAAATATGCTCTGTTCAGGTTCAATGCTTTATTTCTGCACGCTATTATTTGTAGCAAACCGATTATATTGAGCATGATAGTGGGCTTTAACAGTCTGCATACTTTTCATAAAACTTTTTTGTCTTTTAGACTCTGGCAGTGCTTTTCACATTCTATCTATTCTTTGGTGATCTGCGGTAGAAAAGGAATGATCTTGCGTATCACCATTTTGCATAAAGCATTGCTCACCGACTGTAGTTGACGAGTCGTATGAAGTTTGAAGCCGACAATGACTACGTCGTCTTCTAGCAGCTGCGATTACGACAAACGCAAGACATTTTTAATACTAACTTTATTGCGTGACAAATGTTGCTGTCCTTCCTTCTATCTGCATAGGCATACTTGGACTTCCGTTGCGTAGGTTCGCCCAACGCGCTTCTTAAGTCCAAGCTTAACGGGTCTCGCTCTATCTCTCATGGCAACTCGGCTTTAACGCTGGTTTTCTCTCTTTTGTATTTCGCACGGTCTTACAAGCCTTTTTTTTGACACTTTCCTTTAATGACAAGCAGATAGAATATACATTCCGAGCAAAATTCTTGAAGCACTTTATGTTTTAACCGCTTCGAACTTGAGCCTTTGTCTTGACTTTCTTTCAGCTTTTGAAATCTTCACGTCGCGCAGCAGTAAAGCTGTCCAAATACGTTTTGCGTAATATGAAGTTGTCCATTTTTCCGCCCAATAAGTAGCCGAAAACATCATTTGCTTACCCGTCCGTCTAAGTAACCTCCTTTTCCTACTGTTCACTTGCGCGCGCTTTTGATTTTGTCTAACGGAAAATAGTCGCGCGATTGGAAATGCTTACAGAAGCGAATCTACTTTACTGATGGTTACCTGAATACACTTTTGCCTTTGCGTTGCTAGCGCAGCTCAAAACAAGCAGAGTTATTGACTTGGATTTAAGTAATGTCGGAAAGTGACCAACCAATCTGACTGTCAAATATAGGCGCAACGTTTTTATTGATATTTTTTATTGTTTAAATATTGCAGTGGCTGAGAACCGAGACGCAGATGAGCCTTAAGCCGATAAGATAAAGCATCAATGATTTATTGGTTTACGACGGTGCAAAAAGCTATGTGCCTTCAGCGTTGAACAGTTTTCTCTCAGTATCCTGTAGCTTCAATGTCATTATTGCCTATCGAAACATCTGCTCAGATTATCTTAGAATTTTTCATACTGTCTGTCGCTTGCTTACCATTAGTTCCAGGGCGAAGATAACTAAAAATTCCGCAATATCATTCGGTGTTTCAACCGAGCCGCCAAAATCCCACTTGTTGACCAGTCATGGCCAGGCTTAAGCTTGTATTAATCCGCCCAGATAAACGAGCGCATGATTCAAATTAGTCTCGTAAGCAGATGCGGAAGTGCGAGGGACACTTTTGAAAAAGTTTCTCATTTCGAGCTTGTTCTGCTGCAGCGCGTGCAGGCTTGTCGTTACCATTCGGTCGATTCAATTTTTCCTGCCGAAAACGTTGCTGCGCGTTTGCTTCAAGCGTTCAATGCCTTTTCGTATAAACGTATATGCAAAGCAAGTTTTCAAAGTGGTCAGCCGTTGGTGCCACGTAATTGCAACCGGTTG
This sequence comes from Trichuris trichiura, assembly GCA_037903355.1. Lineage (NCBI taxonomy): Eukaryota > Metazoa > Nematoda > Enoplea > Trichinellida > Trichuridae > Trichuris > Trichuris trichiura. The sequence goes on from JBAJFE010000045.1 coordinate 330,986, forward strand.
CCAATGGAAAGTGAATGCGCATAGGTGCTTCGATTTCATAGACACGTATTCTAATAGGAAGTGGCTGTATTTGGTGGCTGCTCTCTTCTAATTGCCTGCCAGCCTGCATAGCGTGGAATGCAGGGACTATACGGATGCTCAACAATGTCATCTGTCTTTACGCTGAACCAAATGTTGATGCGCTAGCCGTGATGTTTCGTCAACCGCCGGCAACTGCATGGTTGGACGTGCCCATTCGTCATTTGACATCGACCACGCCATGAGATGGCGATTTCAGTGGCGCAGATGGCGTCAGATTCGTTCCGAAGTTGATGCCAGCCGACTGGCACGAAAATTTCTTTCCATCAAAACTATGTCTGCCATTGGACCATTGCGGCTCGGCAGTAAGGTCAGATAATGGGCTTTAATGTCACCAAGCGTATGCAGTCAGTTGGAGTTTCATATTTTCAGTCAGCGGCGTATGGACTTCGTTGTACGATTGACATGCATTAAATAGAGATCGTAATCGAAACTGGGTTTCTCTCTGGCGGCAGCAGTTGTCCGCCATCCGTTGCCATTACAACCATTCTGGACCTTTTCCACATGTGGTTGGCGGCTTCCAGTCGGCAAGCAAGAGGTAACTATTAACTAATCGAACATGCCTTTTCTTATTATTGAATTCCTTCGCACCTCTCTCCTCGCTTGCTTTTCTTCGTGCCGGAACATTTTACACCTTTTTACGGCCATAGGAATTCTTTGTGCTTTTTCCACAGCGGCGTTACCTCCTCAACACATAATTATCCATTTCGGCCGTTCAAAAACTTTTATTTCAGCGGAAGCATTTTGTTTCCAATCATTCTTGCTACAATGCTTTGCATGGCTGCGTGCATCAATCAGTCTACTCCTCTTAAATCAACTCATTTATTATTGGCGAAATGTCGGGCATCTTTTGGGCGAGCGTTTAAATTTCGGCGAAGGCGGCAATAGCTTGCTTAATGCATGCCGGCCCGTTGAGTAGGATAATAATACGGCGGCTTTGGTTAAAATTTCGTCCTCCTTCGTCGGATCTCAATTTCGCGACGGCACGGCGCGGTTGCTAGATTGACATGCGAACGTTGCCGCGCGCAGTGCGGCCAAGTCGAAACGGTAAATTAATGAGCGCCATTGGCGATGTGTCAACACAGCGACGACAGGCGAGGCATTTCCGGTAGGCGCGCGAGCGCGCGCGCAAAAGGGCACCGTTGCTCAACGGCAAAGCGGTTTCCAATCGGACGAACTTGGTTTGCTCTGCTTGATTGATAGTTTACTGTAATATGCGAACCTGAAGCTCAACCTCAGGACTGTATCTTCTTTGAAAGATGGATCAGCGGGCCAATTGTTAATTTCCGCATGCTCAGTCGGTAAGGTATAAGTTTACATTTTGCTAGCGATTGCGACGCCATCGTCCGGGAATGTTCAAAGAGTTAGACAAGCTGGTTTCGCGCGTCCTTATGTACTTGTCGTCTATCTTAATACTCCAGTAACTGTGCGCGCCTTTTTCTGGCGCGTAATTTTCTTCCCGCCAGTTGATAATATCGGCTTCGTCGTTCTGGTACTTCACGTTTCTCTTCGCGTTTATTTGGCACTTCATTTTGACGCAGAGGCAGAAAATGCGCCTCTGTTGTAGAGTGAGAGAAGTTGGTCTGTCAGTCAGTGGCGACCTGACGAGCGCTGCGCCCGTCCTAATGCCTACAGCACTTATGCACGCTGTGCTGGCGTTGTTGTGGCTGGGCGTTGGCGGTAAGATGCTCTTATCCATCAACTGCCTGTTAACTGAACTTAACAACTTCCTTTGCAGGCAATGAACGCTGTCAGAGAGACGAGGATTGCGTTAAAAATGGTCGCTGCCTTGACGTACCTGCCGTAAAAGGTCATGACAAAGGCGAACACGTTAAAGCGTGCTTTTGCCCGAAAGCGTGCGCTCCAGGTAAGCCTTATTCGTCTTTACAAAACCATGCCATTCCGGAACATGTCGTATTTTACCGCTAAAAAGATGGGCGTTTTTACAAGAAATTCTTCTCGTGAAGAGCATAGTTGTTCCCTGCTTTTGTTTAGCCGTCCCTGTGGAATGTATTCGCTCAAGACAGTGCGTAGTCGCCTCGTCTCCCGACACGTATGGCAACCAGTGTGACAAGCAGACTAAATTGTGCTTGTGCAGAGCGCCAAAAGACCGCAAGCACGTCTGTTCAAAAAGTACAATCGTTCTTCGGTATCGACAAGTAGAATGTTGGGGGCAAATTTTAGAGAACCTGAAAATCACGTTTTTGAACGTTACTCGCAGCTCGGTTTACTTGGGCGAGCCGTTCAATGTCACGTGCTGCGTCAATATGGAACCAGAGTCGGTGCTTCTTCGTTGGTTCCACAACGGAAGTGAAAAGCGCTCCGACTATACGCCGGACGAGTTCCAGCTGTGCTGGAAGCTGAACGTCAGCGCTGCCAGATTTCACGATAGCGGCACATATGTGTGCAGCGTTTCAACGGACGTGCACCCAGCACCGGTCAACGCCTCTGTCGTCGTGCAGGTCCGAGGTAGCCGCTTTTTTGCATTTGTCAAAAACGCGGACGGCAAAGATTCATCACCAGCGCGCGAAAATAAATCAAACCTGCCGACGCCACTCGATCTAAACTACAGTAAGCCCTCGCATGTAGCCACGGCATTGATGTCTTTCACTGTCGTCCGACTGCTGACGACTCTTATGGCTACTTTATAATAATTCCTTGCTCTGAGCATGGTATGCGACAGCAATGACCTCTATTGCATGCTGTCATCGGCACGACAAAAAGATGAACGGTCGTGCAAAGTTGTCAAACTTGGTTCGTTGTCATTTTGTTTCCCGATTGTTCCAACTTGCATGTCTTAATTAGCGCCCCACCGTTATCATTCATCGTTTTCGACCTGAATTTTTCATGCCAACAGTTGTACGGTGAGACTCCGAGGGCGTTAAGCGCAATTGGCACCTTGTCACACAGTTCAGTGAGCAAATGGACGGCGGCCGAAAGTTGAAACGTTAACTTTTTCGGTCGGGTCACGTAGACAGATTTACCACCTTAGATTACGAAATAGTATGTTGCTTCGTTCATCGTAAACTCTCAATGGACTACCGTAAATTCATTAACGAAAGTCGTAGAACCAAGCGCTGTCGCAGCTGATTCGGTATTCTTATCAATAGGTTTTCTTCGAGGGCACGATTTTGTGCCAGCGGCCAAAAATGACGTTGAAAGGTCAAAACGTACGTGATTAATCATGTTCGAACAGGATATCCTTTTTTGGCAAATTTCCATTCACCCATTCTCATTCATTGCAACGTCGCGTCTGCTGGCTGTTCTTGTTCGAACGTTACAAAAGGGGAGCGTTGTCTCCGGCGGCCAAAAAGTTTAAACAGTGACTTCACTGTTCAAAGTAATCGAATTCGGTTAACTCGTTTCGGCCGAAAACGAAGCTTCTCCTCAGTGAACTATTATCGCATGTTCCATTGAAACAGTTTTTATGAATGGAACCGCTCGGCTCGAAAGAGCTTTGTACTATTTAGTCGCTGTATTTGTACAGCGTCGTACTGTTTCAATTTTTTAAAGTTGATCCGTTGAAGAAAAGCAGACGGAAGAAGTTCCCATCCCGAATAGACGCTGATCGCGTTTGTGACCAAGTGTCTTGACGCTTTGGAATAGAGAATAGTTGAATGGCGTTCTGGTAGTAGTAACAGTCTGCGCAGTGGCCAAAAGAGGGACGTACCTGTATAGTGGAAATGAATCAATGGAGCGCTAGTAATTGCATAGTTGATTTCTACGCGTGCGTTTTATTAAGAGTTTGCGTTTGACATTGTAAAAGTTGAAAAATGGCCGAAGGGTTACTTTTCGCTTCATTTGTGCCTCGCGCGCTCACGTTATTTTGGAAGATTTAAGAGAAGACGTATGTTGTAGTGCTGTCCTTTCTTTCGAGCTGTTGATCTCTCGTAGCGACGCTTAGTTTTTCCATTCAGCTTTTTGCTACTCACCTCATTTTTCCAAGCAAAGAATTCTTTCCCATTAATAATAACGTGCGAATACATTGCGTAACCCTTGTTAGAACTGTTAGCGAAATTTCTTTTAAAAAATCGATCGATCTGTTGCGCTTCTCTTTCTTTTTTATTGCTGCTCGTGAAGCTTAGGTTAATCTGCCCATTAAGCACAAAAGCTGAATGGCCTTTAAGAGTTTGCAAATTTTTAAAAGCGACTTCAAATAAGTTATGTATTGTCGTATCCGCAGGGTGCGTTGCAGGTTGCAATTGATCAATGGCACCAGCGGAACAACGCGACGTGTTCTGGTTATCTGCCTTTGCCGCGTACGTTGTTATTGGTTTTTTCAGTTCCATTCAAGACTGTAGGTTTGATCGATGAGAGCCTGCAGCTTTTCAACAAATCTCTTCGCTTCCATTGCAAGACGAAAAGCCGTTTAAATTATTTCGTACTAGCCATTGACGCTTCCTCCGCGTTTCACTTCACTTACTGTCGCTCCTTTTTCTACGATTACCATCGTCTACCAATCCTACTACTTCCATTCAGTTAACTGGAAATATTCAGTGTAGTCTGAACATCTTATCAGTCTTTGACGTTGTGTACGTCAGTGTAAGCTCTCATCATTGTAAGTGGTGTAGCAAAAACAGAACTGAATCATTGTAAAATTCATTGAGGCTTAGTTGTCTCTTGATTCTTGACAGTGCTTCCTCCGTCCGTCCGCGTTTTCTAAAAGGGACACTGCCGAATATCAGTTCACCTTTGCGTAATTTTTTTATTAAAAGAAAAAACAAGCAGCCCTAATGAGGAGTTGAATAACTTTTGTGGGCGTCCAAAGGGTGGGGCTAGGGCAGCCTGTGGGTGCAGCATTTTGACCCAACTGGCATAATTAGTGAGTGCGCACTTGATGCATTAGCGTTTCAACGGGATAGGGTCAATTTTGGCAGCCGAACTGGTTGACTTCGCAGCTGCTCGCTTTTCGGAGAGCGACAGTGTCCTATTTTTTGCTTCCCAAACTGTTCCGTCTGCACTTAACCGTGCAGAAATGAAAGAAATTTGAATACGCTTACGCGACGAAATTGCATTGTCATCTTTTCATTCAGAAGCTCCGATCTTCATACGGGCAATAGATTTTAAGCATGTCGCGTTTTCAGCACATGTCAAAGTATATTGTATGTATTTGTTCAAATTTCCTGATAATATGAAAGCGGCATTTGCCAGGACGATATCCCTGTTCAATTACCATACTTGCTACAAGCAAAGCAACTTCTCTTGCGTAAGTGACGCTGAGCTTAAGTCGAGTTTTTCATTGCTTTTTCGGGCGTATTATTCGCTGGCGAACGCGCGCAAGTAGGCGAACAGCCATTGCTGAAGGGCGCAGTAAAAATTAAATCTATTTTTAAAATGCTCAATATAGCTTAGCTTAGGCGTCCATTGCTGTTTCGTTCGCATGTTTTGGCCTTTTTGCGAACCACCATTTGTCTTGAAAGTTTTTTGCATATCGGCTCCTTTGAAGTCATTGGTTGCGCGCCAAGTGTTGCTACTCGTTCTTGCAGGTCAGCCTGACCTAGCCGTGCGCGTCAAAGCTTGCAAGGCTTGCCGGCATACAGCTTTATCGTTTTGAACGTAAATACCTTCACACGAACGTGCCTTGTCGTCGTCAAAAGCGAATGCTGCAAATTTTTAGAAATGCTTGCGCTCCAGTCGTTTCAGTGTTGTGCCGCTTTGCTCGCCTTTAACTACTCGCGCATTTTTCATTCATTTTTGCATGCGCATGCCGGAAGAAGCGGCGTCTATTTGATTAGTTATTCAATACGACCGTTTAGCAAACGCATACCTCACCCTGAAAGCGGTAGTCATCAACAGCACAGCGCTCAAAGTGGACTGGACTTCAAATCCAGTTGCGGAAAGCATCAAGTTAAGGTATGCAAAGCGAATTGACACTTGGAAAACTTTGTGATTGCTTCAATGACTTCAGGGTAGAGTCACTGGACGGCGCGGTAGTCTTTGACGGAAAATTAGCGGGAAAGGACAGACCTCATGTGATCACCAACATAAAACCTTCGTCTGAGTATTCCATCTCAGCTCAGACGATTGTTGGTGACGGCAAGCGGCCTATCTACAGAAAAGTGATAGTGCAAACGTTCGGCGAAGTGGAGACAGCTCGTATGCGCCTTTAGCCGCCATTGTTGGCACTGTTACTCAATTAATTTGCATTTTAGCTCCTGGTCCCCCTCGCGACTTGTCCCTGCGTATAATAGACCAAGTATCGCGTACGAAGTGCAGAGTTGCTTGGGGTCCACCTATCCCATCCGGCGGATCCGTTCATTACTACATGGTTGGTCGTCCGGAAGTGGAACCGCTTTGTTGGTGTGAGAAAAGTTTAAATGGCTTCAGGTGGATTTCTATGGGGTCGTTCGGCGTCAAGTGGTGCATGGCGTCCGAACCGGTAACCAGCTGCATCGACCAAAATCGTCGAACTGTCGAAATTTGCACCACGTGACTCCCCGGTCGGAAGCGAAGGAGTAAGGCAGCCTTCCCCTGTTTATCCGATAATCCAAAACAGCGTGACATTCTCAGCAACGTCACTTTCTGCGAGTTTGAAGGACTCTTGTCCAATCGCAACTATTCAGCCACGGTCGTAGCGGTTGGCCCATTTGGCAAAAGTTCCCCAACTTACGCCAGCAGTCAATGCTTGACCAGCTTTGGTCCTCCGACGAATATAGAAACTCCTGTCGCTAAGAGGGGATTGGACGACAAGACTATTGCTGTAGAATTTCAATCCGTTCCAGACGATATTAATGGGCCGATAACGTATGCGCATTCTTTTTCCATATTCGCGTACGATGACTTTGTGTCTTCTTCTCTTTTAGCTGCTACTTTTTGGCCATAATTCCATGCACGTTGAATGTGAACTTTTCTCAGCTGCCACCGCCTGCCTATATGAACTTCGACGTCTACGAGCGTGCTATGCAAAGCAATTTGCACGTTATATTTCAGCCAATCTTTGCCTACATAGCTGAAGCTTACTACGAGTAACTTTTTCTTCAACAAGTCGGAATGTATTGTTGAATATACTAATTGTTTCGATCGATTTGCAGGCTTCCTCGGCGAACCATAATTGGCGACAGTCAGCAGGTGATAAGCAGCGACAGTAGAACGCTTGACTTTCTTGGCCGTTTCTTGCCTCAAGATGGCGAGCTGGAGCGCGGCTACAAGTACATTGGTTTTTTGATAGCTCGCGTTGATCCTGACAGAACCGTATACAACCTGTCGAACAGCAGGCCGGACATATTGCCAAGCTGGCTTCAGCCGACTTACAGTTTTAGCGGCTATTTCAAACCAGTCTACTTGGGCGATGCCAGTGAGCATTTACCTTCTTGTTAAATACAGTTAGTTCGCTGTAGTCGCAGCCGCAGGTTCTAAGACATGCCGCAATTGTTGGAGACAATGGAGAGTAGCTAGCAGAACATATATCTGTTTATGGCTATGCTAAACTCTACTTTATAAATAGCGCATGATTATCAAGAAAAACTCGTAGTACAAGTGCTCCTTGAACAATGCGAAAATTCAGTGTACGCGTCAGCTATGTTACAGAAATGTTGCTTTAGAGCTTTCCGCTGTAACGTGTATATATATACATGTTACAGCATACTATATACATGTTACAGCGTACGAATGCTGTAGTTCGCAACAAAGTTCTCAAGGGGACAGAACAAAATGCACAGCTAGAATATAAGCTATTTAGTCTTTTTTCATAGGGTAGCCTATATAACGCGGAATTCAACTTTATATATATATATATATATATATATATAGTAGAACCTCCATAAGTTGACCACCCAAGGGACCAGGAAAAACTGGTCAATATAGAGGGTGGTCAACATTGGAGGCTGTGGGTATATTATATTATTAACGTGCGGACAAACCAACTGGTCAAAATTCGGTCAACTTAGGAGGGGGTCAACTTTGGAGGTTCAACTGTATATATATATATATATATATATATATATATATAGGCGGCCCTCGTTATCCGCGGTTAATTCGTCCAAACTTTTGAGCGTTTTTCCGCGTTAAGCTGGATTTGCGTTATATAGGCTACCCTATGAAAAAGGCTAAATAGCTTATATTTTAGCCGCGTATCTCGTCCTGCTCCCTTGAATTGCTTCCGGAACGGTTATCATACCTAGTGACCCTTCGAAGCTTGGTACTACACAATCTAGCTACGAGATAATGATATCAATAAGATTGCGCTTGTCAAATGGGGTTAGCCGTCAGAGTCCAAGCCGTTAGATAGAAGAAAGGATGAAAGTAAGATGCTGTTTCCTTGAGCGCCTAGGAATCGCCTTGCTTTAATGAGCTAAGCGATGTACTGGTGCGCAGAATGGGTACAGAGCAGGGGAAATATAAAATACATACTCGCACTTAAGCAGAAATAGTGAACATCACGCAGAACACATCAACATAGAACAAAACGTCTACGGCAGAAACGTTTGGGGCATCATGACTCAGTTTACCCACTTTCTGTAGGTGGGCGCAGCTCTCCTGGAGAACGGCCAGTCCTAGGGCTTCCTGAACTTATCGGTAGCGAAACGTTTCGCCTTAAAATGTTAGTCTTCGCAGCTGCTGGAGTTTTACTTAAAAACATTGTTATAGGAAGCTGTATCTGTCTTTTCTTCGCTTTATCGAATAAATCCTGTAGCGGTTTCAACGAAGCCGTTATTCCTCGTGTAACGATGATGCCACGTTCCATGGATGGATCATATTCAACAATCCTATCCTTTAGGACCTGCACTTGCTGGAAAATAGTGGCCAGCTTTTGCAGCGTCCAATCCGAGGGTGTTTGAGCTTCTGTATCTTCCATAACGTCGTCGTCACTGGCCGTAGGTGATTGCATCAGTTTTTCGAGTTCCTTGTTGGTGAACGGTTCTTCTCGATCTTCTATGTGCTCTCTGATATCGTCTTCTATCATGTCGGAGAAACCCTCACCTCCCAACTCCTTAGGCAATATTCACTATGTCCATGACCTCCTCATCGATAGCGCCTAAGTTCTCTCATTCACTGACTGCGTCTTTCCACAAACGTTTCCAGCAACCACTGACTGTTCTAGGCTTTATCTCGTGTACTGCCGTGTAAAAGATGACGTCACAATTTCACCCCGGACGAACCGCGTTGTATAGAACCCCGCGGATAATGAGGACCGAGTGTATATATATATATATATATACGCATGAGGCATGTTCGGAAAGTTCCCGGAAAGACGTTGCAGTGTCTAACAGGACTTTAACCGATGGGCCAAAACATGTTTAATCTTATCTCTGTTATCTTCAGACTTGTACAGAGAGGTAGCCTTGTCTGACGCTGCGCCGGTGTGGTAGAAGCTGCTCCTACAGTAATCTTTTCTCTCGTGATATGAAAATTCTTCATTTCAAGGTCGCAGCTAACATTAAATTTCTATCCTATCTTGGCTGGCAACCGAGGAGAAATATTCGATCTTTGCAGCAGGTTTGCGGAAGTAGTGAACCATCTAAGTCGGTTGTCTATCAGTGGATGAGGCTTTTCAAAGAGGGCGAAGAGGCCATCGAAGACAGCTGGAGAGCGGGAAGACCAGCAACTGCAACGAGCAAAGGAACCGTGACTCTTGTCCGGAACCTAGTGGAAGGAGACTAGAACTACCATCAGGAGGATTGCTAGAACAGCTGGGATTTCCCTCCATTCAGTATTTAGAATACTGCGTGAGACCCTTGGTCTGAGGAAGCTTTCAGCTCGGTGGGTCCCGAAAGCGTTACTCGAAGAACAGCTAGTTCGACGAGTTAACCTTTCTCAGAAGCTTTTAACAAAGACTGAAGCAAATGAGACCACGTTCCTTGACCGTATCGTCACGGGAGATGAAACTTAGATCTACCGATATGATCCCGAGAGTAAAATCTAATCCAGGCAGTGGTTATCAACCAGGTCAGCAGGTCCAGTCAAGTTCAAAGCGAAGCGGTCGGTTAGAATAGTTACCGCGTCCATATTCTGGGATTCGGACAGAGTAATTTTGACTGACTTCCTCAAAGGAGAGCGAACAGTCACCGCAAGTTATTAGAAAGAAGTATTGCAAAAATTAAAGACTGCACCGGCAAGAAAACGGCGTGGCAAGTTGTTCCTCGCTGTCCTTTTACATCCCGATAACGCCCCGGCTCATAGGTCAAAGACTGTGAGCACTGCTTCTTGGCGAGTTTCGGCGGGAAGTCATTCCAAACCGGCCCTAAAGTCCAAATGTTGCCCTGTCAGACTTTTTCCTCTTCCCAAAGTTGGAAGAACCTTTAAAAGGCACGCTGTTCGAGTCAGTGGGTGAGCCGAAACGCGCCGTCTCGACTTGGCGCAATACACAGCCCTCGGGATTCTACAAGGAGGGTCTGCGGAGATGGGGACACCGTCTGCAGAAGCGCCAAGAGATTGACGGAAGATACGTTGAAAAATAAGTTTGGCATACTTGCAAATAAAATTTTTATTTAATTTTTCCGAGAAATGTTTGAACAACCCTCGTATATATATGACAGGCAAAGTAGGAAATGTCTCTGTTATTAAATTTAATACTTTGTACACTTTGTGTAGGCATTGCGTGCATTTCCCAGACATAAAATGCTAAATAATATATAGGAAAAGTGTGAATCCCATCTTAACAGTGAGGACTTTTATGGTCTTGTCATCCACGATCCCTCAAACATAGAGAGGTGACACTTTCGGGGTAAAGCGGGCTGTCTTCTCGCTAAGTTGTGGCTATGCTGTACTTATATTTTGATTTAGGCTTAGGCTAGGGCAGAACACAGTAATCGGCAAGGTTCTACCACCAAAGCTTCCAATTTTGTTCTCATCCGTGTCGGACATCCTGTTCCGCCCCGGCCAAAGCCTGTGCCAAGATATAAGAGGAGTATAGCGGAAAGACAACCCACTTTGTCCTGTAGGTCCCGCCACTGTAAGCTTGCACAGAGATATAGGTAAAAAGGCCCTACTTAATACTCTACCAGGTTTCCGTTAGGCATTGAACAGAACGCCTAGCAAACGGGTGCAGTATAGTGTTTCATACATTGCCTGAAGATTTATCATTCGCATATGTAAGAACTCGCTGGCTTTGAAGGATTTGAAATTGTAAACATGTGTCCCACGGGCTGCTCAATACGAAGAAGAACAATCGTTAGACAAAGGGAATAGTTTTGCTTGGCATACGTAGATTCGCTGCGTTGTTACCTTCTTTGAAGTCACTATTAAGCAATAGCAAGATAAGAATTCCTTGGACACAAAATCTGCAATAAAGTGGCATTTTTACGAATAATTGAACTAGCTGCTAAACGATTAATTAGCAAGTAGCATATACAGGCTAAGTAAAAGAGCGAATTTCATGCTTGGGAAGGAAAGATGCAAGGTCACATTGCGCTACTCGGAACGACCCGCAGTTTAGGTCACGTGGTTTATACACTTATATTTTTAGGACTTTGATGTATAATGTTTTCGAGCCGCGTGCAATTGCAGATACGAAATGTTTGTATTTTTTTAAAAAGACATTCTTATTTTTACGCCTGGTCAATGCTCGTGAATGTGTTGAGCAGAGGTAGGGTTACGTTAACCATCTCTCCTTTTCAGAAGTAACAATGGTGGATCATCAAAGAAAGAATTACTACGAAACTGTCTACCTCCTTGCTGTTGGGCTTTCCGTCCTTATTGTAATAGCCGTTTTTGGCAGTATCGGGTGCTTCTACTACTCCCACATGTGAGCATTGAAGTTAGGCGATTGCTGAAAAATTATTTTTTCCATTCGTTCAGAAAGGGATGGCTGAAAACAATCCTATGCGTTGAAACGAACTTCGTTTCGGATCGAAACTCGTTTACGGACCTTCAACGCGTGACCAAGTGTCGCGGTAAGCTTTATCATTGAACTTGCTGGGCCATTGAATGCGACGTGTTCAGACTTTCAACCAACCAGTGCGGACGATTTGCCCGCTGAATATTTGCTCAGACATCGGGATTCAAATTTTTTATTCACTGTCGAGTTCGAGGTAAGCGCGACAATTCAATTCGCCTGTAGAGTATGCTTGAGTTGGCCCGCGTTGTCCAGAGTCTGCCGCATTACAATTTTGATACGGTGGCCAGCGACCTGCCAGAAAACGCTTCGAAAAACCGCTACAACGATATCAAAGCCTTTGACGTGACGCGTGTTAAGCTCAAGCCGTCAAACAAGGAAGGCACAGAGCAATGCGGTGACTACATCAATGCCAATTATATTCAGGTACGCTGTTTGTGATTTTGCTAATTTCTTTGCGCCAATTTCATACTTTCCCAGGGATACAAAGGCTCCAAATTGTTCATTGCCGCCCAGGGTCCCACGCTGGACACGGTGAATGATTTTTGGCGTCTAATTTGGGAACAAGACGTTCGTGTAGTGGTCATGGTTACAAATCTTCAAGAGAAGTACCGGGTATGGCATACTCATCCTTCTCCTTTGACCCCTTTCATTCCATCGTCTGCAGACAATGTGCATCAAATACTGGCCAGAGCATGCGACAAGTACATACGGAAAAATAGAAGTAAAGCCGGTCGATTGGTCCTTCTTCTGCGACTATGTCATTCGCAGTTTTTCGATTCGTTGCCTTGCCGACCAACCTGACAAAAACAACGTCGTACACGATTAAGCATATCTAATAGATAACGCTTTTAAAAATGGATGTTTCAGGAAAACGAGCAGGATGCTCTGCTGAAAACGGAATCGCGCACGGTGCTCCAGTATCACTACACTGGATGGTACGACTACCGGGCTCCCGAAGGGTCCTTCGGGTTTTTGCGCTTCATGAAGCAGTTCAAAAAGTTGGAAATCGCTCGGGACATCCCGGTTCTTGTCCACTGTAGCGCGGGCGTCGGTCGCACAGGCACTTTTATTGCCGTCGACAGTCTGATGGATCAGATAGCGGAAGAAGGCTGCGTTGACGTTTTTGGTTTTGTTTCCAACTTGCGAAGGCAACGAAATTTCATGGTCCAATCTTTGGTAGGGATACTTTTTTAAAAGTATTGCTCTGCCCATACAGATTTTTCTCAGAACATAGATCATCCTCAGTTTAAATCTTTCTTCTTATAAGTTTTTTTGTTTAAGGAGTAGTCTGTCTTCTTTTTATGAAGTTTACTAGTTTGTGCCTTTACAGGACCAATACGTATTTATATACAAAGCCCTCGCGGAGTGGCATATGTTCGGGGATACGGATATAGATGCAGAGAGGATCGAGGAGCATGTGCGCGAGTTGAGGCGCCAACCGGTTGACGATCCAACTGCACTGACGGAGATGGAAAAAGAGTTCAACGTGCGTTGGTGCACTAAGGTTGAATTTCGCCGTTGTACCAACTGTTTGTTTGCAGAAGCTTTTGCTCACGTTGGAGGACCAGCCATCCAGTGAATTTGCTCACAAAGAGTTCAACGAAGCCAAAAGTCGCTATCGATCAATCGTACCGTACGATCGAAACCGAGTGATCTTAGCTCCGTTGTTTGGCCACGAAGATGCCACATACATTAACGCTTCCTTTGTTAGGGTGCGCCTCCGTGTAGCGGAAAATGTTGTTTCAATTTTTTTTGTTTATTTTGCAGGGCTACTTCTGTCGTTATATTCTAACCCAGGATCCAATGAAAAATACCATATGGGATTTTTGGCGTATGATCGTTGAGCAGAACGTTTCCTGCATTGTAATGCTGACTGAGGAAAGCTCCTTGGAACCAGGAGAAAGGGTATCGGCGTGTAGGGTTTCTTCGTCTTTCACTAAAGCTTTGTTTCAGTATTGGCCTGCGGAGCTTAATCACGGCGTCTCCTTTGGCGATAAGCCAATTTTGACGGTACAGAAAGTGCACGAAGAGCATACGCCTAATTATATTTTCAGAAAATTTAACGTCAGCAACTCCAAGGTCGGGTTAATTAGACATTTTCTCCTTAATGCTTCCTTGCTGAATCGTCTGTTTCAGGAGAACGAACTGCGTAAAGTTGGCATGTTCAGCTTCAAAGATTGGTCCAGCGACGTAGCCACTCCTGTTGTTGGAGAATCGGATGGCGGAAAATGCTTAACAACAACGGTACCTTCTCTGCCAAATAGCACCGCATCGTTATTTGACTTGGTGGGTAAAGTCTCGCAACGACAACTTGACTACGTGGAGTCAGGACCTATTGTTATTCATTGCAGGTAGATGTACTTTTTATTAGGCTAACGCGCGCTATTGCTAACACCACCTTGTTTGCAGAGATGGCTCAGAAAGGAGTGGCCTTTATTGCGCAATCTCATTGCTGCTGGATAGGCTACGTCGAGAAGGCAAGATTGACGTTTTTAAAACGGTGAAAACATTGCAAGTACAACGTTCTTACATTGTCTCTTCATTGGTTAGTACAAGTCATTTTTTATGTTCATGTAAAAAGCGGAGCTTTAAGTTAATTTGAGATAGGCTGAGTTCAATGACGCACATAATAACCTCACTCGACGTGTAGTGCTTTTGCAGGCTCAATACGACTTTTGCTACCAGTGTGTACTTGATTATCTACAATCTTTCGGGTGAAGAATACCGTTTGGGATTGTTCAAATGTACGGTGTTTGACGAGCCAGTCAATTTCCGCCTGGTCTTTCAAGAATCTCTCTTTCTCTCCGTTCTCCTCTCGCCGACAGCCCTTAGCCGACAGTTGTTTAACCAGATGATCTGCCATTGGACACGTGATGTAGTCGCGCATTTCGATCAAAGGGAAGCTAATGCAAATGGCTTCTTGCAATAGTTGGCACTGCTGTCACTCAAAGACGCCGTCGCAACCGGACATCTTGTGTTTATCGCCTGTTCCTTTTGCTTCTCGCAACTTCTTTAGCTAACAGCATTTGCAAAGTGTGCTCAGATTGCCATATAGAGTTCCTCTCTCTGTTTCAAGGTTGGGCTGGCTGTCTGTTTTACCGAATTTACATTGTTCGTTGCGAAAAGCTCTTGTTTATGGAAAGTCAGTTACGGTGCCGTTTTGATCGGTTCGATTTGCGGCCGAGCGCCTTCCTTTGTTGCTGCCATCAGTGCGCCAAATCATTCGCGAAGGATTGAAGGCTCTCAGTAAAGCAACTGAACTTCGCAGTTAACAGGTAACCGATAACGCATTTTGGTTTGTCGTCGTGAGTCGAAGCAGGAAATCTTCTGTAAAGACTTCTCCCGTTTTTCAACTGTGCCTCAGCGAAGAGGCAAATCTGACGCCTGCTGACACAGACAGAATCTCAACGCCATATTTTTCGTGCCACGGTGGTATTAAGCAATTTAATATGTAACAGTAAATGATACCGTGTGGGGCAGATATCCTTTAAGAGAGCAGAATTAAGAAAAATCAATATTTTACAGACCTGCTTAGCCGCCAAACGAAAAGCCAGGCAGCGACGTAATGGTAAGAGTTATCATTTAATTTTACAAATGGTTCAGGAAACGTTGTTAACAGGTGAAAGTTACACTTGAATTCCGGAAAGAGAACTAGAGCGGTCGCTATCTTAGGGCATTTCACAATCTTCAAATAGAGGATGTTGTTGTCTTCCGCTAATGGTTTTGCCGTGTTAATCAGTTCACATAATGAAAATTGCCTTCTTTAGTAAGCAAGAACTACATTGCAAAGGTATATCATTCCTACGCTGTAGCACCTGCGTATTTGTATATTGTTCGTACTTTTACTATATAAGTGCGCGGTTCAACACTTCACGCATTATAGCTCTTATTTCACCACTCCGACATGATAATGTAGGCAACTTTCACGGAGCCGAGATCGCTGAAAGCTGCTTCCTATGATCTATTACGGTTACGAACAACTTTCCAAGAGCCGTTCAACCTTCTTTACTTGGAGACACCTATTAGCAAAGATGAAAGTATAACAAGTTTCACTTTTTATTTCAAAATGACAAAGCAGTACAGTCAGTCAGTGGGAACCAATTGCGCTTCAACGTTTCCATATCTTCTCCCCTGAACTTCCTTTAATGCCAAAACTTCGAAAGAACAAGCGAGTGGAAAACTAAAGCAATTTTACATTTTCATGCTCACGCCTTTTCAGCGCGCAGAGACGTTTAAGTAGATGGACTTCAAAGCAACATATGTAAGCGAAAGTATTGAAATAATACTCACACGTAGATAAGAAAAAGGCAATCTTTGTAAGTGAGCATAAACAATCACAGTGCAACGCAGAGTAATAACAGCTTTCGTCCTTTCTCGTAAAAAATGTGTTCCAACTGATGGCGTTTGCTCTTAAGCGAGATTGAGCCTAGAAAGAGACAAGGTACCATTAAAAGTTTACATGAAGCAGTGTCAATCATACTCGACGAATGTTACCACGCTACCCCCTACGGAAACTTCGGTTACCACCCAATTCCTGTGGTACCTTAGCTCATCGTTTATAATTCGCATTCCGGAAAGCTCTTGCAGCTCTCGAAGTTCTGCAGCAGCAGTAGCAGGGGAAAGCGGAGGTGGTGGCTCTTCCACTGATGGCGACATTGGGACCACCACTGGTGGCAACATCGGGGGCTCCGCTAGTGGAAACATTGGGGCCTCCACTGGTCGCGACATTGGCACTTCCACTGGTCGCAACATTGGGGCCCTTCCTGGTCGCGACATTGGCACTTCCACTGGTCGCGACATTGGGACCTCCACTACCGGCGACCTTGGGATCTCCATTACCGGCGGCGTTCGGGCCTCCACTACCGGGGACATTGGGATCTCTATTGCGGGCGACATTGGGACCTCCACTGCCGGCGGTGTTAGGGCCTCCACTACCGGCGACATTGGGGCCTCCACTGCCGGCGACATTGGGATCTCTATTATCGGCGGCGAAGCGGCCTCCACTGCCGGCGACATTGGGATCTCTATTATCGGCGGCGATGCGGCCTCCACCGGTGTAGAAGAACGGGAGATGACTATTGTTTCAATTACACGCTGACCGACTTCCGTCGCTTCGTTATCATTCACTTCTCTTTCAGTAGTCTCGCCTTCAGAATTTACCAGTTGACCACCTGTCGTCAGCTTCCGTCGTTTCTTTCCATGACTGCGGAACGCCTCAACGAGACGCTGATCCAAAATGTTTTCCTCCGGCTCCCAAGTGTCGTCTCTACAAGGCAATTTAACTGACTTCATGTGCGGCGCACAAGAAATTACGCCTTACTTGGAACTGTAGCCGCTCCAATGAACGAGATACTCCACCTTTCCCTAATAAATGACAATATAAAAAAGGCATATTAACAAACAACTGACACAGTGCAATTTTTATAGAATAAAGTAGTCATATGACTGCGTAAGAAATGTATGCGCGGGTGAAACCTTAACATCAATCATTTGAACAAAATTAACTTTCTGAGAATGTTAAAACGCAATTTAACGCTATGCTAACGTGCTGGAGAGAAACTTGTTGTGAAAATCACCTCTTCGCAGTCTAAGCGACGACATAACCATACTACTTTACTAAGAGGATGTCAGCGTCCACCTTCGCTGTTGGTCTTCTTTTTGTAATAACGAAAGATCAGAGAGGTATTTCCCAAGGCGACGATGCAGCGCATAAGTCTGTCGCAATATGCAAAAGAAGACGGCCACCATTTTCTGATGCAACGAAGGTCTGCCCAGAACGCTGTTTGTTTTTGCGAATGCAATAGTTGGAAATGATTCCTATCAGTCAGCATTTTTTCGCATTAGGTGATGCCCTGGGCTTCTGCCACATTTGTTTTTAAAATAGCGCCGCTTTCCGTGTTCCTGTGCCGTTTCGAAGTTAAGGCGTTGTTGACGAGCCATACTGTTCTTCAAAAAGTTCCGAACCTTGTCTGCTGCATTTGTACTGATCCATTTTTGGGCACTGACCACGCAAAAGCCCATAACCCAGACGTGGTGCGTTTGCAATAGAATGATGAACTAAACCCAAGTTTAAAGCTGCGCTTTGGTTGCGGAAGAAAGCTTCTTCCTTATATCCTCGAGTATGAGCTACTGTGTACCAAAACTGCTAATGCATTTCGCTTTTATTACAAAGTACAAAGAAAATTCGGTGTCCCTTCGTAACTTCTGATGAAAAAGAGAAATAGACTACAGATACCAGGGCGCAGCGACTGCGACTTCAGGCTACCATCATGATGCTGGACGTCTAAAAAGTAGCATGGCTTCGGCAGATACGAGTCTGTCTTTAGCACTTGGCTCAAAACTTCACTTGGTTGTTCGTTATACATGAACGAAATAAAAAGAGGCGAAGCATTTTAACCCAATGAATCGAACCAGCGTGAGTTGAACATGGGCAAAGAAAGGCTGGGCATTAGAAACAGAAACCTTAACCAAGTGATTGACAGTTCGCGTCTGCAAAGGGGTTTATCCGAAAAATAACCGTCACAGGAAACAGAGAGGTAAACTCTGGTAGAGATTCTTGACCCCTGACAAGCGTAATCAAAGGTAATTGTACGGAGGTCATTTCCATTTAGTAGGAAAGCGCCCTTTGATCTCCGCTTTTACTGTTCCATTTTTGGCCTTTGCGGTTCGGCCAGAGCGATCCCAACGAGGTTCCCGTTAGAACGAAAACTGTAAGCCAGCTGACCAACCGGCATTAGGGAAACCATGTAAAAGGTCACCATCTGGATGGGGGCATACAACAGGGGGAGGGAAAATTTAAACCGCCACGGACGCTATGACATTGTCTATGGGGGCGACGGTGGGCAAGAGGTTGGTAAACAGGGGATTATATGGTACAATGAAATGACGCCATATACGCAAAACTCAGTTTCAAAATGAAGACAGTCACTAGCTAAGCAACAGTGCGGACAAACTGAAATTAATATAAGCTTAGGCAGAACATTGAAAGACGCTAAGGCTTTATATTTTCAAAACTATGATCGAACAGTTCACAAAAGCGCAGTCAGCATTGAGTAACAAAAGTGCAGCGAATGAAGCAGCGGTTACCTTACGAACTCTTTTCTTTTTTATACGTTCCGCCTCGTACACGTTTTCTTGATTTTCCTGATCCATGCACGATAAGGAAATGCCAACGCAACGGTACAAATTACCGTTTGCACGAAAAATAACGACAAATATACTGTGCAAATGGTGGTCAAGTATCAACTCTAACCTACTGCAACTCCACTTCAAAAGTTTGTGTTAAAAACTGCGTTTGAGCAAGCGCGTGCTAAATTTTTCAGCTCTACGATATACGGAATGCAGACCAGCGCAAGGCCGAATTGCGAGCAGTTTTTACTTTGCCGTATTAGTCGCTAGGACGGCGTAACAGGACGGAGCATTGGAACTTGACCTAATCAACTCGACTTCGCTGACTTCATCTATCCAAATTGACGTCATGTCAACGTGACCTGTCCGGCTTTACTCTTCTCAAATTGTCCTAGAATCGATTTCATCTGTTACCATACATGCACTCCCAAATATGGTTTGCCTGAGGTAAATGCGATACATGGATTACGTGGGTGTGTATAGTAAGTGCGGAATTCGCACCCGTGTCTGCTGTATTCAGCCTGCGTTCAGCACATTGTGTTTATTTTTGCAGTACTTTTTCTCTCCGCAGTTTTCGCAGCAAATGAATAAGATGGAGGTGGTAGGCCGTAGATAGAAAAAGTATTAGTGGAATGAAGGGCATTCAAATAGGGATGCAGTAGTTTACGACGCCTACGGTTTCCCCATATTTCGATTCATACTGCTCGAGTACCTTACGGCTGTCGGCAATGGACAGCTTTCCATTAGAGTGGACCAAGATGCATTATATTTCACCGAACATGTTTCTCAGATTTCCTTCCTGAGCAGTTTAGTTCTCATGCTAGCACGTTTCTCCAGGCCACACTAATACAGATCCATGGCAAGGTACCCTCTGGAGATGAATCGTACGAAAAGGAAACGGCAAGGAAACGTAACGGTATGAAAACAAAATTGCTACTGGAAGGAAGCCTTGGAACCAAGGCCAGCGAAACGCAGTGAGCTCTAAGATGAGCCAAAGGAGGTTGTCCAGTGGTGAGAGTCACTCAATAATGAGCACTGGTGCAGACCAAACGGAATGATACTGCATCGAAAGCAAACACCCGCGGTGACGCAGCCTTCACGAAATGTATCAGCATAAAAACTAAAGCGTCTCGGAAAGGCAGTCGTAGAGACGTGTACCGCAATGCATAACGCGTCATCTCTTGAGTCAAAAGGGGCAGCTGCCCATTTTGGACAGTCATAAGTCTGACACCGAACGGGATAAGAGGGAGTAACGCTTCGAGCTGTATGATTTGAAAAGCAATGCAGCTATGCTTTCACGAAGTAGAACGGTTTGACGAGCAAGGTTCGATGTATCCCTGATTTGTACTGGTCAAGTCTGTCTGACTTACTACTAATGTCAATGAATATCCGTTCTCTGGTTTCGACTAGCGAGCATTATGTTTCAGCAGCCATATTTCTATGAGTTTCTTTCAGAGACGCTTTAGTTACCAAGATGGCACGTTTCCTGAAGCTCTGTTAACGCTTTTCTCGTTGCTTCCTTTCGATGCAGTTCGTTTGATCGTACATTACCAATTTTCCACTTTCAGTGGTGTTCGTTTCGACTGAGCTGCGATAATGCAGATAGAGGGCCCAATGTTTTCACGTGGCAGCATCTGTCGCGAGTACGTTTCTGTGAGCAAGCTCATCGAATTGTACTTTCTTAGTTCGATTTAAATCTCTTCTCTGTGAAAGAGAAAATGCAGACCTGTACACGGATTCAGACGTATCCTGTGCTGCGCAAGCATTTTCTGAAAACGGGGTCACCAAAGCGAATAACCGCAAGTCAATGAAACCGCTTAGAAGTGATTGTACGCCAACGTAAGACCCAAAGATAGCTGCATTTAGCGAAACGTATGACCAGACACCAAGGAAAGGTACCCTACGGAAACATATCGGATCGTTTTCAGGCAGTGAGAAGACGTGGTAGCATGAAAACGAAATTGCCATCGAAAGGAGGTTTCGAAAAAATGACCGGCAAAAACCAATGCACTCAGGTATGTGTGACAATGAGACTGCCCACTGACAACACTCACTCGATAAAATATACGCCCGCAGACCGGCGGAAATGTACTTAATGGAAACGAACTGCACGGAAAGGAACCCCTGAAGAAACGTGCCCCTATGAGAATGAAAGCTCCTGCACGAGAAAACTTTGAAGATATGACTGGCAAAACACCGTGCACGGGGGGCAAAACCAAAGGTTGGTTGTCCATTGGCGCCACTCCTAAGTCAGACATCAGACTCGATCGGCACAAAACTGGTATGCATCGAACTGTAAGCGCTGAGATGTACATATGCTACTGTTAGTGTCAGAATATAATGCATCCAGCAATTTCTACAGGTAATCAGTAGCCGGCAAGAAATAGTAATTATACATTCGAAATAGAAAATAATCAAAGTTCAGTTGCTACGCTGAAAAACTGGAAGTTGAGAAGCTCGTATAGCAGTGTGTCTTAGACACCGTACTCAAAATGAGGCATACATGCTTCCGCCATAAACATTTTAACCCGCACATTTCAATGCATGCATCTCGCTGCGAGCCACCTTTACTGCACCGATAGGCCGCGTCTTCTTTAAGCAGAGGTAAGTAACCTTCTTCCTGCCAGACCATATATGGGTCGTGCAGAATTATCAACGCGAAAACTAGCTCAGTATTTTTCGGTTTAACTGACATATATCTGCTGTATTAACAGTAATACTAAGTGAAATATGTCTGCAAGAAAACACTTCACTTTGTTTTCACATTACTCCGTTCAGTGTTAGTGTGGGAAGCAACTATGGCCAGTTATGGTTCAGAAGAAGCAGAACCGCTAGCACAAAGTTCGTTTGACGAAAGTTTTACGCGTCAAAACGTGTGCGTTCGAAAGACCCAGTGTGCGAAAAGGAGACAACGGTAAGAATAATAAGTATGATGCGACGTAGAATACATTTTGCAGTAAATAGGTTCTACACGCTGTTAGCAGGTCTATCCTGTCGTACAGCCAATGTTTCGGCAGAATTGCTGAATTTGTTGATGTCAAGTTTTTTAAAAGCAATTTCGCTTCGTCAGTACGATGCATTGGCAAAGAAGTAATTGATGCAAACAGTTCTACATGCCAAACAGCTGCCAACACAGCCCCTTCTGTTCGTGTATGCAAATTATCAAGCGTTGGTAAAAAAGTTTCCAAAAGACTACTATTATGCGATGGCAGAGTTCTTGGTAAGGTAGCCTTCTTGACTACAAGGCAGCCTAGAATTATCAACCGCATGAACAAAATGGAGACGCATTAGGATTCTATGCATTGAAAATTCTTTCGTTATCCGAGAATGCAACAGTGCAGATAAGGACGTATAGTTAGTTGGCAGAAGATAACTTCCTGACGTTTGAAACAATGAACGGCCATTGCAATGCCCAGTTGTAGTAGCCAGGAGCATAGAGAGAACCAGAAGAAAATTATTTTGACCGGTGGTGTATTTGGAATGAACAAAATACGCTTCCCATGACACGAGTTTGTAGTTGCGCTTCTACTTCATATACAACTGTTGGGAAACCAAAATGAAGGTAAGTTGATGTACTTGAAAAGCATCAAAAATGTAGAGCACGAGAAGTGGGGAGGAGTCGTAAACCGACTGCCTATAACGGCCACTTTCGAGTAACAATGACCTATGGAGTTTATGTTGACGCTGAAAAAAAGTAATAAATTCAAGCGGGGCTTCGGAAACGGTTCATAACAAATAAATTTTTAAAGGAAGAAAAAGTCGAGCTAAGAAAGTTTTTCAATATTGAAATTTTCGTTTACCCAACTTATCTCCTTCAGACATTACTAGAAATAATTAAGCTTCTTTGCTTTAGTAAGAGAAGCGAAAATTTTTGAAACTGCTGGCAATCTTACAATAAGGAATAGCAAATCTGGAAAGTTGAATTGGCTAACAACATTTAATGCTTGAATAGGCAGTTGACAATAGACTCCAGCGGGTAGTGAAAACATATGCGCCCATCATAGTAAATTGTCTTTATTACTCACCATCATTATATACGGAGGAATCATGTTCAAATGAGCCGATCAAATAAGGGCAGTGTCTCAATCCTGAGCAGTGTTTTTCCTATTTTACTGAATATCGTTGCGGATTCATTCAAGGCACTTGAAGCACCGGCTCTAAAAACTGCTAAGCCAGTGACTGTTTGAGCAATCAAGAAAACCCTGCTACATCTTCGGTCATTTTGTAGGGATAAACCCATTCTAAGGCAGACTGAATACGCATACGAAGCGTTTGAACACTAGCAATGAAACCAACTTGAACTTTTACACGTACGCACTTGACGCATCCGTACGCACCAGTCCGTTAACTATCATATCGAAGAACAACGTGAGTCAATTAGAAGAGATCGGAAGCCTCATAGTCTTTGGCGTTAACATGTGAACCTTTTTCAGGAATAGTGTGCCATGAAAAAATTCGCGCTCAAGATGCAAGGGTTGCAACCAGTAGCGATACCACACAGTTTAAAACGCATTTTATCCAAGGCCTTTCTCCATTGCTCGTAACCAATGTCCAACAGACAAACAACCCGATTTTCGAGGCCAAAGTATTACAGCCGGATGCTGAACCTTGAATGAATCCTATCGCAGAAATTTGGCTTTCCATGCCGTTCATAATTCGGCTGCACTGGGTAGAATTCTGGCATTGAAGATTCGCGTGCCAAGGAAAATGTGGGAACGATATTACTGATGGCCATGAAAAAATTGATTCCGCTCGGACGAAAGGTGGACCACAGAAAAACTGCTCAGGTATACATATTCAGCTGAACGTTCCCACATTAAACACAATTAGCGTAACCCAGGCAGCCTTCATATGCGAACTGGCATGCCGACGCATTATGCGCGGCAGCCAGTTAATTATCCTACTCTTCTTTCTTTTTTTCTTTTTCATCCTTTTTGCTACGCTCCCGACTTCCTTCGCGTTGGTGATTTTCGGATAAGCTCATGGAAGTTTGCATACTTTCGGGAAGTTGATCAGGCGCCAGAGTATAGCATGATTTGGCTATCTGATTGGGGTCAATAACCTTAAAATTCAAAGCATCAAATCATACAAGTCTCTTGGATGCAGAGCGAAAATACTATTACCTCGAATGGTTCAGATATGGCAACTAAGCAACGGTTACGTCTACTGAAGCAACCAAGAAGGTATGTTCCCGCCGGTGGGATATATCTCTGCTTGAACAAAATGTTCTGGACAATTCCACGTTCCGTAATGGCCTCTTCCCAAGAGGTTAACATGTAACCATAAGTGATCACGTCTCGGTCATTGGCAAAAGTCATCTGCAAAGAGAGGCAAAAGTTAAGCTTAAACATGCTTTAGCGGTCAATGCAAACCTGGTAAACGCCAATCCAATCCCACAGCCCGGGAACGTAGTTTGCATTTTGAATATAGCGGCAAACATTGCTTCTACCAACAAGCCAACAAGTACCTTTGGAGCATGACGGCGACTCAAACACGATGGGCAGCGAACTGCTCTCCAAAAGGTAAGACTTAAAAGAAACTTTTACTCAACTCTACAGCTGCCACCTACTGAAAGTTACTCCTTTCGGAAACTTCCCTCCAGTAAAACTATTTTAAACAGAGTTATGACATGACACTGAGTGTTACCTTTTGAGACCAGCAACAACTACTGGCTAAAGTACGACAAACTACCTATTCTTATTTCTAGTGAGTCGCAGCTTGCAGGAATGAATAGTGACACAGTATCGATAGTAGTGAAGTAATATACCGTTATCATTAGAGTGTTTGAAACTGGTTTGTGATCACTGCAGAGTACATTCATAAAGGGGCCGTATTGAAAACTAAAAATTTCCAACGGGAACCCGGGCTTCTGCCGCGAATCAACGGCTTTACGGTACAGTACACGGTCGCAATATGAAGGTAAACGCCTGAAAAAGATCTGTAGAGAAACGTTGACAAGTGACGCCATGCTGTTACGAGAGATCAAACTGAGAGGTACCGGGAAGATACTTGTAAGTTGGGTTGAAATTAATGCTATCTTCGACATATTCGTGAAAGGCGAGCTTCGCTCGACGTAATATTGTCAGCTGAAACAGTTAGCTTTGCATTTCTGCTAGAGATAATGGCAAGTACTTGATCATAGTCTAGGAGTTTCGAAAAGTGTTTTTCCTCAATTAAATTCATGGCTTCGTCCGATGCAACCCGATGCACCCGAAAGTTCATATCACCAAACCACAAGACGTAACTAAAACAAATTTGAATTTAAAAACAACCGAAACCGCATCATTTCAATTACTCATAGTCCCCTGGCAGCTTGGCGTCGGAGAGGCGGCACTTTTCGGTGATCAAGTTGTATTCCTGCCAAACGGTTAGCAATTAAATTACTGGCAAACTGCTGTAGGAATTTCGTGTTACCCAAATGCGGTAGTCGGCATTGTTAGGATCGGGGTTGAGGTGAGAATTGACAAGAACGACATTTACGCCATCGCCAACAAAAATTTTTGCACAAATGGCACCTTTATGACCCTGAAGGGAGGAACATGCGAAAGCATTACAACAAGCAAACACATACCAAGTATCCATTGAAACCCGTTTTAACGTATTTAACTTCAACCTTCCTCACATACTGAAGCACTGGCCGTCTTATGAATACAATCAGTATCATGCCTACCATCTGAAGGCGGCCTGACTAAACAAGTTTGAAAACAATGCAACCAGCAACAAGAAAATTTCCAAACCAAATATTACCAGATTAAAGGTGAGTCTTCCAAAGCCACGAGACGCATAGAATCGCTCGAATACATCAGGCCATGATTTCTTTTGCAATAATGAGTTGGCGATGTAACAGCTTGGAATGTAACCGACTTCTTGTAGCCTAAATAACAAGCAAAAGTGAATTAGCTCTCTCGAGCCAGTGAGAACGAGCAAGCACTGTTACCCCACAACAATCATGTCAAAGTCAAGGTGCACACTGTCGTCAGGGTAAAACATTCGCGGATGAAAATTGCTGGGGGGAGTTAAAACTCTGTGCACATTATAGGTGATAATTTGCGTCCTGTAAGTAATAAGAATAAATCCATGAACAAAAAGGATTAGATAAACAAAGCATACTTCCAATAGAAAGGTAGTATTCCTTCAAATCCTTCACTCGGAAGACCACCGGATACTTTTGGCGCTTTGAGCTCAGGGAGATTACAATGACACGTTTCCGATTTCGAAGCAGAATACTGTTCCGTCATCTCTAGCCTTATACCGAATCAGGCAAATAAGGGACAGGCTACAAGCAAGGACTGAAGCTTAACCTCCGCAAGGCAAAAAGGGAAAAAACGTAATTGCATAAGACGAAAGTACAGCCTTCCGCTCACCACCGCAAGTGTGGCATCTGAAACTGAGGCAGCAAACTGACCCCAACTTTCTATAATTTAAAGTGATCATTTTAAAGTAAACTTGCATTGCTTTAACACCTCTACCAACTTTACATAGACAAACAGTTTACCATCACCTCGGAAATTAAGAGAAAATGGAAAGCTGTCTGTTTGCTTACAATCAGTGGACTTTGCTCTCTGCACGGATTAACCTAGGTAAGCTAAAGCAACGCACGGAATAAACTTCTTTTCGCTGACCCAGAAGCAGACAATAGCAAAAGCAAAGCATGCATATTCTGGATGCAACCGCATCTTTGGACGAAACGCTTTTTCGCATGTTTAAAAGTGCACAACGTTCAAACTGTTTATGGGGCTTCGCTGCGGTGTAATGTCCTCAAGTCCGAAGCGATAAAATGCTTTTCGACATTAGCATCTTGCCATAGAAGGCAAAGAAAATGGCTACAATGAAGAATAACTTATTCCTGTTGCCTCAGGGGTGTCCTTATCGAATTTGTTTGGAATGACGGCTTTACACCGGTTGACCGAGTCAGGGCTAAAGCCATGGCTGAGATGTGTCCATTGCAATTGGAAAAACTGTCTTCCCTCGTGTTATCCTATTTTACTACTCCACTAACTGCTGCGCTACGGTCGAGAGATGCAGCTGCGTACTTACTATAGAAAAATGTGCTGTGCAGTTCATGAACGAAAGATCGACTATTCTTCTGTTTTTTCTGACCGTCAATTGTTGCCAATAAAGAATAGTTCTGCAACAGGCAGATCTTGCCAGTTTTGTCAACGCAGTAAAATTCGTGCGTACATTTCTTTCCAAGCTCTGAAGATGTACTGTATTTTTTCGTGTATCTGTTCTTGTTGTATACATACATAACTATTTGTGTGCTTTGCTTACAATTAACGGGTTCAGCCTGCTTAAAAAAATATGGAATTTACTTCCGACTCCTTTAAGTTAGAAGCATGCTCTTGGGTTGACGCGCGAGCTAGCAATCCAGGCGAGCGAGCTAACAGAGCAAATCTTTAAAAACGATGAACACTAAAACGCAAAGGTAATCATGTTCACGCAGCAACGAAACGGCTGCGTCGTACTAGAAAACGCAGGTATACCCTGCCGGATCGCACGTCATAGATTCTGTAGTGCATCGCAAAGTCATTTGAAGCTAAGTTTGAGAGATGAATTAAGATCGCACTAAGGTCACTTAAGCCATTACTGCATTGAGCTTTCAGTTCGAATTAAGCAAATAGGTTACCAACATTTCCTCTCTTCATCTACGTTTGTGCCGGACGAAACATTGTTACCTGCACATTCGAATACTGTAATCGCATTTGATTTGGTGACGTCTCCGTCGGCTGTTCTGCTTTGGTTTCTGTATCCGTTCTTGTGTGTATAACTCACTTAAGAGTTGTATAAAAAACAGAACTAATGCAGCAGAAAGCTAGTCTTTAGGCTTTGGATGTGTTCATGTGTGTACAGCCCACTTAAGGGTTGTATAAAGAGCAGGTCTAGAGCAGCAAGACGCCAAGCGCGAAACGCGCCGTGAGCGGTAAGTTTATTGTTTTGCGTTCGTATGCAATTGTAGCGGTATCTTGAACCGACTACTAAAGAAGGTTTTACTCTGCGTACTGTACCCAAGTCGAGATTACTAAGTACAACCTGGGAAAAGGCTGCTTGGGCCGAGGTTCACTACAGCATCATGTATTTGCACTTTTCGAAAGTCGTAGCTTCTCACCCCTTTCCCCTGTCACTGTTCTTTAGCCCAAGAGCGATTTTTCCGTAAAATTTTTACGGGTTGACGCTTCACCCGAGGCAGTTCCTTAACGCATGCAGAACCCTTCAGCGACCCTCCGCACTCACCTTCTCCCCTGTGCCTAGTGGGACCTGCTGTAAAGTTTCCTAAATCACCCTTGGAATGCCAACTACCCGCTTGAAAAACACGATTGTCAACAATGACTCCTATTGATAGCCTTTTTTTGCACCATCCTTCTGTGAATTTGAGATCCGTTAGCATGCATTTAACACGCGTACAAGTTTTATAAATAGCAACTGTTGGTGTTCAGTGAGGAGCTGCAATGCTTTGTCGCATACGGTCTGACGTAGGATGCAGGCTGCCTTGCATAGTACATCTGGCTGAGCGAACGTGTACGAACGATTTCAGCACTATAGTGCGTGAGCGTAATAGTGCGCATGTACTGGTTGCTGTAGAAGTGAATATAAGGGATGCTACATCACTTTATTAAAAATAAGCTCCTATTTAGTAGCGCATACGTACCACTTTTGTAAGTGTAGAATATTCTTACTCGCGTATTCATCCATTGTACTGGTGTAAGACTATCTGTGGATAAGATTTCAGTAGCTCTGCCGTTTATTTACAATTTGCGTTTGTTTATTCAGCAAATCTGCTAAATGTTTTATCTATGGGAACTACGGTATTCCCTGGCTTTTGCCAGCGTGCACAGCAGTCACTTTGGGTGATGTTAAACTAGGTCCATACGTATATTTCCATTCCACTGCGATATGCAACCATTCATTCTTTAATTTCTGCATGGCTATTCTTTCTGAGAACTTTTGTTTTAATAGACCGCGACAATTCGTTGCCAAGTGACAAACTGCAGCAAAGAGGTTGTGCTGCCAGTTGCTTTGGGCATATACGTCGATTTGTGGCGGCACATTCACGGCGCTACGAAGAGCAGTGATCTTGATATCTGCTTATTCACTATTCTTCCAATTAAAAATGGATTCACAGTGTTCCGGAAAGAAGCATTGGAGTTTTTTGACCAAGTCAAAGACATTTGCTTAAACATCATTATCGTCAGTTCTGCTCATTCCGGCAGGAGTGCCGACGATATGTTTATAGTGTTCATTCGCTTTTCCACTCCCTCTTGGTAAGAGGAATGCAACTTTCCGTCCGAATTAGACGTTATGCTTGAAGTACAATAACGATATGTTGCCCTCAATTTTGTAATAAAGGAATGGGCGCGAAATTTTAGCGTTTGTAACTGATAAGGCGAAATTTGCATAACGCACCTGAACCAGAATGATGTCCTCGTTATTCCTTCTTAAGCGGCTTCCCAGCAGCACCCAGTTAGTGTTCCACACGGACTCTTGCAGATGTTCTACCGCTCTCTCTTTTTCAGTTTAGACTGCCTACCTTGTTCTGTTCGCACGTATTAAACAATAAAAAACGTTATGGACCCAGAACGCATCAGTGCTCAGAGTAGCTCATAGGCGCAGTACCTTTCCGTCGACGGACACATCAGGTCAGTGAAAAGGAAACAGAGAAGTGTTCACCCCTGCAGCATGCTCGCTTTGTATGGGACTCCTGCAGGCCACAGGTTGAGCAGTTGGATTATCGGTTCTGGAGCAATGCACCACATGTGCCCTGACGAACGATACTTCACCCTGGACAAGACTGACACTGCAAACGTGCAAGTTTGCACTGCCGATCGATCGACAACGCTAGCAGCCAGAAGAGGCACAGTTGCTGTAAAATTATTACATAACAAAGGGATATTGAATGAATTCGTTGCCCACAATAGTATGCTCATACCCTGGATCAAACAGGGAGTTTTATCCGTAAGACAAATGGTTGACAACAATCAAAGAATCGTCTTTGGCAGACGAGGCTGTCGCATCTGCGATGAACATGGTAACTTGCTGATTGAAGCACGGCGGCAAGGACGCCTGTACGTTGCAAGAACAGTGCAGAAGTACTCAACAAAGCGCAGAGAGCCCAATGAGACTGCTGACTGTATGAAACCAAGTGTCGATCGATGGCATCAACGGATAATGCACGTGAGCTAAAGGCGTATCCTTCAAATGGTGAGAAAGCAAGTTGCAAGAGGCCTCGATTGCAGCGTAACAAGAGACTCGAACTATGAGGACTGCCAAAGGGTAAGTCGATCCGACAACCGCTCTGACGTTAGCAGATGAAGAAGTAAACATTGCATCACGCCCACTTGACCTTGTGCGTTGCGACCTGATGGGACCAATGGACACTCTCAGTCTGGGAAAGGCAAGATAGGTTCTTACATTCATGAATGATGTCACACGCTGCGTAAGAGTGTACTTTTTGAGCAACAAAGGAAGCGTGTTGCTCGTATTTAAAACGTGGCTGATTGAAGCAGAAAAGCAATCCCAAAGAAGCCTGAAAAAAGTACATACTGATAATGGTCTGGAATTCCGCTCAAAGGTCTGGGAAACATTCTGTTTGGCAACAGATATCTTTCCTGAACGTACTGTCGCTTACAAGCCGCAGCAAAATGGTGTAGCAGAATGCATGAACCGTACGCTTTAGGACCTGGTTCGAAGCACGATGACTGGTGCAACATGGGCAGAATTGATGTAAACAGCAACGTACACTGGAAACGGAGTAGCGAACAGGCATAATGAACTGAAAACGCCTTAGGAACTATGGTTCAACAAAAAGCACAGTCTCTGACATCTCAGAACTTGCGGTTGCCAAGTTAATGTTCACATCCCAACTCAAAAAAAGAAATTCAAACTTGGTCCCTAAGCATACAAAGATTATCTTGTCGGATACGCGATGAAGGGCAAAGGTTGGCGGAAATGGGTCCCCGAATTACAGCGAGTTGTTGAATCGTGGGATTGTACGTTTCTCGAAAAAGAAAAAAGCCCGCATGCAAGTCTCAATAAGAACAACAAGGAAGTTGTCTTCGCAGGATTAGACAGTAGGGCTGATGTTCTCCCCAGTGCTGGTGAAGCTGACAAGAATGGACCTGAACCATGTTTTCCTAAGGAAGGTCAGGAACGGTAACATCATCAGAACTTCTGTCAAGAGAAGTACGCATTGGAAGGTCATCCAATAATCTTAAGAAATCAAACTCGTACTGCGGATGTCAATTCAAAGCCAGATGTTAATGGGGTCCTTTTATTTTGTAGAAACAGTACAGAGTCACAGAATCGCTGTAATATCTTTTCTGATAGTTCACCTTGCAAACAGCTCAACGTGAACACTCCTGATTCGTATCGTGAGGCAGTAAGTGACACTGAGGGCCCAAGACGGTCGGAGACAATGGAAGAGTTGCCAAAAGGCGTGAAACCAATTAAGTGCAAATAGGTTTGAAACAAGTTGCCCTTTACAAGGCACGTTTAGTTGCCATTGCCAAAGGCTACTCGTAGCGACAAGTAGATTGTGAGGATGCATACCATCCACTGTCAAGGTTTGAAATTGTTAGATTATTAATCGCTGTTGGAGTGAGCACAAAATGGAAAATTGACCAATTCGACGTTAGAAACGCATGCCTGCATGCAACATTGAAGGAAACGATTTGCACGGAACCTCCTGAAAGGTTCCTGCCACATGGAAAGAAGAATATGTATTGTCAACTGACGAAAAGTCTTTACGGGCTGAAGCAAAGTGGACGGTGTCGGAACGAACACGTAAACGCGTGTTTGAAAAAGATAGGATTCCAACGAAACCAAATGGACCCATGCGTATACACGCTCACGTTAGAAGAAGGGCGCTTCATATTATGAGTTTACGTCGACGATGTGTTGCTCATATCAGAGAATGACAAAGCCAGAGAAAAGCCAAAGCACCTCCTAAATAATAATTTTGAATGCAAGCACATAGGTAAGGTCACGCATTTTCTTCGGCGTCAAGTTTAGTCATGGTAGCGACGGAAGCGTTACACTATCCCAGCAGCTGTATATACGACTCCTCTTGCAACTATTCGTTTGCAAGACGCAAAGGATGCTACACACGGATGGAAGTGAGACGATTTTTCTGGAAAAGGATCAGGCGGGAGACATTAAAGCGAACGTGCCTTACGAAAAGCTATTTGGTAGCTTACTATAACTTGCCCAAAGAGCCAGACCAGACATTTCCTTTGCTGTTGGAAAGCTGTGAAGTGTTGCAGCAAATTCACAGCGGAACAATGGAATTTAGCTAAGCAAGTTTTGCGTTACTTAAAAGAGACTAGGGAGATCGGTATAATATGCCTACATTCAGACAAGCCACTGACAGCCTACGCTGATGCCAACCGGGCGTCCCGTAGCGGAACTAGGAAAAATACTACACGGTACCTCGTGCTCTTATGTGGAAGGCCTAATAATTTGGAAAAGCACAAAGTATACGGTTACAGCGTTAAGCACCACGGAAGCAGAGTACTTGGGAATCAGCGAATGCTCAGGAGAAGTACCTTAGGTTAGAGGATTCCGTGAATCTGTCCGACAAGATTCCAAGCTGGTGGCTGAAGCAACAAAGTTTATGTGTAACATTCAGGCTGCGATTGCACATGCGAAGAACTCAGTTGACGAAAGCAGAACCAAACGTATTTCAATAAGATATCACTTCATACGAGAGAAGATCGAAAATGGCACCATTGAACCGATATGTGTTCCCACGTTGGTTGTATTTGTACCTGTGTTATGCGTACAGGCGAAGGTTAGAAAATTTGGAACAGTTTACATAAGTTTTTCAAGATGTCGCTAATGAAGGCCCATCAGGGGCGACTGCACTGTTGTTATGCTTGTATTAAAGATTGGGTGTGTTTCCAGTTCATGCGGAAACCCTGCGAGTGCAGCGCAACATCCGGTTGAAAAACTCTTTTCGACCTTTCTGCCTGTACTACTCGCTCGCTAAGTAGCGTTAGCGTTATGCAGGTCTGGATAGTGCTTCCCTATTCATATGGCAGTCTGCCTGCCCACTGCAGTACGTGTCATTTCAACGTTTGGCTTTTACCTGTAGGATGCTATGCGCATTTGAAGTGTACTTCGAGGAGCCGGTGATAAAGGCGTCGCGCTGTCGCGACAGCACATAAGTAGACAGCGGAGTCATAGTGGGCGTAGGCAGAACGGGTGAGAATACGCTCTTCTGATGCATCCACAGGACCGCGTACTTCCGTAGGTTGTGGAGTACGGAGACTCATGCATGAAGCTTATGAACAGTATCGTAGCCGCCATTTCTCAGCAGCAGTGACTTAACCACTTTTCGTACCTTCGAATGTTGTGGTTCCGCATAAAAGCTGCTAAATATTACCGCGATGATCTATCACTCCTGGGCGCCCTCAAAAGCGGCAAGCGCAAAGCATAGGCTGAAAATATAATTTGTGCATGCGACTTTTCCATCGGAATATGTAGTGTAGCAACTTCGACAGCAGCGCGCAGTTGCCTGGACAGAATCGCTTTGTAACCGCGATTTTCTTTTAATCGCTACCGCTAAATCGCTGCACTGACACAACAATCGTGAAATAGGCTCTAACAGTGTTGACCTGATAGGATTGGTAATACGGCTTAGCGCTAATAGCCGCTAAGACATGGCGAGCCTTGCTCAATGCGAAAACAGCTAACACAGAACCTACATCTTTCACTTGTGGGCCTTTCACAAGATAGATCTGATGACATCGTTCGCATTTGCACGGTTTGACGATGCTGTTTTGAAGCGTCTTCATTTGGGAGACTTTTCGGGAAGCAGGTAAATCAGCAGCGTGTATAATGAATGCGATTAAGAAAGTAAATGCAAGACGAAACTGCACCCTCTTTGCGGTATATTTTTAAACAACGAAGCAGTTTCCTGTTACGGCGCCTTTTGCTAACCTGCTCATTCAAGTACTGTATTCGTGTTCGTCTTGGTGAGTTGTTGCTTGACTCTTTCGTCTGGTTTTCCCGCCTGTTTGTGTGTACAACCTACATATGGGTTGTATAAAGAACAGGTCTGGGACAGACAAGCAGCGCGTCATCCTGCAACCGGTGAGTTCAATGTTTTGCGGTCTTGTGGCACTGCGCATTATCAACTTTTAAATTGTTGTTTCTCAGGTTCTTTATTTCCGCAACACCGAAGTACATCCTCTCTTGCTGCCGTTAGCGAAAAACATTTCCCTTTACTAGCCTTCGGTCTAAATAAGATGTTTCCGCAGGGCATCTGCCCTCGTGTACTTCAACTAGAGCAGCATTCCTTAAATAGTATTTTCTCCACAGCTTTTTTTCCGGAGCAGTGTCCCTTAATACATGCGAAAGCTTTCAGCGACCCATTTCATCGCCCGTGTCTAATAAGTCACGTAAAGTTTTCCAAATCCTCCTTGAAAAGTCAACAACCGTTTGAGAAACACTGTCGTCAACGACGTGTGCTACTGGTAATCTTTCGTTGCGTCATCTTTCTTGGGCTTTGTATCTGTTTGTACGTATTCAGCATACCTTTGAGCTTTATATAGAATAAGTCTTAATATCCAAAGAGAAGATAAGAAGTTTTTGGTCGTGCAGTTTGACAAAGAGCACATCATGCCTTGGATCATAGACACGGCTCAGGGAACGTTTTTGAAAAAACTGAGCACTATAATGAGGGAGTTTAATAATTAAGCCATTGTGTTCGTTGCTGTTTCGCTCGTTTGTGTTTCCCTCGTTTCTCTTGTTCTACCGCCAAGCTTATGTGGTGCTGACAGTAGAGATCTTCCGTAACTGACCAGGTTTCAGCATGTCGTGCTACAGCACGCCTTCCTGATCCCTCCCGGCACAGAGGAGGTCCTTTCCTTTATCGATGTTTACTCTGGCGTGAACGTGATCGCCTGTCCAGGGTCCATTCAATGCCTTTTAGTTTTCGTCGCCCTGTAATAATTCGTAAGTTGTTCCTGTTCCGCTTCATTAACAGAGAACGGTTAAAAGTGATGCGGTTCTTCGTGTCAGAAGCCGTCAACTTGGGGTGCACCCACTTTCCTTACTTTTGCATATCAGCCGCGGTCCTTAGCCGCCTGCTAACAGTAGAAGCACGCGTCCCTAGCGCTACTCCACGTTCCCTTTGCGGAAACAGCGGAGTTTTGGTCAAATAGGGTTTTCAAGTCTTCGCCTTGAGATTGCCTTGGGCGTCCTTATCTTGGGCCCTCATAAGCATCGACTTCACTCTGAAAACGACTGCATCGGTATGAAAAGTCGCTTGCGCTGACAACTGCTTCGCTAGATGCATCACACAGGTCTGAAGCCTTCTGCTGCTGTCTGTCTTAACTTAAAACGTAACGCAGAAGTAATTATGCAGATTGTCGGAAAACTGTAGATAAAGAAATATTGTACGAGCAAAAGTAGAGATTTATTTTGAAAGTGAAGCAGATGTACAGCTGATTTACGATCGCTGTAACGTCGACAGTAGCCTATCGATCTCCAGGAGTTAAAAGGGTGCGGACTTGTCACAAACTATGACAGATATTCCAGTTACGATTAATTGCTCGTTGATTACATTTAACCGTTCCAATTATGTAGAATTCTAGCTTTTTGTTGTTGAGTACATTGTGCCCAACGTTCCTTAAAACCTCTTTCGTTTTTTATGGACTATAGAGACTTAATTGACGCTCAGATTTGCTGCACAGCGATCACATCACCTCATTGAGCAAAATGAGAACCCAATATTAGCGGAAGAACCCTTTCCAAGCACTTAATACATACTTCTGATTTGATTTTATCAGCCTTTCTGACCTTGCACGTAGCAGTAAAGAAGAGATTTGTGAAATTCTACCTTACTAAAAATCAGATAAGCTGAATGTTTTCAGGCATACTTGATGGCGAAGGACAAACGCCGTGATGATAACTTCTATGGACCCTGCCTAAGGAAGCGGGATTTGTTCTGCAGTGTACGAGCAGTAACAAGGTTGTCCACTGCTCGTAAAATTTGGCGAACATAGTCACTTACTAAGCGCAAACACGATGGTTGTTCTGAAGGCAGTTGAAACTTTGAAAACGCAAGTGAGGTGCTCGCGGAATACGCCATGCCGAATTGTACAGGCCTATAACACCTCCGCTCCAGAAGTCACACCTTTGCTTGCTCTCGGCGAACACCCTTTGCTGTATGCTTAAACAAGCGCGACAACGTCATCAAAATGTTGACTCCAGGGTGCTCGCTGAAGCCCATTTCCTGAAGAACTGCAGAGAACATTAAAGGGAGGACTATTTTTGGCAAAAGGCGCAGCCACTGGTGAACGTGAACAAGCTTGGTCACGCACATGCAGCAATGTGGATCATGGACGGGACGCTCAAGCCGGCACCCATAGTTTTGTATAGATTTAGACTATTCATGCGCCTGTAGGCTCCCAAATATCTCCATTGGTTTACGCGTTGATGAGTAGCTAACGCCAAGCGCTTTAGGAGCGTCTAGTTGAAGACATGATAGATGTGGCAGAGGAATACGAGGTACGTCTGAACCCGCAAGTCTTACTGACAGATCTTGAACCGGCTGCCATCAGTGCAGTGGAAGGTTAACTCCAAGGTGTTGTGAACAAGATTTGCTTTCCCTTTACATTCGACGATGCTATGAATGAAGTCAAGCCGTGACTCTTCGACAAACGGTTGCTGAGAATTGTCTTTCTTTCGTCTGTGGTTGTTCTTTCACACGGCGAGGCAAATCTAGCTCAAAATTCAGTCAAGTGGTTTGACAAGCCATAATAGCGCCGATGAAAGCTTCATTTGAAGCTGCGCCACTTATCATTGTTAGCGTGTCTGCTCGCCCGAAGAAGCTAATGAAGTCACGGAATGGTTTGAAAGCACTTACGTGCATAGACAAATTAGTCGGTGATTGCGCTACTGCCGCCTAGTGGCTGCCTCTTTTATCCCATCGGTGTATTCGGCGTACGAGTCATGCCCGAGGGTTATCTATGGATTCAGAATATCGTAGAGGCTTGGCGTTGAGGTTGGAAAATTGTCGTGAAAAAAAGTCTACATGAGTGTGTATCGTCTGGTAGAAAAATTTCGAAAGGAACAGCGGCGTGTTGAGACCGAATTTTACAGGGTGAACCATTTACTAGCAGGATGCACCCGGCGGCTTAGCACGACGAAAGGATGAGAAGTGTTTGTAGCGAACGCACAGCCCGGCTACTCCTGATCTATGGGCGCTCTCACGCAAGTGCAGTTGCGCTTTCTGGCTAATCTGATCTACTATCATGACTATTCCTTTGCTTTGATGCCGTTATTAAATAAAACATGGGTTAATTTAACATAGACTTTGCGATACAGGAACGCTTGACCTGGTAACTGAACCAGTTAAGCAATTATCAGATATGTAGCTTGAAGTCCATAAATAAGTTGTGCGAGGAATAATTTGCGTGCTTTACGAAGGATGGCAGAGCAAGGCGCTGATGAACGTTTGCTGATTTTGGAATTGTCTAAGTTGGCTCGCGACAAGCTGAAACTCACAGCTTAACGAAACAGCTTTCTCTTTGCCTTCAGATAAATGAGACGGCATGCATCAATAAAGTGCTTGTAATTCTGTCTGTTAAACGTTCTGTACAAGGACAGCCGTTTAGACGTGAAAATGCTGGTTATGTCGTCTAGCAGTCGGTGTATTCTGCATGCTTCTTTCCGAATGCGAAGCGAACTGTTTTTGACTTATTTGCCGAACTAACATGTTTTCTCTAAGTGCCCTCTTTTTTAATGCCATTATGGTGCGCACATATTGTCCACCGAAGGATTGCGGTACGGGAATGGTGGACTTCCCTACCCAGACTTCGAATTGGAAGATTTTCACGTTGTACCTCAGCGGAAGCAAATTGGCAACGCTGGTAACAACAGCGACCTAGAGATATGCTTTTTCCGGTGTTCAGCATTTATTTATGAGTTTAATGGATTCAGAGAAGAATATTGAAAATTTCTTGCTCAAGTGAGAGACATCTTGCTGCAGCACGGTGTTTTAATGTTTTCGGCATTGCTTGTTCCTGCTCGGGTGCCTGCCATACGATGGGCGATGGGAATAAATTCTGACATCATTGTCAACATGGGCATGTAGCGTCTCTTTTTCACTCCTCCGTAGAAGGAGAAATCCCACTTGACTATCACATTGTTGGAGTTTCTGTGCACCAAGTGAAGCAAAGATATTAATAATTTCATCTTGCATTCGCTGGAGAAAAATAGACGAGAAATTGTAACGTTTGTAATTCTAGAATGGGTTTGTTAAATAGTTGGACTTCTCCCCTCATTAACGTGGCATGTCTCCTTTTCCTGCTGCGTTCTCAGCTTGCAAGGATTGTTGCTTTTCTTGCATTACTACAAGCCAGCCAGCGGATAGACTGCACTCCACTTCTCAGTTGCACCTTCAAATTGACCGAAACAGTCGAAGCTTAGGCGAACTACAGCTCATCTTTTTCCTCACTGCTCGCAAGTGATCAACTTTACAGTGCAAATTATGAGCGTTCACTTTTGGTGAAGCATGGATTACGAATATGGCCAGAATATTTTCGTTGAATGCTCGTATTGTAATAACAATACGTCCTGGACAATAAGCTAATATTTCATATGAAGAAACGTTTTAAAGGCGCCTTTAATGATTTATTATTTAGTCTCTGTTTTGAAACTTTGTCTCTCGGTGTTGGTTTCAGTTTTTCTGTCACATTTTGGAAGTGTGTTTTCAAGACTGTACTCTCATTTTACTTTTGAGTTTCCACGAATCTCGTCCAGCAATTAGCGCCTTGTAGTTGTATAGCTCTTATTGTCTTTGACTTGGAAACTGGTTGTTAGTAAACTGTCGAACTATGCTCACTATCACTGTCATCGACTTCACGTTGCTTGGGATTGTGATACCTCACTTTTGTTTCTTCGCCAAGATTCATTCCGTGCCACTTTAAGGTTTAAAATCAGTTGGTCACAAGCTCCAAACACGTTTGTTAAACTTTGAGCTCACTATAGATGGAAATCGATGGGAAGAAGCTTCTCGACTTGAAAAAGCTCCATTCGCAAAGAAATATATATCAGTGCTTTTTGCTTATCTTGTATTCCCTTCGTTTGATCAGCGAAGCACTTTTCGTTTTGCTGAAATTGCTAGACGAGAAATAGAACTGTTTCATCATTTCAGGTAAATGATTCATTTAAGAAAAAGTTGGCGGGTTGGTCTGCTGATGTTCTCTAATAAAAGTTTATGCGCTAGCGAAAAATGTGATTATTCAGAGGGGCTTTCATGCAGGACTTGATCTTTTCTTATTCCATGTGGGAACATGCAGTTCCAAATCTTAGTCGCTTATAGAAAATATGCACAGTCTGCTTGAAGAAATTAGATTCCTTTTCAGTTTTTGTCATAAAAATGCCGGCTGCGCTGGTGGCAGGGGTAAGTTTTGCAGCCGAATGCGTTACTGTGTAGGATTATCTCAGGTTTGAACGCGTTAGCATTCCGTCAATAGTTCAGCTAGTTAACTTCTTTCATGCAAAAACATGTCACCTGTAAACTATGCACGTAAGATGGGTACACTAATCTTGACTGTTACGGTTATTCATTCATGCATGTTGATCTTAAGACATAATTCCCTGAAATATTGTTTCTGATGGAATTTTGTTAGTTCGTGACGTACCTTACTTTCCTACAAAATTTTAGTCTGTTCTCTTTCATATGCTCTCATTTCGGGTGGAAAAAAATAAGTGACTTTTCTCTGACAGGTTGGCAAGAATATCCGATTAAGAAAAGTAAGTTATACAAAGCCTATGAGCTCTGACTTTGAGCAACAATCACAGAGTTATATTTCCTCAACAATTTGAGCGTTCTCTTAAAATCAATAAAGATTATTTTTAATAGATGTAATTTTCCGCTTTTCTGAACGGAACGAGCAGTAAGAGTAATCAGAATAATCAGTTTCAGTTTAAAATATGACTTAAACTATTTCACAATAAACTTTGAAACTCAGGAGCCACAGAAATTGAAAATAGATGGTCTGCGGTTATTGTAGTTTTTCCCGGTTTTATTCAAGCCTGAATTGAACTGCACAAGGAAATGGCATTGCTCAGAGGTATGTTTGCCGAAGAAAGAACTACTCTACTTCGCTTTCGGGCTGGTAAGATGTGGTTAGAAAATAACAGAATGCACGTAGATTATCGAAAGGGTTGGTTCTGCCTGTTCGAAAGCGAAGGATTTGTTTATCATTGCTGGAAGGACCGGCGCACTGGCATACTGGAAAACGTATGTGAAATCTATCCACACTTTAGAGGGCACGCCTGTTTTAACGCTAAACCTCATTATTAACAATTTTCTCGCATTAGAATTACTAGTACACTTTTCAATTTAATAACATGCTACTGTGGTTGCAAATTAATTGGGAACAACACTAGGAGCAGAAAAATTATTAAGTATTTTTCCATTAAGTAAATCGTCCAAAGATGAGCATGATTAAGAATTTTAATTTCTAAGTACAATGCTCATTAGTGCAGGCAGCAGCATGTACTAAGTTCAAAATGCTCGAATATTTGTGTGGATTTGTTTCAATAAACTCCTGAAAGGAGGAAGTGGTTATTTCTTTTCTTTGCACGGGATAATAATTTTTGTCTACTTATTAATTTTCATGGCATGCACAAGTGGAATAGTAAATGCCCTACGAAGAAGATCAATATATTATTACTGAATAACTGAGTGATCTTAGAAGTTACCAGTCAAAAATTTGTCGAAAATTTAAAATTTTGCTGGATGCTAATAAAATAAAGTTATCTGGTGCCGGATTAAATGGTTAGATAAATTTAGGAGAAGCTGTTAGTTCCTGAAGAAGCGTCATTCGTTCCAATTCCGCAATGCAAAACTGGACGAGCATATGTGCTAAAATTTTTGCTTACTGGAAAACGACTGTTCTTCTGGATGCAGGCAAGATTTCTATTCATACTAACAATCATACGTTTTATTGTCTTTAATTTGAGCATTTTGATCTTGTTGAAAAGCTTCAATGCCGCGAAAGAAAGAAAACAATGCTAGCGCTTATTGATATTGAAGCTTTTATGTTTTGACTCGGCAGTCATTGCTTGGTTACAGGCACTCGTCCCGAGCAATCCGATATGCTGTTTCGTGGGTACAATGAAACTGTACCAGTCTTTTAACACGCAGCTGCTATTCATACTTTCAGCAGCCAGGTTTAAATTCCAGAAAGATGAGTATACTACGGGTGCGCTCTCGGTAGATCATGCCTAATTGAGAAGCTTTGTCTTATGTATCATCTTACTATGCTGCGCGTTCATCTAAAAAAACTATTGTTCTTTTTAATTTCTTATTCCGGAAAGCTGCACATTTTTACAAGGTGACCTACCTCACAAGGGAGCGTTCTAGGTCGGCTTTATCAGTTGTTACGTCAAGCACAACTTTAATGCCGCATGTTACAGGAAAAAGATGCAACTAAAGATGCAGGGTTATGCAAAAAAGTCAACGAAATATTGAAGTACGAGTATCGAGTACAGAAACGTCGTCATTTTGGCGGTAAGAGGAGCACAACCAGATCGAATGCCTTTATCGTCAAGTGGCAATTCTGAAGTGGGATAACCTGAAACTGTGACTAAATGGAAGTTCAGCATAACATCGTAATTTATTTGTGCCAGTTAAATTCGTCACATCCATTGCTCTGGAAGAGCGATGAGTTCTGACGTTGTTCCATTAGGGAGACAGGAAGTAATAGCTTAATCAGGCAGGACATTCCGAAATTGCCAATTCTGTTATGATGACTTTAAGTTAGCCATAAACTTGAGGTATCGGCTATTTAGTTGCTAAACTTTTTATGCTATAAATATAACTAGCAGACGTCGGGTGCAGGGAACCCTTAGCATATAGTTGACATTATTTTTAAATCTTTTACTTTTTGTTACGGATATTTAAAGACTTTTTACACATCCTTGACAGTGAATTATTTTAGCATCTTTCCGCTACTTTTTATGATAATACGTTTTTCAAAATAAGCCAAAAACATTTTTTGTGACCAAGTGGATTAATATCTGGCGGGTGATTAATGCTTTTATGAAGACGAATAGTTTTCAAGTCTACTATTGGGGCTGTTAAGCTGACTTCGGAAACGCTGTTCGTTTATTTGTAGGCATCATCCATGACGGAAGAATTTCTCCATCTCGAAGAAACAATACTCCAACAAGCGCAAGTGTGAAATTAAAGTAATTATCTTTAGAAATGGCTCCATAAGAGGATTACAAACTTCACTCTCAGAAGCAAATAAGCATACTTCTTGCCTGAATCAAGAAGAACAGCTTTCAGACCACCAAAGCTGTAGACATATGACTGCAATATCAGTAGCTTGCATGCTAAAAATAATCGTTCTTCACTGTTATGAATATTTTCTTTGCTACCTGCAAAATGTGAAGAAGAAGCAGTAGTTTGGCGTTAATGCACCTTACCACAATGACGAAGCTGTAAAAATTCATGATTTTAACTATTCAAGGCACGTATGGGACACGAACCATAACAAGAACTCAATGCACACAATAGCGGCTGACGATTCAGAGAAATATGACCCGGAGGAAGAAGATGAAAGTAAGCGTTGAGTTTTCATGTTTACTTTTGCGTGAAGCGGATTTTAAGGCTAAAGACGTTTCTTTATTCAGTTAAACCGAACGCGTGCTTGATTTACGCCATTTCTCGGCTTTTCGGCAAGTTTAACCGCAGTACACTTCGAACTACGCAAGCATGTCGGCCAAGGGTAAAAAAACTAGAAAAATGTATTGAAGCTGACAGCGGGCAAACTGTTCCGTTAATGCGTGTGCTTAGCATTACTTGCCGCTCCTGAAACAATATGCGTACAAAGTTTGACAAATAAACCAGAACACGTGGGCGTATGCTTCCACAAACCGGAAGTTACTTCTGGCTCACATCGTGCTATTATTTTTAATAACAAAATGTTTAAATGTTTTTCTTCTGGTTCTTTTTCCATCATAGATTTTATATTTACAGTAGGAACCCGTTTTTGGTCAATATCTAGCCGGTTTTTTGAACAGTATTTCTTTCGTAGCTTTCAGATACAAGCTTGGCCTGTCATCAGCGGTAAAAAGTACATTTTACGGCTGAAGACGGGTTGAGATTGTACCTAAAAACGGGGAAAAGTTTATGAATTCAAGTCTTCGTCAGCTCGGTTTGCCCGGGCTTACATCACCCGCAACCACCGGAATGGCTTTTGCAGTCCTTCCACTCCCACAATTTTCGAAATACTTTCGTGATCAATTAACGTATAATAGGAAATGTTTGCAGAGATAACGAGTGACGGGAATCAAGCTGGCGCGGGCATTGCTGCTGAGAAAGAAAAAGAGCACCTAACGTCCAATCGAAAGGTTTCTGCCACTTCAAAGCAGCCACGATCGCAGTCTAGAGAAAAGATAAATAATTCAAGCCGCATCAACAGAACAAGAGTTGTTCATGAGTGTAAGTTTGGGGTTTAGAGAACAGATGTGTTTAGGACAGCCCAAATCCACAAGCAAGTTTGCGGAATGAAAATACAAAGGACAAGCTTAGCTCAACAAGAAAAACTTGTTTGCGGCACGAAAAAAAGAAGGTACAAGTTCGCTCAAATCGGCAATCAAGTTTGCGACACCAAAAAAAGAATGAGCGAAAAATGCAATCCAGTGGAAACGATGGTTCAAAAGGCAGCAGAATGCGGAAGAATGAGAACAAAAAAGAAAAGCAGCGGAAAATGGAGAGCAATAATAGTAGCGGCGCGAAGGATAAATGTTTTTGCAAAAAGAACAAGAAATGACCAGAGACGTTTTATGTCATTTTAAATAACGCAATGCAAGTGTTAGGATAGTAACTTTCAACGAGCTGGAACTTCGATTTTCCCGTTATGTTATTTTGAAAGCTCCAAACACGCAAAACGCACAGCGTAGTTCAGAATGAATATTTCCTACTTTTGATTTCTTGCAAAATGCCGTCTAAAAACATCTTAGACACACCGACGCTTCAAGGAACGCAATAGCTAGGTAAAACGTTTGAGAAGTGATCCGCTATTATTTCAACTTTGCTTAATCTGAGGGAAGATTTTAACGCTGGGGCATTTATAAAGAAGGCTATGAACTTGAAGGATTTTCTCAGTTTGCCAGTCCTTCCACTCCCCCATTGCCATATATAATGGAAGGTAAAAAAGTGGCGTGACCATTAGCCTCTGACCGTATGCTACTATGTATGCTGGCACATGAAGGCAAAGGCGCGCACATAAAACTTGCAGATATGTAGTCCCAGGAATCTTATTTTTCCATATGCTTTGGGGTTAGTCAAAAATTAACCAGAATTTTCCTGTATACTTTTTTGAATAAATGTATGGTGGTTATAGTAATGTCATGTTTGACACAGTCCTCCTGATTTCCGAGACTACGAAGACCAAGGCAGTAGCACCTGTCGCCAACAGTTTGACGCCGAGTTTGTTTTGCTACTCGCGTGGTCAAGTTGTGTTTGTGCTTTTTTAACATAAACACAAAGCATTTATAATAATATCATACTTTGACACAGTCGCCCTGCCTTACAAGCTCGGTTCCATTGTAAAGCTACAAAGTTTATTTGACGCATAGAAAAGGGACTCCGCTTGCAAAATCATTAAATTTCGAAATAATGTCCTTGTTTTCAAAGGCACAAATTCCAACAGGTTACAAGTTTCTTTATGTCGATAGAAAAAGAATTTTTCGGCCGCAAATTTAGCCAAGAATGTCTCCTATCTTGCAGCTCTTCGTCTGAGTAACTCGCG
Source organism: Trichuris trichiura (assembly GCA_037903355.1). Lineage (NCBI taxonomy): Eukaryota > Metazoa > Nematoda > Enoplea > Trichinellida > Trichuridae > Trichuris > Trichuris trichiura. The sequence goes on from JBAJFE010000045.1 coordinate 375,743, forward strand.
GCCTCGTAAAGAGTTTTTCAGTGGATAGAACAAGCTTAAACGGACAGATCAGGACGGTATGGAGGACTGGGTCTAACGTTAAACTGTATTTCTTTCACAGTTTCGCAGGAGTCAAGCTGTTGACGGGAGCACCAACCTTGTCTTCCAATACTGTTCCGTCCACTGAATAGCTCGACTAGTTCGTTCTGACGATCGCCTGCATCGTCCACTCGAAAAAGTTTGATATGGGCATGGGCTCACCTCAGACAAACAACTGGAAGATGAGGTACATTTTGGGCATTATTCATCCTCGATAATTTCATATATACAGAGGTAAAAAAGCTTGTGCTCCACGGGAATTTGGGCAAGGAAAGCTACAGGACTGTCAAAATTTGAGGATATTAAACGAGGCTAGCAATTGCGTCAGACGAGGAAATGCATGAAATGGTGTTTCTGCAAAAAATCCTAATCGGAAAGCCATTTTTAACAGGCTAAAAGAACTTGTGCGTTGGAAGGTAGGCGGGTTACGTCAAAATGTAACATTATTAAAACCACCATACCTTAATTCAAAAAATTGCAGGGAATTTCCAAATAATTTTTAATGACTCTAAAGTCAATATTAATTTTTTGAGCTTACTGTATGTATGCAAGTTTTATTTTAATAATAGCATTTGGCTCGGTGCTAAATGGAACCTACAGGATTACACAACAAGACTTTTGTTCCATATTTCTCGAGCAATTTTAAAATAGTAAATAGACGGCACGAAGAGGTCAAGCGGCACTGGAATGTTGAAACAACAGATTCCTGTTGTTCAACTGGAGGATACAGCAGCGGCAAAACGTCGTGTACACCGGCCTGATATTCAAACTGTTGTATACATAAAGCAAGTTTATAAATCGAATGTAAACTGTCTAAACATATGTTTATGTAGCTCTAAAATACCACTGGTATCAAATCAACGCACTGCTTCAGAGTGCCTCAACATTTAGAGTTACTATGGTTTAAGCTTTGCAACAATCAAACAGGTAATGCGTAGACCTCGTAGCTTCTATTAACGGTAAAAAATTGCTACGTGAACTAAGAAAAATATCCGAATAATTTTATTCATAGTAACCCAAATGTACCGTTACTAGTAGTGTGTTCACTGTCGCTCAGTTTTTTGTGAGTAACCATGGCACTTGATAAGTTAATATTGACTAAAACAACAACATTAGACGAAGCGCCCAATGATATAGTGCAAAAAGTGAATAAAGATCAACAGGAAAACAGCAAAACGCGCATCATTTCCTTCGGTCGCTTCTCTTCTTGCGGATGGAGGGTATTCGAGACTGGAATGGTGAAGAGTCGTGCGAATGATAGGACAACTCGGACACATCAGAGCTAGCTCGAGAAGAAGGTCTTGATGCCGACATGGACTGGTCAGATTCAAGTCGTGATTCTGAGCACACAGTCTTTGCCATACTACTGGCATGTAACGTCTGATAGCCGTTCAGTGATTCTGAAAAAACAAATTTATAATAAAGGAGTGCAATTGTTTTGAAATTACAAACCCCCATGTCCAGGAGAAATGGGTTTACCATTAGCGCCAGAAAGCTTAAATGATCCAAATGACGATGAATGAGGCAACTGACAAACACTGAGCCCAGGACTGTTCTCACAACTGCGGGGCAGTGAACGCATCGGCATGCTTCGCTCAGTCTTTTCCCTGATCTGAAAGGAAAACCAATAGGAGAATTCATGTGTTTTTCGAAAAATTAAGCAGTACTCTCAGTTCTTACTTTTACAATCGGTCCTAGTACGGCCTCATGCTCCAAAGAATGCAGGGCAGAAAAACCTGAAGTAGAAGAACTCCTAGAACCCGTCTGCAAGTGTCCACGGTTTCCCTTCGACTTGAAGTAGCACATGCTCTGGCTCGCTCCTTCCGGAAGGATAAACTTTTCCCGTAGTTCTATGTTCGTACGTCCTCTGGCTGAAATTAGTCGATATCACTATTAAATTGGACGCAGAAATTAAAAAAGGCAAAACGATTACTTCGGCAAGGATCGTATTTAACCAGATATTCATTTAGAGAAACCCAGCCACCGCCTACTCGCACCATGACGGTAGATCTGAGAATCCTGACTAATCTTATCTGTTCACCGAACTGGAAAGACAACGTGAACCGTTAGCGACAGCAATGCGTTTGAATTCTTTTCTGACCTTGTACTTTCCGTCGCCAACTTCCTTTATCCGGTACTTCTGAACGCAAGTACAAAGTTCAGTTTGTCGTTGCACTTCGTCTTTGATTTTTTCCGCTTCCGTGACCGGCTCGCGCACGGGTCTTAAGGCGTCTATGAACTCCATATAGTCTATGTATCCTTCATTATTTCTGTCGAATATGTCGGCCACGTAGTTCATCTCAACACGAGAGGTTGGGAACTTGCACGCCAAAATACCGTCGATGAATTCGTCTCGGGTAACACGCCCGTCACAATCTTTGTCTTGACGCCTGAAGAAGTCCATAACACGAGACTTCTTGTGATTAATCCACGTCAAGTAGCGAGTCCGCCAATCGTCAAAACTGAAATTCTCCAGACGACGCACTTCCTTAGCAATTTCTAGAGCATCTGCCAATTTCTTGTTCCTTTCCATTGACTGTAGCCAAAGCTCACGCCACTTATCCGCCACTAGCTGAACCTTGGTATTCCTTTTGCGATGGTGTATTTTTGCTCTGACTGGCGGAGCAGCAGAGCTCCGCACAGGACGTCTACTACCCTTGGCTACCTCTTTCACTTCTTCTGCTTCAGCCCTACGATGACCTTTCGTAACTTCATCAACGTCAGGTTGCCGCTGACGAAGCTCATTTTCAAACAATTCATGCTCTCGGATAAGCTGTTCGATCTGTTCTACAGAGGTAGGAATTTCAGTTCTTCGGTCTTCGTTAAGCTTTTCCTCTTTTAACAACATCCATTCAATTAGGTCGTCGAGCAAAATGTCCTGCTCTTGGATAGCCAACAACTGACTCTTCAGGCGCTGTGTGCGCTGGGATAGTAGCAAGTTTGTTTCGTCCCATCGACTTCCCAACAATGATAGCCAACGTTGCATGGGTTGTACACCATTGGGATGGCAACGGTTCACTATGTCTGCGCCCATTGCTAACGTGTTACTCAGATCAGGTTCGTGCAGGCCCAGCTCGGCTGAGAGCTGGTCAAAACTATCAACACGAGCTGCTAGCTCGTGCTCCTGATCTGAAACTCCTCCTAAATCTTTCGCCTTGGATTCTATACCCGCTAACAGCTCCAGTAGTGCATGGGCGTCGTGGTGGAACTTTTCGGCCATTTTTCGTGAGTCCACTAGAGAAGCTTCTCGCTCTCGGGAAAGCTCGTTAACTCGGGCCCACTTCTGCTCCAGCTGCTGTACCTGTTGTTCAATTTCCGTGTTCGTTTCTGGGTCAGCGCCAATCAACTCCTTGGCAGCCTGTCGGATGGTTTCCACATTGGACTGGCGAGAATTTAAATGATTCATGAAAGCTTTGTGCTCTTCTTCCCAAGTAATCACCGAATCCAAATCTCCGTAGACGCCTACGTTTGAAGAAAGGCGTTCTTCAGCACCAACAAGGTAATCCATCAGAGTGCTCACAGCTTCCTTGAATTGCCCGGAAAAAAGTAAAGCCTCCTCTAACTTTTGTTGCCTCTCATTGGCTAAAGAGAACAATTTGTTCCACTGGTCTCGAAGAGAAACTAGCATGTCGTCCAGGGCTTTCTCCTCGTCTCTGATGCCATGATTTTTTAGCCTCTTTCCGAGACGGTTTACAGCTTCAAAATCTGCTTGACGGGCCATCAGCAACTGTCTAAATTCTGCGTTGCTAGCCAGCGCCTCTTTGATTTTGTCCACATTGCTCGGTACGCTGCTTGATTCTTCTTGAATTAACGCCATGCTTTGCGAACACCAGTTGCTCAGGTCGGTCCACTGATCCATGAAACTTTGCGTCTCGCACAGGGCGTTGTCCAGCAGCTTGGAACGATCGGCAGTTCGGTTGAGCACCTTATTCCAACGACTCATCGTTGTAGCCAACAAGTTTTTGATCGTCGTGGCGTCCTGCTTCTGGCACGTATACTTTATTTTAGTACCACGTTTGTCCAGCTCGTGCGCTTTCTCCCGAAAAGCATCCACCTCTTCTTGGAAGGTCTGATGTTGTTGCATCTGGCTGACAAGGCGCTCCTTGAGTCGAGAAACGGGTTCCAGGCTATTCAAATGACCCTCAGCCTGCGCTAACCAATCGATGAAATGGTTCATCAGTTTGTCGAACTCAATTGCCTCTTGTAATGCCAACTCCAGCTTGATCTTGCGATCACTGACCTTCTGCAGCAATCCTTCCCAGCGTTGCTTGAACGTTTTCAACAGATCCGCAAACGGCGCTTCGTTACCGGATGACTCCAGGAAGTGGTCTCCGTTGGCAAGTAGATCAGCAACCTTTGGTTTTGCGTTTATCACCTCTTCGTAGGTGTTCATGAAGCGCTCCAATTGGTAATGAGCAGTTTCGGGCAGCCCGCCGAATGAACGATTACCAAATATTGAATTGTCCACATCGGTTATCCAGCTCAGGTATTCGTTGATTTGGTCAGTTATAGTCTCGGACTCTTGCTTGCATTTCTCCAGTTGCTGAGCCTTTTCATGGAACAGTCTATGTAGTGCACTCCATTTGAAATTGAGGTCATCTAGCTTGTCATGCAACTCCTTGGACGAATCATCCGTCTTTCTAATCGTACTGTTTAGCGTGTCAACGCTTATCTGATGTGCCAGTATGTCATTTTGTATAACTTTTAACTTGGCCGACTCGATTTCATTACGATTCTGGTCTCCGGGAAAAGAACCCACGTCACCGATAGTTTCCTCTGTCCTCTCAATCCAGTCAATGAGCTGGCTGATAGCTTGATGGAAGTGACCCATTTGAAGCAACGCTTTCTCCAATTTATGCTGCCGCTCAATTACGGATGTGCTGAGCACTTCCCAGCGTTTGGACACTGCGTCTACAGTTGCCTGAACGCCACTTGACTGACCAGGACTAGTACCCTCGGCCAGTATCACAGCTAGTTGGTTTAGCTGTTCCAAGTCGACAGCGTTTTCATCTAACTTCTCTTTGAATTTGCCAACCTCAACCAGTTGTTCATGTAAAGTGACTGGCTCAGTGCTAATTGTGTGGAAACCTTTGACGTACTCCTCAGCCTCAGCCATAAAGTCGGTGACCTTTTGTAGTTTTTCGTAAAAAGACATAGTTCGTTCCATAGCATCGATAAGATCATGACCGCGGCGGGCAAACGCTTCTGTTACTGTTTCGTAGACAACATCCAGCTCGTCTATCTTCTGTCTTATTTCAGGCTTTTCAGCGTTGCTTACCAAGTCAAGAAGTTGCTGACCAATTTCCCGACACTGAGTAACTCGGGGCTCCTGTTTGCGGAACTCGTCCTCAGCCTCTTGCAACTCTAACTGCTGCACCTTAATGACTTCTATTTCACATGCGGGTTTGTCATAACCCTGAACTCGTCGCTGCAGTTCCTTTAGCGCTTCCAAGCAGTTTTGATACTCAATCCAAAAGGTTTCGGCTATTGCCAGCGTTTCTTGCAAATTCTGACCGCGCATTTCAGCGCTCTGCAGAACATCGCTCCAGAGCTTTTGGAGCAAGGCGATCTTTTGTCGAATATCCTCTACGCCCGCCGCGTCCTCTGGACTAGCTTTGCTTATTATATCGGATGCGGCTGCCAGTAAGGCTTCGTAGGCGGCGTTCTTTCGTTCCAGCTCGCGAACGAAAGACAAATTATCAGATATTTGATGTCGTATACGATCTGGATAACTGGATATTGGTTCAAGAGCTTGCATTGTATCCGCGTAAAGGGATAACGAATCCAGCATGCCATCCAATTTATCGGTAAACTGCGACGACTCGGCCAAAGCTTCGTCCAGCGTTTGCAAACGCAAATGGACGTTCTCTTTAACGCGGTCAAAACGCAAATTCATCTGCTCCATGATGTCAGCCACACGCATGTCGTCCTCCGCGCATAAAAGACTGCGGATGAACGTGCCGCTTCTGTTCAACTTTTCCACCACCAGTCTTTGGTCCATTATGTCTTTTTGAAGATTCTAAAACCAACAGTTTTGTAAGGACGGCCACGTAACCGCGAACAAAGCTCTAACAAAGCTAACTTTTCAAACTCGCTATCAAAAAACTAAGTCTTAGTTCATGTTGCTTCTATTGCATTAAACAAGAGGGCAAAAAACATTCTGGCCTATCAGCGAAAACGTTAAGGTAAGTGGTTCTCAAAAGCAAGGAGAAACAAAAACAAAACGCGGTTCAGCTTCTAACGGTCACACGTTTGAAGATATATGCGATGCGTTTACGAACCAGTTGGTCAGTCATTGCCCTAACACATGCTTGTCAGAAAATTTCAAAAAAGTAGTAAAATGAAATAACTATTACCAGATTTTCTACGCGCACAATGTATGAAGTGACAAGCAAGTAAAGCTTTCCAGGGTATATTTGGCGACCTACCGTTGTATAATCAAGTTGTCGTTTCAGCTGGTCCGCTTGTACTCCTGAGAACAGTATGGGCAAATTCTCGAGTTCTGATTCTACCGTGGTCAACCATTCTTCCAAGGTGGAGCACGACTCCTCGAAGTCTACGGTGAAGGGAACAGCTTCTCCAAGCCGCAGCGAAACGGAACAGCTAACTTCGCTCACGTTGTCTACTAGTTCTTGAAGAGCCTTCAATATATAATGAGTTATCGACATACGTAAAAGGTGAAAAGTTAATGAAGAAAAAGAAGTACCTCAACTCGATCAAGTATGGCTTGACGATCATCGCCCGAAAGTAGCTTTATAACGCGTTTAGCACCTATGTTAGCCTCTCTAGCCTTAGATCTTTGAGACATAACGTCAGCATGTGCCAGCTCTTGGTTCCTCAATTGTTCTCGAGCTACGACTGGATCGATGGACAAGGCCACAACGTTGTCCAGGGTAGCTTCCATTTTTTGAAACCAGTCAATCAAGTCGTCCAACACCGAAGCAATCTGTAAACAATGAGCATACTTTTAGTGAGGGTGAGTGATCGCCCAGCTGGTCTTAACCAACCTCGGCAGATTCTACTTGAGCAATTGACAAGCGTTCAGACTTCCGCTGCATTTGGTCGCACACACTATCGAACCGACGATTCAGCCGAGATGCCATACTCTCAACAGTCGAAGCACCATCTTCTCCCGTTAGTTGGCTTAGTTTAGTTGCAGCTGAGTTCATTTCTTCAAACAGATGACGAAGTGAGTCTATATCATCTTGAATGTTCTGCAAAAATACGGCTGACATTTGTACTACGTTATCCTGCTCACCTTAAGGAGCCCAACTTGCTGCGCTACGGAAAGTTCCGTCATGTGAAGGAAGTCACTTTCAATAGCCAGCAACCACTCTGAAAGGGAGGCATGCGCCTTGTGAAATGTGTCAGCCAACGGCAATGCCTCTTCCAGTATCCCCAAGAACTGATCCGTTTCCTTGTTTAGTGCCGAATAGCGCATCCGAAGAGCTTCTAGTTCGGACTGCATCATTAACGCTTCATCACCAGAGGTGCTTTCGCAGAGCACGCGACCTTTTTCCATTATATCAGACATGCGAGCCTCGTATTTGCTAATTTCTTCGCCTAATTCCATGACAACAGTAGTTTGCTGATCTAAAACGTCCACATAAACGCTGACCGGTCTTGCTGATCTCAAACGTTCTTCCATTTCGTGCAATCGTTCGCTAATCTCTCCAGATTCTTCTACGAAGTTAACAACGCAGTTGGACATTTTGTCCATCATTTTGTCTAATAAGGCCGCAGACTCGCTTATCTGATGATAGCCATTTATGAGCAAACAAAGTTGCTTGTCCACTTCGGCTGCTTCAGTGTCACATAACATTGCCTTAAGACATTGACCAGCTACCACCGCTTTGTCGATTTCGTTACAATGGCTTTCCACGTCATCAAGCACCTCCTTGCAAAGTAAACAGTCTGTTTGCGAAGTTTATACCTGATCAGCTTACCTTAACCAAACTCCTTTGGTTGGTCAACTTTTCCTCATTTATCGCAATGTAATCCAACTCTTGTAGCCGCTTTTGCGTGTCCTCTATCCAAGTAATCAGCGGGGTACCTCTCTCGTGCCAAAGCTGCGACTGCTCCGCTACATCCTCGAGCAGCTCAGTTCGACTTACTTCACCTTCTCGAAGACGTTCGAACCTGAACAAAAAGATTGCGCGCAATCTAGTGTGCAAAAACAACTGCTAACATTTGCTACTTAGTGGCTAGTAATCCCTACATCGTTTATTTTTTGGAAACAGAAAAAAACAAAACGCCAAGTGGTTTTAGATGCACAAGGAACGATACAACAGATAAAACCTTTCCCACAGGACATGTTGCCCGAACGAGACTGGACGAAAATTTGAATAAAACGGAGAAGCTACCGTTTGCAAACAAAGGATAAAGAAGCAATTCTGACCCATTACGGTACCTCGAGTATTATCAGGCTCGTATTATTCAAATAATACTTCTTACTTGAATACAGTTTTTCGTAAAGCCTAAGTAAGACTTTTTCCTTCAAACCACTGTAGACCCAGTTTAATGTCGTAAAATAAAACTTGTGACTTTTAAATCAAATGCCGAGTGATCTGAAAGCTCTGAATGTTTTTGCTGTTGTTAAACTAAACAGGGATTCATCCAGACTTAAAATACGGATAGAAGCCAGCGCCCTAGTTGGCATTTGTCAAAAACATATAAATATAGATCGCGCAAAATGTAAGGGTATAGATTTAAGTTTGGCGCTTCTTTGTTAGCCCACTGCCCATCTACCTGCTTGCTGGACTGCGCTGCTACACGCTCAATGAATGGCATCAACACAAAATAAGTTGCTTAAACAAGGAAATTTCACATCCTCTTGTAACGCGAGAAATATAATACGCTCAAGGCAATCGTATTGCATGTAATGTTTGCCTTAAGATAATATAATTATTTTTCCTGCTGTTCACCTGTAAAAGAGTGAAAAAATAGGCAAACGACAAAGTTCCCAAAGCAGAATCCTTGCAGAATAAAATAGTTAAAACATACCTTGCCGACAGGTCTTGAAGCTGACGCGTGACTTCCGAAAAGCTGTCTTCGTTACAGAAAGGGTAAAGCTCTTCAAAAATTACCCCCAATCGATCCAGCTGAATTTGCTTGTCCTTCAAGAATTTGCGCAGGAGCTATAATGGAATAAAAAGGTAACCACTAACAAGTCGACAAGAAAAGAATCCCACCATTTGCTCCCGCAGTTGAGCCTTAGCTACCTTGTAGTGGGAAGATGGCGGTCGTTGGTTGGATACCAATTCTTCCGTATCCGTCAGCCAAGTATTCAGTTCGCCAACAAGCATTCGATAAGCATCAGCTGTCCTTAGTCCACCTTCCGCTTTTTCTACCTGTTCAGATATCTGAGAACACGAAAAACAAAGTGCACGAAAAAAAGTATGATAAAAGCATTTCATACCTTACTGAGCAACTCCCTTGTTATGTTTTGCAATGAGGTCAACTTTGTTTCCAGTTCAGCACAATCAGCTCCCGGAGCAGCCGATTTTAACATGTAGTTGCCCCTTAGTAACGTTTTGCGAACGGCTTCGGCCATTGTATCAGCCGTTTGTCGAAACGCGTCCAATTCCTCAATCTTATTTGTCGTATCAGCAAGATCAATTATCAGCGGGATCTGAAGTACGTCTGAAGAGAGCAGCTCTGAAATGCCGCTGTAAAGTTGTTCTATCTCCTTAAGCAATTGGTCCAGATCCGTCTTGATACTCTCCAGCTTGAATCCTTTATCTTCGGCCAAAAGCATAACCGATTCCAGACTGGCGCGACATTGGGACACCCGCTGCTTACATTGAGCAGCATCAACAGTGTATCCCGCGGCTTCCAATGCACTCGCCTGCTCCTCGCAGGTGGCAAGTTCCGATTTCTTCGCCTGCAGAATTTGCTGCAAAGAATTAACTGTTTCAAGAGCCGCGTCAACGCCGCTTGAAGTACGCAAACGCGGATCTATGTTATTTAGTGCGGCATCTGCTTTTTGAATGTCAGCAAGCAGAGAATCGACAGTGTAACGAGTTTCGTCACATTGCTTGACAACGTGTCCCAGTTCAGACATTCGTTCACCCAGGTGATCTTGCAGTTTCACCAATTCCGCCTGAATGGTTTGCAGTTCAGATATTTCCTCAGGTTCCGCTCCGTTGGCCGACAAATTTTGCATTTTAATGAGGTTTTGTTCGATTGCCTGTTGCATCTCATCCTTTAGCTGTTCCAAGCGCGCTAGTTCTCTTGTGTCAGAAGAGGCACAACAATGCGACAGGGAGTCGGTCAACCTGCGCAAACAATTCTGACTGTCCGTCACCGATGCAGCCCTTTCCTGTAACAGCTTCTGGCGATGATCGACCATCGCATGAAGGTTGCGACATGTGTCATGCAGGTTTTCCAGCCGATTCCCGTCTTGTTCAACCGATTTGGATAACGCTTCAAGACCACAGTTCGTTTGTTCGCGTAACTTTTCCAATAGAACAGTTCCAGCGTCGCGGTCAGACAAAGTACTCGCTAGATTGGCGGATATTTCCTGAATGGAAAATATTTAGCATAAAAATGAAAACAAACAACTTGCAGCAGCAGCTGCTGCTATCAGTACGTTGAGCTCCAGTTTCAGAGTCTCCGCTCTTTCTAAATCTGCCGTGGAAACGTCGCTTTCGCACTTCGCTAGTTGGCGTTCAATACTTTCTTGTTTGCGCTTAAAGTTATCCCATGTCATCGTCAACTGTTTCTCCAACTCCATCACGGCCGAAAGCTGCGCCTTCCTGAAACCAACATCAGGTAACACCATAACGCTTCCACTTTAGAACTCCCATTTTTAAAACTAGACAACACGTTGGTCTCCAACAGTCTGCGAACAAGCAGGTTCTCGCTTTAACAATTATTCGTGAACACTAAAACCAATTGCCTCGTTTTCGCAGATTCAATTCAGCAATTAAACAGGTAGAGCCTACATTTAACGCTACACCCCTCTGACATTACTTCGTTGTTCCTCTGCGCTGAATACCTTTGAGTCGATAGCGCATTCAGAGAAGCGGTAAACCAGCTTAAACGGGAACACTACAATACTAAGAACGCGATACGCCAAACTGCAATGTTCATTTCTCCTAAGCAGTCCCGTTTTTCAGGATCTCTATCGCATTAATATTCGCATAGATCACCCAATAGCTGTAGGATATCAAAAAACCACAAAACGTGCATTTCTCTAAGGAGCCAGAAACTTGACCGAGAACAGCAATGTCGAAAGTATCAACGTTTTGCTGCCTCAAAGTGACAAGCTATAATTTCACAGGAAAACAGCATTGGGTAGAGTCACCATCAATACTCAAAAGTAGAAAGCTGCAGGTCTTCTAAAACTCGGCTGATAAAGCCTACCTTGAAAATCAGACTTTCGTAACGGCACAGATCAATCACATTGGCATACGCGAGGGCTGATGTCGTGGTTAGGTAAAATAATTACGGGCTCCAGCAAGCTGTCCTTAATATCACTATTCAAACTAACAGTGGAAAATCTATAACTTCGTAGGTCTACTGGCAGGTAGAAACATTCAACTCTTTCCTGGCCTTCCAACGTAATAAACTGGTGATGAGCCATATTTTTATTGATAACTGCCAACTGTTAGTTAAATTCACTAAATGGAGAATACTTACTTCCGCTTCATGTTGCTGAGCAGTTCTTGCCAAATAATTTCAAGCGATTTGCAGTTTTCGCCTAGTTGGCCATCACTCAGACAGCCGCCTGCTTTTGCTTCGGACAAAAGCCAGGAAATTTCGCCCTCGCGCGCCAGGACGTTTTCGTACAGGGCGTCAAGCTGATTGCACATAGGCAAGAGGCACTGTGGGTCGGCTGATATCTCCTGGAATCCATCAAGGCTTTGACGAACACTCCGCGCCCAGTTCAACAAGTCAAGCGTCTTCTTTTCCAATTCGGATCGTTCGGCGATCTTATTTTCAGCTGCCACTTGTAGACCGTCTACAAAATCAAATTCTTATGCCATGGCGAGGTTTCTTCGCGGTGCGCTCACTGATTTTCCGATCTATCTCTTCGTTGAGTTGTCGCAAAGCAGCTAGTTTCGACTGAACGTCAACAAGCACTACCGGATTGTCGCACAGCGAGCAAAACTGCTGCGCCTGACCTTCCAGCTCAGGCAATTCTCTACCATGCTCCTCCAGCTTGCTTTTCAAGCTCTACAAAATTAGAGCTATGTCAAAAAACGCGTCCGTAAAGCACTGGCTGTGGCTTTCAAACTGTACGTAATGTATCGTCAGCGTTACCTACAGGACTTTTATGACCTTACGTGAAAAAAAGTAAACTATACTTCGTTGTCTCAGGGAAATGACTGAATTCGATTAGGTACTTTTTTAATGCCCATCATATATGGCTGACGGATAGCCTCTGACATCCTAGCTAGCTAGGGGTGGATTGGAAATTAAAACTTTCAGTCTCTTATACCATTTCGAAATTATCTACTACATTTGATGAAGAAGCACCTTTCGTTCAAACAATGTGCTGACGACTAACCACCTAAGACCCAAAGGCTCCAAGCTTCTCAAAAAACAAAACGTGCCTGCTTAACGGGAAGTAAACCGTGTAACAAGATGAAAGACTTATAGCCACAAACTTATAACGACTTTTCTTACTGCTAAGCTTTCCAAGTCAGTTCCCGTAGGGCATGAAGTATACGAGGTGACTGCCAGCATGATGCAATTCAAGGAAGTCTGCATGGACCCCAACGACGAAAATAAACGCGAGCTGATCTTCTTCGAATCCACCAAGTGTTTACTGCGGTCGTTGATTAAAGCCTAAATCAAATGATGCTACGAAGCCAGTACGATGCAGCGAGCGGCCCATCCTACCAGTAAATGCTCCCAACGAGAAGTGCAAGAAGCTGTTTTCTCTTCCACCGCAATGGATTTCTTGTTCAACATTGCTTCACTTCGTAACGAAACTTTTTGACCCATTGCTCGTAAGTTGCAAAGAATGGATGCTTGAGTGTTGAACTCCTCCCTCAGTGCGTCCATAAACATTAGCTGCGATTCGATCTCTTTGGCATCGGTAGGCACCGGAGCCATAAGTTCTACACATTTCTCCTTAGTGTTCAGCCAGCATTCGAACGTTGTGCAGCAGGAAAAAAAATCGTTCAACTCTTTTACTACCGCTTCAAGCTGTTCAACCTTTTCCACCGTATTGCGGCGCAGCGTACCTTTAAATTCGTAAATCCAAGGTTGCAATAAACGCGCACTAAGAGCTCTAAAAGAAATCTGCTTACCCAAGTCTTGTGCTTTGTTCCTCAAATTCTGGCAGTCGTACGAATCCTTTGCGTCGTCAATAAGTTGTCCACAGCTTGTTTCGTATTCGTCCAAGCGAGTGCTCAGTTCGGCAACTTTCTCCTTCAATTCCTAAGCAAACATAAGAAAGTCAGCGATAACAGAAATTACAACGAGGTCGCGGCATCTGTTAAGCATTTAAAAACTCGCCAAACGCTAAACCTTCAAGCTGAAAGGTCACGTGCCAACCCAGACAGTTGGACTTTGAACTGTATTTCAACAGTAATAACTGAGAATGATGAAAAAATTTTATACACTTTTTAAGGTCGCGCAGAATATGAAAAAATTAACCATGCGTGCAAGACGCAGTCTGTCCTTGGAGGAGCAACACTACCTATGCAGTTAGTTAACCAACGTTCAATAATTGAAAATTACCTTAACGTCGTTATGGCATCTTTCTAGTTCACTTTGGCTACTTGGTAGTTCGAACTGCTGCGCCTGTTCAAGCAATCTTCTCAGGCGGGAAATCAAGTCATCATAAAGGAGTTTGTTCGAAGAAAGGCTACCGCGAAGGGCAAGTATGCCTGCCTCTCGTTCGCGAAGCGATTTTCCGAGAGATTCGTAGCGGTCGCTAAACTCTTTTGTTTTCTTCGCCATAAAAGTAGGCTCTAAAAGCCGCGCGGTATGTTCAGACAAAAATTCGAAGAGAAAAACAATTGACACATTAAGCACGGAGCAAATGAATGCTCACCTGTGGAATCCGTGTAACCAACGTCATTGTCGGACATGGATACAGCTTCTACGGCATTTAGATCGGATCTCAGCTGGGAATGCGCCGTTAACATTAAGCGAACTTCTTCCAGCTGTCGATCAAGGGCGTTCTCTAGCATTGCTACTTGACCAATGGAAGCGAAACGATGTTCTGCTTCGGTAAGACCTTGAGAAAAGTTTACGGTAACTTGCTCGTATTCTTTCATCTTTGCCTTTCGTCTAGCTAGGGACTCTTCCTGTTCAGTTAGTCGACGATCGGCTTTCTTCCAAAGCTCTTGCGCATCATGCATTTTTGCCTGGCATGCCTGGAAATCTGCGTCGCTCTTATTTGGAATAGCTTGAATTTCAGTCCAGGCAGTCTTCATTAAGGCCACGTCGTCGCGCAATTCACCGTGAGCCTCGCGAATAAGCTGAAGGCGGACTGAGTAAGGATCCATTTCCTGGTCACAAAATTCAATCGAAGACAGCTCTTCGAGCATAGAGTTTAAATGGTCATTTATCAAATCAGAAAGTTTTTCAAAATTGTCCACAGTGTCAAATGCTTCTTGTAAATGGTCGCAGTAGAGGACAGCGTCCTCTTGGACATCTCGCAAACGCTGCTGCAACAGGCACAGTTCGGCAAAAGTGCCCTTATCAACATCAGGTGTTTCAAGAGTCAGCGAAGAGAGGATTTGCTGGTGCCGCGCAATGTCGGCCAGCACTAACCTTTGGTCTTCCACGAATTCGCGAAGCTGCTTCCTTTGCAAAGGCAACAAGGGTCGAAGATTACCTTTCGACTCAACATCGTATAGCCAGTCGTCAAAATCATTCTTCTTTTTCTGCAAACTTTCCGACGTACACAGTTTGCTTTGCAAAACTGATCGTTTTTCGGTGAGCTCCTCTTCGACATTTTTTAGCCTGCATCAAAGCAATTCAGTTTAACTGCAAAAAACAATGTACAACTAGCCGAAGTCGGTTACTACCGGCATACTACTGGGAAGATGAGGGGGACTTCGCTTTTATCTTTGGTGATGGAAGAAATTTCTTAAGGACAAACAGCACAAAAGATTCTTTGGCAGTACAACTTACACTTGCAATTAAAGGCACGGCAACAAAAGAAAAAATAAAATTCAACCATGAGCAGTTCTGAAAAACCAAGAAAGAGTACCTGCGTTCTAGGCTGTCGATAGATTCCGTGAGCTCACTCGCACTAGCGCCAGTATGTAAGACTAGCAGATCGTACTCTTTAGCGTTTCTTCTCAGCTCGGTTAGTAGAAACTTCTGAGGAACCAACTCGTCACTGGTGTTTTGCAATTCAAGCATGCTGTCTCGCAGCGACTGGACATCTGTTCCAGTTGTTTCTAAACCCAACGGCATCCTGGTCGAGCACTCAGCCAGGGATAGGCTTCGCTCAACCCGATTGCGTACTTCGACAAAATTGTCATTAATACAGATTGCATGAGACACCTTCCATTTGAAGTCAAGCACGCGTTGCAAAACGGCCATATAAGCATCAGCTAACTTGCTCGACTGACTGTCGCTCGAATGCCTGTATTCGACCGACGGGAGCGGTGGTTCGGCTGATCTGCGCAAAATATTGAACTCAATCAAGCAATCATTTATATTCGCGTTCAGTTGATCTTCAAGCCCTTTGATCGTGGCTAACAAGCTCTTCTGCGATCCGATTTCTGTCTCAAGTGCCTACAAAAAGACCCTTTAAGATTTGCATGTTTTAAACTTGTTTCGCCTACCTCTGCTGAAATTCGCGACATTTCCAGAGTGCTAGGTTCACCGAATTTACCGATAGCGGATGCAACGTTCTTTTCTACCTTATCCAACCAGTGGCGAAACTCAATAATGCTGTTCACCGTAGCGCTGCTCAGTTCGGTTACTGTGCGCAAGCTACAATAGAAGAGAACAAAAAGTTGTATACCAATTGACCCTTGACTTGCATTACCGGTCAATAATAATAAGAATGCATTGCTGAAAGGAGTCATACATTTCGAGCAGGTCGTCCCGAATTTGTAACAACGATTGGAATTCAGCAGGAGTCAAAAACTCGACCGAAACAGATGTATGATCAGATATCCTATTCTCAACGGCTCGGATAGTTGGCAAAACGCCTTCCACGAAGCCTTTGATAACCTGAAACGATACAGGAGGTGAAAGCAGATGTGGGACAAAAATCAAGGATGAGAAATTTATCTCTGCCCTGCAATGAAAGAACGATCATCAAATGCATGCCGATGTGATAGGAACAAAGCAACAACGGCCTGTCAACCTTTCGACAAGGGGCAAGCTAAACAAACCGCCAGCTTAAATTTCAACTAGAGATCAGTGATCCTAGCCACATGAACTGCGGCTAACCCAGATAAGCTAAACATTTACTTTATCAGGAAAATAAGAACCACTATGAAGTCCGTGTTTACAAGAACGTTCTCATCCATTGGCTTCGTCCTTACGAAGACCTTAGAAAACTGGTGACCGCATGACCTGACGTGGTAATTGCTCAACATGTTTTGACAAAAGTAAACGACATGCTTATTTAGAATAAACTACTTGAACGTGGCTATTAAAGCATAGTGTAATGAAACTTTCAGAAGAAGAGCATTTTAGGCAACAATATTCTCCTCAGCACGCTTATTAATACTGCTAACTTTTACCGAAGGGGAGCATACTCTTACATCCCAAAACGGCTTGAATGCTTTGATCGACAGTGCGACCTAATTTAAAAGCAATAGCCCTACTAGGATACACACAGATGCAAGCGGGTATTGTTGCTATTAATAGAGATGTAGGAGCACCATCTGTATAGACATGCACCTGTGGACGTAATAATGGATTCCAGAAGCGCGTGCCAAAACAAAAACGCCCATTCGTCCGCTGAGAGTAAACGTTTTGCTTTTCTGTCTAGTAATGCCACCCGACTATTAGCAGACCTGAAATAATTTCTTTCGGAATAAAGTTCATACTACGGGCCTGGTTGTTGCAGCCAGGCATTTTACAGCTAAAAAATATCAAAGTCAAAGTTCGTCTTTATTTTATTCAATACCAAAGAGCTGAGTAGCGGAATTTTTCGTACGTCATTCCTCACAGTGCTCTGTAAGTCTACAGCCTGCAATATTATGCTCACTTCAACTTAAGAAACATTTTTTAGAAAGCACAGTGACACACCAAATCGTGGATGAGGGACAGAACCCAGCAAAATAAGGATAAATGGAATTAACAAGCTTTGCTGTGCAACCTACGGAACGGAAAGCTCACGATCAAAGACCTAACATAAGCAGCTAGCAGGTTAATTTAACATTCGCTTGCGATCTCAACCATTTACTACTGCTGGCGGTAATCGAAAAGTAGGGGTAGTAAAAAAACCGTTTTTAAAAATCAATGGTCACTAGTCACCAGAGACAGAAAAGTAGAGCTGTTAAGACAGTACTTGCACGTAGAAGTTCAAGCAACAACAGTAGGATGAGGTATGAACTCAGTTAGACCTCTCGTGCTAGGTATGCTGAATGCACAAGAACTTTAATCCCGCTTAAAACGAGAGCTATAGGTTGCATTTGTTCATACAATTTTAGTTACTGACAACTAGACTTAGGTAATTTCAACGAGATCCATTAGCGGGTGTTTCGGTTTTGTCTGACCAGATTTAGAGTGACAGGGTTTTGACCCGTATCTGAAAGAAACGTCAAATTCAGAATGAAATTGTAGTTCAAAAAGAAACAACCATTTTTCAAAGTAGTCTTTAACTCTAAAAAATGAGAAAGGAAAAAACAAAATAACATATAATAAGATAATTTGAAATAATGCTTCTTTAATGATTGACAGATAGGGAAGAATTTCTCATTGCCAAAAAGAATGCCGAACATAATCTACATCGCACATCTGACAATAACAAGAATACAATACAATAGATACAACGGAAAGGGTCAAGTCAGTCCAAATTCGCATTGGCCAGAATGTGATACTCGAACCCTCTCCGTCTCGCGACGACGAATCCTAAACATTCTGAGTTTTATTTTTCCTTCCTGTTGTTCTAATCTCCTACTACAAAACAGGTATACCATGGCGTGGTTTCAGCAATAATATTTAACAGAAATAAAAATTAATATAATAGCAACAATAACAACACAGAAATCTGAAAAAGAAGTGAAAATGAAATGGAAATAATTATATCTCTCACTTATACATCGAGCAACAATTATGTGTCTGGGTTATCCGTCACCCAAGGACAACAAAGGGATGCAAAGATAAAAGAACGGTACAGACGGTACGAATAACCGAAGCTGCGACTGCACAGCGTCAGGAAAACGATGGGCGGACAGTAGAATTAGAAAACAGAAAGGAAATATCACGACTCACTTGTACCTTAATTTATTTTCATTTCTGCTTTTTATATCAATTCTTTTTCAGGTTTTTACTTTATTCTATTTATCGTTTTTCTAACCTCGTTTCTGTTTCATTTTTTACTTTTGGAGTGTACTGTTTGTTTCAGCAAGTCTGAATAGTTTCAGCTAGTGGCCAACGATATTTTATTAATTTGGTAAAATTCTATTCGCTTCATGATCGGTTACACTATTCCAGCATTATCTTTTTCCGTTTTATTTTTTTTTTGACTTTTCGTTTTCCGTAGATGGGATAAAATCACTAGCTTGAAGAATGGATTTTCTGTTTAATTTCCTGCGCTCACTTTTATTGTGCAGTTTCGTTCTAAACGTGCGGGTTCTGTCATTGGTTATTACGTTATACGCCGACGAGGGGATACAGGAAGCCCTCAAAGCTTGCTAGTAAGTCGTAGAAAAATTTAGAGGGAAGCAAGCAACGGTAAACGTTACGGGAAAAAAAATCGAACTTAATCTATTCGTCGTCTGTAATGCAAGCTAAGTGGAACAGATTATATTGCACTAATATATTAATATTAATGGAAAGGGTGCGCGACGTGAGTTGGCCATACATCATAAATCATTAATAAAGCAATACAAACCAACACGCGCTCTACTACAGTCAAAAGAAGAAAATGTTCGCTCCTGAAACCGCTTTAACAGCAAAGCTCAAGCTGAGCTCAGCGCCTGTAATATTAGTTTACGTGTTAATAATAGAACTGACCATAAAAGGAATAAAGCTGAAATGTTCAGAAATAGTTTTGAAGATGGGTGCGAAAAGAGACGGAACAAGCAGAGGTCATTATGGACCTCCAATGCGATTCTCCTGTGCAAGCAGGAACAGCAACGCACTGCAGGTGCCGCTACAACAAAAAGAACCTTCCATACAAGCTTATTTCGCCCTGTTAAAGCACTTGTTCCTAATCGATTTCCAAGATAAAGCTTTCAGTTCAACAGCACAGTAGTACGAAGTATACCTTCATGGAAATTCGTCTGTTTCACGGTGCTGCGCTCAAATTCACTCGGATAACATGTAATATATGGCCCGACCGCAGAAAATTCAAAGTTAAAAAATTTTTAGCAAAACTGAATTACCGTTATCCGCTCAGCCGCCACCAGAACATTTTCGCGGGAAGTTAATTCTTCAGGAGCCAGTTCGGCTACTTCGTTCCGCCACTGTTTCAACTGTCCAGAAAGCGTTTCGATCTCATTTCTGCATGTCGAAAGCACATCCCGTATAGTAACCTAGATAATAGAGAAATTCCTTAACGTACAGAGACGAAAATTACGCAAAGCAATTTCAACGGTCACAGGACGTTAGCTTTTTTTCCATTCTGCATACTCGGTATGACAGACGCCCTAACGACTACTACTCAGAAGATCGTGCATTACAAGTTTAGTGACAATTGCTGAACGCAAAATACACGAAGGAAAAGAAGCAAAGCGACAAAGCAAGTACATTATTTACGCTGCATAGAGTCAAACAATACTTCATTCTTTTAATGAACTCTTCTATGCGATGAGAATCAACACAGACTTCGCTTGAAAGAAAAAGGAAAAGAGACAGGGCAGAGAGAGAGAGAGAGGAGAATATGAAGAGAGCAAAGTGAACGCTCCATTGGCAGCTGTTGCCAGACGGCCGCGAGGCAGTGGCACTGTACAAAGATGTTGCGAACGAGGCACACGTACACGTCGTGCATAATGATGCCGGTAGCTGGGACAACATCCGCTATCTTAATGGCACGTAGAAAACAGCAGGCCATCGTAGATCGTTGCCGAGCGACAAATCTGTTTGGGAGCTTGCATAATTGACCACGTATGGATGCAAGTGAATATAAAAAGAGTACCAACAGGAACGAATAGGTCGATTATTTTGCGTCTATACTAAGTGAAACCCGAAACCATAGCAACAAAAATTAAAAATCGAGACAAGCGCACTTCTTCCCTTGGGAAATCGATGACTGAACCGCGCTTGAAAGGCAGTAGACAACATACCTGGATGCTGTTGTTCTATGCGTGAAACAACGTACTAGCAATGCTCATACTTTTGCTTGTCAAAGCGTCAGAGACGGAATGCAATCACAAACTGTCAATATAGTGCAGCGAGCGTACGCCTGTGACTGTCGTATACTTAGACATGTCACCGTCGGAAGCACGCAATTCTGACGGTTGCCCTTCCCAGACAATTTCCCTTGTGTATACTGTTGTACGTGGTTGCTGGACTCCACTGTGTCTGCCTACCACATCCCGCTCCTCCATGGACTTATTGAGAGCTGTCATAATGGAGCTGGCCACCTTGGCGGGTATCAGATGCAATTGTACTGCACGTGTAATGGAGAAGTGCTCCCCAGTCTTTGGATTAACCATTTCGCCAGATGTCACATCCAAGAGCCCATTGTCGACAGCGTCGCGTATGGAAGTGAGTTGGCTAGTGACGGGATTTTTTAGAATTGGGTCGTTCAAATCCAAACTCTCTTTGAGCAGGTAGGCCAAGAAGTCTGCCTGGGCATCGGCAGCGGTAGTCGATGGATCGCCTGAGCGACGGAGGCGGAACACATGCTGCGGCTGGCTACCTTTCACGCTAATACTTTCTTCGAATACGGCAGAAGGTCTCGACGAGCCCTCCTGAACGTGCGGATCCAGGCTGCGGTCAATTGCAAAGCGAAAACCCTCAGTCTCGCGGCGCTTGATGGCTTCAGTGACCGCCTGACTGGCCAACATGGGACTCGCAATGACCGCTATCAAGCCAACCCTTACCGCATCCCTGAGATTGACTTTGGCTCCGGTTTTTGAGTCCACAAATTTTCCATTCGAATCTATTCGACCTCTGTATAGAGCCTCCGATAAGGTCACCGTACGGCCGGAACTGACGTCATATATCAAAGAATCAGGATCAATGATACCACGTTCAATTGCCTGCCGGAAAGTCAGATAAAGGCCTGACTTTCGATCCCTGATACGGCCGGAGTTTTCATCGAACTCATCTGAATCGATCACATTGCTTAAGTTGCGCTCGTCCATTCCATCCAAAGCCTCGACACTGCCGGTATCTATGTAGCCCTGCTCTAGGGCAGCCGAAATGGTCATTTTCCGACCAGAGTCGGGATCAGTGAACTGATTTGTAGTAACGTCTATGAGGCCTTGTCCCAATGCTTCTGCAAAGGTCCACTTGTCCACTCGCCTGAGTAGTCGGCCCAGTTCCTTGGGAAATTTGCCGTCTTCTACTGCTTTTGCTACGGAGACAGTGACTCCTTTATCCAATACTACAGTTCGATCGTGAGGATTAACTAGACCTCGTTTAACAGCCTGTAGCAGGGAAATCATTTCTCCCGTCTGGTGGTCATAGATGCTGCTTCGGTTGGCCACCGCCTCGTAAGTGCTTTCGTCTATAAGGCCCAAACTGGAGGCCTCCTTCAGCGGGAGCACTTCGCCAGTAATGGGATTACAATAGCATTCTTGTTGCACATCAATTAAACCTTCATTTAAGGCGCGAGTTACCGGCACAGCATAGCCCTTTCTAGGATCGTAGACACCTTCCATTACCATGCTGGCGTATACTGGCTTGAGAATGCTGACCCAGCTAAGTTTTTCATTAGAAAACGGATTTACCACGCTGCCAGTCCGAGGATTGATGATCTTCAGCTCGATTGCACGTTGTATGGATATACGTTCTCCGTTCACGGGATTGCACACACCTTTGGGCAACACTTCAGCCAACGTAACGTCCATCAGTCCCACGTTTGCAGCCTGAGCAAAGTCGACACGCTCGCCGGTCTCCGGGTGCCACATAACTAGTGCTTCTATGTCGACAATTCTAGACTTGATTGCGTCTTCCAAAGATAACTTCTCGTTTGTGGTGGGATCAATGATGCCGTAGTTTAATGCATGAGCAATGTCAGAGCGGAAGACCGAGTACGTCTTCGTTAACTGCTTGCCCTTGCGGTCAACACTTGCAATTCCGGCCCGCTGAGCCTCAATCAAAGTCATGGTCCGGCCAGAACGTTTATCCTTCACCTTGTCTATGCCGACCAGCTCAGCGAAGGGGGACAATTCTACTGACTGAACTTGAGCAGTAGATTTTACACTAGTTTGCGTTCGCGTAGTGTACGGGTCCCCGTGAAGCTGAACGGTGAATTTCATCTTGGTTTCCGGGTCTACGTATTCGCCTTTCTCGACGCCTTGCTCATCTCTAATCACCTTAACCATCACTTGCTTGCCTCCAATGTCAATTACCTCTTCGCGACCCTTCCCGACCGCCTTAGTCACCCTCGCAGGAACAAATGGTGTTAACGTGGACACTGAACCGGGAATCGAGGTAGGCGGTGGCCCTACAAGCTGCTGTTGATAGCGAATAGCGTCGGCGCAGGCAACTGGCTTCATTTGGCCTGACCGAATCGCCTGAACAAAGCTGACTGCGTCGCCTGTACGTTTGTTGATTACTAGACCTCGACTGGGATTAACTACCTTCTTTTTGACAGCCTCTTCGAAAGACAGCTCCTCGTTGGAACTAGGATCAACCACTCGAATAGTAGAAGTGTTAACAAGACCATTGGCAATGGCTTCGTGCAAAAGTAAAGGCGCTCTACCGTCCAGGAAGGAAACCTCCCCATGACTCAGGTCCAAGCGACCGCTGCTGATCAAAGCGTCCAAGGACTGCGCAACAATACCTGAGGAAATTATTCCACTCCTGCAGGCCTCTTCCAAGTCGTAGCTACTACCCGACTGAACATCACGAACGCGGCCTGCGTCAGCGTCAAGCAAACCAGACTGGATAGCGTCCAAAAGGCTCATTTCTTCCTTGCTGGATGGGTCGATTACAGTGGATTCGTATGGATTAAAAAGACCCTTTATTATTGCCTGTTTTAACGTCATCTGCTTCTTTGTATCCGGGTGAGTAAAGGAGCCAGTGTTGCGGTCGTACCATCCCAATTCAATCACTTGCTGAAGGCTATAGTCAACAAAAGCCGCTGGGCCGGCTAGTACCGGTTCCTTTGTAGAAACAACCTTGCGAGACTGCCGGTGCAGGTAAGTCTCCTTCACATCACTACTAGCGTCTGCTATGCCAAAGTTCAACGAAACTAAACCTTGTTTAGCCGCTTCCTGCAGAGAACAAATGCGATTGTGCCTCTTGTTCATGTACATTTTGCTACTAGGGTCGATGACTAACCATTTCTCTGCTTCCGTAAAACTGAATTGCCGTTCTGTTAGCGCGTCAGTAACCACTATGTCGCCTTCAGTTACTTTGCCAAGGCGCAGGGCCTCGTCCAACGAGAAACGTTCGTTTGTCTGCACATCCACTACCTCACCAGTTAGAGCATTGAATGACAATCTCGCTTCCGTCACTTCATGCACACTAGTGCCCGTCGGTTTGAAGCTAACCACTGACCCAAGCAGGGGTCCAAAACGGAACTGTATGACCTTAGCGGATGGCGACGCCACAGTCTCCGGTTCGACAGTGACCAGGTCAGCGTCAATAGCTGCTTGAAGGCTGAACCTTTGGCCCGTCAATGAATCCACATAGAATCCATTAGAATCAAGAATGCCGGCGGATATAGCATCTGCAGCGCTGATGAAGCTGCTGGTCCTGCGGTCTCGCGCTTTTATAGAGTTACCATTGATAACGCCCAACTCTAACGCTTCTTCAAACGTGAACTCTCGCTGCACGTCAGGCACTGTCATTACGCCGGTGTTGAGATCGAAAAGTCCCTGGCGCTGTGCGGCGTACAAATGCAACCCATCTACAGGCACCTCAATGTGGCCACTCTTGCTGGATATAGCTCTGTAGGCCGACACACCGCCTGGTCCACCGACGGCAGTAGTTTCCGTGATACGCTGGCGCTTAACCGTGGTCAAAGTCTCGTCGACCTGCTTGTCAGGTTCCACTCGAGGTTTCAAAACTTGACTTGTCTCTGTCACCGTTTCCGACTGAGATTCTTGAATTGTAGGACCAAACGCTGTGCCCTTGTCCGGAACAATCCATTCAATGCCAGAGTCCAAGAAACCGACGTCAACAGCCTCCTGGAGACTCATATCTCTGTCGCCCTCGACGACTCGCGTTTTCGGATCAACTAGGCCTTGATACAGCGCTTCACCCAGAGTCATTTTGATGCCGCTGGGCGGTGCCTTCGGTCTACCTACACGCTTGCGTTGTGGTTTGGATGCCTTGCCCAGCGACACCAGCGACGGGTGAACATTGAACAAGGCGGACATGAGCATGGCACCACGCAACGAAATCAGGCCTGCTTCGTAAGCATCTCTTGGGCTGAAGTGTTGCTTGTGGCGATTCAGTAGAACTCTTTTCTTGGGATCAAGATATCCTTCCGCAATGGCTTCAAAAATGATTAGCTGGCGATTGCCAACGATTTCCTTTAGACCAGACTGCTGACTCAGCGCGTTCAGAACGAGCGGATCAACAAGGTTAGTTCCTTTAAGGTCATCAAACACATAGCACTCATTGGTCAACGTGTCCATAAAACGTTTCGAGTCCAGCATGACCACACCCTCGTCAATTGCCTCGGTAAAGCTGAGAATAACTTTTTTCTTCGTATCCCTGACTGCCTTAATGTCAAAGACGGAGTAGCGCACAGGGCATACTACCAATTCAGCGCCGATTGCCTCCTGGATGCTTATTGTCCTTTGTTGATCCTGCGTGATGTATTCGCCCGTAGGTGACACTATTCCACGTTCCAAAGCCATAGCCAAGGATACAACTTCATTCTCTTCGCTGTCCACGATATGCGGTACGTCCGGATCAATAAGGCCGTCAGCTATAGCTTCAAGCAAAACCATCCGTCTTTTCGTACCACCGTCAACAAAGCGCCCGGAAGAGTCGGTCAGACCTTTGGCACATATATCGAACAATGTCATTGGTTGTTGAATAAGCTCTTTCTCATATGCCTCCAGTAGCGTGATCGTTTGCCGATGCAAAGTATCCGTGAAGTTATTCAGTCTGGTATTGATGACGTTGCGCAGGACAGCGTCGCCCACGCTTATTCTACGACGTTCTTGCGTGTGCACTATCTCGCGAGTTTCCAGATTAATCAAAGGATCTTTTTTAGACAAAGCCTCGCGCAAGCTAATCTTTTCGCCAGAAAACCTGTCAAGAAACTCGCCCGTGTTGGGCTCAATGAAGCGCTGCTCAATACATTCGGTAAGAGTTACGCCAATCATGGGCAACGAAGGGGCTGACAAGGTCACGTAACCGTTGCGAAGCGCCTCGGTGAGAGGAAGAGTTTCGCGCGAGAAGCGACCAATAAAGGTCCCCGTTTGAAGATCTATTACTGCCTGCTCGATTGCCTGCTGGAGATGTAGCGGAGGAAGCTTTAGGACACCCATCTTGATCAAACGATGCACATTATCCATTGTGATTACACCCAACCTGGAGGCGTCGAACAACGTCAAAATTTCTCCAGTTTTGGGATTTTTTAACTGACGACATTCTGGGTCGTAAATGCCACGCTGAATTGCTTCTAATAGGGTCAGAGACTCGCGAGTCTCCGGGCAATGAATACCGTACCGAGAGTTAAGACAGTCAGTCAACGACTGAGACACGAAACCATGTTGAACTGCTTGTTCCAGGCTCATTCGAGAGCCAGAAACTACATCGAAAAATTCACCGGATTTTAGATCAAGTACCCCTTGCCTAGCAGCTTCAACGAAGGTAAGTATCTCGCCAGTTTGCAAATGCTTCACTGCCTCAAGTTCGAAGAACTTCGTTCGGATTTCAGTTTCCTCAGCATACATAACCATGTCCTCCTCGTGCTCTGAGAATTTCACTACGCCAGCTAAATCACCGGCCTCCTCCAATTCACCAGCTTCACCCCACTCCATTGCCTCACCGTATTGGCGTCCGGTTTTGATATCTAATGTAGGTAACTTCTGTTGTCTTCTAGCCTCTTCTTCAGCACGCCTGCGAGCTTCCTCCTCAGCACGTCTACGGGCTTCCTCTTCAGCACGCCTACGGGCTTCCTCGTCTGCGCGCCTACGGGCTTCCTCATCTGCGCGCCTACGGGCTTCCTCATCTGCGCGCCTACGGGCTTCCTCATCTGCGCGCCTACGGGCTTCCTCCTCAGCACGCCTACGGGCTTCCTCCTCAGCACGTCTACGAGCTTCGTCATCTGCGCGCCTACGGGCCTCCTCGCCTGCACGCCTACGGGTCTCCTCATCTGCGCGCCTGCGGGCTTCTTCGTCTGCACGCCTGCGGGCTTCGTCCTCAGCACGTCTACGAGCTTCCTCCTCAGCACGTTTGCGGGCTTCGTCCTCAGCGCGCCTACGAGCTTCCTCCTCAGCACGTCTGCGGGCATCCTCCTCAGCTTTCCTACGGGCCCCTTCCTCAGCCAGTTTTCTTGCTTCTTCTTCGGCCCGTTTAGCTTCCAATTTTCGCCTTGCCTCTTCTTCGGCGCGTCTACGGGCCTCTTCCTCAGCTCGACGATGAGCCTCTTCCTCGGCACGCTTCAAGGCCTGTTCACGTTCTCTAAGCAACCTTAGGCGATCAGCCTCTTCTTGAGCCCTCCTGCGTGCTTCATCTTCTTCTCTACGACGCCTTGCCTCTTCAGCGGCCCTTCTCCTATCTTCCTCCTCAGCTCGCAAACGAGCTGCCTCCTCATCGGCTTTTCTACGAGCCTCTTCGGCAGCACGTCTCCGGGCCTCATCTTCAGCCCTTTGAAGTGCCTCTTCAGCAAGACGTTTGGCCTCTGCCTCAGCTTTGCGTCGTGCCTCCTCAGCCAAACGACGGGCCTCCTCCTCTTCGCGCAACTTTCGCAAACGGTTAGCCTCGTCTTCAGCTGCTTTTCGACGCCTCTCCTCCTCCTCTTTGAGACGTCGCAAACGTTCAGCCTCATTTTCGGCTCTACGTCGGGCCTCATCCTCCGCCCGACGCGCAGCCTCTTCCATGGCACGGTGGCGACGGTCTTCCTCCTGCAAGCAGTGGCAGTTCTCGCACTTTCGGCACAATTCAAACCGATATGCTTCATCAACCGCAACACCCGCTTTGCTTGGATGGAAACGGTGCAGCACGATCTCACTTGCTTTGTGCTTTCGATACTTGTTTAGTAGCAAATAGAATTGTGAAAAAACGGGACTGCCTACCTGGCTAGTCCAGGCTGCTACGTATGGCATTTGGTAGTAATGGTAGTATAGTAAACTAGGGACATAATGCGCGCCTTAATTCCTAGTTCCCTATAGTTCTAAAGCCGCCGCGGAGGACCGCTCGCTGGACGGTGGGCGCTTCCTAAGAGGGGCTGAACAATTCTCTTTGCTGCTCAGGGAGACAGAGCAAAACAAAGAGAAAACATGACAAACAACAGTTAGCAACGAGCGCAACGCGCCCGCATGCAGGATTACCAACCGCGTCCCCGTACAACACCTTGATGAACAACAGGACAACAAAACTAGGCACGAAATGTAGGCAACATGCCCATCACCGAACTGTAGTACAGAGTGTACGCGACAAAATTAAGAAAACACCGACATGCCAATTATTTGGAAAAAGGTAGGCACGGTTACGAAACGTATAGTTTTGCCTTGGCCACTGAACGGCCATTATTTCAAGCAGCCGCAAATTACGGTTGTTTTTGAATGCCGAATGTCTTACCTCTTTCTTACGACGATAGTTTTGCATGAGCACTTGAATGACATTGCGCCGTTCCAATATGACGGAGGCGAGCTGCGAAAAGCGCCGGTTCAGTTCGTCAAGCTCTTTGCTCACTTGCTGGACGCCGCTGACCGCAGATAACGGACCGAAACTTAACTGAGGGTCTGTTAAAAAGGTTCGATACTGGCCAGTGCGCAGATCGTACAGCTACCAACAGTAGAAGTTCAAAGGACGTTGGCTCATAGATCGGAAAGACTAACCTTAGCCTCGCGTATGAACCGACCTCCTTCTCGATTCACTTTCTCAACAGCAACGGTCCTTTCATTCAAGTTCGCGTACTCAGCCTTTTCGTAAAGTCAGATTAGATGAATTACTGAACAAGCACAGAGCACACCATGAGCAAGTCGAGTTGTTCCTGGTGCTCGTCCGGCTCCAACGATTCAGCGCTGCGCAGACTGTTAATCGTTGCCTCTACACGGTCTAACCATGCCATTTCATCTTCGTAGGCGCCTCGGTAGACAAGAAGAATTGGTATAGCCAGTTCGGTGAACTTCAGACTGAAGAAGCTGACTGGTAAGTCAAAGGTGGCGGTTCACAAAGCCAATAGCGACCCACCGTTCTATAACTTGTGTGCAAATATTCTCCCAACGCACTGTCAGACGTTGGACAACTTCTTCGGCTCGGTCAACATCAAAATGGTCTGCCATATTAGGGCGCGTACGAGCAACGTATTGACGCATTTTAACAACGTTCGAGGCAAGATCCTGGAAGATAGGTTGCTGCTGCTGCAGTACCAACTGAATTTCCTGCAAAACGCAACGAACAGATTACACAACACAACATTATCCATGAGCATAGCGTAGCGCCTACTAATAGTTCGGCATGCAAGGACCGCAGCTTGTCCAAGACGGCAGGCATAGTGTCGCAAGAACCTAACGTTCTTTCGTGAGCAAGAACTATTTCCGTCGCTTCGGCAATACTACCGAGAACAACTTCTACAGCTTTGAGCCTACAAGTAAAAAAGGTGCGCTATTCTTGCACAAACCCATCTCAGCAGCAGGATCTGGGTGGCCACTGATAGATATCTAATTGACCTACCTCTCGGCGTACATCTTCGACATATCCCAAAGATCCTCCCAACGGTTGAGAACTTGATCCAGCAGCGACCTTTGCAATGGAGATGGATTGTTCAGCTGGCGGAACAATTCTTGTACCATAGACACTTCGCTGTCACGTGCTTGCAAGTCGTCTTCGAAAGTCTGCAAAAGGAGAGCTGATGTCATAATTTTGTTGATGCCCGCATTTGCCTTGTGTTCATCTATCAAAAGTTCCAACTTGTCAATAGTTTTCGGGATAGCGTTGTTCACGCGTTGGTTCAACAGGCGCCAAGCCTCCTCCAAGTCCTGAATAAGTTGAGTAGCCTTCCGGTCGAATCCTTCGCCAGCGTCGGCGTCCGGTTCTCTCATGGCCTGTTGGAGCAACTTATAAAAGTGCTCATTGGTGGCATTCAGTTCGTCGCGCAGCTGAACGGCCATTGGATCATTCTTATCCAGTTCATCCAAAAATCTATTAACGTCGTCGTTTAGAGCCCGTATAATGTTGTCCCGAGTCTCCGGATCCAGGCCCAAAAACTGAAATCAACATTCTCTCGATTGATGACGTCAGAAATTCATCAAGTCCCTTTTTGAATTTACCTCCTTCAAGTCCCAACCGCAAATCT
This sequence comes from Trichuris trichiura, assembly GCA_037903355.1. Taxonomy (NCBI): domain Eukaryota; kingdom Metazoa; phylum Nematoda; class Enoplea; order Trichinellida; family Trichuridae; genus Trichuris; species Trichuris trichiura. The sequence goes on from JBAJFE010000045.1 coordinate 405,525, forward strand.
CGCGCATTGCTCGGGTCATCATTGCATAGCGAGCTGACTGGTACAACTCGTGCCAATTACGACGTAAACGTTCAAACATGCTTTGCAGGCGTTGATAGTAGGCGACAATGCGTTCGTCCGGTGGAGGTATTCGAAAAATGACCGAAGGTGTGTCGCAGACCATGCCATCCTCTGTCCGAACCGACCAAGAAGTCAACGATTCGCTGTTGTCCAACAAAGTGCATTGATCCCCTTTTCGTATGACAGCCTGCCCAGTACAAGTGAATAAAGTCTGAAAGCTACGCCAAAAGGCATACTCACATCCTTCTTGACGTAGTTACACAGGGCAGTCACCGGAATTTGCATAAGGATCGGTTCCGCCCGCTGCCATAGCGGAGAGATTGTCCTGCTGCGCTCGGCTAGCGAAGCCAACACGTAAAAGTACTTGTCCATGTATTCGCGCATCTCGTCCAGTTGTTCAAGCAGCCGATCGCCATCGTCCACTTTCAGCGTGCCTTTGGAACTTTCGGCTTCCAACGTTTGCAGCTGAAGTTCGATCCAACGCTCGCAGGCCCCCGCCTCGTCGAGAAACTGAAAAGGCACCCTTAAGTTGGATGCACTTCAAACATTTGTTGTTAACCTCGCGTAGGCTGAGCGCGTCGTGCAAATGAGCATCCAAGCATTGAGTAAGGCCAAGAAGCCAGTCCCACTGGGATTGCATAGTTGTCAAGTACATCTGGAAACAATTAACAGATTACACTTCACACAAAAATCAACAAACATAAAAATGTACATCGATGACGTCAACCGCCGGGTGACGCTGATTCACCAATGCGGCACCTTGATCGTGCACCATGTTGAAGGGAGCCTCGCGCAACTCAATCTCGTGCATCAACTGCTTGTAGTAGTTCTGCAACATTGGCAGGTCGAGTTGGTCAATGTCCGCCCAGTTGCGCGAAATTTCAATTTCTTCACGTTCGCTGATCCAAACGAGCTCCAACTGAGCAGCTCTGACGAACGCTATCAGCGAGTCCAAATCCAGCATCCGACCGGTGGACAGCTCCCTTAACTGGAAGTACTCCTTTTCAAGTGTGATTAAGTGATTGCAATAGTCTTCCGTGTCAGGTATAGCGATTTCCACCTGCCTAGCTATGCACTGATCCACCTGATAATGGAAGTCTATTATTTCGCGGTGATCTATCTTGTGATTTTCCAGCAGCTCCTCCAAAAATGGAAGGCTCTCTTTGAACTTCATTTCGGAAAGTTCCACCAATCGACGCTCCACCCATTCGATGCACTGCTTGACCACGGAAAAGAGGTCTTCCTTCGTTTGCGCGTAGCGATCTTGCTCCAGGCGGCTTACGTACTCGCCGCGAACGTCCGGCTCCAACAATAGGTGCGCATTGCATCTTTGCAGGTATGCAATACGACGCTGATGTAAACCGAACGCTTGCATGCGCAATTTATGGGCATTCGGGTAACCAGAAGAGAGAAGATTTTCTGTCTGAGCAAACAAATCCTCTATGGGTGCCTCAAGATCGTTCAGGTCAGTCACGATTCCATTGAGCAGTGCCTGCAACTCAGCCTGCGACAGTGAACCACTTCTTTCGTTCGCATCTTCAATTCGCCTAAGTATAAGGTCTAGTCGTTCGTTCATTACGCCTATCTGATGTTCCAGATTTTGCAAGAAAGCAGGCGATCCGGCGCCGCTCTGATCACCATGCAAGCTACGTTCGCGAATGTTGATAGCATTCATCAACTGATCCCATAGTTCGCTTATCTCCGAGAACGGGGGTGCCGCGCGGCCCATAAATTCCGTATCATCAAACAGTTCCTGCAAGTACACCTCAGGTATTCGGTCAACAGTCATCACGGACCACTTACCTCTAGTCGCGAGTACAGGTTGCTGAGATTATGCTTGTCACGAGATTTGGACGGCAGGTCTTCCGCACGAAAACGTTCCAACTCTGCTAGATCTTTCTAAATCAAGTCAAAAGGCTATTGACTACAATACCAGCTTGCAACGTTTGTTAAGGTTTCTACCTTGGCATCGGCAGAGGTTAGAAAAGAGCCTTGATGCGTGTAGTTTTCGATCTGTCTCTTGATCCAAGTGTACAGCGTATGCGCTTGACTACAGTACTGATTGAACTCATGGTCGTACTGCTCGTAGATATGGGGCATAAGTCAAAATAACGAAAATTGTTTAGCAATACTAACTTGTTCCGCATCTGCGCTCTCCAGGGCATCGTACAAAGATGACACATAGGTCATCACCGATTTTTCGTCAGGCAACTCTACGTCAACGTCTGCAAAATGTGCACCAATTAAAAAGTTCTACTTTGCCATTGGAAATTGGAAGGCACAATGCTGCAGAGCATTTTCGCTAAGCAAATAATAATATAAGCAATTCCAATTCCGTTAATGGCTGTAAAACGTTAAGCTTATTCAAGACAGACAGGGTTGACATGGGCGCTAGCGGCAAAGCAATCAGAAAAAGAATTCAAAGAAAAGTTTCAATCGTGTAACATTGATTGCAAGTCGGTGACCGCCATGCGTTCCGCTCGTATCACAATCCCTTTGAAGAAAAACAAATTTACTTTTCCTCCACGCTTCAGTGAAACAGCAAGCAGTAAATGACAATTCTAAAAATGCCTATCCGCCAACCGCTAAGGCTTCTTCAGCCTTGACCACAGTGCTTCCGTTTTTCGGGCGAATGTCACGCTACAAGCGACGACCTCACGTATATATTACTGTCACCCAAAAACCGGCATTTGGAAGAAAGTTTAGATGAAATGAAATCTATGAAAACTGATGACCGCCTCCTTTCAAACCTTTATGATTACGGCGAAACTGGTTAAACCGTTTGCGTTCCACTGCTTTCCCACACACGTCAATTTGATCGCATGGTTGAAAGTAAAAAAATGGAAAGCGCGCACATTGAAGCAAGACGAAAAAAGAATTTAGAAAATCATCTAAGACTTACCCTCGGGGTCCAGAAGTTTCGTGACGCCGAATTCATTTTCAGCTAGCCGAAATGCAGTCTCCAAACGTTCGCGGGCGCTCATGCGACGTCTCACGTCCCGCCAGTTGATCATGCTCGGTCTGTAGTGGTGCATTATAGCACAAAGAGCCAATCCGTCGCTCCATGATGTCGTAAAATTGACAAGGTTCACACCGGGATAACCCTGGGTTACCTGCTGGGCCCATTGCAGCAAACCTTCTTTTGCCGAAAGGACTCCACCGTATCGTTCGGGCGACCATGGTTCCGATACCTACGAAAAGAAAAAACATTCTTCATGCCGACGACAAGATCAACGAAGGTAGTAAGCAGTGTGGTCAACCAGTCGGCAAATACCGTTTGCCTACGCTGGCTGCTGCTACGTGAAAAATAAATAAGCAAAAAAACCCAATTGTACGATTAGAACGAAACGATTAATCCATCGCAAACCGGTTAGCTGCAGAGAAAAATTCCAAGGCTAAGCCACTCTCAATGAACAATTCCCTATTGCGGGTCAGCCGGACCAGGCGAGAATCGAAATTAAACGCCAAGGGAAGCAATAAACCAAAGCATGTATAGTTTGCACATATCTCACTGGGTCAATTGCGACTAAGCACCATCGTGACGGCAGTACCCCAATGGGACGCACGCTATGGGCGCGACGTAAAGGGGCCAACAGGCATGACATCAATATGAATCATACTGCAAATTGCGTGGTTGCGCTCCTTGACACAGGCAAAAGAAAGACAACATAATGAAACAACCTTTCGTCCGCCAAAATAACTACGCCGTATGGGCATTAAAGGTGAACGACGAAAAGAAAGAGACCATACTGCTATTACTTTCACCAGACGCTTGTCGCCTGATCGTCGATGGCTTGAACGATCGCGATCACCCCGGGTCTTCTTTACGCGTTGTATCTTGCGTTCATAGTGAGCATGAGTTTCGTACGAAGAGCTCTCCGAATAGCCGCCTCCGGCCATCGGTTTCCACGAGTGAGCCACTGGGATAACTGTGCCATTGCCGGACACTTCCGACTGTCTGTAGGCCGTAGGAGGAGCATCGCAGGTGACTTCATGCTTCCGTTCAGCCTTCTTGTGGTAACTTTTCAGTATTTTGTACATACTTTTCGAGGACACTGCCAAGAAAAGAAGAAACAGAGAGGCGCCAAGAAGCGCAGCGTATAAGGAAAACCAATGACACTGGATGAGAGCACAGCAACTACCGTAGTACTGTGGCTGACAAAATTGTCGTTCGTCCGCGGCGCTCAAAATAGTCGGCGAATGTGAGCTGTCGTCGTCACCGTCTCCACAACCACTTCGCCGAGACACACTAACACTACTGCTGTCAACAACATTCCCATAAGCGCTTAAGAAGTACGACAGGAGGCTGACCGTCGAACCGGTTGTGGACAAACAGCCGAAAGCAATTCCATGTGCCACATTCTGTAGCGAAGCGCGACAGATGCACTGCAGAAGATAAAAGAACAGGTATTGCAAGTATGGCATTGTGACACTAAGAGCGGCAACCGCCAGCAACTGCCTTCGATCGCCAAGGATAGTTCATCGGTTGCGTAGAAAAGGACAAACAAGAATAATCTCGTTGGAACAATCGACCTCAGATCGGCTCGTTTGCTCACTGCATTCCCATGGCACGCAGAGTTAAAATGGACTCAGAGAGAGAGAGAGAGGGAGAGAAAGAGATTGAAAGAAAGAGAAAGCGAGACAAGAGGTTCAGTACGAGAAGATAAGTTCGCTGGCTGACGCGTGAAAAACTTTGGCGCAGCAAAAGTGCATATTACTCATAGGCACAGAACTAAACCATTGGAGCGCAGACAGGAAAACGGCTGCCAGCGCTCGGCCGGCCAAGAGCGCTTTTACGCTAATTCGTGCAGAAATAGTGTTGGTGCGTAAAAATTCATTCTATCGTATCGTCGCGCTGTTGAAGAGGTCGCAGCGCTAACATGTTTGCGATAAAAGCGTCTATTTCGCGAAACCAGCGCAGAGGCAGGTCCGAGGGGGATAGCCGAAGTGCGCAAATCTACTTGCAGGATAAGGAAACAACGAATACTTCTCTATAGTAATACTCGAACACTTCCACTTTGTCATAGTAAGTAGTATGCCTCCAACGGTTCGACGCAGAAGAATCCATGAGCAACAACTGCATAAACCAATATCAGCGGATACGATTTATAAGCGCTCTGTACCAACAATGTTTACAGAAGCAACGTAACGTCGTTCTATCTGTCTGTTTGCCCAATTAACCGTCAAAAAACGGCTCCGTCAGCTCAATGGGTAATACGATGATGATTCTGAAGATGGCAGGCGTCTAGGCTCAGCATGGTACGCTGGTAAGATAGCTGACACCAAAGGGCAGAGAAAGCATTTCCTGTAGGCCAGTAATGAGCAGAATAGCTGCTAGGTCATAATTCAAGCATTCTATGTATTTTTTGTCCTAGAGATACTTTGGGGGTATCTGTCAAACGTTGCAAAAAAAACAACCAAAAGCACCATTTCTGTTACCTTTTTGACCCTCGTAAAACATGTGAGAACAAGGAACAGGCTCTCCTCACCTGGAAATGTAGGATGATCGTCCATATGAGACCTAAAGTGAGCTTTGTGTTTCCATCAACGATATCTTCCGCACGAATGTTTACCAGCTTAACCTGAAATTAAATTGGAACTCCAAAATAGGGGATAATTATTGGCGTAACTTACGTTCTGGTTGCGCAGAAAACTGAGGCAGGTTTGTACATTTTGAATGCGATGGAATCGCATACGGCCCCGCTCTCGTTGCTGTGAAACAAGCGCAGGTTGTCGTCGGCTGCTTTTGTCCACTTTACAATCAAATACTCACCAACAGCTCACCCGTAAGCACCTCGAGTAACAGGATAAGGAGCTCGCCGTCTTGCAGATCGTTGAACAAATTTTCGACTTGTACTGCGCCATCGGCCTAAGAGGATATCGACAATCAAACGTACAAAAATTGCAAACAACATATGACACCCGCAGGGAGCAGCCAAATTGACTTCCTTAAAATATTACTTTGCAACGGTACAGAAAGTCGTCCTGTCATTCATCACTGAACGAAATAGTTTCATCAAGAGCTAGAATTTTGACAGTTGCGAAAAGTGGGTTGTTGTCGGTACTCAATGAATCAAACGTCAGAACACAAAAATGAATGACTGATCGGGAAGACGATAGGGAAGCACCAGTAGTCATCTACCATATGAAACAAGCAAGTGGCGCATTTAATAACAAATGACGGAGCTATCGCGCAACCGTCCTGTCGAAAAGGGAATTGTACGATCCTTAGTCAGCATCAAAAGCCGAGAAACGTCAACAAAGAGCCGTACTAAAGTGCTACCTTCGTTTTGGTCGACAACCCCTTGCTGATGTAAGCTACGAGTCCCAGTTTGGAAACTGGACATTGCTTATACGGACGGCTCGCAGATCTTTTTTTTTCAAAAAATATTTTTTCCCTTTTTTGGCGATGCCTAGGAAGGACGCGCGGTGGCAAGGTCGGGCTTTATTTTCTTGGCCAAATTTTTGCTCATTCAAAAGAACAAAGAAAATTGCGAAGCGAAAAATCAAATGCCGACACGAAGTTGACCGCCTACGCAGTTGAAAACTGCTCAAAGTTTGTGCGTCAGAGTAATAAGACAGTCAAGGCCAATACCAAGAAATCGACAACGCCTATCGGTCTCTAGGTGGGCCGGTTTGCGGGCAATGCAGTCGGTCAACTAGCTGCCGCGATACGAAGCTAAAAGCAACACGTGAGAAACTATTTCTTTTAGAAATGGGACCTTTTGAAGTTCAATCAAAGGATGCAGTTAAAGCTGCCGCTGTTCTGTTTACCCGCCCAAGCGAATCATTCACCTTTGACCATAGGTGGACAATCATCTAAACTCCCTATTTTGGTCAAGCAACTTCGGCTGCCAGGTCAGAACAAAAATTACGACTAAGTCTCCTACTGGTCTGGTTTGTTCAAACTATTGAAATACGTCAACTAGTTTTTTTAAAAAGCGTAGACCCGCACTACCGCAGTAATCAAAAACATAATATTATCACGAAATGACCCAATACCGATGGAGGAAGATTGCTGGTTTAAATATTCCCCCTTATCTACTGGTGTACAAAATGAACGAACGATTAATCATGTAAATATACGCTACTTCCGGATGAACTTTTCTTTAATTGGCTTTCCGTACGTTAAGCGGAAGCACAGTAACAGTAAACGATTGGATTATCGTTTCAATAGAAAAAAGTTCGCATTGGGCGACGTTAAAAAGACGACGTGACTGAGCGTTCAATCTGCTTTGTTGATAAAACGCATCTTGAATTGAACAACGAACGGGAGCGTTTGGAACAGTTGAGTTATCATCCTGTCACCCAAAGTGGACAACCAATTTATCACGGACGATGAGAAACAAAATTTGACACATTCGATCTTAACTTACAGGGCAAAAGGAAGACGCTCAGTTCAAATCAGTTAAAAAACGAGCCGACTGCTACCGGCGCCTCTTAAGGAGCTCCAGTAATCGGCCAACGAAATACTGCGCTTGCTATAAGAGCCAGCTGAGACGGTTGGTTTTGCTGGAAGCGTCCCAGAGAAGCTTAGGAGCTTTAAAATGTTTACTATTTCGTAAAGAATTACTTAGCCTACAATCTACGTACGATGGAACCGACGTGAGGCAACTTTCAGAGTGCCCACTAAGGAAATGGAATTTCACCAAACCACATTTTACTAACAATTTGAAACGCTATGAGTCATTTGACAAGTATGTTGGCGTTTAGCGACTCGTTTATACTTTAGACAGACGTTGACATGACGGAAAATAAGAATTGCACTGTTGATAAAACGCTGAGCTCGCCGGGGAACTTAAATGCTGAACAAACGCCGAACTAGACGACAAACGATGACAAACAGGCAGGAGCACAGGCGTTCATCAGCCAAAAACAAGGTGTTGCTCTTTCCTTCTCTTTATGTCAATCGGCTTCCAACTGCACGCCAAAGCAGCATTCAAAGAAAAGGGCTGATCACATCTTACTTACTCTTCCAGTCGCCTTGCTACTGTCCTACTAGTTAAGTCGCTTCTAATCGAGTCAACATCTTAATAAGTGAACAACGTAGAGCAAGATGACCAACGGGTAGGTAGTTGGATGGACGTTATTGACAAGTCATGTTTGAACAATTCTCGGTCATCAATCCTAATCCGTCTACTTTACTTGTCATTCATGACTTCTGTCATAATAAAACAGCGTTGAGACAAGGAATTGATATTAATATTTCAATTATAGCTCGAATAGTTTCCAGTATGCATCCAAGAAGGCGAGTGAGTCTTTCTGCCTTCCTGTCGGAATTTGTTAACGCCGGTCGATTTTGAGAAAAAAACAATATTCTTTCGTTCTACTTTCTGTACAAGTATCGCTCGCATGCGTATCCGTCGAAAAGACGAGAAGTGTTATTGGGTCATTCCTAGGATTCAGAAAATCACCTCCTTTGTGTGCGAACAAGCTGCAGTTTAATTCTATGCTTAAGAGTACTATTCGCTACTTCAAAGTATTGAAAGGATGTTGAAGCAACGTCTGTAAGAAAACTCTAAACCTCTTGACTGCAGAAACACCTGAAAGGCTTAAGAACTTTTTTTTATAGATATCTAATTTAAATTCATTCTACTTCTTCCAGTAAGCTCGAAAAGAAATTCTCAATAAGAAGTAACACCGTTGAATGAGAAACATCGGGCATTACTTCCATTTGGTAGAAGCTTTTATGGAGAACTTTTGAGCACTGTCATGATCCATCAGCGACAATTCTATTTTTTCTCTTGTCGTCAAAGATGTGTCGGTTGCTCTCTTTTCACTACGATGAATACCAACGAATAAAACTTTCCAGCCCTTATTCTTCAGAAAGACAAATGGTACGGAAGCCATTGTGCACAGTAAATCAACTCAACTTCATTCATCTAACGGCTTCTAGTCTCATCTGTGACCTGTGATGACAGGAATCACGCTGTGTCAGAGTTCTCAAAGATAAGCCTTGACATGTGTTGAAAATGTGATGTTTTAGTACGGGACTGTATGTTTTCATATTTCAATGTCTTTATTACGGCTGTAGTGTCCCGTTGATAAGCTCAATAAATGAAAATTTTCCTCCGGAGCTTTCGGGTCTTTCGCGACCCGTCTTCAGCGGTCAGATTATGTGTGTGAGTCGCTGAGTGTGAGAGCAATGACACATAATCTGACCGCTGAAGACGGGTCGCGAAAGACCCGAAAGCTCCGGAGGAAAATTTTCATTTATTGGGCTTATCAACGGGACACTACAGCCGTAATAAAGACATTGAAATATGAAAGCCTTGACATGTGGACCAAAAAGCCAATCATTTTTCCACAATTAATCGTGGAACATATCGGCAAAGAAGTACCTGTGGACAAACATCGTTTTCTTCTCTACTAAACTTGCATAAAAGAATGCATCTAATGGCAAAACAAATATTCACACTTTGGCTTCTCCGCAGTTCTAAGATTGATACAACACAATCGGATAATTTCCCATCCGTCCATGAGTAATTCAAGAAACCTGAATACTATCCAACCGAAAAAAGATTAAAAAGTGCTTTACTACATAAAGGATTTTAGAGCTTATAACTGAAAACGAAAGACTTTTTAACGCTGTTTTGGATATTCATCTGTGTGTTTCTTACGGAAGCAGTACAAAGCGTTTATTTGCATTTACCCATGAAAGGATCCATTGAAGCGTTCGGAGCCCTAAGTGCTCCGTTTTCTACGATAACAAATCGTAGCACGTAGGGCTCCGAACGCTTCAAGGGATCCGTTTCCTGGCAAGTGCAAGTAAACGCCTTCTGCTGTTTCCGTAATAAACACGCAGATGGGAGACCGTATAGTTAACTTAACATTTCGTGTTTTCCTAAAGAAAGGAGGAACGACGCCACTGCACGGAAGGCCAGCAAAAGCTTCTGCATGTGGAAGACGCTCGGCAGACTTTATTTGGTTCACTGCATGTCACATTTGCTTCTGAGTAACAACCTTTCGGCATTCAACATACTACAGATGATAATAGCATATCCAGTACACAACTTTGACGCTACTATGCCTCTGTAAAAGCTCGTAAACAGAGCTGTGTGAGATTCAGTTATTACACGATTGATCTCTTCTTTCCTCGTTACCCGCCAGAATTCGTCTATCTCGTGGCCAAGACTTTCCCTCATAGCAAGATTTAATAAGTGGCATCTGAAAGCTGACACAAAATGCAGAAACACCTTTAACCACAGATATCGGTTTGTGAAATATTTTTCTTGTTTCTTATTTCTAAACTTAGCTGCGCTATGCATTGATGACCTTGTCTGCGGCAACTCATTCGCTATTCATTGCATTCCTGGTATTCACGTTGAAAGCGGCCTAATTAAATTTCGTAAGCTAAATTGAATAAACATAGGATACAGCGTGCCGCTGTCATTCGCGAAGTCTTCTATTCACCTTGATAGGTAGTAGTTTTTTAACCACAAGCACTTTCTACCATTAAAGGCTAAAAAATTTGAAACAGCAATTTTGCAGTGACTCAACAAAGCAGAAAGGTAACTTATATGCATGCTACAAAGATTATGAACAATCCATACTTTGACAATAAATTTCCCTTACGATAAAGTCACTTCAAAATTTGCGAGACACCTTAACTGCATGCGAAAGTGACTAACGTTCTAGCACGGCACGAAAGCTACGAGCAGAAGAATTCTGCAGCAACATCGATGCCCTGCAAGTGGCAATACCAACAGACAGGAGCTACACTGAAAGCTGACCCAAGTGACTTGATCAGAAACGAACTGTCAATCACTGCACAGTAGGTAATTATACCCATTCAGCTTCAAGCACACGTAAGCACCACGCGGTAAAAGTTACTTTAAAAGTAACAGTAGAGAAAGCGCTTAAATGCAAATAGAATTCCGAAACGCAATTACATATTCCTTCAAAGTTACCATGAATACATTCACGTGCATTACTTAAGTTCCGCGACTAATAAGGCCAGCAAATAGCAAGTGACTCATTGGTAGTTAAACAAAAAATATGCGGCCGTAGGAACGCGTGCAATGGAAACACGCCCATGAGTCAGTCTGTACCAACGTTTCGATTCTACTTCCGCAAATAATTTCCGGCCATCAGTTAATCGACAAAATAGAAATTGAGAGCAACAGATGCCAACGATTAGTTCAACTGTTCCTCCCATCATCTCTTCTCTCTTAAGGTAGCAATGACGGATGAATACTACGACTGATTGACAAATTAAGATTTGTGACCTAAAATTCTACGAAATTGACCTGCGCGTATACTAAATGTTTAACAAGGTGATAATAATTTCTACAATAGGCTGTAAGCCATGTTGGTAATCTGCAATTTTACGCTGCTGACTAAGCGACTATTCAGGATGCTCAACTTAGGAGTTCGCTTCAAAAATTTGCACCCATACACGATAATGGGTTTACATTTTTTACCAGGTGCATAGTAAAAGCTATTAATACTAACACTTCGCTGGCAGAGTTTGGGAAGACAGGAAATTCTACCTGTCACAAAAATGCTAAGAAGCATTTTTATAAACGGAACAAACTGAAATAATCAAGCTAAGGAAAAAATAAGGAAAAACAGAAAAGCTTCAGCTACTATCAACTGTTCCCTGCGCATCAAACTCGATCTCGTGAACCCAGCCTGTACGCTACACGAGGATAGACGAGCAGTGCTCTTTGCTCCTGTTTTACTGGTAAATTGCAAAACCAAGCTTCTTCTCGTTGTTTAGAATCACTGATGACCACTACCGAAGCAGTATAGGTGTTACGGACAATATTCAAAAATCTTCACTCAAGGATGTCAGAGGTTCCGAACCACGTGGAAGATTGAATCCGTTTGCAACGGGAATTAACGGGGCTGAAGCAAGGCGCCGATATTGGCCGTAAAAAATGAACGAAACAACAAAAACACAGGCGGGGGCGACGTAAATCAATTTCGACGCCCTAGAAACCTAAAACCCAATTCACTGCACCGTCGAAAACGGTTTTTGCTCTAACAAACAAACCATTTTTTTGTTCCTAAAAAATAGCGACAAAAACCATCGACCAGCACATGGTCGGGACGAGAGATTCACCAGCCGCATGGAATGCCATTCCATCAACATGCGGCACTCAGCCGAACATGTGCTTATCGTTTTGTCACTAGCGAAGTAAAAAAGGTAGAAAAAATGACAAATGACGTGGCGACTGCTGCAACACATGTCTTAGGAAGCTTCGGAGACGGACACATGCTCTCGTCATTGCCACATGCCTGCGCGAACATCCAGAACCGAGCCCGTATACTCCAACACGAATGCGTATATTACATATACCCTTGCATAGAGGGTAATTGCGCTTACATGCGTATAAGCAGAATCTATTTTTATCGACTAAGAGTACTGCCTTTTGGCTGTTACCATAGGCCTTATTCCAAAAAAATTCTGTAGTTGGAAAACTTAAGACTTAGACTTGTAGTAGTAAGAGATTCTTGAAAAAATACATTATACGAAATTCGACATTCTATTAATAACAACCTCAGCCGGAACTAACGCTTGGGCATTTCGCAGACTGCGTCTCCTTATCCGACCATTTTTACCATTAAAGTTTTATCCATGCGACAAAGTGAATAACAGCAGCTGGAATGAAAGCAGTTTTATAGTCTAACAAAAAACTTCACCGCTCCCTGGCAATTTACACAGTTTTTAAGAAATTGCATTGCTCTCATAAACAGCTTTTTAGAAAACGGAATTTTCCATTTGGTTTCGATAATACTTAGCCTTTTTTTAACATCTGCTTTGGACTGACATGGCTGACTGATGCTAGAATATATAGAGCAAGCGGCGAAACTTTAAGCGGGAAAACCGCTCGACTAAGGACAACAGCCATAATTTGATGAAATTGAAAATGACAAGTATTTAAGGATCGTAAGCCTACTCGGTCACCATACATTAGAAGTAAGTCTTTTCAAGTACGATCGGCAATTTTTCGTAATATAGCGACGCCATCAAATGGTAGAGAACAGGAAGAGGAATTTGTTTTGAGATTTTTTCAACTGAACAAGAATCCCGCGAATTATGCGCCCATACATCAAGAAGGTTTCTGGGCCAAAGCTTATAATCGATACTACCCGTTCAAAAATAGTTACTTGCTCAATTGCAAGCTAAATATACATACAACCTTTGAAACACAAGCTTATAAAAAAAAACCTCTGACTGAAAGCCAACTACTTTACGGTACTCTTAAAGCGGACGTGTCAGGCTTGAACAACATGTACGATTTGGCCACCTGTCCACTTTTACCTTTTTAGTATTATTGGAATATGTAGCGTCTTGAAGTTTCTTCTTCTTTTGACAACTTAGTTCCCTACCTTATTGGGGCGATGGCATGAACGACAAAATGCCTGCCCGAACATGGAATTTCCTTACCGGACATAATCTACAGGGCATCACTATCCCCTTCCCTGGTGGAAATCTCATACAATCTACAGGTTTAAAGTCGGTGGTTTCGTATGTCCCAGTGCAGCCAACGCAGTTAGCATTTCGTTTGACAACTTTTCTACCTTGCCAATCAACAGTGTCAATGCCGAGTATCTGACATTGCGTAAAGTAATAAAATTGAAGCACATTTTAAAATGGACTATCGCTTCGCCGACTTCCTCATTTAGACGCTTACATGGGATACCCGACGGGAAATAACCGTTTCGCCACAGCTGACAGCCAATGCGAAGTCCAAACAGTGGTGAAATCATACTTCATAGACGAGCCTGCTTTCTGGCGCTATTAGAGAAACGTTTTCAACAGGGACACTCATCGTTTCAAACTTTTTAATGCCCTGACAAATACAACTTGTGTCAATTAGCTCAGTGGACAGATGCTAGTGTAGCGGGGTTTAACGAGCTGAAAAGAAGCTCGCCCATCTGTTAGCAAGTCGACGACTGGTTTTCTTAATGTTTGCAGTAGTAACAGGATACGATACAAAAACTTAAGCTTAACTTCAGCCCGTAAGAACGACTATGGCGCGCAATAAACTTACAGTAATCCAGTAATTAAGTTCCATTAAATAGAAAGGGACAAAAGGCTGAAAATGCCTACGACTAAGAAGAGCCGGCCGGGTGACACAGCGTCCGAAACAAGAGTCAGCCCCGCCTTATTAGTCAAACTGCACTGGTGGACAATGGAAACGTATAGAGAGGCTTTACCTTTTTCAAATGTTTGTTGACCCATTTCGTGAACGTCTTCTTCTGCACGGTGTCCCGACGATCTGAATAGAAGTTGGTCAGCGGACGGTCGGAAAGAGAATGGACTAACGGAAAACGTTAAGGTCGTAGGCGCAGCGCATCAACTAGTCAATGGGCGACAACGCCGAACCTACCTTTGTACTTTTCCAAATTAAGCTCATACACTTCCAAGCCTTTGACATCCGGTGGCATCGTTAAATCGGCGCCCTCGACGGGAGAGGACGATTGGCCGATTTCCATTGCCACGCAGCGGAAAGGACTGTCTTAAGGTAGGAAGACCGTCGCGCGCCGCACGTACTTCCGCTGCAGCTGGTTTGCTAGTGTCGTCAATATATACGCGCAGACAGCACCAGTCACAACAGGGCAGCTACGGCAGCTATTTACACCAAACTGCGCGCGTTGGCAGAAAGCGGCGACACGAGCTGCTACAATACGGCAGAGTCTGGAAATGGGTAAGAAGATGACGGAGAGCCACTCGAAAACGATTAGCACGTAGGAAAGATGGTCATCGTTAGCGCTAGCGCTAGCAAACGAGTCTTAATCATCGCTGCTCCAATCGGAAATATAAGTAACGAACCGTTGCTATAATCATCAACGGTCAGTTACGTGAGCACGGCAACTGGAAAGCTGATGCGTGTACGTGAAGGAATTTCAGAAACCGGCCGGCCAGCCTCGGGTCGGCCTAACTGTTTGCTTTTCGCCACGCATCAGGCGCTGAACACACGCGCGCGCGCTAGCGACGGTGCCGCCACCTATGACAACCGCCGAAATAATGCCTGTAGCCAGCGAGGTGGAGAAGTGGGTCGTCGCCTTTGCTAATAAATGCTGGAAAATTTATTGGTACACCCTTCATTCTCATGATGGCGGCCAGGACAAGGTCATGCTAAGTGACAGCATTTCAACATGTATGAGAAACAAGCGCCATTTGACCTTTTTCTTGTGTCAGTTTTCAAACCGCCTACAGAGGCTTCACCTTTTTGGATGAAATCCGAAAATATCCCGTCCTCACCGGCTATGAGTGCTTGGAATAAAAGCCACATGGGATAACTGATCTCGGGCAAAGCAAAGGAAGCTGCTGGGTTGTTTACTCGACTTTTCACGCTGCTCTGAGTCATTGCCATGCCATACTGGCTCGTTCTTCAAGGATTTAAAAAGCACGCTTCTTTTCAATCCCAGGAACGCCTACGTGTAGACATGTAGTCAAAACCTATACGAACTTCCAAGAATGCGACGCGGACGAATTCGAATTTAAAATGTCGCCCAGAAGCTTTTTTTTCGCTTACGTTACTCAAGACCTCTCAACCGAATAATTCTAGAATAACCAAGTCAAACACGCTGAACTGGTATGCAACGTCCGTTCCCTGACTTCCAACGCAACATAAGCTTACGAGGTCTCCTCCGGGATGGGACTAACGAGAACCAATGCAAATCAACGTTTTCTTTTACTTTCGCTGAAGCGTCTGCTGGCTTCCCACTAAGTGACTAAAATCGCATTTTAAAAATCCGTTTTCTGACGATTACCATCAAAAAGGCGGCCGTCCGAAGCGGATACAGTCACTATCAGTTTCTCGCCTTTTAAGGCTTAAATCGTGCGAGAGTAAGGTTGAGAGAACAACTTTACTGAATAAACAACGATAAGGAAACTTGATCCTTTCCAAAAGGTTCTGTTCCGTTGGTAGTTACCGACGAGGCAACGTGGAAGCGCAAAAGCACTACTGGCCAACGGATGGGGAGTTGTCAACGACAAAGCAAACATTGTTAAGTGTGCCTAGGCAATAAAGGCGAAGCCTTTGGAACGAGGTGTTCCGCGGTCACCGTCGGGCCACTGCGCACAGTCTTCTCGCATTCATTGACGAGTGACCAGTCTAGCGTAGTACGCTTTTCCATTTCGGTTGCAAATCAAACAATCACACCAATGGAGCAAAGTTGTCCCGACAAACGAAACGCTGTCGAATCGTTGTAAAAAACATTAAGTATACAATCAAAGCAAACACCGGAAGAATAACAGGTGCGTTTCATCCGCAAAATAAAAGTGTCGCTTTCGCAAAGGATAACTTTTGCTCGACGCGCACCGGACTCCATTAGGCGTAACAACAGAGCCTGCTTAACTGGGATCCCCCAAGCGGCAAACCTAATTTTCGTCGCTACAGACTGAAGCAGCCTTTTTGTGCAAGGTATTTCGATATTTTCGCCTAATATTATTAATATTCTTCTGGTATTACTTGGACGGACAGCATTTCTTTCTACCAGACCTTGATCACTTAAGAGGTTCGATAGAAGCTTGTTAACTTGTACGGTTAATTTTGCCATGGAACAGAAATGCAGGCGATGAAACGCCGACTGTCGACTCCCTACGGAATTTTTCACAAAATGTAGACTCATCTCCTAGGACAAGAACGTTTGCTTCGATTTCTCGTCCTTAGCGATGTTATGGAATTACGTTGTAACTTTCCGCTTCGTCCAGAGCATGTCAGCTGCAGTTGCCGAGCAATAGAATATAGCTGAACGAAAAAGTCTTTGAGCGAGTTGTCATTTAAAGAGGTTTGACCAAAAAACTAAAGGCGGTTCCCTGTTCCAACGGTTCCAGCGGAGGTTACAAACAAACAACGTAGCCCTTGCAGCCCTTAACGCTTTTGCCCAGAAATCAATGAAATAGCGCTAAATGCGGACGGTTTACCGGTTTTCCCGTTTTGTCAAAATGACCAACACGATTAGGCTATGGCGAGCTGGCCAATTTCTACGATTGCGCCGGAGAAAAACAGTTGGCTGCAAGATCGATATAGAGCAAGAAACAATAAAACCAAAGGGGGACTTTTGAAATTTTGGTTCCTTTTAGTGGAACAATCGTTGCTTCGTTTCTCTGCAGCGAATTTCGAGTTGCCCGTAGTGGTCAATGGGCGCAATTTAGGAAAGAAAGGAACCGCGACCCGTAGTCGGTTAAAAAGGAAGCACAGCGCGTTGGCAACATTCGACTTTTGAAGCGAATTGCTTCGTCATCTTTGCTTGTTTTTTAGCGAAAGAATACAATCGTACGAGGACAATGATTAGGGCAATTGCCAGCTGCGGCAACCTACGTCAATAGCGAAACTATTTAGTTTTCTGAACAAATGCAGCTCAGTGTTCACTTCATCGGGCGCCATCACTTTTGCCACTGCTTATATAGGGCAGTGATGTTCCAGCGAGCTTTGTTTGTTTGCTCGTGAGTTCGATTCAACGGCTGAGTGACGCCGGTGATGTTGAAACACTTGTTTTGAAGACTAAGCCTCCGCAAGTCGTCATGTTACGCCGAATGATAATGGCTTCTTTGATGCCCTAACATACAATTTTCTCTTTACAGATTTTTTGATAATTTGAAATTATACTCCATCCTGCAACGAGTGATTGACGGCTGCACGCTGTGCTATTACGGATGACCTAATAGCTCGTCTCATGACTTTATTAGTGCCCAACGACTGAGTCAGACTTGTTCTGCTGATCTTTTCAACGTTATATGTTCCGTCGACCCTAAAAAAGCTCGAACGGCGCCCCTTAAACAATTGGAAAATATAACTGTTCGTCTACCTCGCGTACGATGCCTTGCAGGTGACCAAATAGCAGATGCAGTTTGCGAATGCGTGTTGCAAACTGCACCTGGCATTTGGCCAGCATGGAATCTTGAATTTGTCAGACGTCAGCATTGGCCACATGTTTTTAACTCGAAATCTGGTTCTTCAACCGAAACGCTTTCGTAGGGTTCTTACCGTTGCAGCGCTGTTGGAACAGAACAGCAAGGTTAAGCTGAGTCAAAGATTTTTGTCCTCTTTTCTTGACCTTAATATGCACACGTCTGCAAACAAAGATTGTAACTGAAAAAAATTTAATGTTTTTTCGTCTGAGCACCGAGAAACGTCGCATTGCACGGCTGCAAAGAATGCTTTACTACCCCCGCATACACCCTGAACGCTGGGAAACAGTAGCTGAATCACGTCGCTACATTGCTCGTCAATCCATTACGCATCTTTGCGGATTTATGCCACAAATTTCTTTTTGAAAGCGTCATTTCTTGGAGCGGGACAGCGGAACTTCATGTAGGGTATATAAGTTTACTGTTAAAATTGAAACATTCAACAGATTTGTTTTCCGCGCTTTCTTTCAAGGTTAGAGCCTTAACCGTAACAATTGAAAAAATCCACAGTCTCGATAGAATTAACTTCAATACTTTTCCTACAAAATCAGTAGAAATCAATGGCAGTGAGTTAGGGTCAAAATCTCGAACAGGTCGAAGGCATACTTCAAAATGTCGCCTTATGGCAATTCTGCATTGGCGTCTTTTAGATAAAGAATGCGTATGAGTAGAGGCGTTGTTGCACTGGTCTTGTTAGAAGTTGACGATTTAAAAAGTAAGGAAACGATGAGAGCTCTGAAAATACTTTTGTCAGAGCTGCAAATGCTGATGGCAAATCGTGTAAGAGCCGAACGTTCCGTCCTTTCGACTTAGACTACGCATGCTTAAAAGGAAATGAGCTACGCTGGAACATGAAGCCTCGCACTAC
The DNA here is from genome assembly GCA_037903355.1 of Trichuris trichiura. NCBI lineage: Eukaryota > Metazoa > Nematoda > Enoplea > Trichinellida > Trichuridae > Trichuris > Trichuris trichiura. The sequence continues at coordinate 424,325 of JBAJFE010000045.1, forward strand.
TCTCAGCGAGCTTTGCGTAACGAACCTTTGACCATTTTGATGTAGGACTAATTTTCAAAGTTACAAAAAGCATAATCAGCCTTAGGTTAATTGTTGGAAACGACAAGACAAAAGATTTCACACAGCAGCGTCCTGGGACCGCCTACGAGAGAAAATATAATCGCTCTGCTTGCCATGTTTGAGAAATGGAAAAATATTTACATTTCATCTTGTAGGTTTTAAAAGCATGTCGAAGTGCATATGTGCATATGTTGGCTTTCTATAGAATGCGTGGCGTTTTTAGGCAAAGTATGAAATAGCTATATTATTTTAGCAAATTGTATACTGTGCCTAGGCGTTACATAGAATACCAATAAAATTTAGGCAAAAGGCGAATTGCATCTTTGGCAGTGAAAAATTTTATGGTCTTTTCACCTCACGCCCCCGCAAACCTATAGTTGCGACATCTTCAGGGCAAAGCACGCTGTTTTCCCGCTGCGATGTAACTGCGCTGTTCTCATATTTTGGCTTAGGCTTAAGTTAGGGCAGAACATGATAGGTGGCAAGGTTTTACGTTCAAAATACCCATTTTTTGCCCATCCATGTTGGCTATCTCCTTCTGACTTGAGCCTAAGCGTAAGAGAAAATACAAGAAAACTATAGCCGGCAAAACAGCAGAAAAGCAGCTCATTTTGTCCAGTAGGCGTCGTCGGTGTAGACTTGCAGGGAGACTGGCAAAGACTCGATTTAATGCTTTGCCGGTTTTCCATTAGGCATTGTATAGCATGCTTGATTTCTTGATGCACTGTAGACGCAGCAATCCCAAAAAAAGGCTCGATGTCTGAAGCAAAAATGTTAGGCCCCTCCAGGGATACTGGACCGGCTTCGACAATCGTTGAACACATGTCGCAGTGCTCTCAGAGCCTACAAGATAGAATAGAATACGCTGCTGTGACAGCCAGGTCCACATTAACAGCAGCGATGAGACACTTCGTGTAAAACCGAAAAACGCCACTGGAATGCGGGGGAAGGACTGAGGTCATTGACGTTCATAAACTGAACGCAGTGAAACTTATTAAATTAAGAGTAGAAGTTTCGTAAATCACCCCCATTCGTGGGTGAGAGTTTTCGATTTTTCCAGAAAGAAGTTAGCACAGTCATCATAACTGATAACAAAAAGCTGTCCGAAACTGTGAGCCACCTAAACTTAGGTAATAATGATAGAATAGCTTTCGCATAGGCTTGGTGAAATTTCATACAAAGAATATTTTCGTTATTTGTAATATATTTGAACAAGCGGCTTTTCCTTTAAACAGATCAGTTCGTCCAAACTTTCTAGCTGTTCTTCTCCATTTATAGAGGCATGACAAGCTTCGCCAATTGAAAATCTCATAATCGTAAAACTAGTTGCTTCCGTACGGGCAGCGAACAGTGCGGGTACTTTGAAAGCGTCGACATTGTCAACGTCACCCGACTGTCAAATGGAATGCATGAGCAAAACAAACAAGCTCGCTAATACATCACCGCCCTATATAAGCTTTTGCAAAAGCGATGATGCCAGACACAGTGAACGGTGAGCAATGACCATTCGTAATGCTCGGTGGATTGTTCTCGACTAAATGTCCTTACCGTCAATGTGCATCAGGCTAAACACAATTCAATCAATTCTCTATCATTAATATTATAATAACTTGCATCTTCGTCAATGTTGGCCTGTTTCAGATGGCTACAAGTTCTTTAACGCGGACAATAACCGAAAGCCTCCTCTTGGTGCTGGCGTACGCGCACAGCCATTTTTTACTATTATTTGTTCATGCTTCAGTTGATGAGGCTTTGATTAACCATCGACTATGAACTAGGGGAAAGCCATTTTGAAAGGTCGATTGCGCCCCATGCAGCGACGTCGCATAGACAACTTACGTAAGCATGGTTCCACTACCCTATATAGCAATGGTTGGCCTTAGAGACAGGTTCGCTATAGGCGTTTTTGGAAAAGTTCCGAAGATAAATGCCTCGGGAGGAGCAGCCTTTCTACTTTTTTCCTTGTGCAATGCTCGAAAGTTTAAATGCTTAGGTGCACTTTGCCAGTTTAAAGAAAATGAGGAGCTATATTCCGCTGATGATAACACTACGTATAATTCTCGCAAAGGAGTCAGGGTAATCCCGCTATTAGTCAAAAGTGCCAATCTGACAGACTTCTGTAGGACATTGACAGCTTGAATTAGAAATCAATGACATTACTAGCAATGTTTTTTGAATTCTTAGCTATAAGGAGGGATCGCGAGCATACCAAACGCTCAAGTCAATCACTCAATACAGCCATTCTGTTATCTGCAAGCAGCTACTACTACCTACATCAACTGGCCAATCTCTTCCGGCTCAATTGCGTATTATTCATGATAACTAAATGAGCGGGAATTTTAAGAAATGGAAAACATCATGGATACGTGCTCCTCACCACTTTAATGAAACTAAAGCTTCTGTAGAGGGTTAGCAACTAAAACAGTCTTGCCAAACTCAGGACAGTGTCATCTGAATCGCATAACTGTCGAAGCAATTGAAAATATGCCTAATAGTAAGTCACATACTCGCATAAATATGCAAATATATACATAAGCATTCAGGAATGGAGGAGTACACGGCCTACAATGCTTTTCTTGGGCATCTTACTTCTGAAGATGCGTGAAGACAACGCGCAGAAACACATACAACTGTAACTACATAATAGAAGAACTACTTTTAGCTACCTTTACACAGAAAAATCTCAATTAGAAGCAGCCAGAAGTGAGCATTTGATATTAACAGCGTTTGGTTTCTGCTTACCCGCTGTTAGACGAACTTTGCGGTCCGAACGATCCAAACTAAGAAAATCAACCACTTGCCCCACCGTCCACTGATCTACCAACTTCTTCGCGTCTGGGAGTTCATTGTTGTCCATGTTGAACAAGGTTCACAATTTCTGGCGACTTGTAAAGGTCCTTGATCGATCACCGGGAGTGAGTCACCCTGCTGAACAAAAAATCGTTTACAGCAGCGAAGCTAACAGCTTTCAGTAAAGAAAATATTAATCAAACAACGTACGGAAATAAAATGAATAGGGTCAGCGAAAAGCGACAAAGAAATTTCATCGGTACCGTCCAACGTAGCTAACTAGCAATTACGCTACCGTTAATTTTAAAAAAAGAGTGCAAGTTACATTATTATACGCGGGCTACTAGTACGAATTAACTAATCAAAAAATCATATCAAATTTGGGTGAAGGGAACACTTACGCATCGGTTATTGTGCTGTTAGTCCTATCAGACGTTTTTCAATGCCTTATCGCCAGTGTAAGTAACGTCTCACGGCCGGAGCGGCTATAGCTAACACGCGTAATGAAATTATTCAGCCGGCAGTTACAGTATGACGGAAGAAACAGGAAAATCAGGTTTTATGGGAAATGCAGGCAAAAACGAAAGTTAAAAGTAAAGAATTACGAACTGTGAAGATACTTTACAAGACTAACCAGGTTTTGCGGGAAAACGAGCAGCATTCTCGCTGCACAGTGTACCATGTTCTTCCCACTGGCATTTCTTTGAGTTCCTTTAAGTTCATCGATCTCGAATGCCATTTGGTTTTGATCAATTTTTCCTGTTCTCCTTTTTTCATTTTTAGTTATGTTTTAGATATTCAATGCACGCCCTGAGCAACCCTAAAGTTTTTGCCACGCAGGCTGACCCGTATTTAATTTTCCAGATATTACTCCGCTTTTATCCAGTTTGCTCTGAGTACGAATGCAATACTTCTTTAGCCAGCACTGTGAACAGCGAATCCCATTTTTACTCCAGTGGTGGTAGCTTGCATGAGTACCTATTCAACTCCTGTTCTTGTATCCACTGATTAACCTTCTGATAAGTTAGAGTATTTATCAAGGTAGTATTTTGCTATTCTCACAAATCATGCGTATCTAACCACCGTCTGTCCCACCCACTGTAATACAGTTTTTAAAGTTGCTTGCTTGAAAGGAAGTGTGCTCCACTACTTTGCGAGTACACTAGTCTTGATGCTTTGTGTTCTTTAATAGGTCTGTTCACGTCTGGCGAGTCCTCGTTAGCTTCCCTTACAAATTATCAACTCGTCAAACTCTGGTGTTTAACTACTGGCCTACGGATAACAAACGAGATAAAGATGTTTTGTAACTGGAAGGATACGTGTCTGTTTAACAGTTTTAAAGTTTTAATGACGAAGGCTATTTTAAAACAAACTGAGGCAATGAAAAACTCAATCTGAGCGACGACTATACTCCGCGAATTACCGTATTAGAGTTAACAGGTTCCTACGTGCACTCAAAGCTGTCCGAAGTTTTCGCTTCTGTGCAAAGTCCGGACTTCCTAAGCTTTAGTCATTTTTACGCTATTCTGCGCCTGACTGTTTAATCACCGTCTTGTTTTTGGCCATTAATTTATTCCCGCCGAAGAACTAACTTCAAAAGGCAACAAACTTGGAACTTTCAACACCGTTAGGATCGTTTTAATTGTTTTGGCCAGCATAATGATATTCTGACGTTTACTGTTGTCCTTAAGGCAGATAGAACTTATCTAAGCGTTTTGACAATGGGGTAAGGGGAGTTTTGAAATCCGCCGAAAGGCGTTCTGCAATCGCACGTACAAACTGCGCACCGGGAAAGTTGTTGAACGTTATTGTTGGAACGTGTCACTAGGGAAATGCCGTTCAAGTGACGCATTGTTGAAAAATGCTAAGCGCAGCAGACAGCCGCAGCCGGTTTTTCATCACCTGTTCTTTTTATGTAAGCTCAATGTTGCTTTTGTCACGATGTTTAAATAAAAAGACTGGCTCGTTATTTCCAATCCATTAAAAATATTTTACCAGTCTACGACGATGGTCCATTTCGTCGTGAGAATTTGCAAATATTCTTCCGCGTGTTCGGATCTTTTGTAGCACCGCGAGACTTTCTGCTGCCAATGTGCAAAGCTTATTTTTACATTCTAAGTTACGATTTTAAAAAATTTAACGCTTTCTTGCGGGTCGTTTCATGTTAGTCTGCTGAAAGATGCTGAATTGAACAAATGCTAACCTGAAAACTAGTCTACTGTAACTCCAGTAGCATAGTTCAGCTTTCGGACTTGTTTGGTTGCCGGTTTGGGTTGCCGCTGCTGTTGGTATTGAAGGTTGTCCTATTGCTACCGTATAAACGTAAGTGTCTTGATGTTTGCAGCTGTACGCCAAATGGAATTACTTTTATTTCAGTAACGATGAAACTTGTTCGTTTCTTGATGAAACTGAGTCACGAAACTGTAACAATCGAGCTGAAAAATGGTACGCAGGTCTATGGTACAATCAGCGGAATAGATGTTGCGATGAATACCCACTTGCGTGCCGTCAAGTTGACCGCCCGCAATCGTGAGACTGTACAATTGGATACTCTAAGTATTCGAGGAAACAATATCCGTTACATTGTGCTGCCAGAATCGGTACCGTTAGATCAGTACTTAATCGACGATGCTCCAAAGATGAAGCGTAAGCCGCAAGTTGGTTCAGGGGGTATTCGTGGACGCGGACGTGGCCGTGGTCGCGGTCGTGGTATGCGTGGCCGTGGAGGGCCTCGTCGTGGCCGTTAGTCAAGACGACAAGCTATGTTTTGCCACAGTTCATCCGCGAGCATTATTCTTCTATATGACCCATTAAACTATATGATTCCTTTTTTTCCGTTTTGGCGACATTTGCATGGCTAATGATTTATTCGCAGTATTGTTCAATGCTTTCTTTTGATGCTTGTAAAGAACCACAGCGCTCTCACGACTTACCATCTGTAACTACCTTGAGAAAGTGAATTCTCTGTCGCCAAAGTCATGCACTCTTTAAACTACTTAACATTTAGCTTAGGGAGAGAAAGTGAAAGCTCTCGTTGCAGCTTGTCCTGAAACGGTTGTTATCGGATTTAGAGCAATAACTTAGGCAGCATGAATTATACTAAACTTTATGTGGCTATGGATTTTTCCGTTTTGACCAAATCACTATGGCCGTTTTTGCTTGGCAATGCGTAGATATGCCTTAAGCTTAAGGTGAACGTACTGGCGGCGGGAAACTACCTACAAGTCGCAACGTTTCACATTAGAATGGCCACAGCGAATTACGTCAAAACGTCGTGGACCTAATTCTCCATGAGTCACAAAGACTTGATGCAACCTTAGAGGTCATAATTTACCATACAAAAAATTCACAGCCACTGTTAGCTGTAGGAACAAATTGTTTTGTAAATGTAACTTCTTGGTACGGGGTCCGTATAGTTTCATGTCGAGTTTTTTTCACGGAAAGTTTGTCCCGTTGATAATATTTTTAATATTCCGGAGCTTTCGGGTGGAACGAGACCCGTCTTCAGCGGTGTATAACTGTCGCTCCACGAATCCAGCATTTTATTCTCAGAGTCGTACGAACGCTTTTGATATTATAATCCTCTCCGTCCGTTACTCTGGTAAGCGTTACCTCGAACAGTGCGCAAACTTGAAATTCTGACTAACAATGTTCATAACATGCAAGGCGACGCTTTTTCCTTGAGCAACAAATCAAGATTGTCAGCAAATAGACTAATCAACGTACACTTTCAATAAACCTACTGCCATTTTTGTCAAATAAGCTAATTGGCATTGGCTTAACGTGGACCAATCACCATTATCCAAGACCTCATCCTCCTGTTACATACTATTCATCATGTACGCAGTATATATATATTAAAACATTAATATGTATATATTAAAACGCTAGGTTTCAACGCACACGGTTTCATCCCGTTTGATCTGCTCAAAATCGCTTCGCTGAGGTAAGTTTGCCCATTTATCAACGAACGAAACTATACGTCAACCCTACGAGGCATAGCATTTGCAATTACAGTTAGCAACAACGTATCGAATGCCGAAAATCCCAGCCATTTAAAGGGCAGGAATAACCCAAACTCTTATTGTTCGCAACAGAGCAGCAATGCCATCTACCTGCACCCTTCATTAGAGAAAAATGTTGACCGTCCTGTTCAACCCGTACTGTTAAGCATGCGCGCTGTCAGTTAAATCAGAGCAGCAAAATAATCTCTTATGTTTACGTGGAAACTCAGGTTGTAGCAGTATACGATGGCCAGCGCGCCCGAAGTAAGTGAATGATGGGTTACGGCAAACCTTTGTTCCCACTGATATTACCCAGCACCTTCCGAAGCTAAAATAAGAGCAAATGCTTGGCTTAGGCGCAGGTAAAGAAAGAAAAGGATGGCCTCGTCTTTTCTGAATGTAAACCATCTTACGACGAGTTATGGTGGGTAGCTCGCGTGGCTGTGGTAAGTAGTGTCCGTATGACTACAACAAAAGCTTGGTTGCACCCTACGCATAAATGCTGAAAAGTCGATTGAGCAACGACAACCATGAATGGAAACTAAACCTTTGCGTCAAAACGCCGTGCGTCAAAAGACATCTTTTGGCCTACAAAACACTTTAACCTGCACATCAGTCAACAGTGCTGTTATCAGTGTCATAGTAGTTGGAACTGTTGGAATTCGTATCGTTTTAAAGGGTTTGCATTTGTTCATGTGTGTGCATCCTACTTATGGGATGCATAAAGAACAGGTGCGAACCACGAGAAAGAGTGGCCCAGCGGTCGGTGAGTTTTTGTCTTGTTTTCCTAGGATAGGACTGTTATGACGGGAATAAATAAGGTCTCGATTAAGAGACAAGGTATTCTAAACCATGAGCTTGCGGAATATTTATTACGGGAAAATTGTGCGTTAACAAACTGCTCTTAAACCGTTAACAATAGGTTTGTAAAATAAGTGAATCTTAACGCCAGGTTCAGTCCTTCCGGAAAAGATATGAGAATAGCAGGTTCTTCTTTAAGCCTAGTCGAGCATAGTTTTCACAGTCCGCTTAACCTTATCCTTGACTTGTAAGGTTGACGTTTTCAAAAGCCAGGCACTACAAGTAAGCGATCAAAAGTCGCAATACATAGCCGCGGTAGCTTTCTGCGCTTGTTAGAATGCCTGCAACCGTTTCTCTGTCCACTTTCTTCCCACTTATTTTTTCATAAGGTTTACTTCAGCCTTTTTCCTTCTGTCATTTGAACAATAAACTTGCTAAACGTACTGTAGTTTTGACTAGCTTAAGCACCCTATTTTCACGTCGCATTGCGTCTAACCGTGATTTGGTCATACCACAGCGCTTCTGGGAAAAAGTCGCATGCCGAAAGTCAATCAATGTTTAGCAAAAGATTAATATCATCAAGTGTACGCAAGAGCTGCGTTTTCTATCCATTAAGGCTTTTCTAGTTGGTGGATCACGTGCGTGTGAGACAGCGGAGTAAGCTGTCACCGAAATGCATTATGAAAATGTACACATCCCTTAGACTGCATCCATTGTGAGCAAAAGAACAAGGAAATCATGCATAAAGTTGAAATGAGACTTAAGGGGGTAACTAGTGGCCTTCCGGTTTCTACCAACTTTTTTCTTCTGGCCATTATGTTTTTTGTGGTCCACTGACCTCTTCAGATGTGTTATGAAACCTCTTAAATGCAGAACCCGTCATTCAGAATTGTTCAGGAGAAGAGTCGGTCCACCGTATGCATTAAAAACGTTCAGGGTACCTGACCGCTGCCTGCTGTTATTAAAACCTCTTTTTTGTTCTGATCGTTTTACGTTTGGCTGTGGTGAACATCTTGCTAAACTTGAAGTGTTGTACATTAAGGTTGCGCGGTCTGAGCTCAGGCGCGACCACACGGGGTGGGTGAAGAACAGTGACTTAAAATTACACTGATTGGCCCTCATATCCGAGCGGTCTGAGCATTAGCGGTTTCAATGAAGTTCCCATTTGTAGCAGAACACAAGGTTTGATTACAATAGTTTGAAGGCACTTTAAAGCGTGCATAAGTTCTAAACTTTGAATATTGAAACCGTTAGTTAGGCACTCTTATAGGTTTATCAGTCTTTCAAGCCTTTTCCGCCTCCACCCTCTGGACCTTTCCAGCGCCATCTAGATGTCGCTAGCGTCACTTGACCGCCGTTGTTTGGTTGTTGTTGTTCCAGTGTTGGTTCCTTGGGATTGGTTAAAGATCCCATAGCGCTGATTCGATCACAACTACCTTGTATTCAAATGGTCGTTGCTCTTTTCTTTCCAACTAACGTCGAACTGACTATGGTCAAACCTGTAAGGTCCTCAGCAGTCTGTTGGCTCTTTGAGTATCATTGCTTTGAAGAGCAGACGATCTCATCGTCAGCCGGAGAGTCTTTCTTAATTTAGAGAACATTATTAAGACTCTGATGGTGGGATAAACACGAGTCGAACGTAATTTAACCGTTTATGCGAAATGATCTTGTTTATACCGCTGTGCAATGCAAATCGTTCCGTTAGTAGTCAGTTCGGCTTTGGTTCTTCATGCTGGAGAACTCCTACCAATGGTAGCCAGAGCGCATCCTTTTACGGACGGTTGGCTGCCGTCTTAGGAAGAATACTGGGAGACGTTTAATCAGAATGGTGTCCCAAAACATTTGGCGTTTCCAATCTTTAGGATAGATCGTCGCAACTTACGATGATAGTTGGTGCAGGTTATCATAAACCTCTTACCGCTTTGCATTTTAGAGATCGAAGAAGTATAAGCCTCGACGTGAGTCCGTACGTGATTGCGTGAAGTATTACTTACCCTATATTACAGCGCATAAGAACCCCCCCCCCCCCATTTCTAAGTAAAGAGTTGTAATGATTGGCCCATTGACATCGACGCTGATTGCTCAAGTCTAGGTCAATTGGGATTGGTCAGTCCTCTGTGATTGCAAATCTAGTCTGTTCCATAATTTAGAGCGTTTTTCAGGGATTGTCTCACTTTCTTAAAAGCTGTGTACTCTTCCCTACCGCTATTCAACACTTGCGAAAGCACATTCTCTCTGATCTCGTCGGATATACTTTTCGATATTTTAGCAATTTCCCTCAGGAATGCAGCATAGCTGGCAGCGCATTCCATCAATTCACTGCGCGGTACAGCTTTTGCAGCCATTTAAAATGTTGCCTCCGCCAACTCTGTCATTTTTGCTGCTTCGTCTTCCGCACAAGTAAAATGCTCTATTGCCCCATGAAGCTGAAAAGAAAGCATAAGTTGAACGTCCAAGACAATGTAGCATCCGAACCCATTCTGAGCAGTCTTTGAATGCTTGAAAATTGTACAGGCTATTTTTTGTGCGCAAATCCAATTCGGTCCTTTCTCTCCTGCCTAAGATGTAGTTTATCTTAGTGTACAGGCGCCTAAGGCAGTGCTTACGATGGCCAATTTATTTTGCACAGATTTGGATACGATGAAATGCCTAACTTTTCTACACAATTCCAATGCGTTTACGACAGAGCAAAGCGGAGAGCACAGAAAATTTATAGTTAAACTAAATCTGAATAGTATGCAAATTCATACTCCACACTCTGCGCAATAAGTTAAGACTCGAAAAACACTAAGTTTAAAGTTTATTTGCTACAGAGAAGGCAACTAAGCGGGAGCGTTTAGGAATACAGTACTTCATGCGGTGCTGCGATGAAAAAGTGTTCGTAAACGGGCGCTTATCGCATTTTTCCAAAATGGATGCAACATGGCGCCTTTTCAACTTTACTTGATGATGTTTCGAATGACAGGATGTCTTCTAGCAGGCTTGAGTTGTTTCATAGTTGATCTTCTGACTCACGGGTTTGGCCTGTTGGATGTATCTGTAAGTAAACTTCAAAGTACCCTACCAACGAGTGGATGAGCAAATTGTAAGACAAAATACAGAACAATGTGGATACCGTACGTTTCGCAACTGCTCTTGTTCCGCCGTCAGCAGTATGAGGGAGAATGTTTTTATTCGGCAAGGGGTTTATATAGCACATGGGAAGAATGGGTGTTTGATTAGTTGTGTAGGGCGCAGCATTCGAATTTGTTAATCGCCGCAGCCCATACTTCACTAACCGCCACACCATTGTCGCGGTTGATAGTGGAGGTGCTCTGGATGTACAGAGCCTCCTTAGTACACCTAAGGTGTAATAGGGTCTCACGGCAAATAGTTTCTACTAGATTCCATCGTTTCATTGTACAGTTTCTGATTTCCATATTCTGCTTCAAAGTCGACATTGGGTGAGCTAACATTCTATGTTTTAAGAAATCTGATGTCAGAGCCGTTGGAGCCGCACTCCTCGGAAGAAGGTGGTAGGTAATCTTACCTGCGGTTGGCTTTTCTGGCTGACGCGTATTGAATTTTGCAGGTGTTAGTAGTAGATCAAATGAGGAAAGTCCGATGGCTGAGGCCCCTCGAGTGGGACATGTTATGGAATTGAAGAGGCTCTGCCACATGAGGAGAGTGAGGTGTCAACTCACCTGCTCGGAAGAAGGCAGTGGCAAATTCGTGGCGGTAGTCAAGTTGGCATCCGGTCAAAAATTCAAAGCGATCGGCAATTCGGGGAGAAAGGCAAAAGCGGCTGTTTCTTTTCTCGCGCTGAATTGTATGAATGAGATTGCCGTAACTAATGATACTTCGCTTGTGTTGTCTCTGCAGTTATTGAACTGTAGTTTAAATAATGAAAATATAATTGTTTATATTAGTGTTCCTATATTTTATCGCCGTTCGTTGCACGCGTAGGAAGCTGTTTATGAGAGTACAAGAAAGATGCGAAGTTTTCGGGAAGTAATTGCTACTTGAACATCGTTAGTTCATTGACGCATTGTGTAAATAACTACTCATTGTAGTTGTTGCTCACTGTGAGTTCGCGAACAGTTTCCGTAGACTGTGCGTATACGGAAAATCAAGCCAACTGACACACTAAAAGTGCCAAGACTCTATTGCTCAGTTTTCAATGGCGAAGTCTAGATAATACAGTAAAGCCGACAAGTTCGGTTGCCTGCCATGGCGTACCGTTACTGGCTATAATTAACATGGACCATCGATTGCCATAACGCTGTAGCATCATGCGAAATCTCATAGATGGCAAGAAATATAAGTCTGAGTGAGCATTTTAAAAGTTTATTAGATCAGTCAATCGCATCGTTTATTGACCATAACTGTTAAACATTCTAACCCTAAAAAGTAATGCAATAGTTATTGTACTTTTCGATATGTGAAGGTGTGCAAGTCATACGAGATTTTTGCGGGAACACGAAAGTTCATTTCTTTCCTCTTTTGATTGGAATATGGTGCTCGACTGAGTGCAGTCTACCGACCTTCGCAGCTCCAATACTAAGCAAACCATTCAGCGACAAGTTCAACTTGAAACTCTGGGTTGACGACTTTAGGTAGCCAATAAGCGCGAGTGAATTCACGCTTGACGTAGCCATGGTCATCCTTGTTTTCCTTATGCTTCCCATGGATCATTAGTCGATCATCCTTTGTTGTTATTTCCAACTCTTCCGGCTTCAAGTGTGTGACGGCCAAAGTAACTTGAAACTTCTTATCATCGTTGATCACTGACGAAACTCCGGTGTTGGAGGAATGCGTAGCTCTCGGTTTCGCAGGGGTCGATGATGAGAATGATGCACGGTCGATGTCTTCGATCTGACGTGCGATGGGCCATAGATCGTCGGACCAACGGCGCTTCGGAGACCGTAAGCTCAAACGATCGTCCCACTACGAAAAGGGGTGCCAGACATGCAACGATTCAAGTGCAGTTCAATGCAACGCAAATAGCAGTGAAAATGCAAACGCAATAGCGCAAACACTTCAAAAATATGCAAATAAACGCTTGTACTAGCCAGGCTTTTGCAGCTGGCAAAGAAGGCAAGTAAACCAGCTTGCAAGCAGTAGGATAATATGATCAGCAGGTTGACAGCAATAGTTGTTTACTGCTTTCAGAGTAAGAAGGTGTAAACAATGATTAAGTATACGACCTCTTGTGCTTTATGGAGCTGTGACGTTTAATCACTGTGTCGGCGATTTCTAGTGAAGCGGAATGCTGCTATAGCAAATGAAAAAGAGATTACTTTCGATGAGCTCTACTACAGAGCGCAGTCAACGCACCAGTTGGAACTTGATTTCCAGCAGCGAGTTAAATATTCCAAGATCCAGTTCAATTTATTATCAAACCAGCAATTTTTTCACACTGATCGTTTATTGTGCGACGTAAGTTTTCATACGCATTGGAAACGTAACGATTCTACAAAAATGGCAATTCTTAAGAAGAGTAAACTATACGTTGGGAATGCTTATCCGCGTTCCTCAAGGTCTACGGTCGAGCTCATTTCTTATCTAGTTTTCACATTAGCCAGAATTTGCATTTCCCTGACGAACGGTCTCAGAGACGTATTGCGCGCTAATTGGTTGTGCCTTCTTATGGCTCTATATTTTACCGGTTGCATTTACCGCGGACGACTGCGCGATCGAAAAAGTCAACAGCGCTTGAGTACAAGCAGAGTTTCAGCACTGGCCAAAAAGACTCGCTCAAAAGGGATAACCAAAGTGCGTCAGCGCAAGACAAAAAGAGCAACTTACAGTGGAAGACGAAAGCGAAGAAAATCACGTCAGTCAAGTAAAAGTAATGATGGTGGCTCTGATTCGAAAAGCAATTCTGATGCTGAAAGTAACCATGCCTCTCGTGGTGAATCGGAGGGAAATGCTGAAGTTCTAGGTTCTGTCGACGAACGTGTGTATTGTTTGTGTCGAAAGGTAGGCATACTTTGGCTTCCGCATTACCAGATGCAGCACTCAGTATCACCTAGATTTCGTACGGTTACATGGTCTGTTGCGATAATGAGAAATGTCCAATGAAATGGTTCCATTTCAAGTGTGTTGGTCTGTGTAGAAAACCGAAAGGAAAATGGTATTGTCCTTGTTGTCGCGATGGAAATGCAAACAAGTGCAGGTTTAATGAGCACATCTGAGAGAAAGGAAGAGAGTAACCAGCGGATTTCAACTTAAATTGTCGCCAAGCCTTGTTCATTCCAGCGGTGTATTACCCTCTAGATTCCTCCATTCACTACAAAAGTTGCCATTCCTTATACTTAGCGGGAGCTGCCACGCATGTATTAAATAGATTGATGAGTGGACATTGTTGCGGATTTCTGCAATCGTATAAATGTCGAATGTGGCGGTAGCATTCTAGTGATGTATACGTTTCTTGGGTACAGTCGACCGATTTTCATGTACAGTCTTTGTCTTCCACGTAGTTGAATACGCCATTGATGTACCCTATTTTGAGAAGTTTCAATGCTGCAAAGAAGCTGAATGTGCACCCGTTTTGGCTTTACCAAGCAGTTGCGAGGGCGTTATTCTCCATTACGAAGAAAGGAGAAAGGTTACAGTAGCTTTTGCTATTTGCGTTCCGTGTGCTTTGTCGTAGCGCTGCAGCTCCGTGAACGCGACAATTGCAAAGTTTGGACATCGGTCGCGCTGTTTGCATCTACTGTTCACTGTAAGTTTGTTCAGAAGGGTAAAATGATGTGAGCTGCAGAAGTTACTGTTGGAAGAAGGAAATTAGTGTTCCTTTGTGGGCTGTAAATATTGGAAGGAGCGGGAAGCAAGCAATTGCTTTATTTTAACACCGCTGAAGACGGGTCTCGTTCGACCCAAAAGCTCCGGAATAATAAAAATATTATCAACAGGACAAACTTTCCGTGAAAGAAACTCGATAGGAACAAATTGTAGTAAATGAAAAAGTTTTGTAGTCCTGTTTCCCAGAGCCCCGCAAACAGTTTACCGTACCCCACAAAATGCAGGTTCTCTTGCAAAAAACGCCGCAATCCAGTTCTGGCTTTATTGCTAAGCATACTAGAATCATATTCCGCACTACTACAACCTTAAGCTAAAATGTAATCATTTCGTTTAAATTTACGCTTAGAAAAAGGCAGAGCAGGATGCCCAACAAACCTGTATAAGGACAGTGACGGGTTACGGTAGAATACCGGTCATTCTGTTTTTCCTATGCTAAGCTTAAGCTAGGCTGAAATATAATTCTCATGTTTAGGGCTCAGGCTCAACTAAGGGCAGTAAGAAACCGCTGCTGTGCTAGTCAGTGAGCGCAGAACAGGATGGCTGGGATTTTTCCGGGAACAGAACCTACACTATATACCAAGCTTGTTATTTCTCGATAAGCGGAGCAATGCAAATTGACCTGACCGACTTGAATTTAAGTCATCTTGGCCTAGAAGCGATTGGTCCTATTGCTATACCTGCATTCACATATACAATTTGCTTGGTGTAAGTCTGGTATACTTAGTACATAGAAAGCATGCGTACTAACTACACAGCCAGAACATATGTACGCGGTACATGCTGCTTACACATAAACTGTTTTCTGTTCTCTAAAACATTTCTGGAACATATGTGTAACATAGAGGTTCTATGTGGTATACATTCAAGATATTCATAAAATTTGCGGCATTCACGAAATATGCTTTGTCTATAAGTACAATACTTGCCATAGCCGCGGTTTCTGTGGTGCACTTGTTGCATGTACTTGCATACGAGGAATGCTTACGTTACATAAAACTTATAAGTGGTATAAATTGCTTATAAATAAGATATCTACGCCATATATCCAGTTTCCACGTTTTAGATATTTGCATACTGGGAATATTTCGTGTACATGTGACAAAAACGCAGTATACAGCGCTTATAAATAGGGTATTTGTGACGCACCAAGTCAACAGTCATACGTGCACTATCTATAGTATATATTTGCCTACAGGACATATTTATGCCATAGTGGTATAAATGTAGTATACTGCATGTGTACCGTAGAGACACTAGATATTACAAACATCTCGTTAATGGGCAATGTATACCATGTGTATGCTATAGGCAGCATAAACAATCGCATCCTGCAAAAATATACACCCTAATCACTATACGTGCGCCTGGAGATCTGCGATATCACAGATATCTTAATTAAAACCAATTTATACCACACCCACCTAATATATGGCATAAATATGTCCTGTAGACAAATACGTACCACAGATAATGCACGTATGGCCGTGGACACCATTTATACTATAGATATCTTATTTATAAGCAAGCGCACCACGTAGAAATGATATATAACGTAAATATTCCTCATTTGCAAGTACATGCAGCATACATACTACATCTGTACCACGGAAAGTATGGCTATAGCAGGTATTGTGCTTAGGCAAAGTAGACTGCGTGAATGCCGCAAGTTCTATGAATATCTTGAATGTATACCACATGCAACCTCCGTATTACGTATATGTTGTAGAAACTTTGGAAAACAGAATATAATTTAAGGCCGACTAGCACGTACTGCGTGCTTATGTTCTGACCGTGTAATTAGTAAGCATACCTTCTATGTACTAGGTATACTAGATTTACACCAAGCAAATTGGATACGTAAATCCAGGAATAGCAATAGGGCTGTTTGCTTCTAAGCCAAGTTGACTTGAAGTCAACTTGGATAGGTGAAGTTGAGTTGAATGCATGCTGGCAAAGCCAAGTCGGTTAGGTCAAGTTGAAGCGCACTTATAAGACAATATCAAAGATAAAGTACAACAGACAAAAAATAAGGCGCAGAAGTACTACCTGCTGGTTCATTCTTACTGTATGTTGCTTAAAACGTAAAATTGTTGCGGTTTGAGAGCAAGTTTTATGATACGTTTTTCGCAAAGGGTTTCGCAACAGTGCAGACGTGTTTACTCAAATCAAAATTCAAGTTCGAATGACTCTTCCGGAACGTACGGATATTCTTTTCCGTACATACGCAATTTGCTCAACTCGATTTGGTCGTCAGAAAAAGCGAGTGAACAAAGTACGACCGTTAATCGTCCACCAGCTCGACTGGCTCTTCCGACAAGAGCGGTAATCGTGGAACGCAGTCTAGCGGTTGTCCAACGTCTTCTTTCGGCGAAAAGTATTCACGAACAACTTCAGTCGGCGGTGGAGCTCGAAAGGCACCTTCTACGCCACCCGGAGGCCCTAACTCTTAAGCAGTTGGTCGGGATTTTTCCTTATCGGTTGCTTACGTGAGTTTCGCTTTGGTTTTGTAGAGAAATGTTATGCCATTGCTTTACGCGTGGCGCCAAAATACTCACGACTTCGCTTTGAAAGACCAAATGGCAAGGTGCCTCGCGTTGATGGGGCACGTACGCCCCGTTGAAGGATCAGGCATTAGGCTTTTGTCGATTGACGGTGGCGGCGCAAGGTGAATTCAATGCCACTTGCAATTCTGCCTTTTATCTTTAGAAATTTAGTGTAGAGGTTTAATGGCGCTGGAAGTTTTACAAAATCTCGAATCATACTGTTTTGGCTATCGCATCCATGAGCTGTTCGATTACATAATCGGTGTCAGCACAGGAGCTGTAATAGCCGCCCTGTTGGGTGGGTTGCGACTCAATGTTCGAGAATGCAAAGAAATATACGAGCAAGTCCCCCTTCGCCTGTTCGATCAAAGTCGCATTGGCGGTTCATTGGGCTTAGTATTGTCTCATTCGTATTACAACACCGAAACATGGATCAAGCTGCTTCGTGAGGCGATGGGTGAAAAATCTTTTCTTGACACTACCGAACGTCCCGATCACATAAAGGTTTGGTAGGCGGAACAATTTCTAGTATCGATACCGTTTCTGTTCACAGGTTGGCATGGTTAGCTGTGTTTCCAGCGGTCACGAGCTTGTGCCTTTTATTTTCCGCAACTACAATCACCCATTCGACAGATACTCGTCTTTTGAAGGAACCTGTGGCTTCAAGCTATGGGAAGCGGCCCAAGCGAGCGCTGCAGCCCCCGGATATTTTCAGCAGTGTGTCCTGGGAGATCGCGTTCATCAGGTGACCAAAAGCTTAAGATTTTTTGTCATCATTACCTATGCATTAAATTGATAGGACGGAGGAATGATTACAAATAATCCAACGGCTGTAGGTATACATGAATGTCGCCTTTTATGGCCAGACGCGTCCTTTCAATGCGTTTTGTCACTTGGCAATGGTCACTACGGACCGGGATTCAGGGACAACTTTTCCACCGAATTCATTTCTCTTGTTGACAGAATTGCCAAACTTGTCGACACCGCAACGGAGACCTTAAGTGAGATTGTTCTTTCCTGTTAACTACGCAGTTGCGTTGAAGCGCAAATGTTACAGCTGTTCATACGACGCTGTCGGCATTAATGCCAGCAAGTTCTTACTACAGAATGGATCCATACATGTCCAGGCCATATACGATGGACGAGTCGAATCTGACGCGACTGAAAATGATGCAAGACGACGCTAACAATTACGTCAGAAAGAATATGCCAAAGTTACAA
The DNA here is from genome assembly GCA_037903355.1 of Trichuris trichiura. Lineage (NCBI taxonomy): Eukaryota > Metazoa > Nematoda > Enoplea > Trichinellida > Trichuridae > Trichuris > Trichuris trichiura. The sequence continues at coordinate 442,530 of JBAJFE010000045.1, forward strand.
GCAGCAGCTAGCCGGCTGATGCGCCCGAAAACTAGTTGGCAAAAACTTAAAGAGTGCATTCCATTCAACAGAACATCGTGAAGGAGCTCCAAGTGCTCATGGTCAAGGTCAAAATGGCAAGAGTTCGCCTTGTGTTAAGGTGTTTCAAAAATGCCTTGGACAGTATGTGCATCCATTGACAAAATACTCCGAAATTACGGTCTTACAATTGCGCCTTTATTGACTTTCGTCCGTTGAACGCCAGTCAATAGGCGTGCGGTCGCGTACTCCATTCCAGATCACCTTCTTATCGCCGAAATTTATACCAACAATAACGGCTACAAGTATCTGTGTCTGTTGCTGTCTTTCGTCGTCAGACCTGACAAGTACTTTTCGATGACCCTCTGTTTGTTAGTAAAGTGTACATCGTATGAAATCTAAATTTGATAGACCATTTTCGCCTTCACGCATATCAGTGTGCCATCACGTTCTGTACCATTTAATGCATTGCAGAGATAAGACTGTTCCAACCCAACTGTTATCAGGTTCCTTAAGCAGATGAGGAAGACGATCAAGCTAACCATGCATTGCGTACATTCACTGAGGCGTAGAAATTTTTTAAAAAACTGATTTTTTAAATTCAAACTTAGTTATTCTTAATGGAAAGGTCTCTCTTGCGGATCGCAGCTTCCGTGAGACAAAGTAAGGTGACCGTGAGATAATGGGAATTACTAAGGTGCGCAGGCTAGTCAAAAAGCTTGCGAAAACAAAACCGACCCAGACAGCACAAAATCAGCTGCATATAAGAAGCTTTCAATTTGCGTAAATGCCGCAGTCTAGTGGCAGTCAAAATTTTGATTGGTCGAAAATGCATGGTAAAGTGTAGCCTTGTGGCAGTTGTGCATTGGCATCTTCTAGATAAGGAATGTACTTCAGTAGAGACGTTAATATACTGGTCTTGTTCTTTAGATCGCTAACTTTAAACTACACTATTATAATAACGTCTCTGTTCAAATACGTTCCTTACATAGATGTTAATGCACAACAGCTATATGGCTATACTCTACGCTTGTCGTTCGCAAACATCAAGGTGTTGCCTTTAGGTTTAATCTATATCTTAGATGACGGCATGTACAGTAGAACTCCCCGTATTCCAAAGTGTCCGTAGATCCACCGTTCGCAGTAAAGATGCGCAGGCTATCTCATCGCTATCTGTTGTTATAACCTCTTTTTTCTGGTAATTTTTTGGGGTCTAGTATGCTACGGGGGCGCCGGAAGTGGAAGCGGCTACTTCAAAGCGTAATCTGCGACTCTACAGCGTAATAAATGATTGTTGTCGGCACAACGGCACGGACGTTATCGTCAGGTTTAGTGAAAGCATGGAATTTAGCAGGTGCCCATGCATTGAAGTTACGGAAAACACAATGGGGCCTGCAGGTGTTCAAGCTGAGACGTCGTGTAGGAATTTGTGAAAAACATCGCAGGTCAACTTTCCGAGCTGAGGCGTGCCTTGATAGACAGGGTAGATCTCATTCTGCGTTATGTCTGTCCCGAGATTTAGTGACAACTTCCCAACGACAACTGAAGGCAGAGACCGTGCCCTGGGTTCTAGCGACAACGTCCCATCGACAAGTGGAGGCAGCGTAAAGGAGACCCGAAGAAGGCGCAACAGACTGGGGGGCATTGACTGGCTGCAGGAGACAGTCCCAGACGAAAATGCGGCTGTGCTCTTTCTACGCGGCAAGGGACTGCTGCACAGCGAGAGGATATGCCCCTGTTGCGGCCAGGGCATGCATCTGGCCCCTGGCGGCATGGTTTGGCGCTGCTACAAACAGTCCTGCCGCTAAAAATTCTCGGTACGCTCGGGCACCTGGTTCGGCTGTGTGTTAGTGTTGCAGTCGCAGTTCTGCCGGGTATAGTTCCAATATGTTCTTTACAGTGCCGCGCGAAAGGTTACCCCTAAGAAAGGCGGTCCAGATTGTTTATCACTGGAGTCAGGGGCACGCTACGATCAAGTTCTGCGTAGAACAGCTGGGTAGTTATCCGCGAAAATTGTTGTTGCTGCCGGGATTATGTGTGTTTCAGGAATCTGTAAGCAGGCCGCAATCCGTTGGCGCAGATATTTGCGGCAACTAGCAGCCGACGCGCTGGCCACAACACCGGTGGGACTGGGAGGCCCCGCGCTCCACCTGTCCGAGTTCATGTGGAGGAGGCGTATAGGGACCGCTGATGCGTTCGATGCGATCCTCGACGTCATCCTCCGGTTGCACCCACCCCGACAGGATGAGCCGCCAGCGCCACAGTCGTTGCCACAGTCAACGGTATGTCGAGCGTTAATGTGTACCTCCATTGACGCCTTGTGCCTGAGTAGGACCCAAGTGAACCCGTCGGAAGCACCTTCAGCGACATCAGCGGTCAGTCGTCGCCAGAACGCACCAACATTACGTCGCCATCGTCAGGCTGAACGCCTGCGTTAGCAGTACGTATGCTTTTTCTCTTTTTGCGTTACTCATTGCTCGCTTGTTTAGTGATCGCTAAATAACGTTACTTTGCGCTATGCTTCTTGTGGCTTGCGCCACGGTCAAAACTGCAAAACCCAACAGCAGCAACGAACACGCGTCATGTTAAGGTTTAGGCTTAGGCTTAGGCTTAGGCTTAAGCTTAGGCTTAGGCTTAGGCTTAAGCTTAGGCTTAGGCTTAGGCTTAGGTTTAGGCTTAGGCTTAGGTTTAGGCTTAGGCTTAAGCTTAGGCTTAGGCTTAAGCTAGGGCAGGACAGGATGGCCGGCAGGGTTATAGGACGCGCTTGGAAACAATTATCAGAACGGCCATCTGTTTCCAGATGTGCGGCGTTCCTTTGCTGATACGCATCGCTCGTATGTGTACACAGTGAACAATAGCTTAGGTCACCCATTGTTCAGGTGACGTAGTCATGATCACGTGACCGCCTTTGAAGTTGCCGCCTCAACTTCCGGCGCCGCCGTAGCATACAGGACCCAAAAAACGTACATTCATTAATATCTTTAATGCGGGAGACGAATAGTGCATTTGAAACTCTCCGTTGTTTACCGGTATTGAACTTCTACAATTTCGAGGTAGCGCTTCTTGAATGCTATGCTATTGACATGTTCGTATATACAGCCGAATACTTCGTATGCTAAGAGCATGGGACCAGAAGTCACGCGGATATGCTAGTTTCCAAATTGGGGGGATCCTATTGTAATGGCGTCGAAATGGAGCTACAAACCGTGTAAATTTAAGTCGCTGTTGTTCGCTGGCTTAATGTGATGGCAGTGAGCTTGCGCCGCGTAACCCCCGGTGGACATCGACGAGTTGCGAGCAACAGAAGTTCCTGTTGATGACAGACTGCTTTTCTGGCTTACACTTGGAAAACGTACACTTAGCGTGAACAGCAGGAACTCGTTGCCCACGTACAGAAGGAATGAACTATCGCGCCTGGATGTTCTAAGTATGGGCAAGTACCAACTGTCTACAGAAAGCGTCCCAAGCTACGGTGAATCTTGTCAGTGGCCCTTAGTGGCATATCAGAAGTATACCACTTCAGATATGCCACGGCGCCCCCGTAGCATACTAGACCCCGTTTTTTTGTATTCGCGCAATGTCCTAAGGCTAACATTCACCCTGTCACGAAATTTAACTGTCATATAAGTACGTAATGACAAACCGGTCTCGGATGACGGTTAGCGTTGCCTTGCAGAACGTTTTGCCCCTCTGCCGTTTTGACGCGGCAGATAATCGGGTTAGCCGTCAGTTAGATCGCATTATCTTGTTGATTAAATCGCGCTTATCCTGCCATATCAAAATCAGTTGCCGTCTTCGCGCCGCCCTTTAACCTGCACGTCTTAGAATGGCTGTCTGTTTCCTTCTTATTGCGAGTTCGAATTTTTGTTCTGTCTGTTCACAGTAAGTTGAGCAGACATCTAGCAGCATTAAGGGGTAAACGCTACCGCTTCTTTATCATACTAAATAGCGAAGCGCCTTTCCAGGTCTTTTTCTTGCCAGTCGTTCTGTTCTGCCTATACTTAAGCCTAACACAAGCCAAAGTCGCATGTTTAGGCGAAATTATATCAAAGCAGTCGTGCCACGCCACTAAGAAGTAATCGAACATGAGCATCATGAAAGGTCAGAAGTGAAGTGGCAGGGATGGATAATGAAAGATCTGAAATGCCAATAAGAAATGAATAAGTGGCTGTTGTTACACCCGCGGGTTAAAGGGCGGTTCGAAGAGGGCAACCGAGTCAGATATTACAGTATAATCGTTTCCGGATCCATGGCGTAACGCTCTGCAGCCGGGCAGAAAACTCGGCAGTACACCGCATCAAAACGGAGCGGCGTCAAACCAACCGCGTCGTGAAGAAGCGCAATTATCACAGTAATAAAAAAGTAATTACAAAAGCGCATCAATGCAAATTTAAGTATGAACGCAAAGCCGGTAAACTTTCAACTCAAAACAAAACGTACGCACATTGAAATTTCGGCTAATAGCGCTTTGCTTTACGCTTCTCTTGCAGCCCAGTAAAGTGTTGCAACAGTTCACCGAAGTAATTTTCAGTATTCATCTTCTCGCAAGTTACGCTTGGCGACCTAAAACATGGCATTCGAAAATTGAAACCTGAAAATTTAGCGAAAGAAAACCGGCTGCGGAAATTGATCGCCAGACTTGGATTGGGGAGGCATTGCAGTCGACGCCTGAGAAGGTGAAAAGCCTCAGTCTGAGGCAGCAACATCAACAGACCGTACAAAACCGCCGCCAACGGTTGCTGATATCTGGGATCGAGCAGATGCAAACGCAAATCTATAAAACAAAATAGTCCAAGTAAACGTTAAGCGGACAATGAAGTGATACAGGAAAATATCGGAGTTTCCAACAGTTGAATCAGCTTGTCTACTTCAACGAGCAGTTGGCAATCGACCTCCAATTCGCAGCTAAAAACGAGCGGCTGAAAAGTTCCACCGAAGGGACAAATTCGCAAATCAAGCTACAATGACTGAACGAGCGCTGCTGCGTGGTTGTAACTTCGCGAAATTAAGCAAAGCGCCAGAAGAGCAATCGGCTGATAAGCCCAACAACGATACAAACAGGTGAACAGTTGAATCGACTCCTGAAAGAAAATAAGAACTGAAGAAAACGTTGTTTTCAAGTCTAAGTGTTGCCTCGGTTTGATTTGAGAAAGTTTCTTTCAATTTGCATCGAAGGTTGAACAACTCAGGAGCGGTAAGCAAAATGCTATTCAACACTTGAACAACTTGTGTAGCAAATGCCATATCATCTTCCGCGTTCAATAGGACAGCTAACGTTTGAAACACATCCTCAGCGTCAAGAACAACGCAAAGTTGGCTAAAGGCATCACTGTATTTTAGCCAAGTTAAAAGAAGGGCGACATTATACCGTATGATGAACGTTCCCCGTTCGCTAAGGAAATCGGACGCACTTCTAAACTCATTCAAAAGACTCTTCATGAAATTGATAAAATACGGTGAAACTTTGGTAAGAAGTATCGCGTTGACCTCTCCGGAAATGCCAGTTGGTGAATTGGCGCATTGACTATTCTTCCCTGAGCATAAGTGCGAAAGAACTCGTACATCGCAAGAAACAACTTCGTCCGAGGGATCCGACAGCAATTGGAGAAGTGAATGAAACAGTTCTTCCATGTAGGCAAAAAATCGTACCGGCATAGCTTGGTACAAATGATCTATCCATTCCAAAGCGGCAATTTTTGTTCTAACGGGTCCCTGACTCAGGCTGCATTCAAAAACATTCACGATGGCAGCCAAATCCAAAACTCTAAACATTAACATTTACGATGCTTACATTGCAAGCAAAGGAATTTACTTCTCCGATTCGGCAACTTCGTCCGAAACCAACTTCATCAAAGCAGTATTGGTTCGCTGGGACACTTCCCTAATATCTGAAGATTAAACCCTTACCGACGGAACAATGTTTTGTTTTAAATGTAGTATTTACTTTCTTGGCCATCCTCGCATGACAAACATGGTAAAATGGCCATGAGATATCCGGGAGCGTAGCACAACATTTTTTTACTATCCAAATTCAAAAATGCAAGCAGCCAAGTTAAAGCTATATGCTTTGCAAATTCGTCTGAAAGGAAGACGACCGCTAGCACCCGTCAGCCCGATTATTTGTGCATAACCTTGAGATTGCGCTTGTACAATAAGAACATTGACCATATGCTCGAGGTCGGCGTTCTCCGGGTTTTCAATAATAGACCGCAGGAATTCACCCATTACTACCTCGCATAATTCTCGAATTCTTGGAGTCTGTTCGGTCAGTATTTGAAACAAACCGTCCAAGATTTGATTCAAATACTGGACTAAGTTAATGCTGAATTGAGCCTGCAAATCATGTACCTAAAGCAAACATGATTAAAACGCAAAATTGATCCAAATACGTTAAGCGAATACCCACGAAATAAGGTAACGTCGAATGAACACATTTTTAGTATATATGCGCTCCCTGAGAAGACGAACAAACTCGGACACGTCGAATTCGTCGCTGTGCAAAACAATATCCTTAAGTAGCACTGTAACATTTCAGGCGGCTAATTCTGCAAAGTCACTTTCAGCTGGCGTTCCATCAATTCAGCACCATTTCTTGTATTTTTGTCCGGGTCTGCGGAAAGCTGCAAAGTAAGCTTTTTGCTCATAGAAGGCTTTGTAGTTCTCTTAAAACTAAAAATTCCGACCTTGTGTCTTTGGCGCGCTACCGTATGCGAAACGCAGGTTCTATTCTGGCAAGCATGCTGCCAGTCCCCTTCTGCCCTTACCTAAGCCTATGCCAAAAAAACATATTTTGGCATAGGCTTAGCTAAGGGCAGAATAGGATTGGCGGCAAACCTACAGTACAACGGTAAGGGGCTAAGAAACAAGATCTGAAATCTGCCGAAACCGCTAAATAAAATTCAAGTACAATTTTTTTTTGAAAACCTCATACCTGACAGAATGAATCGAACAGGGCACTGAAATGGAGCATAGCAGTTTTATGAGCTACTTTGATGATGTTGTACGAAGCCTCGCAGGCGTAATAGCGGATATGACAGTCCGGATCCTGCAGGCACTCCAGTACGGGTAAAAGCAGTTGAGAAGCGTACCGTTCACTCATCTAAAATGCAACTTGCCAGCGGCGGGAAACATTTTCAAAAGTGACTGAACTGGTCCCATTGCAATGGCGACAGCGGCAAGCCCAATAAGGCCTCCTTTGCGAAAATGAGGGCTCGAAGAGCGCATTAACGTAGCCAGCACTTCGAGGACCTTTTCCACCTGCTCTTGCTGGTTCTCGTTAACAAAATCACGAACAATCCTGCAAAACTGGCAAATTTAAGACTGCAATGCTTTTCTTGTTGAATTGATTACTTTTCCAATTCTAACGCACCGCCCTTGCGCTTCTCATAGATTTTATCGGTCAGTTGACGAATTAATGATGAAGACAATGGAGCATAACTTGCATCGCCCATAGCTGGTACAGTAGCGGATGGTGAATCTTCAAAGTTCAAAAAGTTATGAAAATACTGCGCAAAATATTGAACAGTAAAGCCTAAAGCTCAAAACAAGATAAGCATACTAAAATTGAACGATTAACGATTGGATATAATTATTTTTCATTGAAATTCAACCGCATAGAAACCCGTATTGCACAAAAGTGAACGGCTAAACGAAGATTACATTCTTTTCGTGCGGAGAAAAGCTTTACCGTCAGCCGACTAACCACTTGTCGTATATTTCGTCCTCTTTATTTTGTCCAAAAACAGACCTAGTGAAGGTCGTACTTGGTAACAAAATGCAACAACAGCTTTGCCGGTTTAAAAGAATAACGATAACAAAATAAGCGCGTGCGTTAGCTACGCTTTTCTGAAATAAAACACTCAAGTTCTCGTGCTCGTGTCCAGCAAATGTTCAAGCGAAATTAACTTTCGACCGCCCTTTAGTGCCGAGTAATTTCTTGCCGCCCTTCATTAGAAGAAGTAACGAAAGACATGCCAAAGTGCATGTCTTTCGTTACTTCTTCTAATGAGGGTCGAAAAAATGGCCGCGATCACAAAAAAAGACCATCGAAACGAAGTAGGCTAAATCAACTCGTTCGAGTCAAAATGTGGATACCTTCGTAATCGTCCGTAATTAAAAAACAGAAAAGAATTACCTGAAATGGTTGACAAGGAGTCCGATTTGGCTTATGCTAAGTACACAATGTGGGAATTACCCACAGTTGCTTAGGACCTGCACACAATTTGGGTTTACGGTATAGTGTCTTCCACTTAGTTACTTTTATTGTATAGCGAACTCCGTGGGTATAGTTTAACTTCCGTTTAATGTAAAAATTTTGAAGTTAGCTGGTGAGCACGTTTTGCTAATGTATTCTTCCATTATTGCACTAAACTGTATAGCAGCTATTGCTCGTTACTGCGTTCGACTAATGCTTTATCCTTCCGGCATGGCATGATTCTGTTGGCCGTGACGGTCTAAAGTCCAAGGGGGCTACCAGCTAGCTAATTGGCAATAAAAGATTTTATTTATTTGCATATTGGTGCTGAAACCACATTTTCGGCTATGCGATATTCTATTTGTGCCTTTTTTATTCAGTCGTTGCGTATAAGGACGGTTACCATCGTCATGACATTACTGAAGAGGGTTAAGCTTATTTGGAATTCATTTAGTCCCAACACTTCAGCCCGGCAATTATAGTTGCATATTTTTCGCTCCGTGCTTGTTCTAAAAGCAATACGGTATTTTAATAGCCTTTCGGGCAATCAGAATGTAGCTAATAGTAGACTTGACTTTTTTTTCGCAATTTACGTGTTCAATTTTTTTCTTCCTCTTCACTTCTTTCTTGTTCTTAGCTCAGAAGTGTGTGTGTGATCAATTTGTCAAGCAGTGCATTAACAGTCTGTACTGATGGCATCCACGAGATTCTTGGTACGTTGTGCTCCGCGCTTTTGTTGATACATTAATGCCTATTTTAAGGCTCGTTGCATATGCACAGGAACTCTTCGGCTGAATAGTAGTCAAGTATATATTGAAGTCTTTTTTGTAAATATGTTCAAGCTTTTCTTTTAGCTTCCTATGCTCACGACAAGCGTTGGGGGAAAATATGCCGGGGCAATTTATTCCGCGGCCATGAAAACTAAAACATTAGATGGAATTATCAAGGATATTAATTCTTACGAAGTTTTTATGTTAACGTAAGCGTCGGCACCGTTTGCTAAGCGGCTTCTTTTTTCAGGCGGAAATTAAACGGGATATCAAATTGAGAAACTGCATTCTCGATCCGTTCGTTCACAAATCCGAAAAGAAAAAAGCCGTTTTCGCTACTGCGGACAAAGTGAAGTGCTCGGACTTGACGAAAAGATTCCTAGGTCTGGAATGTTAGAAATTGTTCGTCTGTTGTGGCGAACAAATTTTTGCAGGCCTAATTGCCGACAATGGACGCATGGAGAAGTTGGAAGAAATTTTTAGCGCTTTCAAACTTCTTGTTGCTTCTCACCGCGGTGAACTCATCTGCGAGGTCACTACTGCTAAAGTTAGTTACGGTTGCACAACTTTTCCCCGTTAACAAAGTTGCTTCAGCCTATGGACGCTTCAATGAAGTCAACATTGGAGAAGGTTCTTCAGGGTTTTGGTAAAGGCGAAAAGCAATTGCACATAAAATACAAAGTATCTGCATTTTCATGCTCGCGCTAAGCAATGAGATATATTTGCAGGTTGATCCGTCCTTAGTTGCCGGTATGACGGTGTCCATTGGCAATCAGTTCATCGATATGTCCGCTGTTTCCAAAATAGAGCAATATCGAGAAATTCTAGAAAGCGAACTTTAATAGCATTAGGTTGGCCTTTGTGCCTTCACCTCTGTAGAAAATTAAATCAGGGAGAACGTACACTCTTACGCAATGGTTTGCCGTAAGCAAATGTTGCTTTGACCGTCGTTTGCGGCTGCATATCTGCTATATTTAAATTCAAAAATTGCAGACTCGCCCTCACCGTTTGACTAGACTACAAATAAATAGTGCTCAGGTGCAAAAACTTTAGTAGCTTCCTACAGAATTAACCAGTACGCAAAAGCGAATGTATACATGCTGAAATGACTCTGTCTTTGCCGCTTTCTTCAACGCGCAATGTTGAATAGACTGACGAAAGTGATTTGCCATTAGACATTATTTGAGAAAACTTTGTGGAAACACAAGTGGCATACTTTTTGATGTAGCCAGAATTTAGTTCCTTATCGTAATAGCAGGTAGAGCAAAAATTTTTTGTTTAGCTTAACTTCTAAGCGATTGAATCCTCCGTAAGCTCATCGAGTGCTTAAATAGCCTGTTGTTCACTAGTACGAAGCCAAAAGGAATAACACTGGCTTACAGAGCTTTCGAAACTTCTTATTTCGCTGTATTATAAACACTGATTTCGGGATCAGAATGCGAGTCAATTATTCGTATGTTATAAAGAGTGAAACTATGGTTAACCGTTCCTGCAGCAACTTAATGAAATCGGGTGAACGCTTGTAAAAGTTTTGAAAATGAAACCAGTCAATTATTTATGCAAATTTACGAACTTTTCGGGATACTCCATATCCCGAAAGCGTAAATTTGCCCAAATAGGAAAAGCTTCGAGTGTAAAATAATGCCTATGAGACCAGTAATGGTTTCCTATCCTTTTCGAAATTCAGTGGATCTTCATTGAATCCAGCTTCTTTCTGGATGTCCTATCCGTTGTAGGACGCAATTATTTTATTAATAATGAAATATTCTTTCTTCAGCAAAGTTCTGTTACAACTACTAAGTTATTTACATATTTCCTCTTGCAGGCGCATTTCTTTGAATTCTAAATTTCTCTTATACTTTACTTTCGAAAGACTGGGTGTTTTTTAACAGACTTTGGTTGTTTTATAGTTGTTCCTCTGGTTCACGGGTTTGGCCTGTTGGATGTATCTGTAAGTAAACTTCAAAATGCCCTACCAACGAATGGATGAGCAAGTTGTCAGAGAAATTACAGAACAATTCAATACCGTACGTTTCGGAACTGCTCGTGTTCCGTCGTCAGCATTAAGCATTAAGTTGACTCCCCAACACTGCTGACGACGGAACACGAGCAGTTCCGAAACGTACGGTATTGAATTGTTCTGTAATTTCTCTAACAACTTGCTCATCCATTCGTTGGAAGGGCATTTTGAAGTTTACTTACAGATACATCCAACAGGCCAAACCCGTGAACCAGAGGAACAGCTATGAAGTATACTTTACTTGAATAATACGATGTGAAAGTTTTTGAGAATGCCTACATGGCGTTATACCAGATCTGACTGTACCGTAGCTCTAGTTTTGACTGCAGAATAAGACTACAAAAGTTCGACACAGCAAAAGATAAGAGCACAACAATTATAGAATGACAGTATGCATCGACGACAAGATAAGTTAACTCTGGAAGCACGGAGATATATTTTGTCCTACTTTCCCCAATGAGTACGTAGTGATATGATGCGTAAGTGTTTATCCCGAATTTTTCTAAACTCAGAACCTTTTTGAGCGTTGAAATGACGTCACACACGTTCGCTTTATGCGACTTCTACTGGAAAATAGAGCTGATCGGCAAGCTGAAACTGGCAATCTCAGCTCTACGTAACAACCTTAGAAGCTGACGACGGATTCTAATGAATCCAAAAAGTTTCATCACCGTCATTTTTACTTTAATTGTAAACAACGAGTTTAACATGTTTTCGCCATATAGTTTGTAAATCCAAAGAGGATTTATACGACGGCCACCATTGTTCAAAAGGCAAAGGACAGCGAGAGAAACATTTCATGTTTACACTTGAATCCCGAACCCCAAAATATCAATCATATTGCTTTTCGAAGTACATAGATGTACACGGAACACGTCTGGTCCTGAGCGTTCCGGATGATGGGCTATTACGTTGCGGACGCTGAACGAGTAAAGTTACTTTTTTCTTTCTACATATCTCGAAGACGTAAAAATAAACAGATAAGCAAATAATCGTCATTGGTAAATGATTATGCAACGCTAAGCCTTGACTGTTTGTAGGTAAGCATATCCGCGGCAACTGAATTATGCTTATCTAACCAAGCCAACAATTTTTGTTACTTTAACAAACTTGTTGACAACTTTAAAGCTTCGTTCAAATTTGCATTCCTCCGCCTAGCCAGCATCACAAGTGCTCTCTTTGTTCAAGCTCACTTTTTGATCATTATCTGATGCGACGAACAGCCCATCCTGGGCATAATAATGGATGGGATAATTGCAGTGATATTCCATTCACTGCGTATGCCCTATAACATTACAACTTTGCCTAAGCAAACGCAACATTGGCCATTTCGTGATGGGCTCAATTTTGAAAGTAACAAGTTTTCAACTTTCAGCCAACGGAATCCACTTTTTTTTAAAAATTCGGGTGCTGCAAGCCTTCCACGCGAATCAATCTTACCTCATTGCACAAAAGTTTGCCCCTTCCTAGGAACATGCTGTTAGCAAACCTTTTCAACGCAAAGTTGTTACGGTGACGCGGCCAATAGCCGCTGTTACGTTGCATAGTTTATCCACGGAACTATTGGCGAGAAAACACGCTGGATCGGTTGCACTCTGGAAGCGACCACTCCATTATGCAAGCTTTACCGAAAGCAATTTGCTCTGCGAACGATTCCAAGTCAGCCAAGTGTACACACACAGAGAAAAGGTAAGCAAACCGTCCGCCGCCACAAACGCCACGAAGGCATAACTGTCGGCACTAGCAAAAACAGGGCAAGTTAGTGAGTAAAAATTAAATTTAACTTTGAGCGCAATATGCATTTTAGGTAGAGCGTACAAACTGTAGCCGGCAAGGTAACCTGATGACCACGATGCCAACTGTTCCTGTCAGAAGGCATCATTACGTAAAGAGCGAGCAAAGAAAGCGACAAAGGCTTTGGAGCCAGGAACAGAAGGCCAAGTAACAAGAGAAGCAATCGAATCTGTCGCATTCAAAACGTAACAACTGTGTTTGCTCCTGTCTCTCTTTAAATCAAGTCACAATTAATTGATCGCTGAAACTGTGTAAAACTTGCGGAGTCAGAATGAAGCCTTAAGAAAGAAACATGGGCCAGCGGATACGCAAATTTTGGGAGAACATTAACGCTTTGAACCCTAGAGGGAATGATGGACTGGCGTTCGACGGCTTTTTCTTGCCTGATCTTAAAAACTTAATCGCGCGCTTTTATCCAAGGCCTGCTTAGGTACGTTGTTCCACTTGGGCAATTATGCCTCGGCCATCGTAGGAACCATTGCAGTCCACGCGATACGCCGCCGAGGAAGGTTGATTCGAATTTTTCAAAATACTGTACACGTTATCAACCTTGGCAAGCGTTTCCAAAAACGGAAGTAAATCGAGAAGCTCCGTGTCATTTAGGTCGTCGAACCAGGACTGCACAGGCACCTGGAAGTCCATTATTCCTTCTTGCGTCGCATCATCAACTATCTACAAAATGGACCTACCGCGTTGTCGGGATGGAAGGCATAAGATGCAGGCGAGTTGTCTACAATAATGACATGCTTAAGATCGCGACCAAGCCGGTTTAAATCCTGCAACCCAATAATGTTATAATAAGTGCGAACAACCTAAGGTGGGTCCATCTTGCCTTCACATAGTTTCCCTTGTGAAATACACAGGCTTCACGGAAAAGACGCGAACGAAACACGCCCCATTGGTCAAGTAAATCAGCAACCGGATCAGCATACTGCAATGAAACATAAAAGTTGTTCAATTAGAAGCTTTGGCCGGTTGCCACTAACCTTGGCGAGACTAGCTGTGAACAAGATGCATTCAAAATAATCGCTAATCTGCCGAAGGAACTCATCCACGTATGGACGTTTAAGAACGTACACCTTGAAGCAACGAATGAATATATATTACGAAATGATTAATAAGCTTACCTGATGAACAACACCGTCGATTTCTACTGGAATAATGAAATCTGGATTCTTTACAGGCTGTAAAATTGAATAAGCAAAATCGAGAGCAGCTAATGCAGCTTTCATACCTTGAAGGAACTGTGAACAAGAGTTTCGTCTAAATCTACGATAAGACACTTTTTGTTGATATCACAGGGACGTACGGGAGGCAGCAGAAGCTTGTCGGACGCCTATAAATAAAATTGATTACGATCGAACTGAAAAGCAGCCAAAAAAAAGAGTCCACGTTTTCAACCAGTTTTGGAGAACAGCGGTTGCCCGACAATTCTGACGAAGGTGCGGCAGCTTGGTCAACAGACTTGATTCCAAAACAACAGAACAATCCGCGAACGACCCTCGGTACCCGCAACTTCCTTTCGACTACATTGCAACGGTTTTTCTCTGAAAAGCACCGACAAAATACACGCATCCACAAAAGCACCATCTCCAAACTAACAGTATCAACAAGAATTATCGCATGCTTTTCGAACGCGCCATTGCGGCTTTTCACTTATTCAACTACCTGAATACTTATGCGCTCCTACGAAATACTGCGTTATAACTCATTTGAATGCTTTTCAAAATGCAAAAATGCAAAATCGGTAACAAGAGCTAAGAAGGCTAATCTATTCACTTTCTTTAAGCAGCTACGGACTTTCACAACATCCGCTGTCGTTTGCCTGAGCAGTTGGGCCCAACCGTAGGCAGTGGAATGGCGACATGTCTAAGTCAAGCGACGTTTCAATTTTTCTGCGAGCAACATGTGCGCAGTCTGCTGCGTAAAACCGGTTGTTCGTGGGGCAATTTGAAACAGGGTTATCACGACACAAGTTGCAGTCCTTTACCGCAATTCGTGTCTGCCTATAGGGCCACGTAAAGAAAAGCTAGGCGCGTACGAACGCGTACGAACGCGTAAAGGCGAACCGCCAATGCACAACGAGCTAGTACGCATAAAATTCCAACCTTTGATACATCCGACGCTGTTCCAACATGCTCTTGACAAGAACATCGTGAGCACTCGTTGAGCAGCCTATAGACACGGTAGCAGCAAAGAGAATACCACCACCGTTTGTCCCCTTGGAAAACACGCAAAGGCGCGTATAAAGAGTACGAAGTCTTTTTCGGGCAACTACATCAGTGAACTAAACGAAAATAAAGCTGAAGACGAAAAATGAAAAGGCAACAGTTGAAACGGCAAACGCGCGAGCGGGGAAACCGGATGGCAAACCGCGGCGGTGAAGCAGTTCCACTGGAAATCCACTTCTATTTATGCAAATGAAAAAAGGAGGAACTGTCGCCGGCAAAACTGTTCCAACGGAACAAATTATTCGTAGAAAAATTAACCGGTTGCCGGTGCGGCCAGCGGACGGACTTGCAACGAAGACAAAACGTGAACAGAGACACAGCAGACGAACCGCCGAAATTGAAAGGCCGGAATTTTGGCAAAATACGACCCGGTTGTCACGACGGAAAGAACTGCTGGGATGACTAACCTCGCCAGGGGCAAAAAGCCTTCAGTGCTGTTCCCATTAAACGGCGGTCTTGCAATTTACCGTACCAACTGGTAAAACTGGCGCAGGCGAAATGAGTTTAATAAAGATTTAGGCTTCTTAATCAGACCAGTTGTTTATGATGCACGGAAAGCGACTGCATGGACGGCTTCAGTGCGTCACTTCAACCTTTATACCATCGATGCCTTTCAGAGTACCAGTGTTTTCTTTAAAACATAATGATTTCAGCATGCTTGAAAGTTCACCGTTATCCAAATCATGGTAAACCCGTGTGAGCATCATTGCAGTCGGTCTTTCACCGAGAAATAACGAATGAAAAGGGTGGATGGAACTACAGCAGACGTTAACAGCATTGACCAATGATCGCAGCACGACCTTTCAATGAGCAACAGTTAAACAACGTCCGTCCAGCCATTCCGATCTGTTGGGAATCGAACAGGATCGACGAAAAGCAGCCTTTCGCAACCGGCTGTTAGCCGGGAGAAGTTTAAACAGGAATTGACGACGTTCGGTTCGAAAAAGGTTTGAATTATTAGTTAAATGCGGCTCTCTTTTTGACCCACTTAAGGTAATTTCGATAGAGACAAAGGAAAAGAGAAAGTGACAGTGAGTAAAGGTAAACTACCGCCGGAACAGCGCGCAGATTCATCCTCGCATAAGTCCGAGCAAAGTTCGCCTCGCAAAGGGAAATAATGACGAAAATAAGAAAACTAGTAAACGCGTTTCTTCCTGATGTACAAATTGACCATACGCGGAATAGGGAGACTGTTCAAATTTGACAGCAAAAACGGGCTGGTGTTGGTTGACTGATTAAGCGATCAAAGAATTGAAACGCAACTGGAAACTTCCAATTAACCAAATTCGTTTACATCAGCAGAGGATGCGGAGTGCACGCATGAAACTAGCAGTCTGGCCCCTTCGGTTACAAAAAGATGTCTCGACTAGCAAAGACAAGTCAAGCGAACTTACGCTTGAAGAAAAGACTACGCAATTCGCTTCTGATCAGAGACGCACCATTGGAAGTCGAGGTAGCTACACGGAGCGGTAAAGTATTACTGCTGCCAGGTAGGCGCCAAAAGCGGCAACTTCGTCGCCACAAGTAGACCACCCCGGAAGAACGATCCTCGTAGCCATGCCAATTGTTCAATATGCGATGCATGTCATTTATTTTAATTCCATCCAATTCAATGGCCATTAAACTGACAATTGAAGGGATGCTGCGCGTTCAAACGCTTTCAGCTGTCGCGTTCATCCTCTAACTTTCGAAAGTCGCAACTCTCATTGTGTGCGTACCGAGATACCATTGCGCAAAAGTGAAAGTTTCGTCAACTGTTTCGCCTCTTGGGGCAGTTGCGATCGAACGATTAAAACCGAATGAGATAGGATACGTCTCTGTCAAGCGCGGGGCAAACCGCAACTAGAAGTAATCAGGCTGCCGAGTTTCCAGCAACGAAAGACTGCCGTGGTGACACGACTAGATGATGCCTAACGCCGGCAAAGACCAGTTACGCCTACGCACTTTCTTTGCGATTTGCAACAGTGGTACACTTGAGATATGCGCAAAACTTGACGTCACATTTCGCTAACCATTTTTTCAACCGCCGCGAACAAACGACAAAAATCTTTTCAACGAAAGTGGATGAACCCCAAAGTTAGCCTGAATGCAACAGCAAACTTATAAGGAATACACTGGTGCTTTCGTTCGTTTCGAAATGTTCAAACGCGCTACCAGCATCTCAAATCGTATCGTTCATTCTACTTTTGCCAATTACATTGACTACTTACTGAACCTGAATTCATTTCATGCTGTAAATCAAACGTCTCCGTTAAGTATCACGCTTACAAAGTCAATAAACAGTATAAATTACGGGAAATTTGTTGTGCTATTATCTTTGAACTAGGCTCAAGTTAGTAAGCAAACCGCCAAACTATTTTTGGCGAAACCTTGTAGAGGCACTAAGAGACAAGAAAGTATTCCGACTTGAAGAAACCGTAACGGACGCTTTAAGCTTTCACGTAGGCACCAACAGAGTACGCCAGTGCGTAATCCGCCTCAGCGCGAAACGGCAAGACAACACTTACTGCTTTTAGTCGATCCGAAATCTTCCAAAGGCAAGTATTCTTCCGTCCGAGAGTCTTTGTCTACTAAAACCATGATGGCACTAACGCTACCTAAGCTGGCTGCGCGGCCAAACAAGCATGCCAAGTAGACTGACTGTCCGTAGCTTCTCGAAGCGGAAAGGACTGGTATCCTAAACAAGCGATGTTACAAGCATTTTCGTGCATCACTGCTCCAAACGATAACTATAGGTATACACTTTCGGGCAGCGAACTGGCTGATTACAGCCAATAGTATCACAACGACAGCGCCATGTGTTCACAGACGGTAGTGATTACAGATGACGTGATCGCTTATTCAGAAGAGAAAAAACGGTGCGAGCATGCATACAGCATACTACGTCTAGCCCGATTCCGGTGTAATAAGTAACACGCATTAGTGCAGCAATAAGGCTTGACTGCAACATAGCAACTTAAATGGTAAAGTCGAAAACGGTGAAGAGTAAAAATTACTCTGTTTTAATCCGGCAAATCGAGAAGCAATGTTTCCAAACCGACTTCGTTGAACTGTGCGGAAAAGAGATGACTAAAGCTAGACGAGCGCCTATACGAGCAACAAAGAAGGGACAACGCCCTAAGCGTACAAGCCAAATACGCTTTGAAGCGTATCAAAAGGAAAATACTACGCGCTGATATAGTTGCAGTCTAAATGATAGCTGTTTAATTGATAAAATAACAAGTAAAACTTCTATGCACAACATCGAACGGTGCGTCGGAAGAACGAAACCGCTGCTGCCTGCGGTTAAACGGTAAACAATATTGTTAACAGAGCAGACGTCGTAGAAAATTTTTTGGTTGTCTCCCAAAGGAAAACGTTCGCGCCTTATCCATTGTACGAAACAGGGATCATCAATATTTGCGCTTCTATCAGTCGTAAATAACCGGTTAACTACTCCAGTAAAAGTTGTGACGTATTCAAAACTGCGCAAACTAAGGCTGCTGAAGCCATACTTTTCGAAGGCTTAAATGTGGTGAAATTCTACAAAGGGGTCCTTGCTATTGAACAGAAAGTCACAGTTGTAACAAGTCATAGCCTTTAAAGCACTACATTGCAAGCACTAACACGTCAAAGAGCCGAGGTACAGTAGCTCTGCCTTAATCATTGCACGATTATGCCAAGTCAAAATTCATAACTAAATAGCATATATCTAATAAATAAGCATTTAAACAAGGTAAATGAGATCATCCCAGAAAAAGTAGTTAAACTGTCATTGTTAACTGTGCTCAGGATATTCTGCGAGATAATACTGTCTCAATGAGCCGTCGTATAACGAACGATTAGCAGTGCGACTAAAAGAAAGCCAGTAATTCAACACGACAAAATGAATTCTTTTATTCAAAAATGTTTTTCCATTACACGAGTTGGAAACCGTACGAAATGAAACTAGTATTATTTTAGTAAATAAGTCAGTTGAACTAAAAATATGAAAACTTGTGCAGACCGTTCTCTGCAAGCTGTTAATAATAAAACAACAAGTACATTAAAGGTTAGCGATTGGATTTTTGACAATGGTTACTCGCAAGGTTCGTTGAATTTCTGAGATCTATGGTTCGTACGTTAATACAACAATAACTCGTAGCTTTGTTTTCACCCGTTTCCAATGTTTAAATTGGACTAATCAACTTCCTTTGGATTATGAGCAACCATATATCATGAACGTTTACTGCGGCATATTTCTCTTCTTTCGCTGACTTGGGCATCAGCTACGTATTCTCACACAGTGAGAGGCCTACATTGTTTAAAATTTTACTTTAACGACTTCTAGCCTCATAGCAGCTTTTATGTTTTCTACAACTCAGAAACAACGTTATTTCTGCTTGCCTGAGAAGATAATAAAAATTGAAAGTCTCGGAAAAATCTGTATCCGTCTTCAGTGACGCGGTGGAAAGGTAAGCTATGGTAATAATGTCCGTTAGTATTAAATAGACAACTTAATACCTGTCCGGCATTCCTATTTGCCAATGCCTTTCCACCTTACTGCTGAAGACGGAAATAGGGTTTTCCTAAAGCTTTAATTTCTGTTTCGTTGCTCGGCAATGGGGAATAAAGCCTTTCCCGCGTTTTAACAAAGCATACCAGCTTAAATGTAGACCAAACTAAAAGATAGAAAACATGCTTAAGGGCATTTTAATGGAAATGAAGTCCGCTAACAACTTTTCATGACAATTTTCGGTTGCGTTCTATTTTTGAAAGCAGCCAACTTTACCGGCCATCTTCATATTGTTCACTTGGTCAGCATTCTTGTTGAAGCGATACGGTGTTATGCAAATACACTTTTACTACAGTTGCAGCACTTATTTCGCCATGTCTTCTCGCAATGGTTTCATAAGCATTCTTTATCTGGGAAGTTGAAATAAGAAACCGTTCAAAAATATCTTCGGAAAAATGTCGATGCTGTCAATCTCAGAATTTTCAAATGCCATCCCTAGCACATAACTGAAACGCTGTCGAGCCAATCTTCTTTAAATAATAACATAATAACCGCTGCAGAAACGAATATCTTTGGTAAAGAGCCAGCTGTAACATACAACGCGTAAGACGCAGTAAAATGCCATATGCAGAAATGGTCTTATTGCAGCTAAAGTTTGTCATTGATAACATGGCTTTGCGCTGAGCAAACATTAATGAACCTTTCGTCAGAGGTATCCAACCGACCCCAATGAAATGCGTGCCAAAAACGTCAGACTTACTGCACAACAAAAGTTGTTATTCCACCATTCCAGTGCTTAACGCTTTTCGTAGAGTTTATTCGATTACTAGCAATTTAGAAAGCGCGATTAATTGCTAATAGTAAAATTTCTTTTAAAAATGTTCAGTTAAACGTCTACTGAGAAACTTGAAACGGGCATGACTTGTTGGCAAACTTAGTTTTTTGTTTCTCTTTCAAATCTTTGGTCGCTCGACCCCGCGTTTCACTTCTACTACAAGCAACTGGTCTCCTTTAGCCTAGTAAAAACAAGCGCAACTTTTATCCGGAAATAATGACGGCTTTTCCGGAAAAGCCTGCAAATCACGTTTCCTGCAGAATGGTGGTACAGTAAGGTTTTAACTTGTCGCTACTTGCAGGGTGAGTAATAATGAATTTGGTTGAGGGTCATGTCGGTTACGCATCACCCTTTCGTGCTGTAATTTTGCTGGCCATCCTGTTCTGTCTTTTCTTAAGCGTAAGCGTAAAGGCAAGGCATGCATTTTGGTTTAGGCTTACGTAAGGACAGAACAAGATAGTTGGCATGCTCGCCAATAGAGGCAGAACAAAATGGCCGCGTAATTAATAAAAAAGAACTTGCATTTCTGAAACGGTGAAACAAATATTGTACAAGATGCGTAGCCGAAGTTAGGCACATCAAAACAGAACCCTCATTTTGTTCGCGCATATAGAAATGATATGCAACAGATTTAAAAGATGGCTGGATGAAAGTATGCAGCTCAGCTGTTAATCAACAGGAAATGGCCTAAGAAAAAAACTAGGCGATTGCATTTTTTTAGCAAGTTAATGCAGAGATATTTTCCTTTAATGAGTAGTAGGATCAAATTATTCTGAAAATACTTCCTCGACTGAAAGACATTACGTCATGTATTGATAAGCAAGAAACCAAAATTCAAAATTAACCACATTCAGCTCAGAGCAACAGATGTGTCAATATTGTGCGCTATCCGTTGCAGTTACGTACTAAAAAAGGAGCAACCTTTTACTAGAAGTTCTGCATTAAAGGATGCTTTCTCTTTGAGGAAAAGCTGCAGACCGACGAGGCGAATTAACATTAGCTGATTTCTAAAAATGAAACAATGCTGTTATGTTTTTGATCAGGCAAGATAGCGTAAATAACTACCTTTAGCAAAGAGATAAAGATGTGCGGCATGTATACTCATTGTATGCCATTTCCTCTCTTTGGTAATTTTTTGTCAACTGCGCCGACTAGCTTGAAAAGGAAGCTCTGAATCAGAACAAAGGTGGTTTTATGAAATAGCAAAGCAAACTTAGCAGGAGGACTCTTTGCTGCTCGCAGTAAAAGTGGGAAAGTAAACATGCAGATTCAATATCTTCACCGTAGCACGAATTTCCTGGTGGACTAATTCATTCTGCCACAGTGGTTCGATTTTGCTCTGTATCGTCTTCGATTCCGGAGTGGGCAGCTAATGCATGTTCTTAGAAATGACGACTTCGAGGATTACTACAAATGCAAGCATACTCTCATTTGAGATAATTCATTCTTTGTAAAAAAACATAATCGCGCTGATATTAGTCAAATTGCGTAACTTAAACTAGCAAATAGCATTTGTATAACTACAGTGGAACCTCCAAAGTTGACCACCTTTATATGGCGACCACCTTTTAAGTTGATCGAATTTTGACCAGTTGCTTGGTCCGCGCGTTAATATGCGCAAGGACAACCCCTATACGTTGACCACCTCCGTAAGCGGGAAGTTCACCGCTTTAGCCATGACGTGGTATATGGATGCAATGCTAGTTTGCTCTCTGTAAGCTGACCAGTCTGTAGGGCGGTCACCTTGCTGAGATTCGACTGTAGTTATCCATAAAGACAGAGAGAGAGAGAGAGAGCAGTGCTTGTATGTTTCCTTATTATTATGCATGGGAAGAAATTCAAGGGAGCACTGGCATCAGCCAGGGTGGCGAGAGGATACCGCCCATAACAGTCAGGCTGGAAAAAATTAGAACGCATACCGCTCGACCAGGAACATGACTGCATTTCTGGAGGAAACAGCAGCAGGAACCCTCAATTTCCCCGTTTTCCTGCCAATTCTTTTTTGGTGGTCAGTGGCAGTATCAGCGAATCAGCTCACTGAATCCAGCCAATCAGGTTGCGGATTCGGTGATTGCAACCCTCAGGTTGGGAAACGTCCGCGTCTAGCATACAGTCAGTTACTGCTGATCTTCGTCAGAAAAGAAAGAAATTCAAGTTGTTTTGGCCTCCATCGTCCAACAATTCATTTTTTTTCAAGGTTTCCAAAATTGTTTAAAACCACTGTCTATTCCTCCTAAGGCCTTGGCAAGTCATGGCTTTGTAGAGACGCTTTCCTCAAAAAAATTTTACTTTTGTTAATCATTTTGTTGCCACGTTTGTTGTCCCGCTAGTTTCATCTTGTTATTCCAGTATGGAAGAGACAGCCAGTGGGATCTTCACAGTGGTTTTTATGGTTTTTGTAACTCATAGAATTTGTAATGCACTCTCCAGTTGGCCAAGTACAAAACCTGAATACAGAAAAAACAAGCCAGGATCATGATTAATCTGCAAGCTAATACAGCACTAGAGAAATGGAACAGTGCTTGACAGAGTCCAACATGACCAAGCGGCAGTATAAAGCTACAGGAACGCTGAAAAGCGACAGGGGACATGCTGCGAGAATGAAAGGCCGTCCACAATGCAATGATACAGTTAAAATCAAAGCGCTACCGGTCAGCGCCTCAGTTCTCATGGACACTGCAATGTTAATTCCATGTCTGTATGAATAAACTGACATTTCAGAAATGTATTACTCATAAATGTTCGATCTCAGTAGTAGTAGAGACGCTGGAAAGAAGCAAAGTTTTATCAGTCACTAGTTATGGACCAACTTTACATCTTGATTACAAATCTACTGAACAACTTAAATGTCAGTCAGGCAGTACCGCGTTAAAGGCATTAAACCATAACTTACAAAATTAGTAAGCGGATTGTTAAATGTGACAGACGACGATATCATTATCGCCTATAAAAATGCAACTCAAAGGTGGTAAAGCGAAACATTTAATTCATACCTTATCATTAATCATGTGAGCAGAAGTGCACGGGACGACGTAACACAAAATGTGCATAACATACTAACATTAATTTCAGCCAATTAATATAGCTTCGGGTACGCAATAATTGTTATACGTTTTAGCCAAGCATTTATGAGGACGAAAAAATAAAAATAACAAAATGAAGAGTAAAACGGCAGCATTTTGTTTCTCCTGGCAGTGGGAATCGATGTGGGAATTTATTGCATATAGCATCTTCCGCCGCGCATATACGCATGTCCCGCGCTTTACGGATGCTCACTTTCACGAACAAGCCCACTTTGTACCTACTTTCGCTTTATGAATGAATTTTGTGGGCGTTTTTTTCGCTTTACGAAGAAATACGACGGAACAGTAGCAGGCTTTTATGGTTTCTGCCGTTTCCCTACCTTCGCGTAGCAGCCAGTCAGTGCCCTTTTGGTCGAGTTCATCAAGTGTCTTGCCGTGCTGCTGAGAGACGAACGAAAAGTGCTGGTAGCAAGTTTCCATACTTAGAGCTTGTTTAAGTAATTTCTACGCTTTTCTTCGAACTATTTCTTCATTCTTGTGGCAAACAAACCAAGGTATAAGATGTTAATCTGTTCTTCCGAGAGTCGTCTTCTACCTCAACGGCAGCATCCGAGCAAGCGCGGTAATCATCCACCGGAGAGGCAGACATGTAGACAGGGCAATAATGCCTCCATCAGGTCGAGTCATACGATTTTGCGACTCTTCCCGCCAGTGATTCCGTCGCGGTTTCATCATTCCACCGGCATCCGTAATTTCAAACTATAATAATGAAAATAGACCTTGCGTAAATTGTTTTTACCTAAAATGCATTTTTTTCACTCATGCCATCACTATTTGTAGAGCCCATTCATTATTGCTGCGCATGTTTGCTTGCGTTTTACCACCTGTTAGTAAGCTCTGGCAGACGTTTTACCGGAGATCTATTGCGCTAAAAACGACTTTTAATGTTGAATAATAGCGATCACTTTTCGACTTACGAATGTTCGCTTTACGAGCAAATCTTCCGGTCCCATCAGCTCTCATTAACTTGGGAACACCTGTACTGTCTTCAGCAGCAGTCAAAATCTACCAAACCTGTTAGCGTATAATACAAGGTTGTATAGCCTAGAAAACTTTTTATTCATCAGGTTCATCATAATAGAGCAATTGCGATAAGCCAACGGGTTGGAGTGCTTTATCCATTTGACTCGATGAAATGCCGAAGCATTTGTGTACGCGTTCGCTGCTTAAAAAACTAGAGGGCGCTGTTGGCAAACTTTAGCCTTTGGAATAGAACGCTAATTCTTTGCTTTCGCATCGCCATGCTTCATGATTTCAAACATACCTTCGATGCGTTTAACCGCATTGAAGTTTCTGATCGCGAAGAGATATGTTAGGCAGGTGTTGCTGAACTCCTCCTACCTAATAATTCTTTGATAGTTTTGACATCATCAGTTCGAGCATATGAAATTTTGATCGGCCGGTTTTCATCTGCAGACGCTTTGACCTTTGTTTCTTTCGTTCAAAACTTTTTCAATAAATTTAACAAGTGCACAACCATATTAGCCGAAAATGCATTTTTGTTTCCAATTTTCTTTGATATCAGACATACAAGGCAATCCCTATTCAGTTCATGCCAATCAATCCATTCAGATAAACTCCCCATTGTTAGAGCTGTTCATCTGCCGTAGGAAAACATGTAAATTTACCGCTTTTCAGTCTCCGCCGGTGTTACGTGAAAGTTCGTCATCACGTTGGATATTGCTTATGTTTGGCCAGCTTTTGCGGGCGCAAAATATTGTTGTCCTTCAGCACAAGCCACAAAAACCTGTTTGCTAATAAACTGCATGCCCCCTTGCGAATTGATCACTCCGTGTATAACTGCAGCGCGCTTTTCTAATAATCGAAGAAACCGTCCACTTTGTCAGCAATGTGTTCGTGTGACAAACAGATTTTAGGGCTTTACTGTGTTGATCCGAGTTCCTTTGTAAGAGACAAAGTCGGATTCAAGTTAGAATATATCGAGAACGCGAGAAGAGCCATTAATTCTACAGCAGTTAGGAGATACGACGTGACAAAGAACGGAAGAAACGCGATGAGAAGGTTATGGAAAAATGTGCAATGCACTCATGTTCATTCATGGAAGCGTTTGCCAATTGCGCCGGTTTGGCTACAGCTGCGAAACGATGCCACCAGATAGAGACAGCCCAATACAAATAGAATAGCTCCATAGTCACAAGAGGTGACATAACAGCTGAGATGACAAAGTGGAGTTGCTCAAAGCGTTATTTGTCCAATGGCATTAGCGTGACAACTAGATGGTGCTTTCACTTAATGAGGAGTGAAAACCTAATTATACGGCAGAAAATAAAAACAGCGCAGAAAAAAGCTCATTTCTTTAAAGGACAAACTGGTTGACATCTAGCCCTCCCATAAAACTGTTCGGCATGCGTTTGGACGATAAGTATTAGCGTAATTACGCAGGTGGCAATGAATGAGTTTCACAAGGCCGAGTGGCATGCATAGGTCAAAACTGCATTTTGCAAAAAAACTAAAACTCCATTCCGTCTCATAGTGTTGTATGAGGCTGTTCTTTGCTATGAGAGCGCAGCATCAGTTTGTTCTGCTTGTTAACGAAAACAAGGCAGAGATACCGATTTATGTCGACATAGGAATAAAGCTGTTAATTCTGAAGGAGTTAAACTCATAGTGATTAACAGGAGAAGGTGTTATGAAGAAATGAGCTTTAAGCCAACGTTGCCTTATTCAGAAGACACAACGAAACGAGAGCCACAGGTGAACTTTAGGCGAAAAGATGACTAAATTATAGGTTCTCTGCCAGTGTGTTTACCCGTTTCCATAAAAACGGTGCTGCTGAAGATATGATGGTGTGGATTAATCATGCCTGCAGAGAACGGATCAGACGTTGTAATTATGTAAGTTTCCTAGTTTGGGATTCGTTCCATGGTTATCCAAGAAAAAATAAGTTTTATTTAAAACAGTACTGCATAGAAACAGCTGTGATACCTGGCGAGCTTACATCATTCTTACAGCTGCTAGTCGTCAGCCTGAACAAACTATGTAAAGACTACGTGAATGAAAAACGTAACAATTGGATGGTCAGGTCTTGCACAGCTGATGGATCCATGCCAACACAATTTTTAGAAGAACGGTATCACTTCATTATCACTGCGTGCAATAAAAGAAAAGAGTGCACTGTAACGAAGTCATATGAGAAAAGTTCAATGTGTAACATATTGGATGCCACAGAAGGCGAAGAACTTCGTCGCAATGATCAACATTAGAGCTATCACTAACCTTCTATGCTCGTACTCATTATGACTTTCTGAGAGCTTTCAGCCTTTTTTTTATGAATTCTGCTGTCATCGCTTTTCCTTTATGCGGCGATGATATACTTAAAAATTAAACTTCTTTAGTTACAGAAACTTTCTTTTAGGATGTTAGTTATGGTATTCTTGTTGTTTCGTAGGTATGAAATTAAAGTAAAAAATCCCTTAGTCGTACATGAATAAACAACTGGAGTTTTCAAGACTGACCTTTTCCTCAGCAACACGCTGATCACTGGACAAAGTCAACTTCATAAAGCTCCGTTTGTCCATCCGTGCACAATATAGAGGTTCTTATTTTTACTTCACTTAGACGAAACAACAAGAAAAGCCGTAACAAAGAGCACATTTCGGCACGCTTGTTCAACATTCTTTTTTGTACTTCGTGCATCATAGACGGGACCGAAAAACACTTAAAACTACTGAGGAAACTTCGTTTTTTGTAACCTCAAAAGAGGCATGTAAGAACTCGCTACATGGTAACTATTTAGGGAGTTTCCAGGTCGAAACCTGTCCAAGGCTGTCCATTAAGTCTTTCCAAAATCAAAATACATTTACCTTTTCGAACACTGCACTAAGTTTCCACCTGAAAAACTTAGCTGCGCGACACCGTGGGTCTAAACTCCTGTTCAAAAACCAAATCTTAGTCAGCAGTATGCCCTATATTTAGGAACAGTCAAACAGGAAGCAAATATAGGCAAGAATTATTTGTCATTTTTGCGAAGTCATCCGCGTAAACTCAACCACTCAGTTCATCCCGATTTGGCTATCACTGCAATTCTACACGATAGTAATGTCATGGTCCTTAAACTCTTCAGCCGTCGCTGCACGTTTTGTGCGGTGGATGTACGCGGTAAGTAGAGTATGATAAGGCAATTTGCGTCATCGCCGGCAGAATCGTCCCGTAGAAAGAACTGCACGCAGGGTACAAAGTTGCTCGTCGTTTGTAAATCACGTTTACCAGGCATCATTTGAAAACTCGACTGCCGTCACAGTGTCTCATCTCCATACGTCACATAAAAACTTGCTAAACTATTGATTTTACGGATCCAGAATTCCCTGAACTCCACCGCCGGTTGATCACTAACACACCGACTACGGGCATATAAAATTAGCTGCTTCAAATTTTTAAAAGATCAATTAAAATCATTAACACGTTCCTCTCATAGTAACCCACGGAACACGGAGTGCGAGCGATGAGAGGACGTTATACTCAATCGCAGAAACCTTAATAACCCGTTCATTTATCAATGTACTTCGGTCGTTGTGTTCACAGGCTCCATAAAGCCACATACTCCCAGTTTCGCTGACAGAAAAACCTTACCCGACCGCAAAAACAGCGTCAGGGTGATGCGTGATTGGCATTCTAAGCCTCCCGTCTTTAGGAAACAATCACAGGTGGCGTAAACCTTCAAAAACATCTTATAGCATTAACAATGGTTCAAGTAATCAAAAGATTGTTTCCCTAAAGCCACCGCCAAACAGCAATACAAGTAAAAGTTTCGTAAACGAAAATTCGGATATGGGTAAACATGCCAGACGAACTCCTCGAGTAACTGCACGGCTGATGAGCATCAGCAGCTAACCATTGCAGAGGAATGCGTACTGAAAGTTCAGTATCCGCGCGCAAAACAGAAGAAATTAAACCGCAAATAATCATCCGCGTAGACGGAGTACCGTCTCTCCGAAATCGCTTTGGCGACCATGGTAAACCTTAACGAGGGACTCAGCCATCAGCACAGATAACGTATTACTGAAGAATCTACTGAAACACTACCAGTTCCTTACCGTTTTTACTATGAATATCAATTTAAAAAACTCCAAAGTCACATGCCAACTAAACCTGACACGAAACTACAAGCCCCACAAACGTTTACCCTCTCGAGCAAGAAAGAGCAAAAGCCTTCATTAAGCAACAGCCCAGCACTGTTACTGGCTATTTGCTGAGCCTACGCGAAAACCTGAAGATGAAGCAAGAACAGGAGCGTGGATAAAAAAAATCAAATAAGTCGCAAAATTAAACATCGAAAAGTCAATATTACGAAACCTTATTGCAATAAAGTCACCTGCTGAATAAACGAAGATCAAACTATAAAAGCTGAAACATCGAAGAGCACAACCATCCTTGCTGGGCCAAACACAGCCAAGCAAAAGAAGGAAAATGACAGCGCCGGGACCACTCCTGATAGGATTGGCCATATGCCTCTTACAAGGTATACAAGGTAAGAATATAAAACTTATCACAGCTACAACAAGTCACAACGTAAAATTACCAGATGCGGAAAGCGCCAAAATGGGTCGCTGCCCTCCACCATCATTCGGCGCAGGAAGAGCCAGGTTTTGTTACACTGACAGACAATGCCCTGGACGCATGAAATGCTGCCTAACAAAACGGGGCTACGCTTGCACAGCACCGGATATCTCCTACCCAGGTAACCAAAACTCGTCCACAGAATAGCTAAAGAATTCTGTCCACGAAAACTTCCGATTAAACCAAACCGATTTCAAGGACCACTAAAACCAACATGGAACAACCCAAAATGCGATGAACATGGCGATTGTTCAAAACCGAAACCACAGCGTAACCATTACAGCTAATAACCGACAACCATTCACCATAACCCGCTTATTTCAGCCGCAGACAAACAAAAGCCAGGCACATGTCCACCATCAAACATGTTTACTGGAACAGCACCATTCTGCGACAGCGACTCTGACTGCAAGGGCATAGAAAAATGCTGCCTCACGAAGGCAGGACATCAATGCGTACAGCCAGTGAACGGCAGTTAGTATCTACTCACACATGACGTCATTAATTGAAACGGCCATCGCATTGCAGCAGTATCAAGGACTAAGCCAGGATCATGTCCACCATCTCCACTGGGCCCTGTAGGATTAGCTTTGTTCTGTCAAACGGACATCGACTGTGAAGGCTCTATGAAATGCTGCATGACAATTGTGGGATACGAATGTACACCACCGCAGAAGGAAAGTAAGACAGTCCGCACGATCAGTCCCCTTAAACAACACTCATACAATCAACCTACAGGTGACAAATCCAACAAACCTGGAGAATGCCCACTGGCACCAGCAATCACTGGAAAAGCATTGTTCTGCCGAAGTGACAACGACTGCGATGGATCAGAAAAATGTTGTTTCACTAAAGTCGGAAAAGAATGCGTAAAGCCAATCGAGAAACGTACGGTATCATCCGCATACTATGAACAAAGTCATGGATACAACCGATTATAGCAAGACCAGTTGCCAAAAAAGGATTATGTCCACCCAGACCAATAGGTCCAGTAGGATTAGCTAATTTCTGCCAATCTGATTATGACTGCGACGGTTCTATGAAATGTTGTCTAACAGGCATCGGATATGACTGCAAAGCACCTGTAGAGGAGAGTACGAAGACCAATTCAATCCGTCTGCTAGAAGCGCATTCATGCAACTGTCTTATAGTCGAAGAAGTTAACAAAACTGGACTATGTCCGCCGACACCAGCAATCACAGGAAAAGCGCTGTTCTGCCGAAAAGACAATGATTGCGATGGATCAGAAAAATGTTGTTTCACGGAAGTCGGAAAGGAATGCGTAAAGCCAATAGAAGAAAGTATGATTTAATTGCCACATTATGACTGCCACCATAAGTGCTGTCGATTTTAGCGAAACCAATTGTCAAGAAAGGGTCATGTCCACCTAAACCAAACGGACCTGTAGGATTAGCCAACTTCTGCCAAACTGATTATGACTGCGACGGCTCCAAGAAATGCTGTCTAACAAGTATTGGATATGATTGCAAAGCACCAGTACAAGAGAGTATGAAAATAAGTCCAATCCATCAGGTAGAACTGTGCTTATACAAAGATCCTATAGGTGAAGAAGTTCAAAAACCTGGATCATGTCCAGCGGCACCAGCAATCACGGGAAAAGCACTGTTCTGTCGAACTGACAAGGATTGTGATGGCAGTGAAAAGTGTTGCTTCACTAAGGTCGGAAAAGAATGCGTACAGCCCGCGGACGAACGTATGCTTTCATCGGGATGCTACGAATGTATTGATGATTATATCCGATTCTAGCAAAACCAATTGCCAAGAAAGGATCGTGTCCACCAGCACCAGTAGGTCCTGTAGGATTAGCTAGTTTCTGCCAAAACGATTATGACTGCGACGGCTCCAAGAAATGCTGTCTAACAAGTATTGGATATGATTGCAAAGCACCAGTACAAGAGAGTATGAAAACAAGTCCAATCCATCTGATAGAACTGTGCTTATACAAAGATCCTATAGGTGAAGAAGTTCAAAAACCTGGATCATGTCCAGCGGCACCAGCAATCACGGGAAAAGCACTGTTCTGTCGAACTGACAAGGATTGTGATGGCAGTGAAAAGTGTTGCTTCACTAAGGTCGGAAAAGAATGCGTACAGCCCGCGGACGAACGTATGCTTTCATCGGGATGCTACAAATGTATTGATGATTATATCCGATTCTAGCAAAACCAATTGCCAAGAAAGGATCGTGTCCACCAGCACCAGTAGGTCCTGTAGGATTAGCTAGTTTCTGCCAAAACGATTATGACTGCGACGGCTCCAAGAAATGCTGTCTAACAAGTATTGGATATGATTGCAAAGCACCAGTACAAGAGAGTATGAAAACAAGTCCAATCCATCCGATAGAACTGTGCTTATACAAAGATCCTATAGGTGAAGAAGTTCAAAAACCTGGATCATGTCCAGCGGCACCAGCAATCACGGGAAAAGCACTGTTCTGTCGAACTGACAAGGATTGTGATGGCAGTGAAAAGTGTTGCTTCACTAAGGTCGGAAAAGAATGCGTACAGCCCGCGGACGAACGTATGCTTTCATCGGGATGCTACAATGTATTGATGATTATATCCGATTCTAGCAAAACCAATTGCGAAGAAAGGATCTGTCCACCAGCACCAGTAGGTCCTGTAGGATTAGCTAGTTTCTGCCAAACGATTATGACTGCGACGGCTCCAAGAAATGCTGTCTAACAAGTATTGGATATGATTGCAAAGCACCAGTACAAGAGAGTATGAAAACAAGTCCAATCCATCCGATAGAACTGTGCTTATACAAAGATCCTATAGGTGAAGAAGTTCAAAAACCTGGATCATGTCCAGCGGCACCAGCAATCACGGGAAAAGCACTGTTCTGTCGAACTGACAAGGATTGTGATGGCAGTGAAAAGTGTTGCTTCACTAAGGTCGGAAAAGAATGCGTACAGCCCGCGGACGAACGTATGCTTTCATCGGGATGCTACGAATGTATTGATGATTATATCCGATTCTAGCAAAACCAATTGCCAAGAAAGGATCGTGTCCACCAGCACCAGTAGGTCCTGTAGGATTAGCTAGTTTCTGCCAAAACGATTATGACTGCGACGGCTCCAAGAAATGCTGTCTAACAAGTATTGGATATGATTGCAAAGCACCAGTACAAGAGAGTATGAAAACAAGTCCAATCCATCCGATAGAACTGTGCTTATACAAAGATCCTATAGGTGAAGAAGTTCAAAAACCTGGATCATGTCCAGCGGCACCAGCAATCACGGGAAAAGCACTGTTCTGTCGAACTGACAAGGATTGTGATGGCAGTGAAAAGTGTTGCTTCACTAAGGTCGGAAAAGAATGCGTACAGCCCGCGGACGAACGTATGCTTTCATCGGGATGCTACAAATGTATTGATGATTATATCCGATTCTAGCAAAACCAATTGCCAAGAAAGGATCGTGTCCACCAGCACCAGTAGGTCCTGTAGGATTAGCTAGTTTCTGCCAAAACGATTATGACTGCGACGGCTCCAAGAAATGCTGTCTAACAAGTATTGGATATGATTGCAAAGCACCAGTACAAGAGAGTATGAAAACAAGTCCAATCCATCTGATAGAACTGTGCTTATACAAAGATCCTATAGGTGAAGAAGTTCAAAAACCTGGATCATGTCCAGCGGCACCAGCAATCACGGGAAAAGCACTGTTCTGTCGAACTGACAAGGATTGTGATGGCAGTGAAAAGTGTTGCTTCACTAAGGTCGGAAAAGAATGCGTACAGCCCGCGGACGAACGTATGCTATCATTGGGATGCTACAAATGTATTGATCATTATATCTGATTCTAGCAAAACCAATTGCCAAGAAAGGATCATGTCCACCAGCACCAGTAGGTCCTGTAGGATTAGCTAGTTTCTGCCAAAACGATTATGACTGCGACGGCTCCAAGAAATGCTGTCTAACAAGTATTGGATATGATTGCAAAGCACCAGTACAAGAGAGTATGAAAACAAGTCCAATCCATCCGATAGAACTGTGCTTGTACAAAAATCCTATAGGTGAAGAAGTTCAAAAACCTGGATCATGCCCAGCGGCACCAGCAATGACGGGAAAAGCACTGTTCTGTCGAAGTGACAATGACTGCGATGGTAGAGAAAAATGTTGTACCACTAAAGTCGGAAAGGAATGCGTAAAGCCAGTCCGATGGCGTATGCTTTCACTCATGCGCTGGTAATAAATTTTTTAAACTGGCTGAATTTCAGCAGGACCAAATGCGAAGCCTGGGTCGTGTCCTCCTTCTCCTGGTGGAGCCGTAGGATTAACCTCGTTCTGCCAAAGTGACTTTGATTGTATGGGGTACCAGAAATGCTGTATTACGAGTGCCGGATATGAGTGCACGAATCCAGTGGATGAGAGTAAGGGAACTATTGAAACGCTGTTATGGGTATGAGTAATGGTAGGGTTGTAGATGTGAGACCGAGTAGGCGTGGAATTTGTCCGTGGCCGTATCCTGTTCGGCTTCCTGTTCGTGCGTGTAGTATTGATGATGATTGTGAAGAATCACAAAAATGCTGCCCCACGAAGGCAGGCAGTGCCTGCATTATTCCTGTTAGTGAAGGTAGGGTTTTTGTTTGTTTGTGCTTAGCTTAGACGTTCTGCTATATCTTTCTAGAGATGGCAAGTGGACGAGTTTCGTGTCCTCCCGCTGTCTATGTGATGTTTTTGCGAGGTTCTTGTCGAAGGGATGAAGATTGTGACGATGGAAAGAAATGCTGTGACGGTAATGGTAGAAAATCGTGTTCTGTACTTGTACAGCGTAGTTGATTTGTTTCCTTTTCTGTCGTCTAGTTCGTATTTCATTCTATTCGTTTGTGACGGCATTAAAAGTGAAATTTTCATTCTTCACTGACTGTGGTTTTGTGTGGTTTTTTGCGTTCCTTTAGTACGCTATTTGATGGCTTAATTTTAGAGTGTTTATTAGGTGCTGTTTGAAGAACCGTCCTTTCTTTGTTTCTGGGGTGTTAAAATGAGCAATCCTTCTTTTACTGGGGTCTGAGACCACGCCCTTTTGCCGTGTTGCTCCATTTTAAATGTGCGAATGATGTTCAGAAAGTTCCCGGAAAAGCAGCGCAGTGTCTAACAGGACGCAAACCGATGCGGCAAAACATTTTTAATCTCATCTCCGTTATCTTCAGACTTCTTCGGAGAAGTAGTTTTATCTGACGCTTGCGCCAGTGTTGTACAAGCTGGTCCTAAAGTAATTGTTTTTTTCTTCGTGGTATGGAAAATCTTCGTTTTGAGGTCAGAGCTAGCATTAAATTTCTGTCCAAACTTGGTTGGTAGCCGAAGAGGATTATTCAATCTTTTCAGCAGGTCAACGGAAGTAGTGCTCCATTTAAATTGGTTGTTTATTATTAAACAAGGCGTTTCAAGGAGGGCAGAGAGGCCACCAAAGACGATGGGAAAGCAGGAAGACCAGCAACCGCAAAGAGCGAAGAAACCGTGTCCCTTGTCCGAAACCTAGTTGAGCGAGACCGCAATATTACTATCAGGAAGATTGCTATAATAGCTGGGATCTCCCTGCATTCAGCGTTTGGAATACTGCATGAAACCTTTGGTCTGAGAAAGCGTTTAGCTTGGTTGCCCACGAAAGCGTTGCGTGAAGAGCAGCTGGTTCGGCGCGTTAACTTTTCTCGGGAGCTTTTAACGAAGATTGAAGCAAATGAAGCCGGGTTTTTTGACCGTAGCGTTATGGGAGATGAAATAAGGATCAACCAATATGACCCTGAGAGTAAGGTCCAATTCAAGCAGTGGTTACCGAGGGAGTCAGCAGATCCAGTCAAGTCGTAAGCAGAACGTTTGTCTGGAAAGGTTATGGTGACCATATTCTGGGGTTCGGGCGGAGTAATTCTGATTGACTTCCTTTAAGGAGAGCGGACAGTCAGGGCAAGTTATTACAAAGCAGTATTGTGAAAATCAAAGACGGCATTGGCAAGAAAGCGGCGTAGCAAGTTGCACGTCAGTGTTTTTTCTGTCAGGATAATGCGCCGGCTCATTCGTCAAGGACCGTGAGGACTGTTCTTCGTAAATTTCGATGGGAAGTCGTTTAAACTTTTTCCTTTTCCCAAAGTTAAAAGAACACTTAAAGTTTCAACTCAATGGTTAACGCGAGACGCACTGTCTCGACTTGGTGCAGTACACAGCCTTCAGGGTTTTACAAGCAAGGTCTGCGAAGGTGGAGATACCGTCTACACAAGTGCCTAGAGGTTGACGGAAGATACGTTGCGCAATAAGTTTGATATCTTTGAAAATAAAATTTTTACTTGATTTTTCCCGGAAGTTGTCGAACAATTCTCGTACAGTGATGACGTTGCACCGCTGAACTGGAAAAATAGCATTGTGATTCAAGGTTACGAAAAATCCTGCTCAGTCAGTGTCCCGTTTGAGAATTTCAGGAGATCTGAACATTAAGCCAGTCTCTTTATCATTCTCAGATGCCAAGAGCTATGAAAAGCTTCTCTAAAACTGATGTCGCTTTTATTGGGCCATCAAGTAAAAATGAGTGGGTCACCAAAATCCTGTTCCAAATACTCTGGTCCACGGTTCACTAGCTTAGCAGTGCTGGTAGGATAAAGTCGAACATAAAACGTTGCTTATTCCGAGCAGTATTCTAGGTCACTTATCTAATCTAAATGACCTCTTAGATAATGCCCACGTAATCTTTCTGCCTCCAAACATGACCAGCTCGATCCAGCCTACGCGGTAGGGTATTACAGGCCGGTTCGAAGCCAGCTATTTACGATGTACTTTTCAGTAAATGAAGTTGCTAGACAGTAACTCTGAAAGCACATTTAGATAAGTTTGGCGTGGTTGCCGTATATTGAATGCTACTGACAATTTGTCAGAGGCGTAGAAAGAGGTGAAAATAACCACAATAAGGTCGGTTCAGTGTTCTTCAGAGATTTCACTGAATTTGAATAGCCATTACAAATTTCTCGCCATGAGATTGTTGGGTTGGCAGACTAGGATGGTTTCAATGAAATAAATGAAGAAGATATAGTGTGAATCGAAGGGTGAAAAATTATTTAGTGTTAACCCGTAAAAGTAGAACGACAATGAGCGGAAGACATGGAAGGATGACGAAACTGACAACAGACAACTACCATGGACTTTAAAGCCAAAAGAGTGTGTGTCGTTCATATTGTTGGTTGAAGCGATGGACATTTTCGCAGAAAGGGACCCACGAAGAGGCACAAGCTCAAAAGCAGGATTGTAGAGCGTGAGTGCAAGTATTGTGTGTAATTATGCAAGCAGAAGAACAATGTTTCCAACGACACATTTTCGAGATCTTTTTTTAAAGTGTCTTCTAATTTCACAAACCTTCATTAAACTTTTCCCATGTCTTTATAAATCTGGCCTAAATGCAGCTGTAACTCATTGATATGCTTAGTTCGGGTGTTATTTAGGAGTCTGATGCTGTTTCATTGAGAAGAATTACAAATTTTTTCAGAGAGTTGGTTCTGCTGCATGTCGTTTCGGTTAACGTCACATTTCCAAGAAGGTATCCCTAACGTCAAGCGAGAAAAGCCTAAAGTTATTTATATCTGACTAATTTGAAGGTTTCCATCCGAATCCGTTGGAAGATCACGCTGCCTTCGTTCTGATATAAACAATTGCTCATGTCAACGTAGGAATTCATTTCTTCAATGCAAACTTACGCCAACCGGTTCGGGCGACTAACTTAGGCCAAGCGTTAGCGTTACAACAAGCGCTTATGATGGAACCTTAGTTCTACAGGAACGCTGTTTTTTTCATGCTTTATAGCAGTTCAGATTTCAAAATAGAAGGAAGTTAGTACCACAAGACCATAGCTTAGCAGTGTTTTAAAACTTAATAAAACTAACATTATAAAAATGTTATGACAGCATATTAAACTTTACTCCTGCGGAACATATAATCCTTACCAAAAAAATGAATAGGATTTCATTGCTTTTTTCAAACGTTAAGTGTTCACATGTATTTTTCAGTATATTCTTGAAGATGAAGCATGCTTTACACTACCGAACATGCATTGAGACCAAGCGTTTCAAACTTTCGTTAAAACCTATTTTTTGATTAATTACTACCATCAAGCATCATAAAAAAATAGAGGGTGGGAAGTTCATTGGGCATTACTTTTCATGAACTCAGTGTTCTTTTGGCGCTTATCTGCCACTTAAAATTTTTCGGGTGCCCCGCAGTGTCGAAATCAAGAGTACTGAATAATTTATGGGAGACCCTACGTTAAATTAATACGTATTACGGTCAAGGATGGTTAATTTGAAACAACACTAGCTGAAATTCAAAAACAAAATTATACCCGTACTTTCTATAATCAAGATTCATATTTCATCGGTAATACTGGCTTACCTCCATACCTCTCAGCTCACCGTCCTGTTGACACAAGGTGGATAGGTGGTGCATGCGTTCTTTGTTAGCAACCAAACCAAATAATGTTAGAATATTCAAAGCTACAAACTTCAGCAGATATGCAGCAGTCAGCCGCTGTCTTGACGTTCTGGAAAACGAAACCACCAGTTAAATTCCCTCAGTGTTTGCAGTGGATGGACAAAACGTGTTTGACCGGAGAAAGAATGAACATGTACGCGCATTGAACAAAGCGCGTGTACATAGTTTCAGTTACGTTAACAACTGCCATTAAATTGTTCCTCAAGCTGAAACCCCATTCTAAATTTACCGGTCGCAACCACCGAGCAAGCTTTTTCAAACACGAAAGGTGGCTGAAGGTCAGGTAAATAATGTCTTCTGCTCATTACAAGAAATACAACTCCAAAGAGTCATGGTGAATAATGAAAAGACAGTGCAGCTTTTGCGAAGTTTTCTTTTTGCCATATGAATTCCCAGCAGCAGTTTGTCTTTGCCTCTTCACATCAGTTTGCACTGCTGTGTTCTGCCTTTTCTGTCATCAAATCTTTTTAAAACGTTTCATGCCTAAGAAATTATGTTGTCAGTCAATTTCACGTGGACTGATTGTTTCTATTTTACTGCTTGTTAACTACATGCGAAAGTAGGATGAAATAATACGATATTCTCTAGCTGCAGAAAGCTACAATTTTACTTGACTTGCACGCAGCACTCATCATAGTGGGGCTGAGCAAGCGAAAACATCAGGCGTTCCACCCTGCACGAACCAGCTGCTGGGTAAAGCGCGTGTTTGCCAAACGCACGAATTCTTAGTGAACCGGTTCCCCTATGTTTGCCATAGCGTATTACTATTGACAGTATCTCCGCAGACAGATCGCTTGGATTGCTCCGTCGTCCGCTGAGCTTCAATGGTCAGTCACTACTTCTCACTCATTTAGAATAGTCGTCTTGGAAGAAAGCCGTGCATAGCAAACGTTAGGCGAATTCTTCGTTCTAAGTGTCGCCCAAAAAGCTTAAAACCTGCTGCCAGGGTGAGTAAATTACTCATATAAACAAGCATGACTTTCAAAGGACAAGGTTTATGGTTGAAATATAGGCTCAATACTATAAATAAGTATTGAAACGATAGGCATGTTTCGGTGCATTAAGAGGATTGCTGACTGGAACATAATTTCTGCCACGTCGTAGTTTTCGTTCGTGAAAGGTAGAACGTAGATTTGGGCATCGATGCAGCTATCTTCGAATATAATATTTGTTCAATCGATTTGTTCTCCTCACTGCTAACCACTATCCATATTTTGTTGTCCAAGTTTAACTGACAGGTAATGTAATCGGATCATTTCGTCTGTTACCACTCTGAGTGAATCACGCTGACTGACTCACTGATAAGCATTGAATGGCTGAAGCAAGCACTGCTTAAGAGTAAGAGCGATTGGTTGGTCCTAACCACTTGTTGAGAAACAATGTACTTTGTGCATGACGTAAGTCCTGATGCACTTCTTTATAGAATGAGCAGAGCGCACATTTGCCAAGCATTGATTACTTTCCTTTAGAAGAAGAAGAAAATGTCTGTCCCTCCAAGCCGAGCACAAAGTGATGTACTTTCTGCTAGTCAGTATGATGGCACAATGGGTAGGAAGCACTACCGCATCAACTACTTCATCGTACCGATATTTGTGCTGGAGGTTGTTGCACTGGCGTGTCTATGGGCTTTGTTTTATTACTTGAGGTAAGTGAACCATTAACGAAATTTTAAAAACTTTACTTCTTGCATCACCACCTGATTATCTTTGGTAAAACCAGTCCTTGATATCAGACCATTTTTTTAAAAATATTAATGCAAAGCAGGATGCCAAAAAAAGTTAATAGCTAATCTGCTTTATGTATGTAGTAATTAATAATCATAAGAACTTCTGAAGGACTTAGAACTTCGTAACGGGGCACCTACAATGCATCTTTTAATTAATTTTCTCTAAACTTTTCACATTAAGAAAAGCCTACTCTGAATAGCATTCATTCCACGCGGCAATGCGGAGGCTAACGGCAACGCCAGATAGGGTTTGCTTGTCTCCCAAAATACTGTCCCCAACGGGCGCTAAGAATCCCCATATTTTTCAAACAAATAAGAGATTTTAATATGCGGCTTTTCCAGCACTAGGAACCGAACCGCACTGTTCGTTTAATTCTTGCGGCGAACTTTTTACATATCAAGTACAGCGTTGTAGTAACCGAGATGAATGCTTTTGCTCTGCAACGGTTGAGCGAAGATAATTAAAATATTTGACTTTTGCTAACGGTGGAATGTTTCCCAGCACCGACTACCTGTGATCCTACGATATATTTGCCTTAGAAATTATTGCGTCACAAAACACTGTCACTAAGAAATTTTTATTATTAATATGATGGTTTTTGTTACAAACCATCTGGCACTGTCTGCGGCTGGAGCCATTTGAATTGTTATAAATGGCACAGTCGCCAGCTCTGGTAATATTTTCTACGCGGCACGCAGGAAATTCCGCGCTCTTAAAAATCAATGCCGAGGTATCAGTTCCCTTACCGATGAGCAGAAATGTTAAGTGACTGTTGCAGTAAGTCTTTTTGGATCAATAAGAAGAGGCACTTAAGCTTGAGCAAAATTGAACGGGAAAGTTACAGAAGGATATAGTGAAACTTCTGCAAAATACGCGTAAGTAATTCAACTTCAACAGTATGCCATTGAGATAACAAAAGTCATCCTGAAAAAGTTCGTTAAGAAGTACGTTTTCCTTTTAAGGAAAAATTTATTTCAAAAAAAACTAGTGAAAGCTTTGTTAACCTGCTCGGTCCGTGTTTGACCTTTCGTGATGGAAGAAAGAATTTTAAATGTATGCCAAAAAGCTTTGAGAGGAAAGAAGCAGGATTTACAGCAGCTGATTTATTCTGTAAAGAACATGCGCTTAAAAGGATAGATGACTGCGCATAAAGTTACCTTGAAGAATTAAGCCTGACCGTAAAAATAATAGAGTTCAAATAAGGTATAGATATTGACAGCAATGCGCAGTTGTTTTTTAATGTTAACGCTCTATGATGGGAGGCGTGTATAGAATATTTCACTGTCAATCAAGTGCTACGCATTCAATGGGAAAGAATTTCAAAAGCGAAAGTTCAGTAATTTTTTCTTAGCCGCCTTAGTACAATGAAGGTAGCTTTTTATACATTCTTCCTTGCCAGCAATGATAGACCGGCAAGGAAAGCTCAAGCTACGATGTTACAATGCGACAAGGATATTTGAGTATGCGTCCAATTGAATAACAAGAACTTTCAATTAAATAAATGACACGCCGTCATCTCTGAGCATTAAAAAAGATAACACCTTGTCACAAGATAACTGAACCATAGTGACAAATGAACACTTAATTCGCGACTAACACCGCATAATTTGATTTAGGTTTTGATTGAAATCTCTTTAGCTGTTTTTTTCGCTCTCTTGTTACTTCATACGAAAGAGTAGCATCCTCTCGCTTCGATTTCTTATAAATGGGCGTCAAGCAAATCAGACAGTCACGTCTGTTAGTAATATACATTATTCAAGTTTATCAGAATAAACGATGAAACGTCGTTATGGTGGAAAGTTTCGATTCTTAGGCAGCTATTCATACTATCGCGGCAACCGCTGTCATAGCAAAATTCTAGAAACGCAACCAACACATAAACGTTTGCATAACGTGTGGCGGAGAGTTAACTATCTATAGCCTTTTTACTTGCAACAACATCTGGTGAAGAGTACTTCTATGGTTTGACATCAGTAGTAAATTATAAGTCAGAAACTCCGGGGTATGTTAGCAATTGGTCCCAAGCAGGTGTCATTTATATGCTGACTTCTGCAAAATGGTATAAGAATGGCAAATACATAGAACTTTCGTGCAGGCTTTTCAGAACCAAATTATTCCGCTATTGAAGATATAGTTTCTTCGTACTGGACCGTATATAATTTCATTGGGTTGCTTCTTTTTTATACGGATTTTGAGTCCCGTTGAAAAACTTTTATTACTAAATTCCCCGTAGCTTTCGGGTCCAAACGCGACCCGTCATCAGCGGTCCTAAATTGACGTATGAATAAAGTGCACGAGTGACGTACAGAGTGTAATAGCTGCTTAAAGGCAAGTGTTTTAAAATGGGCCTTGTAGTTTTTCTTTGTCTGTCAGCGATTCGGGCGGGCGTATCCATTTAGTTGAGCGAGCAGCAATTCGAGCGGGTGACAATATTCAATTCATACGTCAATTTAAGACCGCTGATGACAGGTCGCGTTTGGACCCGAAAGCTACGGAGAATTTAGTAATAAAAGTTTTTCAAGGCGACTCAAAATCCGTATAAAAAAGAAGCAACCCGATGAAATTATTTCGCTATCATCTAATAAACTGTGGTCTGCTGGAAGGCTTGCAATGGCGATACGTCATTGTCGACATTTTTTCCTTGTTCCAGCCCGGACTTACGGACGTTACTTAGCAAGAAAATGAATGACCATCACGTGTATTATTATTATTGTTGTTGGTGTTGTTGTTTACACGACGTAAACAAAATGTTCAAGTGATGGCTATCCTACAGCGTTGTTTAACATGGTTGCCCGACAGGTTTAATTGTTTATCACCGAAGCTTTCATAGCTTTTTAGTTCAGTCGTCACCGCAGCTTGGCAGTGCATATAGCATTTTGCATCATGATGGCATTAGAAAGTTATAAAAATCTGATAAGAAAAAGTTAAAGTTCCACGGATTGCAACAACGAGCAAACCGCGTTAAACAAAGCCACTAATTGCGTTACAAAAAGTCCCATTTTCACGAGTGCTACTTAGGCACTGAGTGAGCGATGAGTGGAAATTAACAATTTAACACTTATGAATAAACGTTAACGTCATTCTTTGAACTTACAAAATCAAAAAGAATTTGTTTATTGGACGCGAAGGTGAAATCGCAGGAGAACAAAGGAAGTTGATATAAGTGAAAGTGAAAGTTTCAGCCTACCCTTTGTTACGCCGATCCACCGTTGTTTTCAGATCTTAGCACTTTGAGCAATGACGTCATTTCAGGTTCACCAATGTCTTTCCTTACCATCAGCGCGTGTTCCACTGCAAAGACAGCAGCTTAATGAAGCCAAACTTTTTGCCGAGCTCCTTCTTCATATACGTATCTTACGAAACCCTCTATTGCGTCTCCTTTGTTGTACCTCCTTTTGTTGTAAGGCTTTTGCCGTTAGATGTTGCCCTGTTCGTAAGTTGGTTTTCGTTTATTTTAGATACTTATTGGTGAGCTTATGTTTTGGTTGTTTTCTACCAAACCAAGAAAGACAGTTTACGCCAACTGCCGTGAATGGAAAGTTCACCTGTTCTCGCGTCGACTGCTTCGCTTCATCAGTAAGCAGATGTAGACAATAAGCCAATTAGAATAAGAACAAAAGTTCAGCAGTTTTGCGAACAGCTCTCTTTCAAGAGTAAAATGATCAGATCCGCTCAAAATAGGTTCATTGTTAAAAAATGAATAACTGTCGATTGGTATACCGGTAGTTGAAAATGCATTGTTTTTAGGTGTTTTCATGTTCGGTGCCTTGATTGTATGTATTTTCGTTGATACAATCAAGCTTATGACAGGATTCCAGCGGCCCTACTTCCTGACCTTATGTAACCCTAACTTTGCTCAATACTGCCGAGCGCCGTTCGAGCACTCACCAGAAGAACATCCCCCTTCTGCTTGCCACTTTAAGCAAGATGACGCTCTTCGAACAGCATGGTAACAAAGCGCAACAATGTATATAAATAGTTGAATCACCATCACGCTTATGCATTTTGCATACATAGCGTGCAAAGCTTAGCTTTCACCTATGGAGTGTCTGTAACTACTACCTCTAGTTGCCATATCACAGCTGTATGTTTTATTAATACATGTATATTAAGCTTCGGCTAAAAGAAATTTACGCATGAAACTGTTAGTGACTTGCTACTAATGGATATCGCTCTCTCAGGCTTTCCTTCCCATCACTTCATGCGGCACTTTCATCATATGCGGCCATATTCACTTCCGTAAGTTGAAACTTAAAACCATAAGTCGAAATGCCTTACTTTAGTGTTACGTTCACTATATGATCAGTCTACGTGGTGCTCCTCTTCTGCGACCTTTTCTTGTCTTTGGATTTCTTGGAATGAGTCTCATTGCCAGCTTCTCGTTTGTTCAAGGCTATAAGAATCATTGGGTGGATGTTTGGGTCGGTTGGCTCATTGGTGCCGCTGCAGCGTTTTACCTGGTATGCTTACTTTTTCCTCAATAATGGAGCAAGTCCACAGCTTGTTTGCATAGTTTTTCAACTCTGCACAAATAACTTTGCTGCAGAACCTGAAAATTTGTCTTTTAGTTCTGCGTTTTGCTGCAGCAGAAGTATAAGCAATTGTTTGACTTATCACAACGCCAAACTACAGTCACTTAGCAGATAACTAGTGATAACTATTGAACTCAAATTTTAGAAAATCAAGAAATTCTCTGTACGTTAATGAATAACAGCCCATAACATTGCCAGTCGTGTAATTAAACAC
The DNA here is from genome assembly GCA_037903355.1 of Trichuris trichiura. Lineage (NCBI taxonomy): Eukaryota > Metazoa > Nematoda > Enoplea > Trichinellida > Trichuridae > Trichuris > Trichuris trichiura. The sequence continues at coordinate 486,488 of JBAJFE010000045.1, forward strand.
CTAATGCATCTTCAAACTTTTCTACAAAAAAATGTGGCTCTTTGTAATTCTTATCCTTAGCAGAAGCTTTTTCCCCATGACAGCGAACAATCTGATAGCCTGAATATTGATTTATTCGGCAATGATAAATGAGGTTCTTAAAACTATTCTTGCTCTAAGAACGCATCTATTTGTAATTAGCAAAAGACCTGACTGTTCGGAACAAACATTAAAGGAAACAGACTGTTTACTTGCATGTCTACTTAGGTACAAAAACGTCAATAATTAGCACTAATACAGTGATTTCTTGAAAAATACAAGCGACTCAATTGTAGTGCCATAACGTTCTATGCTTCCAAGAATTTTACCACATGATTGAGGAAGAAAGTCAGATGCCACAGGAACGCATTTCCCCATTCTTCTCATGGTTTAGACTGCCTCGAGTACACGCAAAAGAACCCACGTACAGGTGAAATAGTGCAGTGTAACATGCAGTAAACTGATGCTTTCATTTTTTCAGCGTATACGCAGAGAATGAAAGTCCACAGCTTGTAGTTTCGGCGACAGGCACGCAACCGCGTACACGGCAGAGACTTGAAAATGGGCGCAATTTGCATAAAACATACGAAGTGACTACAACAACTGAGTCGTTCCAAAGAACTATCAGCCCTGCAGGACAGAATAATAACGCAGTTACCAACTATTGAGTCCTACCTTTTTTTCACTTAAATATCTGCAAGCAATAAAGCATAAGTAACATGCTTATCGCATGCTGCTTTCTATTCCAGCACAGTGACCGTACCTTGAAGCGGTGATAGGAGTTGTAAAACTTCGTAAGCTCTTTGCCACAACGTATCAAATTTTACGTCGGCTAGAAGCTCTTGAATAAAGCGCCTAGCTTTCAAAGGCAGTGAACGTTGCGACAGGAAGATACAAACGTCAGAATAGAAGCAAGCAGACGACATTACGTTTTGAAAGTCTTGTTTCAATCTAAAAAGATAAGAGCATTTGATGTTGCCTAAAACGTCTGACAAATTAACCTCAGTAAACCTTGCTCAGAATATTTTACACGAACAGAGAGCATGGAAATCAACCTCATTGCTTCTTTGCGCACTTGAGCTTCTCCAACATCGGGCTTTGGGGGATTCGTTTCGTCAAGATTTAAGGATGAGGGCTGGCACAACGAGTTGCAGCACAGGAAGCAAAGTTGAGCGCTGTGCTCATCGAAAAAAACGGCGTCGCACTGACCACCGCTGACTGAGCTGCATTCCTCCGGTGCTGGTTGGCAATCACCCTTAATGTTGGTAAAATAAATATATCGATACAGGATTATCAAATACAAAAGCACAGGCTTAATGCGAGTACAAAGCTGTCACACTTATTTACGTCACTTTAAAAATTTCTGTCATGCTTGGATATCAGCCATTTAGTTAGTGGGCTGGAAATTTTATGCTGGGTGACAGAAGATCGCGCCTTTCTTTTTTAAATACGCTTTATCCTACGAAACATACCGACTTAATCTTTCTCCATCACTATCAAAAGCAGATGATAGATAGAAGAGTTATATACAAAATGCATAATACCGGATCTCTAAACATAAAGTTATTTATTATTATGAAGGTGGTTTTCATAAACAAATCAAAATGTCGATTGCTTCCACTTAAATTTAAATGCTGATAATGTACGTGCAGCATAAACATTGCGTGTCTACACGTCTAGAATCAAATATTATTTTCAATGTACACGTTACATACAGTGTTGATGAAGGAATGCGGCTCATCCCAAAAGCGCCGCAACCGTAAATAAGAAACAGTTATAAACGGGTCGTTCGCCTGCACTCAATTACGAAAATAATAATTGTTTTATGTTTCGAAAGACAGGATGTCTTTTAACAGGCTTGAGTTGTTTCATAGTAGATCTTCAGATTCACGGGTTTGGCCTGTTGGATGTATCTGTAAGTAAACTTCAAAGTGCCCTACCAACGGATGGATGAGCAAATTGTAAGAGAAAACACAGAACAGTGTGTATACCGTACGTTTCGGAACTGCTCTTGTTCCGTCGTCAGCTCATCGTATGGTACTTGTACTGTCGTCGTCCTCCCTCATACTGCTGACGACGGAACACGAGCAGTTCCGAAACGTACGGTATACACATTGTTCTGTATTTTCTCTTACAATTTGCTCATCCATCCGTTGGTAGGGCACTTTGAAGTTTACTTACAGATACATCCAACAGGCCAAACCCGTGAATCTGAAGATCTACTTGAACGGGTAGCTTTTCCGTACAATAATGTTGATACACACACCCGTTAAGAGGAGATATGTTTTCAAAGCAATGTTTTATGTTAATAATATTATCGGGAAACTAGTATTTTTTCAGTGGTGGAAACAATGACTTCCACAGGGGGCCCCGTGAAAGCTTACACAATGAAGTTGCCACAATGTGACTGCAGCTTGTTATCATAAACATTTCTATTAAAGCAGTACGATCATTCTGCGAATCGTATGGACAAAAACCGCACCAAGCGCTGAAGCATAATTTCTCAACCTTTCTCGCGCCCCGCCTCCCAACCCAGAGATTTTGCAAACGCCGTTTGGTCAGCGGCTTTTCAATTTCAGTTTCACAGGGTCAGTTGGAAAGGTCAGAGCGATGATTCAACTTCCACTGCTTTGTATTTCGGAAACCGCTAACCTTTTTGCCCCGTATGAAGCTGAATTGGCCGTGAGCAAAAATCAATGGTTCAGTACCTCTAACTTTCAGAGATTCTATACGATCTCCTGACCCTCTCGGGAGGTAGTAATGCTTTATCGAGAATTACCGCATTAAAGCATATCAGAAACTGATCACAGTCTTTCAGAGAACTGCTTTTGGCATTTCTGTAATGGCACAGTGCTCTAGAAAGAAATTATGGAAAGAAACAATGGGCAAGTTTTCTGCGTATGCCTAAATAGGAGGATTTGCCCTAGTTCATCACACTGATTTGAATCGTTCAATTATTATTGGTATTATTGATAGAATAAATAAGACCAACCAAGTATACTTACCAATGAAAACATTTGGCGAATCGACATGGGAAGACAAAAGCCGTTGGATGTCACTGACATGTTGCTTCGCTGAGGTACTATCCTAAAGTAACGACACGTTCAAGGATCAGTAATTAGTAAGGGCAACTGCAGCACTTAAGCATTTCTATAACCTGCTTAATATTTGCACACCCATACCAATTAGGCAGAAATTGAATACACGGGCATCTAATGTTCACTAAGAATTGCTAAAATAATGAATTTCTGGTGATGGAATTCGATTTCAGCGCATAATCAGATATCGCAGAAAATCCAATTTTTGAATGAAATTTAGGGTTAACATGCACTAAAAACTGCTATGCTTGTAAGCAAAAAGCTGCCCAGTAAACATTAATGAAAAAAACTGATATTATCACTTTCACTATACGAAACTTCCGGAACAGCCTAAATTCTTCCACCTGAGGAATTAGACATCAAATTCAGAGTTTTCTATCCGTCTAGCAGTACAAGTGCAAAAATTACAGCGTTTAAGCAAAAGCACATTGTAGCTGAGCTGGTGAGTAAACAAGCAACAAAACTCCAAGCATTCTATGCAACCGTGTTCTCGTCTGTGTATCTTGAATTTCAAATACAAAAATAATAAAAAACATCTCCCCAAAGCCCAAAGGCAATGATAAATCACAAAAATGGTTAATTCAACTTTGCAAAACCCGCTAATAAGTTATCTACAGTGTTAAATCTTTGCGCTTCAATGTCGTTCCGCTCTGATAATAGACGAGTGCTGTTAATAACGGTTATGGAAACAATATCGGACAAAAGAAACGACCTTTCCCACTAGCGATACGATGTACTCGAAGTATAGACTCTTATGCACCCACTTATTCCGTTGCGGTTTAACTTGCCTTAGAGACATTATGCTTTGACGTCAACCTGTTCTGCCATGCATATGTACAGCTGTGGGGTGGATTAGAAGAAGTTCGGCATTTCAGAAAGTTGCATACAACAGGAGAATATTTAGCATTTCAATTGTATATTTAACATAGTTCACTTGTTTAACAATAAGCAACCTGTTATAAGCGGTTGCACGCTGAACAAGACGCCCGTTCACAAAAATGTCTGCAGCAGAATAAAAACATTGGGCTCTCGGAGCTCCACTGTTTTGCCTTCTGATTGTGAATTAATACCGCACGCGAGTTTCGAAAGCATCTTTTACTTTGACTCCGTAAAGACATTCGCAAACGGGCATCTTGAACTACGTCTTAAATAACGCCACAATTTGATAAAGCAAAAGCTAACCGCTGGCTCTTTTTTAGAAGATACGTGTCTCGAATTAATCGGATGTCATCCAGTGAGAATGACAACCTTTCTCCATAAGTTCCGTGCGATGTATCGAACTTCGGGCTGATTTCGTAGACCGGCAAACTTCGGACTTGACCAAGATTACTTTTCAGATACATTTGGCGACGTGAGCTGCTTTGGAGTGGGGATTTTAATGGCCGTTTCGGTTCGAGCAGAGTTTTTTGGAATAGTAATGCCATTGAATCCACAGATTCAGCTCTTCCGTCACTCCTGTCAAAGGGATCAGAAGGAACCGCGGAAGTCAATAAAGAATCCATACAACACGGTAAGGGGATTTCCGTGGAAACAACTGGAATGCTGTACTCCTCGGTCAGCAAGCTAATCAATTCTTTCTCATCGGCGAATACATGAAGAATTTTGTTTCTGACACTACACCATGTACAATGCAGTGGCAGAGTACTCGAGCATCCAGAAAGCATTTCCGTACAAGGTAATAACGACTGTTTCATTGATGTAGACTGAATTATCAAACATTGCCAATACTGGAGTTGCTCTTTCATTTTCATGAGAAAGTCATGACGACTTTTTTTGAACTCTGACAGTGACAAAGGCACTTTCACAGCAGTCTTGTCCCAACCCAGCAGGCTAAGAATCTCGGAGCCGAAACAATTTTTTGAAATAAGTGATATTGCGTAGTAGGCGCATCCGCGTATATGGCACATGTTGCATTGTTCAGCTACTCGTACTATCGCCGGAACTACGCAAAGGGGCAAAAGCATCATTCCGGCATCTCGACATCCAATCTGACCCTGAAAGAAGAATTTATTTCGCGCAAATCCTCCTACGCACTTGCTGCTCAAAGAGTAGAACAATAATGTCCACCATTGGCCTTTGGTTTTTACATAGCGTGGTAACGCGATTTTTGATTACCAGAGCGTACAATGTTGCGGCAATAGCATCCTGCTGCCCTTCCGTATTCGTCTGCAAGCCATGAAGGTTCTCCATCAGCATACCGAGCACACCTTGCGCATACAGTAAGTAACAACCAAGCTGATGCTCTGCCAAATGACCAAACAAATGAGGAGGCATATAGGCATGTGAAGCTCCATCCCTGGAAGCACTGAAAGGTGATTTCAGAGAATAGTTCAACCCAAACTTTACAAAGATTGCGCATAGAACGATTCGCCTGAAAAAATGTCGTATCTGCTGAGCGCTTCGCTAAGCATCCCTTCGCAAATTTCGTAGTATCGCAAATAAAACGTCTAGAAAGCACTACTGCAAAAGGTGAAAAACGAAAGACGAAAACGCACCTCTTTCCAGCGTTCAATTTCGCACAGGCAGCCCAACATGGTAGCCGGCGAAGAGACGATCCAGTCCATCTCGGAATAGCGGTAGCTCATAAGTAGAATTCCTGCGTTTCCAAAGGTCAAAAGGGGGACATTCAGTTGAACAAAGGAAGTACGATAGTCCTGTAACGAAAGCAGCAAATAAACGTTTACGTAAAAAGGTTCTTTAATGGCATTACGGAGTCGATCAGCAATGAATGGAGGCCCTCAATGACTGCCTCCACGACTTCGGCGGATGAATCGTTTAACTGGTCCGTCAAGACGTTAATACCCCATTCAGCGAAATGATCAACCCGCATTTGACCCAGCATGATGACATAGTGAGTTGCGTAAAGTCTAGTTTCCTGTAAAGGTTTGGCAAACTGCAAAAAATACGAACAAAGGAACAAACAAGGATTGACAAATCTATGCTTCAAATGTGACAGCGTCAACGAAATTACCACAGATGGACTAGTGAGGCACATGTGCAAGATCCTCCGGAAAGGATCGCTGGGATTGGACGTAGTCTTCGCAAAAGATAAGCTGGCCAGGATGACTTTGACATAAGTTTCACGACCATTGGTGGCAAGAATTTCTTCGAACCTGAAAGGAAGCAAGACAATGTACCTATTGCTTTTCGGACGTTTTTTCGACCTCGCGACCTAAGTTTACACAGTATAGGAATTTACAGGTAGCCTCTGACCTATAACAAGATACGTTTATCCTGAAAGAAATCGTAATTCTACAATTGTCTAAAGAGGATAACGGTTAATTTATAACCGGCTACAATTTAACATTACTCGTGGCTTACAAGGAACACTGAAAATGAAATTTTTAGGACCGAGGCCATAACGTTTTATCCTGCAACACGGTCAAACGCCTTGGAATTGCATTAACAAACATAAACAAAAAATTAGCATAAACACAAGGATGCCGAGAAGGCAAAGGCATTATCATATAATGCAATGGAAGCGCGTTAAATTCAGTTCAGCAAAGGCCGTGTTCCTCCAAACCTATCGGACTATGTACACGTATGTGAACGCTGCGTAATTGATGTCTAGAATTAATATGAGAAAATATTTTCCATCTTCAAAACAAATCAACCAAGTGCAAGTGAATGAACGTTTCCAATGGTCACAAAAGAAGATGATTAAAATGGACTATAAAATGTACTATTGGAACAAGTACGTAAGCAACGATGATATTCTTGGCGCAACCTTCACGACAGCAATGTAGGCACATTACACTTACAAACACTTTCTGTTTCATCACTTATAGTTTAACCGCAAAGCTTTCCATGCGATATACTACTTTCCCTTCTGTAATACATTAGGTTGGAACGGTCAGTCATACCAGTATTTGCAAATGTATTTTAAAATCAAAAAATTCATAACGATCAAGTATCAATCCATCACTTGTTCACCTTTATTGTCAATAACCTTGAGCCACCTATTGAGCAGTTCTATGATACCATCCACGTAGAAAGAAGCGGATTCGACTGAAAAAATAGCTGATAGCAGGTCATCGCTGTTTTTAAAATTTTTCCCAGTGAAATGGTTTCTGAGAGAAAGAGACAGGTATCGGTCTAAAGGAGCAATATCTGAGAAGCACAGTGGTTGAAGATTAGGAACCGTTTACATTCTTCCAAAAAACAGAGAGCATGTTTGGCATTATGTGTTCTTGCTTTGCAGTGCTGGAAGGAAATGTGGCTCTTCTGATGCAGCAGTGTCGATCCAGCTTTCCCTTAAGTTTTCCTAATTCACAGGTATATACTTCGACCGTTATTGTTCTCTCTTTTGGATGCTCATTGCTGTTAAACGCAAAGTAAGGGCATTTTTTGGCGCTGCAGAAACAGAGCACAGTTAATGGCGAACCCATTTGGAGGGATGATCGAAAGACCTAAGGATCATCATCGGTAATGATATGGGCGAACCACAGATTCCTTCTATTCATGTTCCGTTGCGTCAAATCATAAGATACCTTTCGATCAAGCAGGTCAACGTAACGAAGCTTTTCAGAACTAGGAACTATACTCATACGAGTGCAGGAAGTTAGGGTATAAATCCCGAATAATGAAGTGCCTTTATTACGGAGTGAATATCCAGTTATATGTAAATTAACTTTAATCTCCGGAGCATTCGATTAAAGTTATTTGACATATAACGGGACATTCGTTCCGTAATAAAGGCATTTCATTTTGAAAACTTATAGTCCCATACGAAAACATCATATCTTCAAAATCCTGAATAGGTAGAAAATGTACTGCAAAGTTTGGTTTTATAGCATTGGTGCGCTCACATTTTCTAGATAAGGAATGTATTTCGGTAGAGGCGTTATTATACTAGTCATGTCTTTCGGACCAAGTACTTCGAACAGTAGCAGTATGATAACTTTTCTACCCAAATACATTCCTTACCTAGAAAATGCGAATGGACAACTACCACAAGGCCAAACCTCACAATGTATTTTCGAACTACTCAGGATTTCAACCTCCACCGAAGAGCAGGATAAAGTCACCACTGAATGCCGTTTCGTTTGTTCGCTGTTCTTCTTTAGCTACCTACGCAGGAACTTGAAAAACTGATGGCTTCATGTCATAAGATGCTGGAATACATACAAGCGCCACAAGGACAAAATTTAACCAGAACTATACTGCAAATGAAAGGAAGTCCGCTTCTGAAAAAAATGGAGGTAAAAAGGGGCATTTCCGTAGTCCTTATTGTTGCCAAAGAATGACGTCCTGCTGGGAACGAGCCACTTTTCCTTTTCACCTATAATCTTTTCCAGAAGAAATGGAATTTTATCACAAGCATGCCGTGTGCCGACGAATAAAAACGAAAACACAGATAAAGCAAGTTCGGTTGAAGACAAGACTTCCAACTCAGCTGACTTATTCTTTTGTTAATACAAAGCGCAAGTGGCATTGCCAACTTTGCAAATCCAGAGTGCCAAAACGAAAAGCGCCACGATTTATGCACAAGGACATGCATACAGAAAAGGCTTTGCTGTTGGCTATGGAACACATATGTAGCGAATGGCCTCGATTTGAACCAGGCACTGGTCCCATTACGATATAGGAAATGGAACGTGACGCTGAGGTAAACCGGTGGGGTTATATAGAGGCGGAACTTCTTGGCATCTTGGCAACTTGACCCGGTTTTAAGTGGGCGCCGACTTGGATCATAGAAAGGAACGCGTTTAGACGCGTCTTTCACGCAGAAAAGGGCCCGCCGACAAAGGCGGTGCGGGTCCCAATTAACCTCAATTTCAACCTAGTGCCGGGGGCGCCCTGTCTCCCAGGTGCCCCACATTTATCATTCACTTTCATCAAAAAAGAACTGTTAAACACTAGGACGTGTCAACAGAATCCATTGGTTGCCGTTGGTGACGAGCGTCCAAAGCGAGAAGGAAATTTTCAATCGGCCATACGCATAACGTGTGAAGGAAGCCCTTTCGCTGATTCCAGCAAGCAATGGCAGACAAGTCTCAAATGGGGTCATTGTTGTCAAATAGCGGCAATTCTTAAGGCGCTCGTTTCACTTTCGCGCGAACCCGTTCGTTGAAGAGCCGGAATCGCCCAGCAGACACTGCCATTGTGTCGCAACAACTGATCGCCGGTTTATCTTACGTTTCTGGATTACTTAACATTGTCCTCCGGACCAGATGCTCCCAACCACACAACTACTTCTACGCCTGCTGCTGGCAATCTTTATGATTACATTGCGACACACGGAGGCTCTGAGTTGCGAAAAGGCTGGGTGCCAATACTGCAGCTATGTGAAAATGCAGCGTCACTGCGCAAGCTTCTGCAGCATGTGTTCGGTATGTCTAATGCTAGTCCACGTATTCTATCGGTCAGCCCTAAAAAATGATGACAAAATAAGAGAACTTGCGCAGGCAAGACCTTACTATACTTGCTTTGGTACGGAGTCTAACACTGGATAAATCTGATTCACTTACTTCTTCAGTAAAATAGCAATTTAAATAAACCTGGAACCGTTGGGATTATACAACGAATGGCTGCGCAATAGGTCGGCTTATCGTCTCGCATTTCCTTCGCGCAGGATAATAGGATTTTAGTCGCCGACAAAAATTTTGGTTCAAAATTTCAGGAAGGCGATTCTAATCGTGTCAGCACTTACAAGGTGATACCGTATACGCAGCCTCAGCAGGGACGAGAAGTACAGAAATATACTCGCCCATATAATAGAAGACCTTACGTAGATAAAGCAGTTACAAGAAAACCGTCTTCATCGATAACAAAACCAACTAAGACGGCTAAGACGTGCGACGGGCTTAATCCATGCGTTCCACTGGAACAAGCCAACAGCCGTTTCCAGCAATGCTGTGAAGCAAGAAGAATGAAAAATGCCTGCGTTGGTTATTGTCGCTATGATATTACGAAAGAAGAAGTACGCGAAGCCATTAGTGTTGCCTGGGGGCTTTTTGAACTTTCACTCTTTACAGGCTCGATTCGCTTTCATGCATGGTAAATGCCCCTTCCGTCAACTCCAGACCTATCTATCATGCGCTGCTGCGGGCAAAGATCGTCGAAACTGCTGCCGTAAGAAAGGCGTTTTGGATGGTGCTCTCGCCTTTTGCGAACCTTTCTGTGCTCCTGACAATCCTGGATTCCCGGGAGCCAAGCCCAGATATCAACCGTGTGCAGAAAAACTGATCAGTTTGATGAACTGCTACTGGGCTGGGCTCGAGTGAGTTCATCGGAGCCGCAAAATCTTGAAATCCTTCTCAGTAATTGAAAGCCATTAAAATATGTTAAACTGACCGACTAATATTCACTTCTGAACGCTACCTAATACTAAAAAGGACAAAAGCAGCTGGTCTTCTATTACTTGAAGTTGAACTATTACGCGACAGTACACAGAGTAAGAGGAAACGTTGTAAAGCACTGCGATTGATCAAGCGTGCTAAAAAGCCGCGGTCAAGTCACAACGGCGTGAAATAGTTCAAATAGACCAACACAAAACAATGCTAAGAAAGCACACTGAATCAATTAAGCTGATGCCTAGCTGAACCACCGAAATTGAACGAATTCAATTACCTGACTAATGAAATTGCATACCGCTGATCTAATCAACTGCGAGCAGTCGATTGCATAAACAAACATAAGACAAAGCCATATGTTACCCAAACGGAAGGACGATGCGCCTTTCAGAAATGGCTAAAAACGCGAAGCAGCAAAGAAAACAATTTCAACCTGCACCGCTAAAAGGTACAGGCTAATAAATTTTTAAATAAAACGTCAAAAGAGCAATTATCAACATCTTTACTGCTTTCCTACGTGCATGTTTCAATAAACAACCGCTCGTCGCAATCTGGTCTACTCTTTCATTTGGCTGCCAAAAGACTTATGGGACTCGTTGAAAACAAATTCAGCTAGACTAGTTTTCTTTCATTTCCTCCAGAAAATAATAAATCGTAGAGTATCGCGAATTAAAAGTCACAAGCTTACCAAAATCATGCGCAGAGCAGTTCTGTAACGCTAGATGCAGTCCCATTGTGGAATCGTCAGGTGGTCAACGAAGCAATGATAATGCAGGACAAGTAAAAAAAATAGCAACAAGTGACATTCAAGCCGCGCAATTTCACAACAGCGAAGTGCGTATGACATTACGCTTAAGGATAGCTCGCTTGGCGTAAACCATTTTGGAAGCACTACAGTAAAACTATCCGCGCTAAATGTTGATCATGTAACAAAGCAAACATTCACCATGAAGTCAGGCGGGTAATAGAACCCTATTTCAGACTATATGTTCTAAGTTTGTTCATTTATCTTCGTGCTGTAAAAACAAACGTACTAATGAAGCTTTTGAGTAAACATAGCGCAGCTGGAAATCATTAATACACTCGTACAGTAGAGATAACAACATAATATAATTCAGAATTTCAACTTTTATGAAAATTTTCATTGCTGACGAAATTAGGAATCCTAAGACTATTAACACTTTGGACGATTACGTCTATTATCTGCAGAATAGGCCAAAGCGTAATTTTAAAGCAGCGTTTTTTCACTAAGGTGTAAGTCTTGTCTTACTTTTTAAATGAACATTATAGCGAACAATGACTATGACTAAAAGGAAACCTTGAACAAATGGACGTAATTGCAGCTATCTGTAAGTAGAATACCACTATACATACGTCTACTTGACGAGAGACTGTCAATGCCGATCTTTATCCATTGCCAGCAGAAAAATAGCGCTGTCAAATACGCCGATGAAAAAGCAATGAACCTAATGAAAACTCGTCACGGTACTAGCAATTACGTAATGCTCTCGTTTTTAATGATGATCGTTCATCCACGCACTTGTTGGGTAAGTGTTGCTTACGGCAAACGATTTTGATCACCAATTGGAAGTGTAGTTTTTACAGAGTGATACCATGCAATCTGTATGACAGTTTTCCATAAATAGACTTGCAGTAAAGTACGCGTCCCATTTTCCCCATTATGTGCAACAGTGGATGCGCCGAATAACTCCAACTTATGAAATAACTTCTTTTCGCATTAACGTCACTGGTTTATGGCTAATCTGACCGACTCATTCGTCACTACGCTTGTCACTTTCACCCAAACCAGAAAAATAAGCAGCGAAAAGTCATGCTGCCTAAAGACTCATCAGCTATGGAGAAATCACAGCACGCTCGAATGGAAAAATGTATAACCATACCTGCTCAGTATACCTGCCTGCTGCAGTTCCAAAAGACCATTCTCGTGAAAGCTCAGTTGTAGGATCATTGAAAAATAATCAATTGCAGCAGTACATTGAATATCACGCTCGTTCAGAGGTCCGTTCTCCAGATTTTCCTGAAAAAGTTCTTTTGAGCAAAAAACTTACCAGCTGCAGTCGACTTCAATATCAATTAATATGTCATACTTCTTAACTTCTAAAGAAAGTTGAAGCGCACAAAGTTAAACTATTTTGTTGGCACGGTAAAACCCAGGGGACGCCAAGTGTCACACAGCGCTTTCAGCTAGTTCCTACTACTGGCTCCTGTAGGCCCTCTCTCGAGTACACTGGTCACTAGTGTATAACACCAATAAGCTGTAATGCAACCAAGACCCTGCAATGCTATAAAAAACTTGCCATTCCCCTTTTTTGTGTCCAGATTATAATTAGGTGTCACACTTTCAATAGAACTGCTCGTACAATTTAATAAAAAAGCATTAACAAAGAACGCTAAGGGCAAAACCAGTCAGTTCTGGAACCTCTATCTCTTAACTTTTTCATACCCATCAAAGGGAAAACAACGAGCTGTTTTTGTAAAATTACAGTTTTAACTCTTGAGCAAAAGGGTTTTTTTAACCGGCGACTGCATCCATTTACACGCGACATTTTTCGACAAACATACTGGAAAACTTTTCACAGCTTTACGATACTGAAAAATGCCGCTGACGAACTGCAGTGCCGCTTAAAAACTTAAGAAACAGGCGTCCCATGGATGCATGGGTTACGCGTAGGCATTAGCCAATTTTATCATTTCTTTACCAACAGCATGACGAGCCCGAAATTGCCACAGAAAGTGAAGCCTTTTTTCAAAGCCTTCATACACAAGAATTTACGGACCGCATAGTCATTCGCGGCTTAAAAAAATGTAAAAAAAGTAAAGATAGTGTGAAGCCACAACAGCGCACGATGTGCTCACTAATTGAGTTCAAGTTTCGCTTAAAAACAGGACGCTTCGATTGCCGTACTCGTTCGTTGTTATTTGTAGTGAGACTTCCCCGGAGGCTACATTTATTTACAAGAGCTTTATTTACAACTTACTGTTCATATTGATATTCTATCTTTGCTTTATCAAAACTGAAGATTATCGACGGCATGATACCATTGGAAATAGGCAATTTCTAATTAGCCGACAAAGCTGTACTGTTTCCGTAAGCAACACGAATTCCGGCTGCAGTTTCCGCGTCTGTCTAACAACTGCTTACGCGAGGCCTCTAGCCGTTGAATGCATTTGGAAAAACAAAGAAAACCGGAATTACAAAAAAATAACAGTTCCACAGTGAGAGCTAAACAGTTTGACGCATTATTGTGAAGATAAATGCAACTGTTGACAAGTTAAGCGCAGTTTAGAATCAACACTTAGTAAGATAAATTTTTAACCGTAGCCGCCTTAACCTTTGCGACTACACGAAAATGAACTGTTGTAAATAAAGTATTAACGTGTACACGATACAATCTTATTAATACTAACAGTTTTGTTACTCTGCTTAACCTTAAGTAGAGAGGTGCAACAGTATTTCCCGCCCAGTTTTCCCAATAATAAACGTTGCTATGTGATGCAGTTACCGGAGACAGAAGTCCTGTAATTTGATTCAGAAATTCTCGTAGCAAAACTCTCATCAATGAGTCGCATGGAGCATGACACAAAAGCGCCACAAGCTTGCAGCCAACTCTGGAATAGCGGCGGAAGTTACTAGTTAGTTTTCTGAATTGACCGGATGGTTTGAAAAATCCAAGGACTTCAACAATAAACCTACAAAACATCTCTACGTCAGTTGAGACAAAAGCTGCACGCAATAAACACGCATTAAAAGCGTTCCATTACCCTTAACCATACTTTTGATCACGGTAAAACTATGGATGCCATATCAGTTGTAGTTTAACCAGAATAGTATACAAACAGTTTAATATAGAATTCATGTTTCCCAAATTAACTTTCTTGAAAAAAATCTCGAATTAATAACCCCGTTTAAAAACATTTCGGTAAACAATAAAAGAAAAATAATAGAAAGAACTTGAAAGTAACAAAACTGACTATGAAGGCGATGATTAATCGACTGCGAGCATTTCATCTCTTTTTACAAGCATCGACGGGGCGTCTAAACTTAAAAGAAACTAGAATACAGAAACTCGTGAACACTGCAACAAAATACAATTGCAACTTCAAAAAAAACCGTCCATTCAAGCATTAGTTCTGCATATAAATGACGAAATAGGACATTAATAAAGATCGGTAACGGTCAGAATCCCGAAAGTCAAAACTTTCTAGGTTGAAATTCCGGATGGATAGGAAACGCATTTTAATGGTCTTGTGGCAGTTCTTCATTTGAAGCTTCTAAATAAAGGAGGCGTGCGAACAATAAGCATACGTTGTACGCTGCAGCCTTGGTGTTTCTTGGATTGCTGTGTGTCACCTTCGAACCACTGCTGGTTGGCTTCAATTTTCCTGTTCTTCTGAATTCTACTTGAAGTTCTTGATAATCAACCAACAGTGCTTCGAAGGTGCTCTACAGCGACCCAAGGAACAACAAGTCTGCCTTGCAAAGACAGCTTTACGGTTCAAACGCATCTTTTATTTAGAAGCTGCAAACGCAGAGCCGCCAGGAGCCCACGCCTTCAATGCGTTTTTTATCCGTCACGGATTTCGAACTTAACATCATGAAAATAGGCTGAGTGAAACAATATCAACGAGTCTGGTCAGACCCAAAAACTGGGTGGACGAAATAAGCTTTCCTTCATAATGGAAAATACCAGCAGTAAACACAACGAATCCGAAGCACTATTTTCTTAATGTAAAGTCAACGTGAATATAAGTTGCCATACGTACCTGTAATAACGAAAGTGCATTAATAACTACTGCGATTACAGTTCGTAGAAGTGCCTTGACTTTACAGCATGAGCCATACGTTATAAGTAAGCTTGATTTGGCCAGCATCATTAACTGCGCTTTTTGTAACTTTGTACACACATATTTTTAAAATGTACCTTCATGCTTCCATTTACGCATTGAATGAACTGCTGCGCATTTGTCAAACCTTCATTGTACGAAGAATAAAGGATAACGGGGACAGAAACCTATCCTCACCTTTAAATTCTGACATTTTTAATACTTTAAGCACATAGCGCTGAATTATTCATCCTACATTCGCTTCTTATTAAAAATTATATAGTTTCACGCTATGCACCATGATGGCGGTAGACAAGAGGCTGACCTGAACTTAACCTAACTATAAAGCACGCCAACGGAATATCAACATCTAGTTAATAACAACACAGCTCATGTAGCATTTCAGAACGGTTTGAAAACCGCCTACTTACTCTAGTAAAAGAGAAGTTCATAGTCTTGATAAGCTAACTTACAAAACAGTAAAGAAAAGGACAAACAGAATAACGAATAGATTCTTCGGCTAATAAAGCTCCGAAGAGTTTACAACTACCGTTCGGCACCCGCCGAAGTGACTGCGTCATCACTATCCAAGGAAAGAGGACAACAAATGATTCGTGCAAACTAAAACATAGCAAGGTAGCTCGACCTGATGCAGGCTGGATCGCAATGGAATTTCGGCAAGAAGGAAATTTCCGTGAGCGCCAAATCAACCAAAAGCCAATTCCACGACTCCGGTAAAGCACTGCTCACGAGAACTCGGCTGTCTCGAATCAGTTTTCCGACGTGGTCCTGCACGACAAAATACCTAAGCGCATAATTGATTGATGGAAAAAGATTTTACGCTGCTAGTCGACAAGTCGCTTGAGGAAATGCCAAAACTGGGCAATCCACGATTATTGTAGTGGTTGAAAAGTAGTTCAAAGACGAGCGATTTTGGAATGCGCTGATGACGAGCAGCTCTCAACGAATCAACTCTGTTTGAGAGCATAACCGCTTGGCTGGATAATATAAACGCGTTGTAAAGTAATACAAAATCAACATCATTTTTCACGCACTTTCGGACTCTCTCGTCTTCTGAGCGACAATATAATGTGTCAAGCGACGAGGCATGCTCAGAAGTATCAGTTCGAAACCACCGATAACACTACAATAAAAATTAGACGAGCAAAAAATTTAGCTGCAACTATGTTAAGGAGTACGCGGTAGAGAATGTCTTCAATTAAGAGGGTAATTTTCAAATGCAAAGGGCGGTCAGGATCTGACAACGCCTTTTCGGCGAGCACCTATTGTAATCGACCAATGATCCTGTTTATAACCAGTAAGGCCAATCCAACCTTAATCAGATCTGATTTCACTAAGCAGTACAAAACCACCGCGATCGTAGCATTCACTAGGTCCATCCGAGAATCATTCCAAGTTGCAGAAATTAGCTTTGCATCTGCCAATACAAACTGTCGACTCAACATGTGCTCATTGCTGTCTGAAATGTTTCCCACTGATGGGATGAAAATAATGTTAAGCAGCGGCTCTTCAAACCAATAGAAGAACTCACATCGATAATTCAAAACGTCTGTCCAACTGACGAATTCTCTGTCCACGTAGTCGACACCCAAAAGGTCGCACAGTATCTCAACGGCAGTTTCCTGAAAAAGATTCGTTGCAATCTTTTTACTCAGAATTATTTACAACTTCGTGGGTCAATAGGTCACACAGCGTCTCATGGAAAGCAAAACAGATGTTTATGAAAGCATAACTTTACTAACCTTGCTGCTAACTGATACAGCGGTTACTACATACTACAACAACGATAATTACTTCACCGACTACATTATCGAGATGTACTCTGGAATTAAGTAAGCCGAATGAATAATAGAATGATGATTTAACAACTAAAAGACCTTTTCCGTTCTAAGCTACTGAACGGTTGCGAAAAGATTACGCATCGTGAAAAACGAGGACATAAACGAATCATCCCTGAACATCGCAGCGTCATTTGAATACACGCGATTAACTGCTTCTCAAACTTTGACATTCTGCATAGAGTAATGAAGCACATGCTTTGAAGTACCATGCGCTATCGTTGGTTATTATTTCAAACATTAAATCTTCACTATCATAAGGTAGCCAAATGTCACATTCATCTGACAGCGAAGGAGTTCTACACGCAGTTGAGCTCTTACAGAGAGACGGGCTACCCTCTTGCATCCGTTTATCTCCTGTTGGAATTCCATCGTTCTTACAGCAAACTTTTCATTCTTAAGCTCAGCCATCCCACGACAAGCGGACAACGGATTCAGCTACCTTTCGTTCTTATTTACGAAACAAGTGTTTGAAAACACCCGCCTTTCTTAAGAGAGCTCTACAAGGATGACTATCATACTACGGGCAATAATACTGCATAATGAAGAATGAGGAAGTTCTCTGCTTCAAAAAAAAAACAATTAAATGTACAGCTTCCCGCGAGTTCAAAAATTATCAGGAGTCGACAACCTTGTTCTGTAAGAATCAATGCCAGTATTAACATATTTCAAGCAAAAAAGGTTATTATTTTAGAAAGGTAGAAAATCTGAATTTCTCGTGGGAATATTTTACAGGAAACCCGCCAAACACTGCAACAGAAAATACTGAACGAATATGATAATAAAAAACTATAGCAAAAGCTTTGTACAGCAACTTCCTGACACTGAGAGCCCAACACTGGAGTAGTATACAGGTTCCAAATAGTTTTACTTTCTTAGTCAGACTTATCCTCTCGTACTTTAGTCTCTGCTTCTGAAAGTAAACAAACAACTTCCAAAAGCCTCTTACTATATTTGGAACTTTGCTCCGAACCTACATAATTTTGTTTTTAAGCGTATACTTCTTCGTGATGTGCGTATGAGCAATGAAGGTAAAGTTCTACGCGGGAAACCAGCTTGTTGCTCGCACAAATGAACAAGTACAAGTAACTCTTGCAGAGCAGCCCTCTCCCAACTGACAGGCAGATTTAGATTTCATCTCCGTCGAAGGAAGCAAATTTTGATGCGAAAAATTTTGACAGTACCGTTTGTACGCCGTCGTGATTTTTAAACTTTTTTCAGGCAAGATAAGTTTCCAGCAAGCAATAAATGTAAAACTCCGAAGTAGCCGGTGCACCCAGCCGCGCAAAGCCGCTGGCAATAACTGAAAACGTAACTGCTCCAACAGGATTCGTTATCGAGCTCGACTTCAAATTCGCCAATTTCTTAATATGGTCTTCTGCTATAGACATTTATTCCTTTTGGTAACAACACTGCCCGTGCTCCACCAAACGTAAATAAAGTTTTTCTTGATGTTAGTCAATATTAGCTGGAGTTCGAGCGTTCGAATCAAAAGCGAACCAGCGATGAGCTTTTTATCTGGGAGATTTGTACAGAACCAAGAATATCTTCAGTAATAAAACTGTCTGACTACGTAAAGACCTGATGTATTTGACGAACTCTTTTCGCACAATCCTTCAGCTCTTTTTCACGCATGTCAATTCGCACAGTGTATTTGTGCCCAACTCCAGCTCGCGTGTTGGAGCCCATGAGGACAGGACAGAGAGAGATATTCGTTTGCTGTCCTTCTATAGGCCTACTGAAGCCAAACTTTGTCCTGTCTTCAATGTCAAGACGTGGATTTGGTAGGCTACTGTTCTGCTGCAAGCAACCTAAGGCAACTATCAGCATACTGGGAATAACAGGCCAAAATGTGACGAAAACCAAATACAGTGTCCCATACGAATCTGAGGGGGCGTAAGTTTTTTAGCTGACATTATGAAAATCAGTATGGGTAAGATATCCGGCAAAAAAGCTTAGCTAAGCGTTCTCTACCACCAGCACATTCATCTTGCATAGTTTTGTTGAAACGTGTTAAGCTAATATGATGAAATACAGGATGTTTCCTGCAGGGTGCGTAGGTTTTCATATGCAGAATACGTTGGTTGCGCTACACCCGTTAACTTTAGCGAACAAACCCTGAACTTTTAGGATACGCCTGATCCTGATTTCAGCGTCCTAATGTGACGTTATTACTCAGAAGACTTCCCGTGATCCAACCTAAAGTTTTCGCAACGAACGCATATGCTTACAGTATTTCTAGCGGGGTAAAAAAGTTGCACAAGTACAAGAATTTGCTTACAGATCTTTTCAGGGTTAGCTATGCTTGATATTAGTACAAGATGGCGAAGGAGAAAAACGAAAACGCGCGACCCTTTATTATCAATACACAAGTATCATTACGCTGCTTCTTTTTTAATACGGATTGTGAGTCCCGTAGAAAATTTTACTACTAATTTCTCCGGAGCTTTCGGGTCCAAACGCGACCCGTCATCAGCGGTCTTAAAATGGACATTACATCATTTTAAGACCGCCGATGACAGGTCGCGTTTGGACCCGAAAGCTCCGGAGAAATTAGTAGTAAAATTTTCTACGGGACTCAATCTGTACAAAAATAGAAGCAGTCTAATGAAACTATACGGTCCTGTACCAAGAAACTGTATCCTCAATACACAAGTATATTGATAAATTACTGCTTAACCAAAGAGATAGGTACTTTAAGAGAAAAATTGTAAATATACGACAACAAAAACAAGTTCAGTTAATGGTTATGCCAAGCGTACGATTTAAAAAACCTTCCTCACAACGTTATGTAATTTTGCGTCAGGATAAAGCACTTTGAATACAGAAATTTCTACAAAAAATTACTGAAGTGCAACGGTTTAGGGTCAAAATCACAACAGTGGAAATCCCGAAATGTCGAGATCCCGAATAGACCGAAAGTACGATGTAAAGTGTGGCTTTGTGGCAATTATGCACTGATATCCTCTATATAAGGAATGCATTTGAGTAGAGGTGTTATTATATTAGTCTTGCTTAAAATTCGTCATCTAAAGAACAAGATCAGTATGATGACGCCTCTGCTTAAATACACTCCTTATATAGATGTTAATGCACAACCGCAACAAGGCCACATTTTACTGTGCTTTTAGATTTCTTTGAGACTTCGATTTTTCAGGATTTTAACCGTCGCCGATAAGCCAATGAACAACTGTTATTCAGTTATGTACCTGAATATTTTCGGACTTCATTCTCAAGCCAAGCATAAGCGACTCAATGGGGGAACAGGTCGGCACAAGATCAAGAACACGGTCGACACATGAGACTGGCGTTTTGACTTGCGCAAATGTGTGCACAATACCTGCCCAGTGACGCAGATTACAAACCATAATTCTGCGACAATTGCTGAGAAAAACATTCGACTTGCTCGATTCCCTACAAAGCGATATTATACACGTGGCCCGACTAGCACAAAAAGGTTTACCACGTTGCTGCTGACGGTTTTCCATTTTGCGCGCACAGTTCATAATCTGGATCGATTAAAGCAATTAACAATTCCTACAACATGAAAACTACAGCAGCCTGCGACAAAGCACGTATATTTCTCACGTGAAAAAATACAGATCGCTTTATGACAGAATAATCTTTCTGGGTTAAGTCGTTGAACAGATGACCAATCACATTAGAGAGACACTGAATTTGATGGGATACCTGGCATTGCAAAGCGTAGCGCGAAATGCAACTTAAAAACTGACTTCCTGGAAATTCAGGCGTCATTCGCTTGACAGCTAAAAAACATGTTGCAAAAAAGAAATAAAACATACTATCTTGAATTACCAAGCTCACAAAGTAGTGCCAGCCCAATCGGCGCCAAACTATCCTCTTCTGAGAAACTGCTCGATGCTATAGAGAGTAAAGCATTGAGAAAACTGCTTGGCATGATTGCCGGGAAAAGGTTGATAAACTGAACAAACAGCCGCAAGCATTGTAGCCTTTCCGATTCATCGTTCATTGACGTCTCGAAGCTCCTACGAACAATGGATCGAAAGGTAAAAGAAAATCACAAAACCCGCAAGAAAACATAAAAACACTATTGCTCTCTGGAAAACAATCTCAAAAAACAGTGCTTCTTTGTTTTATTTTCTGTTCCTACTTTAAAACAATAAAATACCTGATCTTGAACACGGGGTGTTTCTTAACGGGGCAATGGATTTTCATCTCTACTTCATACGGTATGTGTTCTTGCCCGTTGATGGGTTCTGAAATTAAACCGAAGCAAATGCCCTACCAACAGATGGATGAGCAATTATTAAGGAAAAATACAGAACAAGTACTTAAACAGTTCGGAGCTTTCGGGACTAACCTTGTCCCGTCGTCAGCGATGGTGGTAATGGTACTTTTACTCCGATGTTAAGGTATTATTGGGACTAACTCCTACAGTGCCGTGACGCTGGTCTCCTCCCTAATTCCTTTCGAATAAGCTGGAACCACTCTCAGCATCCTAGGATTGAAAGAATTCTACGGTCAACGGGTTTCCTCTTGCTACGTTCGACCATCCGAGAACACCGCCAAACTCTGGCAAATCTCAGAGTTCTATTACGAGATATCTCCTCTTCTCTCGAAGCGACATTAGATCGTCGCACTTTCTCCCTGCTACAATTCCACACTCAAGAGGCTTGCACGGCTATCAGAATTGAAGAGGAAAACGTTTTATCGAGAAAGTTGGAGAACCTTTACTGTAGCCATTCCTGGACCTTTACGCGATCGAACAGACATACGCCGACGGTGGACGCCGATCTGAACAAGGTCGTTGTGAACCTCAGTTCCACTAGCCTTACACCATTAGAAAGTAACGTCCTCTCCAAAGGTCTCAACTTCGTTCCTACCCCTAAGACGGTGCCTTTCCTTGACGTCATAGCGTCAACAGAAATGAGCCTAACTAGGACGGAACCAAGCAAGGCGGATGAGATTAAAGGCGTCATTTCGGGTTCATTGTGGCATATGGACAGATTTGTAAAGCATAATCTGAACCGCGTTGAGAGGGACGTAGTTAATAAGCTAAAAAAGAGGGACGATCTAATTGTCACCAAGGCTGATAAAGGCAATGTAGTGGTGCTGTTGGACAAGACGCATTACGTGGACAAAATGTTGTCGTTATTAAACAGCACAACTTACACGCCCATTCAGTCAGATCCAACTCCACAGGCTAGGTTAGAGCTGAGGAACCTCCTACAGTCCATCGCAGAACTATCCAAGGAGAATACCCTCACCTCCATCCGAAAAAGGTTGTACTTCAAGAGTAACACCGTGCGCCCTCAGGTATACGGCCTTCCAAAGGTCCACAAACCTGGGGTACCTTTGAGACCAGTTGTGTGCAGTGTAAACAGCGTCACATCGCAACTGTGTGTTTACCTCAAAGGTATCATCCAACCGTTGACCGGAGGAAGGGACTCTCACGTAACCAACCACAAGGACTTCTGCGCTTCCCTGCGCTCATACCACGTTTCTGAATCAGACTTCCTGGTAAGTTACGACGTGAAGGATCTCTTCACCTCCATTCCTATTTCACACACCCTCAACAGACTAGAAACCCTATTGAACAATGACAACAGCTTGAGTGAGAGAACTAAGCTGTTTCCTTGTCAAATAGCTAAGTTAGTTTCGTTCTGTATGTGTGAAGGGAACTACTTCAGGTTTCAAGAAGCTTCTTCCGACAGAACGAGGGAGCACCAATGGGCAGTCCACTTTCTCCGGTCCTCGCAGAGTTGCTTATGGAGCACCTAGAGGAAATTGCCTTCGAAAGTTCGGACAACCATTGCACTCCCCGTCTGTTCAAGCGATATGTAGATGATATTTTTGCCATTGTTAAAAAAGGAGAGGAGGAAGCTCTTTTGAAACACCTGAACTCGATCTTCCCGGGAAAAATTTCCTTTACAATTGAAAGGGAAATAGGCAGGAAACTTCCCTTCCTGGATGTGTTGGTTCACCGAAATGCCACGTCTTTAAAGACAACAGTATATAGGAAACCAACGCATTCGGACAAATACCTGCATTTCTCCTCACACCACCCCATGTCAGTAAAGAGGGGCATAGTGACAGGGATGGTGGACCGCGCCATCGCAATCTGTGATCCAGAATTCCTGCGTTCTGAATTACACCACATTGCAACGACGTTGGAGAAAAATGGCTACCCCAAAACCTTCGTCTCCTCCACCATAGCGCGAAGGTTAAACCCAACCGAGTCCTCCTCAACTACTGAGAAAGATCGTCTTCCAGTCCTCACCATTCCCTACTACGTCGGCCTGGGGGAACACTTGCAACGTCTGGGTCGCCAGTACGGCTTCCGCATTTTCTTCAAGTCTTCCCCGAACCTTCGTTCCTTAATGCGCAACGATAAGATCAAGGTCCCATTCGAACAGAGACCTGGCGTCATTTATGTGATTAATTGTGATTGCAACGCCTCCTACATAGGAGAAACGGGCAATACATTATTTGACAGATTTAAAGAACACATGAATGCGCTCAAGAGTTACCGATCCGCGGAAGATGAACTGAATGGAATACACAGGATACGTCGGGGACGCCCTAGAACCGTGCCCCCTTTACAAGCCATGGAAAAAGCGAAGAACACCTCCGCGGTTGCTGAGCATTCCTCTCAATGTTCACGTGACCTGCACCCGTCCATCATTTGCCGCGAGAGCCATTTTCGCCTTAGGCAAATAAAGGAGTCCCTGTTCATTCGCAATAACATGTCCATTAACCGTGACAAAGGGGTGGAGGTCAGCTCGATATGGACATCTGTTATCAGTAAAACGGGATGTTGTTCCATACCGACTGGCGCCCCCTCAGTACCTATAAATACCTTAACATCGGAGTAAAAGTACCATTACCACCATCGCTGACGACGGGACAAGGTTAGTCCCGAAAGCTCCGAACTGCTTAAGTACTTGTTCTGTATTTTTCCTTAATAATTGCTCATCCATCTGTTGGTGGGGCATTTGGTTCGGTTTAATTTCAGAACCTATCAACGGGCAAGAATACATACCGTATGAAGTAGAGATGAAAATAAAATACCTATCTTTTCTGCGACTGCGCATGAGATAAAACTAAAACATTCGTACGGAATGAGAGAAGCAAGCCAATGCCAATACGTTGATATCTTTTACTTATCAATAAACTTGAAACACGATTTTATTCGACAATGTACTCTGAGCAATTATCCCGGCCTAAAATGCAAGTGCCCGGACTGTGAAATTATTTCGTATATCTGTTAACATCTTATACCAACAAGTAAACTTTTCAAAGCTCTGCGTATTGTTTACCTGACGATGAGATGGTCAATGCCCAACTGCAAGGCAATTTTCGCATCCGCTTCCGAGCGAAGCAAATGACGGACAGATCGAAGGCCGCAAATTCTTATTTCGCATTCTTCGTCAACCAGCAATGGTCGAAGACTAAAAGGAGCAGCTCAAGTAAATGCCGAATTGCAAAAGCAAACCAGCCCGTTTTCGCTGCAAGAAAACCTCATCAGTCAGTCTTAGCCTTCATCTTTATGTATTCATTGCGTGCATTCTCTCAAGGCAAGAAAGTGTGGTGGAAATGATAAAGAGCATTTTTGAAACCTAAGGAACTCAAGATAGCACAGCTGTGAGCCATGGCACAACGCTGATCTTATCTTTTGTAGTAAATATCAATATAGCAACTTAATAGGCTGTAACTCTATGAAAAAGGCTCTCTATTACAGTGACGTAACGAGTCACGGTTGAAATACCGAACAGGTCGAAAATATACTCACTGTAAAGCGTGGCTTTGTGGCAGTTGTGCATTGGCATCTTCTGGATAAGGAATGTATTTGAGTAGAGGCGTTATTATACTGGTCTTGTTTTTTGGATCACTCACTCCGACAAGATTAGCGTAATAACGCCTCCACTCAAATATATTCCTCATCCAGAAGATGCCACTGCACTGCCATCAGCCACAAGACCAAAGTTTAAAAGTTATTTTCGACCTATTCGGGATTTTGACCACAATCGCAATATAGGTTCCATGCGCTCATCTTTCTATGACCGCTGCTTATTCATCTATTGGTTGGTTATGCTTCCAAGCTACAGGCAGTGAAGATTACAAGAGACTGCGCATATAAACAAAACTATGAGGCCGCATTCTGTACTTCAAGTCCTTCATCACAATATGCAAATAGTGTATACTCATTAACGTATCCAGTGACAATATCATTGCAGATAGCAAACCTGGGCAAGTAGTAATTACATAAAACTCAATATACTAGATAAGATAATATTTTGGGCCCTCTCGTTGCAGTTTCATAGAGAAAATGACTTCGGCTGTTTCCTTCCTTTTCAAATGATTAACAACAAAGATCTTTATCAAGTACAGAGAGATATTTAGCTTCCGCATTCGAAGAATAGCACAAACGAAACCGCATGGTATACACTGGTAACCCAATGCGGAGGTCTGTCTATGTATCTCATTTGGAAAAGTCGTGCTTACAATAATTCTGTGTCCCTAAAAGTTTCGACAATACACGTTTGTTCCCATGAAGTTACTCCTCATTTTAATAATTTTTCACATTGCCGGAAGGAGTTACAAAAGCTGCCTACATTCCGGATCAAAAATGGTTCGACCATTCATTTACAGCGTTATTGTGCTTGCTAGAAATGGTTCAAGGTCACTTGACCACGTGAAACAATATTGCTCCAAAACAAACTTGTTTCCTACGACATAACAGAAAGCGGTCAACTTAAAAACTGCAATTTCGCTTGAGGTGCAATTATTCTAAAAAAATGGAAAGCCAATAAACATTACGCAATTATTGATAGTCGGATGTTCGGGCTGATTGTCAATGCACAAATTATTAGTAATAATGGCCAGTAAGTTACCAAACAAAGAGATCCCGCAGCGATATTTTGATGTCTGATACTACTGAATCAGATACACGGAGGTATCGAACGAAATCGTTCAGGCTAGCAACACGCACGACTTTTGGACAACCCATACGATTTAACCCATACGCCAAGGAAGACTCGACTTTCCCAGACGAATCTAAAAATCACAAGAACTGAAATTATTCGGGTTAACAAAAGGTAAAGCAAGCTGCAATAGTAGATAAAAAGTGAGTAAATAAAAAATAGGTACTTACAAGTTGCGTCACTGTCTTCCACATGACTTTGTGGGTAATTGTAATCTAGCAAACGGAAAATGAATAAGCATGATCAATTGCCATGTACGGAAACTTGCTTACTACAATTTACAACTTAAGGCCAAGTCTGAATCGTTTGAATCTTACTTGGAAAACTACGATACCTACTTTAATCAGAAAGCAATTTGTAATGGTGTTTCCATGGACAATATTCGTAAAGCGTATCAATGCTTACTTCTCCTCTTCTCCAACGCCAGCGACCGGCCACGAAAAGTCAACATCCCAAAACTGCTTATGTTGTCTGATTGCAAGGAAGGGATACAGCCAAAAGGATTGCCACACAGGAATATTCGGCACATTGGAAATGCGCGTAATGCAAAGCCAACGTCATCTTAGCAGTAACCATATTTGTCCATAATGCAAACAGCAATCTCTGAGTAAGTTATGCTAAGTTTGCACCCAGCTGTGACCGTTGGGTAAATTGCAAAACTAAGAAATACAAATTACGTTAACGCAAAAGCATTGCACACAGAATGGCACCACTTGCATTGATTTTCCACTTCCAAATGCGTGACCATTGGAGCTCTTGAACTAAAGCTCGTAAAGGTAGCTGCTTCAAAATTGATTAACATCTAATTATCATATTTCCAAACGTAATGCTGCAGAAATGATTGTATATACGCTACCAGTTAATAAAATCGTCGGAAAAGCAAAATTCTTTAACTGCACTACACTGAAGATGAACCCGGCCAATTTTTTATGATTTTCAGGCATTGGTGAGAACAAGGGCGTTTCGCCCTTCAATTTTCACACGGGCTAATAAAATGTTCCTTTCAAGGAGTATACGGCCCTTGTGCTTTACTAAGAAAAAAACTTGTCTAAGCTTGTCGTTACGCTGGTATCGATAATTTTCCTATTGACGCACAGCGCACTATACCACAGATGTTTAGCTCATTTTAGCATGCACGCTGTACTTTCCTGCTTTTGCGCCATGGTGGTATATACAAACTGATGTGGAAGGTTACTAAGCTTTGGGAGTAGAACTACTTCTATTGCGCCAGATGGAAAAGGTGCTTCCAAAGCTACCCTGCTCCGTTTCCACGTCATTTATAAAGTGTCAGGTAGCGCAATTAATCAGTGCCCGCGCCGTTCAGTGAAGAAGATGGAGCAGAAGCAAACAGTTCTTTTCTGCTCCAGTGCAGCTATTTGCGGAAGCATCTTTTGCTTACTGGAGATGCGTAGCGAAGCATATGAAAGGATCTACTTTTCAGCAGTTGGCTTGTCCGCTTCACAACGGGTCGTTGGGAGAAAAATTAACTGAGACGGCTCGACCGAAGCCCGAACGAAAAATGTCCCTATTACACGTGGATAAGTGGACACAGCTGAGCTGTGAAGGGCAGTATCCATCAAAAGAATTAAAATTATTCTGTTTGACAAAGGCGTTGCGAACCCGCTGAATGTTTGGAATCACACTTCAGTTAGTGATTTATTTTGAAAATATCCCGCGCTATGTCAAAATTAAAGAACATCTATCGGTTGCGTAGTCGAAGAAAAAAACTAGATTGCATCGCTGTCTAGTGAATGTATATTCCGTTATCAAGATCTTCTTGTCGCTATCAGGTTTCAAATTCTGCCTAAGCGATTTTTTGTTACTACTATTTTTGGCATGGAGAAGTGTGCGCCATTGATGTATTATTCAATTTTCTGCTTTGAACTACTGCGCTAGCGTCTGTAGGCGTCACTAGTTAAACGTGCGTGCAGTTGTTCTTTTTCACTCTTTTCCTGTGAGCATACCTATATTTCATGGGGATAGTGACGCTGCGTTGTTATTTCCCCGCATAGTTATAGCGGAACGCGTTTCTGCCGAAAGCTATGTTAACTCGTTTTCGTAAAGAGTAGTTTCCCACCACTGATAAAATTATAAAACTCAAAATGGAACCATTGCGTTAAAATAAGAAACTCAGTGCCTGTCACGAAGAAAGGCATTTCGACTATTTTTTCAACTTGGATCTCGATTACCGCTCTAATATCTTACCAACGTAGGCGACCCGAACCGAAACTGAGATATATTACTATATTTTTTCGCATGCTTTTTTTGGGTTTAATGCGCTTAACGACTTCGTTGTCCTTCTTACATTTTCCAAATTGTTCCAAAAGTTTATTTCGTCGTCTCGCCTCCTGTTTCAGCAAAGAAGGCGAAATACACGCCGGGAAGGGCGAGCAAACGTGTCTGACAACGTATGGGGGTTCCGCCTCGCTATTTCAAGGTCGTCGTTCGGTTGATAAGTTTTTCGTTGGCTGCGTTTCGCTTTAAATCTCACTTCGCTCATCGGAAAATAATCATCGATTGCCGGGCTGAGCGAAGCGAGCTATTTGGTCTCTGAATTCAAACAAAAAGCCCCTATTGACAATTTTTCAAAGGATTAAAAGCAGTTCGCGCCATCGCCATCTTTTCACACAGCTCTGCTTGGACGCTGCGCCATGCCGAACATCCCTGTTCTCATCATCCTGGTGAGCGTTCCCCTTGTTTTATCGTTCTCATAAATTGCATGCGCTTCGATTAGCATGGCTGATATCCGCTTGTTCGTCAATCAGTGCCTACAACTTAACAAATGCCTTAACAGGGAATATTTGATTTGATTCCCTGGAAAGGCATTTGTTTTGTTAAACTGGAGGTACCATGGACAAGTAAAAGGGATATAGAGCCTTTGAACCAAAGCGTAAAGCAGTTGCCACAGCTTTTAGAGCACTGAGCGTTTAGACAGCGCGTATTATTAGTATTATATTTATTTATTTATATTATATCTATATTTAGAAAGTGACGCGGCTACTGACAGCCGATCACTTGCATATGGAAACTTAAGAGAACTTACGCAATTTTTCCTAGTTTCACTAGTTGAATATTTATAACAGAAAGTTAGCGATCCTATTTCAGATTTTTAGATGATTGCATTCCATAAAGCAACTAATTATGCCGCCAACGGTAAAACTGTCTTTATCTTTCTAAGTATTACAGCGCATCATACTATACTCCTATAGCTTCTATTCTACTGCTGTTGCTCTTGTTCTATAGCATCATTTGATTTGCCGAAATCTTGCAGGCTTTCGTGACCATTGCCGAAGTTCATGGACAATCTGTTACTCAGTTTTTTCGTAAGTTCCACTTATTTTCCAGCTGCGACGCGGAAGCGCAGTTATCAAGACAGCGCTTGTTTATAAGCCCCCTGAACAAATTGTGTTTTACTTCACACCAAAGATGTTTTGCGAGAACGCCTTTTTCATTGCCAAAGACAAGCCAGCTGCTTTATTGATGTGTTTCCCCTATAATTTTGCTTTAGCATTATGTAAACACGCTGAGCAAAGCGCCGCTGGCAGCTATAGGCACATAAACAAGGCTCGCCACTTTCTAGGCATGCCTGGAATAACTGGAGGCATTCAAGGGAATAGCATTAATTTAATCATTTTTGCAATCCGCTGCCTTTGTCTTATTATGATTTGCCGCGAAGGAAGCTTGAATGATTTATTAGTAACTTTTTCAATTTTTGAATCACCATTTTCGTCAGAGGTCACGAAACAGTGGAGATGCACGCTTCGCATGAGCGAGAAAAACTGTTCATGCTCGAAACTTTTGCCTTTACGTGTTATGTTTTACATTGCTCAATGGAAAACTTAATTTTCAAATTTTCCACTCACTTTACAGCTAAATAAGAAGCATGACGACTCTTTCCGAACTGAGCTCTACTAGCGTACTTTTTCTGGGTATTGGTGACCCCGTTACGTCGCCTGATTGTTGGGTTAATGCCATAACAAACCCGCATGCGCACAGCGCGCCATGGGATACTGCGTTGGCATTGCTGGCAGCGTGCACCAACATGACTATAGTTACACTTCCAAAAGCGGCACCTCAAGTCAGTGACGACGTTCCAGTCGCGTTTGACAAATATGCCCTCTTGCTAGGCATATATTTTTGAAAGAATAGGTTGTAGAAACCAGGAGCTGACGATTTTGACTTTCTGTTTATATCGGATGGCTTAGCATATTTCGCCTAGTTGCAGCTTACGATGCATTAGCACATTTTTTACATTCATATTCTTCCGCAGGCTTACTTCTTCACTATAAGTGAAGGCTGGGCGACCCATTTCCACCTATGTCGCCTGATTTCCCTGAAACACCTAAAGTCTTTATGGTGTTTCAGAAATCGGTGAATGAGTATAGTGCGTGAATAATTTCTTCAGATCCGTTTCACATGGATCATCACGATGCCCATTGTGTCGGCATTAAAGTCTACGACAAAATTTATGCGTTTCCGAAGCTGCCAGTCCATTGGCTTCGTTCCAACACTGCATTATGTTTTCTTAGCATTTTGTAACGCTAATGGCGAGATGTGTTGCCTCTGGAAGCTTCGTTCGATAGAATCATTCTTAGCGGAAAAAACCGTTTCAACACGAAACTGTCTTTACTTGTTATCAAGCAGCCAATATTTAAGTCGATCACGCGTATTGACAGTTATCAGCAGTGTCTTGTCTTGTACAAAGCATGAGCATAAAATATCTATGTTTGGACGTTAGAACTCAGCGCTGCATGAAATTCGTTGCATATTTCTGAGGTAAAACAAAAGGTACATAATTTCCGCTCTTTGGGACCGCCTGGCATGCCTACTTGGTTTGACTGAACTCTCCAATTATTTGAAGACTCCATTGCTATTCATTGTGACGCAGCAGATCTTTTATTTCATTGGAGCAATAACCATCTTTGATGTCACCAAAAATACTCGCGCTGTTGACAAAAAATAATCTTGTGTTATACAGGATCGTGAAGGGGTTTATATTAATGTCATAAGCACTTTCTGTTAGGCGCTCGTCGTCTGAGGCCTGCAAATCTCAGTTTTAGCAACGTTTGGAAAGTTGAGTACAAACATGGAATGCCATTTGCTTGTTTTTCATTGGTTTTACCACGCCACAGTGGGTAAGTGGAAATTCTTTGCGCTCAGTTGCAGCAGCCCTTATTTTGGATAATATTTCCAGTGTACCAACTTTCAGTTTCAACGACCTTGATCAATTAGTGCATATAACAGATGGCAGTTTTTCTCTTTAAATGCGTCTCTATAAAAACTCCTTCTGATTTGGCGCCACTTTTTAAAAGATAGTTTTCTTAACGGCTAGCTTAGTTTTCGAAAGTGCGGCTCGCTGCTGGCTATGAAATCACTATTTCCGAAGGAATGTTCAAAAAACCTATTGAATGTTACTTCCCAAGACTGCTCCAACCGAGAGCTAAGCAGAGATGAATCGGGCGTATAC
This sequence comes from Trichuris trichiura, assembly GCA_037903355.1. Classification (NCBI taxonomy): domain Eukaryota; kingdom Metazoa; phylum Nematoda; class Enoplea; order Trichinellida; family Trichuridae; genus Trichuris; species Trichuris trichiura. The sequence continues at coordinate 518,036 of JBAJFE010000045.1, forward strand.
ACCGAAGCGAATCTTTTTTCCCATCTTCTTCAGTAAACGACAAAGAAGTCCACTGGATGGAAAATAGGATAACGTTTGCAAAGGCAACAAGCTGCTTGTATTCAGCCAATTTTACAACGATTCAGCGGAGACGAAGGGTGTGAGCAGAAATGCTAAGTTGGAACAGTTTGTTGAAAAGATCAGTCCCAGTAACTGTTGGCATTTTGAACTTTAATAGTTCCCAAAATGACAGCAACTTTCATCATGTCTTCAGCATGCTGGGAAACAAGGCAATCTATTGATGCGTTCCAAAACCCGCTGTTCTCTTTTGGACGCGCAAAGTACGCAAAGAAGGGTCACTTTAAAATAAGTATAATCGAAGACCTTGGAATATCTAAGCATAATTAAGAAACGAAATTAGAATGCGAATGAACCATCAAAAGTTGAATGAAATCAGGTTTTCAATATCGGTTTGTGTTATTATTAACTTGTTGGAGCAGCAGTGCCGTCGCACCGCGGAGCAATTTGGAATTAGTGCGCGAAGAAGTGACAGCTTCGAATGAGTTGAAAAAGTCGAAAACAGAGCAGTGTGATTGATCTTTCCTGTGTTTCTTCCTTTCTTCGTCCCATATCAGCCTTCGTAACAACAACGGAAGTGCAATGAAGAATTTCGAAACTCATTCGGGGTAGCAGAATATCTGATAGCTTTCTGGAATGTCAATTTCGTTTCTTTGCGTCTTCTGCGATTGTCTTTGGTGCGAGTGAAGTCGACGAGGTGACGCCTTTTAAAGTTATTCATAATTCTTCCAGCACGCAAGTTTTTCCCTCGTCAGCGATCTAGAAGGCTATTTATGGGAATAAGATCGATTGAAAAAGCTTCATGAATTATGACTTTTCTCACAATGAAATGACTTGTCCGTTTTAGTTGCTCGAACAGTACGCCAATGTAAAAAATGAATGAAACAAGCTTCTGCTGACAAAGAAATTATTAATTCATTTTCGGCGACATCGACTTGGCGTTATTATTCTAATAATAACACTTCTTGCAACGATATTGATTCTATCTGAATGGGGTTACCGCAGATGCGACTCGTTCTTGCTTTTTGGCTTTTCTTTTCTGCATTTTGTTGCTTAGGACTTTCCTGTAGATTGTACACCCATTGAGTCCTTAAACGGCCTCAACTTATTTCCTGATGCTGCGTTATTTTCGCTATTTTCAACTTTCTATATAAGTTCAGTTTACTACCAAAACAGCTAAATAATAATCTCTCCGCTTTCTAAGCTGCCACATTCCCTTCTCCTGTGCGGTGCAGATTTTAGGTTTTCTTTGTAAATGTCAATGTTAAAGTTTTTGGAACTTACAGGCGAAGAGACGCAAACGCCGAAGGCATGACCACAGCAGCGCTTTTTCGTTTACATTGCGGCCTGGAGCGTGTCATGAACAGAGCACACACCGCATGTAACCATCTTTGCTATTCAGTCTGAAACCATCGTCAGAGTTACTCAGCTTAATTCCAGCGCGCGTTTTTATTTTCTGCTTCACGGTTGTTTCGCTCATAGTGCATTCCACGTGAGCTGCAGCAGTGCAACCTACTAACACCTTTTAATTCTTAACCTTTTTTTTACCGAACAGACAGGTGGCTTTCGTCATACGTACCACTTCTCAGCGGTTTCTTAAATCACTGCGATGGTACGAAAAAATTCTGTTATTTTTCTTTGCTTCGTTTCCAGAAACTTAGCATTCTGTAATCGAACTGTTTTGCTCATATTTTCAAAGTGAGCATAGAATCCGCAACCTTTCTCTGGACCATTGTAGTTTATACGTATTGCACAGCTGCTAGTACACAAAAGTCTTGCCGAAGCCTGTATTAAGGAATACCAACGAATTGAGCATACGCACTACTGCCCTGTCAGGAGGACGAAGAATGGTTTTCCCTTTCGGACAACCTCGAAAGGGTGTTAGGGTCAGTATCCCAAAAGGTCGAAATGCCGAGTATGTTGAAAATACACCACAAAATGTGGTGGTCTTGTGGCAATTATGCATAGGTATCTTCTAGATAAGGAATGTGTATTTGAGTAGAGGCGATATTATATTGGTCTTGTTCGAAGTTAAGGATATAAGAAACAAAACCAGTATTGGAAGTACAAGAACAGTACTCAAATATATTCTGTACTTAGACAACGCCAGTGTACAACTGCCGCATGGTTTTACATTACAGTATAATTTCGACCTATTTGGGATGTCGAATTTCGGGATTTTGACCATCACCAGGTTGAGCTTAAGGTGGTCTGCTTCCAGGTATTAATAATGACACTAGCGCGTTAATAAATGCAAACTGCATTCTAATTCGTAACATCCGAAAAATGTACCTTTCATCTATTAATTACTCATTTACCTATGGAAGTATGGTATTGGTATATCTTTAATAATTGAACTGCTGTATGACATTGATGATTCGGTACATAAAAATGTGGTTTGCATGGGAACATTTATTTCTGCTTGTGTAACGCAAATATAGGAATGTTGCTTGCGTGTACGCTTTTTTTGTAAAAAACCCTCTTCCTGTAGCGATGGTATTTTTTATTTTTATTCTTATTGAATTCAGGGCTTAAGATTTCTTTATTATTTGTTGCAGAATCGTTTTCGCTGCTTTTACTCAGTACGTGAAGCAAGTCCCTGTACGCGCAGCTTATTAAAAAACAAGATGCGTTTGACTTAAAAATTTGAGAGTATAAGGGTACAGGAACAGACTTATTCTGTTAATATCGTTCATATCAGCGTTTGTAGGGCGACACCGTTTTTTTCTATGAAATCGAAGGCATTAAGATTTTAAGGTCTTCCCATTAAAGCTATCTGTACCTTCAGAAATTCTCAGTGTTGAGAAACCGCTTCTGGATTGTCAGTATTGAAGCGCCATTAAAACATAGAAGGTTCTCCATAACGAGTTCAGAAAATTAGTAATTAATAGGGCAGCCTCATTTTCTAACTTTGTTTAAACTTGGAACCGTCACTCTTAGCTGCCCCATTGCCGGAAAAACGCAGGTTCCTTTCCAAAAAGCGCGCCACCCTTCTTGTTCTATCGTTAACGGAGTGCATACAGCCTTTCCTGCTTTAGCCTTAACTAAGCCTCACCCAAAACATTAGCTTTGCATTTTGGCTTAGGCTTACGTAAGTGTACAGCACGATGTTTAACAAACTTACAGTGTGACAGTGGAGCGAGTAGGAAACGAGATCCAAAAGTCGCGAACTCTTAGTGCTAGCAAATAGCTTACCTTGATATGGGCAATTAATTATTGTTAATAGCTAAGTAAAAAGTAGTGTTCATGATTAATTATTGAAGCTGAATTTCTGAATTCTATTTCTGTGTGTCGTCCGGTAGATTGGGAACAATGAGAACACGGATCCATTGTTCAACTTTTTCGCCTAGCAAAGGCACGTTTTACTACGCAGGGAAACAAGTTTTTGAAAAGCAGCAATATTCTGTTCATTCCATCCGTGCAGTTACTCTCTTCAATTATTATTGCTTTATTTTTTTAAAGACATTGAAGAGTCACAGTGTCGGGAATCACCAGTAGACCTTGTAATGGTTATGGACAGTTCTGGCAGCGTAGAACACAAATTTGAAACGTACAAAGAAACTGCTACTCGTTTGGTTCGAATGCTACCCATTAGCGTTGATGGAACGCACGTGGCTTTACTGCAATACAGCAGCAAGCCGCACGTTAAGTATTCTTTTTCGTTAGACCAAAGTAAAGCTGCTGTAGACAAAGCAGTTGCCGAACTGCCATATCTCGGGTCGACTACTTTAACTGCTGAAGCAGTCTCGGAAGGCTTGGAGCAATACAAGCTTGGCGGCCGTCCAGAGGCAAAGAAGATCTTCGTCTTGATGACTGATGGCAATTCTTACAACAAGTGGACTGATGTCCTCTCTGCTGCAGACAAGCTTCACAGCATCGATGCGATAGTAGCCGTGGTTGCTTACGGGGATTCCATTTACTGGCCTGAAATTGAAGTGTACGCAAAAGGTAATAGCAGTGCGTATACTGAAAAAAATGTAGAACAACTATACGGTCTCCTGATGGATTTAACAGGGAAGAATTGCGCTGATCCACCTATTCCAGGTCAGAACTAGTTGCAAGCTTTGTAATGCGCATTCCAACCCGCAAACCCGCCCTTGCCTAGAGCATCTTCTGCCTTATATTTTCTAGTTCGGCTGCGTGACTGCCTTTTGACCTACACGCTTTCTATGCGCCAGCTTGTTTAGAACTAATCCTTTACGTTTCTGCAGAGAAATGTAGTAAACCTGTGGATGTTGTCCTGGTAGTTGACAGCTCTGAAAGTGTTCTGGATTCTTTCCCGCTGTATAAACAGAGTGCTCTAAAGATGACAAGAGCTCTTTTGGCGCAGTACGACTCGGTTATGTTTAGCATTATACAATATAGCAAAAATGCCACTGTACTGCTGCCACTTGGTGTGCAATATTCAAATCAGCAGGCTGAAACGGTTCTACAAAACATGGAACACCTTGGAAGTGTTACCAACACTTCACTCGCAGTCACTGTAGGAATAGAGCAATTGACGGAAGGCGCAAGAAACGACAGCATCAAAATTTTCATTCTAATGACCGATGGGCACTCGTATGACCCTTGGGATAAGGTTTTGGATACAGCCAATGCGCTTCAAGCAACTGGGGCAAAAATTATCATTTTTGCTGCAGGAGAAACGGTCGATTATTCTGAACTGGAAGTCTATGCAAAAAGCCCCGCAATTCTTATACAGGCTAAAGACAGTGACATCTTGTCCGAACAGGTTTTGGCCATGGTCAGCTGCTGCGTTTAACCATTATCTGCTTCCATTGCGTTTCTTGACTTTTATCTTTATCGCTTGGCCATTGCAACCATCCGGCTTAAGAACTGGGCTTACTTCTTCTGTGCGATATAGCGCTGTTTGTCTAACATTCTTGGGCAACCTGGCAGTGTGCCGAGTGGTTAATGATATCTTTTTGGCGGGAAGCATTGCTTATTAAGCTTTGAACTGATCATTAATGAATAAAGCTGTCGGTTATACGAGGCTCTCGGCACGATTGTATTTGAGGCAAAAGCGGAAGAGCTTAATTAACTCATGAGCTACCTAGAAAAAGAGAACGTGAAGGCACGAGCCTAGCCAGCAGCTAGATTCAATCCTAGTGCCAAAGTTCTCATGCAATGTTTTATTCCAACCATTGCGACTTCAATGAACCTTTTGCCCATGCAAAAATGGAAAACGCTTGCAATTGTACGCTTACCTCCAAATGCCTTTATCTGCATTGCCAATGCGCTCGCAGTAACAGCTTATTCTTCAGCGTATAGTTCATGCCGACAGTTGAACAAGATTCACCTAGAAATTTGCATCTGTTTTCTTGCTACGCTTCATTAATTATCCAACAAGAGTAAAAAAGTGTGACCATTCCTAACATATAGATACAGGTTCTTAATTATGGGTAAGAAAGATAAAAAACCAGATCGCTTATGTAATCTCTATGATGTCAAGGTGTAAAGAACAGAGCGAAATAAAAAAATAGTTTCATTTATTTAACTGCTCACTGTTTGACCTTGGGGAGTAAATCAAAATGAATCAAAGCTAAGTATTATTAAGCGAAACTGTCGGCATGAGAGAAATAAAAACAAGAATGTGTTCAACGTCCAACCAAAGCCATCCGTCTCTTCCAGGAATTATTCTTTAGTTTTCTCCTTTTCTTGCGGTTTCTAGGTTCAGCCAGCCGCGTTGAATTAACTCTGGAGTACTTGGAAAAGATACTTCCCAAAAGTGATCCGGGCTTTTTGGAGGGACATAAAAGTCCCGATGGCGACTCACCGCCTTCAAGCGACGGGCGGCTTCCTTTTCGGAAAGATTCAACGATTCAAAATATTCACGGCAGCAGTTACACGAGTAGCCAACAAGCTTTTTCCGCTCAATACGTTTCCTCACTGGCGAGTTAACGTACTTGATTTTCCTTCCTTTCATTTGCGAACTTTCCGTGTGAAAACCCAACTCTTCGTCCGTATCAGATAGATGCTCAGAGCAAGAAGACGAAAAGGAAGCATTGGCTAACGATTTCACTGAAGCAGGCACTACGAAATCTGCAGGCGCTTTCTTGTCCCGAAAAATATTTCTTGCAACAGGTCGCGATAGTTGAACACCTCTTTGCCTTAGGATATCCGAATATCCGGAGAACAACTCGGGTGAAGAATTTCCGCTAATTTCAAGCGAGTGCAGCTCATCATTCAGCTGCGGCGAACCGCTCGAACAAGAAAGCCTGCTGCAGGAGCTGCAGCGTTTAACCTTCCTATCGGTCATCGTGAGCATGGACATAGCACCTGAAAGTAACAGTACTTGAAGCTAAGCTTTAGAATAAAAGAAATGAGGCACGTCCACTTTGCTGACAAGCTATTATAGCAGAAAAGAACCACTTTTGTACTGTCTTAGTGACTTTAAAGTTTTGCCTTACCGTAGGTAAAAGTCTGCACGTACCATCGAATACACATCCGTTTTGAGAATAAATTCGATCTTGAGATAGTCCACAAACGGATCTGGTCAATTAATCGTAAACCTGGCAAACCACCCAAGAGCGGAAAGCCTTTTATTGCAATGATAAGGTTAATCTTTTTTACTAGTCATAAACAATGAATGTCAGTTCTTTTAATATTAGGAGTGTCTACAAAACTCAGAATTTCATGCAAAAATTTTGTTTACTAACTCAGTCCGTTTATAGACAGGAGTAATGTCTGTCGAAGCATTTCGGGGCTTCCCATAACTCGTCATCAGCGCGGATGTCAAGTGGTACTCGGCAAGTATAAATAAAATAGGCTTACTCTTTTCCAAGAGTGGGTACATCTTGGAAAGTGAATCCTCACATAGGAATATCAGTTAGTGAAAACATAAGCACCAGAACTTTTGTAAACCTTAATACCTATCTTTAAATACAGTATGAATAAGTACTTTTTTTGTGAGAGTGAACACGTGAATTTTATCACTGAGCAGATGTGTAAGCACACCTTGTAAGAATTGTTTTTACCCGCTACCAATCGTTAAGCGTTTTCTACGTTTGCTTGTTATGCCGTGATGACTTTGTGTTTCCCAGATAGGCGAATTCAGTTACTCTGTCATCACTTTATCACCTTACAGCATAGGAATGCCTAACGCAAGTATTGGTCGAAAAATGTTGCTTCCAAAGGAGATTTCTGCCAACTCCTTATTAATACTGGTAATTACTATTACGCTTGCGATTTTCCCAACGCGATAACGTGCAGAACTTTCAGCCCACCGTCTCCATTGGCAACGCAAGCCAACAGGCAGTTGACTTACTGATATGCAATATGAAAATTCCGTTTCTTTGTCATTTGAATGCCGACGATTGTTTCCTACCAATGGTCGCGTCGGATCCATTTGACCAGAATAGCCCTCAAGTGATCATTGCATGTTCTGCCTACTACTGTCCAGATAGAAATATTATAGTCCTCCAGTTTCGATCCGACTGCTTAGGCGTAAGTCCGGCTTTATTGTTTAGACAACAATTACAGTTTCATTCATAAGCTGTATCTGTCAAACGTGCCTTAAGCGTTTTGTAGGATCTACGAGCACTTACGGAAACAGGGCCCATCCGATGTAGTGTTCGCGAACGAAAAGTTATTAGCAGAGGACGAAAAATGTCTAATTCCTTTTAGGATAACCCCTTAATGAGCTTTCCAGCATGAAAAGTGTTCTCGCTTTTGTTGATAGCTCCCTGTCTCTATGTCTGCGATAGAGAATTTTTCCTTACTTCCTGTCACTGTCAACTGTTGACAAGTTCTTGCCGTTCTGTGCAAATATATTATTTATAAAAAAGACACTAGCTTGATAATGGAACGTAAGAAAACGTCATTCTGCTTTTGTAAATGATCAAACACCGTTCAGAACCACTTAGAACAAGTGAGGTAGTGTGACTCATTTTGGGTCTTTGGGGCCTAAAAACTTTTCACGTTTTTGGGCTAAAGTTTCCTCTAACTTAAGAAGGCGCATTTTTAAATTACCATATCTTCAGGCTGGGATATGGCATTTTTTACTCCTCGTTCCTGTGCGAGTGGTTGTCATCTTGTGCTGAACCATCAGAACTTGTTCTTATTGTGCTCTTAGACCCAGCGGAATGTCGGCCGGTAAGGGATAAGTAGGCAACAATAGACTTTTCTTATGCTGAACTTTATTTTGAACTAAAGATGGGGTAGAAGTAAGTACCACTACATTTGCAATGGCTTGGGCTTAGGCTTAGGCTTAGCTTACAAGTCGGATGGTCATATGGGTTACTCTTTTATAGGCTACGAATTTTTTCAAGTCCGTTTGTAATATGCACAAAATTCTTGATGTACGAAGTAAAAACAAAATAACTGTGAATAAATTTTTACTCACGGGAGAGCTATAGAAACAGTATATCTTTAATATGCCCCAACTTCTCTCTTTTAGCAAGCTTATTGCCAGTAATATACTGTCCAATACACGTGCCTTTACATGGGCTTTTGGTGATCATAAATTGAACAAAAAATAGGAGTTTTGATTTTAAAAAAAGGAGGTATGACTAAAAATCCAGTAAAAGGTTTGATTTCAGGGAAGCATTAGCAAGATACGTACATACATGCAGTTATTAAAATAATTACTATAAAAGGAAAAGAAAAAAGATGCAAATTCCTAAATAGTTACCTGCAATTAATCGTTCATGCTGATTATGATGGCAGTCAATCGTTGAATAATTAGAAAAGTTGGTAGGTGGCGATTATTATTATTATTATTCGTTGTTCTTACGTTATGTTACTTTATTACATCTTTATTTAAGCACAGACGCCATGTTTTCCTGAAACGCTTGCTAGGATGGATACAAGAGATGAGCTTTCGTTCTGTCATTTTGTTGACCAGTAGCTGGGCTGGTATCCGCCGAGAACCGTACCTGAATAGGTAAACTAAGTGACTTGATTACCAATAAGCTAACAGAAGCAATATATCTAAAGCCCTGGCGTATTTTACTTGCGTGCCGATAATGCGACCAAGACGGAAGAAGAGTTGAACAAACTTTCCTTGACAAAAGTTCCCGAAGAGCCTGAATTGGCCTTGCCGGGGAGTGGTTTTGCTGTCGAATTTTACAACTCCATGTAATTGTTGTTTGCATGTTTGACTTCTTGATGATAAGCGCGCTTCCGACTTAGACGCCATAGCACTGTTCCGTTGGTCGTCCTGGTCAAGTACTGCTACGAAGGAGCGTCAAATGTTGTAGATGCAATTGAACTTTTCGAAAATCTCGTAGCTTTGGAATTTGATCGTTCTAAAATCAAGGTATCATCGCGTTTTATTTTTTTTTGACTTCCACGTGCAATTTCAGGAGCTGAAGAAACCTTTCACCTGGGAGTAGTAATCATTTCAGGCTTGAAAAGAGCAACAAGTTGCGGTAGTTTTATATTGACGGTGTGAAGTGGCGTAATTATTGGATATTTTTTTAGAATGGTCGAAATCGCCAAAGCCTTCATGCAATGTCCGAATGTTACCGTGTACCTATTCATATTTTTCTTTCCTACTTTTAGCAGCTTGGACATTGAATTGTTTGCAATTGCTGCGGGTAAATAGAAATGACTTTAGAGTAGCATACGAGATTGAGCTCAAAATGAAATAAGCCGAAAGACCTACCTGAAGCTGCACCACTGTTGTGTTCTCAAAGTGCTAAGTGAGCTACATTATGAATTAGAATGGGAAATCTCTATCTGCAAACTCATCTGTTATAAGCGGGGCAGTATTTCATTTTGGCTGAGCAGCTACGGCATACCTCCCATTTTTCGAGAACGATTGATTTGCCACAATTCTTATTCTAATAAAAAGCAGCGTTTTGCCGACTTATCCTTATATTAAATAGTGACCATGAAGTAACGGTTCTTGCAACGTGCCTGCTTCTGCTGAGATTGGCAGCCGCGGGAAAGGTCAAACCAAGTGCGCTTAATTTTTTCAAAAGCAGTATCATTTTTGGTGAGTTGAAGATAAGGACAGCGTTCCTCCACTTGTTCGCTAAGTATGAGGGACAAATGTTTTTGCGTGCAGACTCTTTACCTTTGTAAGTTTTTTCTAATAAAGGAAACCTTGGTAAACGTATCAATAAACCTGCGTCATTTCCGCGTCCGACAAAGCTGAAAGTGTTGCTACGATGCTCTTGCTGTTAATGCACTTTTGGTTACTAAATTTTCGGCGGGAAAATATCAGCTAGCGTAAACTATGCTCAGGTACCATTTTGTCGCTTTGCAAACTTTAAAATACTTTTAGTTTAAAAACGCTAATGCCCCAGTCTACGAACGTCAGTCTTGCGGTTTGGTGCGAGCTGATCGGTTGGGCAGCGTCTTTTCATGCGCTTTTGCAGTCAAAGCCTTGACGAAATAACAGACGTACCCACTCGCTGCTCAAACCATTTGTACTTATTGCTTGCACTGAGTAGCAGATAGTTCTGGTTGGCGAAAGAAACCGCGAAACTCAAGTATTATTTTGTTGTTTTATTTATTCTCGTTAACCTTTGAAAAATGATCACTTTTTTTAGCAGCTTTTCGCAGCGGAATAGCGCGCTCAGCTTAGTATGAAATCAAATCAAGCGTGTTGTAACATGAACTTTGGCGTGTTTGCGGGTCCATCTGAAATAAGGCCTTTCCTGTTGTTGAGTATGATTTCGGTCATTTTTGCCTAGCGGACTTTTCAGACAAACTTGCAATTTATAGGCAGCGAGCTGCCCGCAACTAATTTGCAGCTGCTCGTTCAGAACCGAGTTACCCACATAATCAACGCTGGAACAAAGGTGGAAAATTACTTTCCGGAAACGTTCGTCTACAAACGAATTGTAATCCAAGATTTGCCAACCGAAGATATCAAGAAATATTTCGAAGAATGCAACGACTTTATTAATCAAGCACGTCGAGCAAACGGGCGCTGCTTGGTGCATTGTAACGCGGGTATATCACGCTCAGTGAGCATTGTGATGGCCTATCTGATCAAGTACGAGGAAATGAGCGTTAAGAGTGCCTTGTATTACGTAAAAGCTATAAGACCCGTTGCGCAACCAAATAATGGATTTCTCTTGCAACTGCTCGAGTACGAGGAAGAAGTTCGAGGTCGCTTGTAAACATCATTAATAAACAGTTCGGGGCTTATGTTTTAGCTTTTTACCCTTTTCGCTACAAACCAGACGACTAAGATGCGAGACAGCAAACGGTCGAACGAATATTGTTAGCTAATACCATAGAAGGAAAAGAGAAAGTTTCACCCCGTTGACGCCGTCCTTTCTCAATAATTCAGTGTCTTTAAGAAAGCGTAGAACAAAGCCAAGCGCCTCTAATGAATGGTAATTAGCAGCAATGATAAAAAAATATACGTAAGCTGTAAGTAAGGTTCTTCGTAACGAGTTGATACAGCTTCTTTGCATTTAACACAATTACTTCCCCTTTGATACTGCGCAGTAAGTCTATAGTTGCATAGACAAAACCGCAGCTATTAATGGCAGACGGCTGAGTAGTCTGCTAGTTGAAAACAGAATTTAAAAGAAGTGCTACTCCAAGACTTTCCGAAACGCGTAGTACAGATGTCAAATTATGTGATCGAAAAGATCTCCATTACATTTATTGAAAGCGCTGCCGGACGAACGAAAAGACAATGAATATGAATATGAATCATAAAGGCGCACAAAAAGTTTCAAGTGAACTTCATGTTTCTTCTCTTTTTCGAATTACTCGGTTCAACTGAGAATTGATAAAATCGTTTTTATAATATTGCATGCTAAGCTTGGTCCGTAGAAAACAAGACATTTTCGAAGGCTTTAGCTTAAGGCGGATTTTCTAAAGAAGGTATCGTCCCAACTTTACTTGAACATACTTGTCTAGCTTCTGTATATAGGCGCGCTTTTGATATAATGTGAATACGACGTTTCCTTTGCTCTCCTGTTTTCACCGTGAGCTTAACAATGAGTTGTAATTGAAGTCACTTATAAGAAAAAGTAGCATAATTTGTAATATTATTCATAGTAAATGAATAATTAATGATTTCAGTAGCAACCCAGCGAAGCGCTAACGACTGGGAACAATCGACAACGCTGCAACGGCGATAAAGCTAACTAACTTTGATTGAACATTTTCAATTTTGGAGATACACATTTCAAACAAGTAATGCTATTCATAAATTGATCGGAACAGGTGGTGATATGAAGGGCTAATGTCTGATGATTGCCCTGCTTGTGCTCAGTTTTGCTTTCGGTTCAGGAAAGCTTTTATTCTTGTCTCGGCATGACGCTGTGGTAACTGCTTTGGCCTGACGTGCCTTGCTTTCGAGGGCTGCACATAGTTAGTGTCTATAGCGACTGCTGAACTCGGCTGCAGCGGCTTACGGGTCCCTATAGCTTCTTGCTAGGCGCTATGCATATAAGCGAGCATTTTTCCATGGCTGTTTATGCTTGCTACAGAACTTCATCCAGTGAGTTTCTTCCCTTCAAGCAGTAGCTGAAGGCCTTTATTTTGATCGCCAAAAGCAGTCTGCCAACGGGTACTATTCCTTCACTGACAAATGATGACGTCACTGATCTTGGCGAGTTCACAGAACCGGTGCGGAACTTTCAGTTGCCGCATTTTCGAATCCCTTCGATCGGAAGTCAAGCTGAATACCTCTACGAGGTCTTGCATCTGTGATATGCGATGGACAGAGGGTTAACCTGCGAGTCAGGTCAATCGCCGGCCCACCATATTTGGAAGCGGAGTTGTTCTGTTAGGTTGTTGTTGTTGTTGTTGTTATTCTGGTTTTGCTGCTGGTCTTTCTGTGTACGCACGTCGACCTGGATTGCAGTGACTCCACGAAGAGAACGTTGCACGTCCTTGGGGTCACTTTTATTTAAACAAAGCCAGCAAATCTTGATTTTCAGTTTCCTTAAGGCGCCCTGACCGTGGTCGATCGTTCGGGTTGAAGTGCCTATGGCGGAAACTTTGAAAACGTGATTCTTGAACGCAACTTGCTCGTCTTAAGTGCCCAAAAGCACTGTTCCGGCTATTTTTCCACTTCTAAAAAGCAAAAGATTGAAAATGTACTTTTTTGAATACAATATCAAATAATAATAGTAACACAAGGCCTGAACAACTAAAAGTGACTAAAATCCTTTCCGCTTGCGTGTGGCAGTTTTTTTGTCAGCTGCCTCGTTCCACTGATGATGGATAGAGGTGGTTTGAAACGCTTCGTTTTTTGAGTACAGTTTTCAAAATAGCGACGGGTAGGTAATCGTGCGAATCGAGTCTGTTGGAACCGCTACAGCTTCTAAATTTATACCATCATACCTAAATCCTTCTTTGCTTAAAACCAAGTCCAATTGCTAAAGACATGATCAACAAATTAGCATAATTTAGAAGCAAGATTCCTTTTAATAAAAAGTTATACATTTGACTCGTGAATATCCGCTCACACAAAGAGCAGATGGGCTGTTGAACAATGTCTGAAAAAAATAAGTTTGAATTAACATTAAGCTTTCATTATGGTGTCAGGTGTTCTGCCCGATTAGTTTCGGCGACAGATTCGTATGCTGTACTTACTGTTAACTTATTTTTACTATTAATGTGTCGGTTCTGAAGTTATTAGCCGCCAATAATCAATTCATCAGTTGGTCATTAAATTCAACATAAATTGTCAGCTGAACTAATCCGTTTGCAAAAACGGGACAGATATCATCATAGAGACCGCTTAACGATGGAAACAGTAGGAATTACGCAACTTCCAAGCAAGAGATCAGCATAAGGGAATGAAGATTCTGAGCAAAGCATTTTAAATGCTGCTCACTAAACTGATGCTAACCTCCAATACTAGTTTGCATGCACAAGAACGACATGCCGTCGACCAGTTGTCACTTCCTGCTGGGTCTTATTTTAAGTTGCTTTCGTACAAATGGTATCGACTACTAGTCGATAATGACGGCAACAGAAAATGACGTTGGAAGTCCTCATTCTTATTTAGTTTAACAGCCGTTCAAGAACGTCCGCTCTGCCGCATTTACTTGAAAGGTTAAATTCTTGAAAGGAAGAGAAAGCATAGATATGCATCAATGTGGCACAATTGCTTTTCCGCCAGCTGTTAAAGTCAGTACAAGAGGCAGTAACTGGTTGGGCCAGTGGGGCGTGCTGAGCATAGAACAGTTGAACTAAAGCCAAAAAAATGCATTCCCAAACGGGTTGATGCATTTCAGCGGTTTTTGTTGATTCTCGCTAGTCAGACTGAGTGAGCTTGTGTAATAATAGAATTGCAAAGGAACATTGCGTCTTCTTAGGGGGTGTGTTAGCTGTTTTCTCTTATCTAAATGCTTCTTGTAACGTGAGTGACAAATGAACTTACATTCAGCTGGAAAAACAAGCTTTTCACGAAGCTTTCTGAACTATGCTTGTTCCCTAGTAACGGATGATTCATAGCGCACGTGCTCACGACGGAACGGTATTAGTTCAGAAAGCTCTGGGAGAAACGCTTGCCGCATCATTTGTAATGCCTTCAGCCGTTTTCTGAATAGGTTTTCAAAATGTTCCGAATAATTATTCGCTTCTTGACATACCGACAGGCGCCTCTGAAATATCGAGAAAATGTCAAATGTGGCATTATTTTAGCAAGCAATCGTTCTTTTCTATCATTGGTAGCTTGCTGGAACAGCTGCTGCAGGTTATATTGATCCCAGAAAGAACTCGCCTCGTCCTACTGTCAATATAAGCAAGAATTCGAAATCTGTGTAAAACAGTTGGTGACATCCTGCAATTATGTTTCGGCATTTCTGCTGCACATTGTATCCAGTTACTAATATTTCAATTAGCGGACCCAACAATTCTATGTTAGCCAAGAAGAGCAGAGCAAACAGCCATAAATGGATAAAGCTGCGTCAGTGTTAGGCCGCGCCGAAAAAACGTTAATTAAATCGCTCCGAAACTTGATTGATGTCTGTTTTAAATCTTTACCAATGAACGTTTCCTCTATTTGTTGTTTCTCCTCTGCTCCGCTTTTACAAGAAAAACTACCTACGAGACGTTACTGTTTGATATTGGGACAAAAATTTGTAATACGTTCGTATCCCTAACGATACTGTTCCATTGCATCCCGCTGCTGGCTAAACGAACTCTCAACGAATACTGTTAAACTATTTATGGACGCGGTCAGTCAGTTCCCACCAATTCGATTTCTAATCCAAATAGGCGGGACTTGAAGAACAAGTTTTCATCGATTCTTTGCTCGGTACGTTCGCGACTGTTCCATTTATTTGGTGTGTCAATCTGTCAAAATGTCCGTACACTGATACTATGATCAATATTTAACACGAGTACACAGTTTTTACAAGCCGCTATCGTAAACTAGTATTTGTTGCTTTCGTTGTTCCCTCGCGTTGTGTTCTGCGCGCACAACTTTCGCCTCTTCCAAGTTGGGGAAGCGCCTAAGCGACGTCGTTTTCAGACAGACTTAAAATAGTCGTCTTTGCAAGATACCTTATGCAAATTTCTCGTGTGCTCAATTCTTCCTAGCGTAGGCAAAAGGCCGTTGGGCATCTGCTTCGCCATGCTAAAAGAAAGGTTTTTTACTTTTCATGTTCAGCCATTGCTCTGCTTTTCTTCTCATGTGTTGCTAAAATACCCACAATGCTTACGGCATATCCGTGTTTTTTAAGCAAGCATATACTGCAGCAGAAGTTTAAAAAAATTATAATAAGACGCGTGTACGCCACATGCGATAACAGCCCCTTTTGGAGCGATACGTTTGCGTTTAGGGGAATTCCAAGGTCGGAATGCCCAAAGGAAATTGAAGACTGAAGTTTGTCGGCTCAGCCGTGACGGAGGACGCGAGAATTCACCGCATTAATTGATATGTGCAAATGGGCTATGAACCAGGAAGGAGAGCATTCAAAGGGCGGGAAATGCACGCTGCTTCAGCTGTCAGAATTTGTCAGGACTAATGACGTCATCATTTGCCCTTGGTTGTTGCGTTGTCTAGACAATGATGGAGTAACTCATTCGCGCAGATTATACGCAGCAACGCCAAGTTGGTTCTACAGGCTTACTCAAAAAGAAAAAGGCTGACATCATCCACAAAAAGGATAATTTCCATAGCAAAAAATGCTTGTTTTTACTTATGGGGATATCAAGAAGCTATAGTGTACTGCGAGTTTCGTCAAGCAGATCACAGGGTCATTTCAAACTTCTGCTGTTCATAGATCATAAAATTAGCATAACGTTTGTAGGAGAGGCGACTGAGGCTTCCATTAGATGATGGCAAGTCATAGCGCAATAGGGACACATACCCAGGTGGGGACTTGGACTCAAAGCATAACAGAACTAAGAAGTGTTGCCATATCCGCTGTACTCAGTCGTGTTGCTGACCAGAATTGGCGATTCACTTCGTTTGTTCGAAGCCAGACAGCTTCTGTCACTACGGCATTTAGACACAAGTTCGGCTGGAACCCGTTAAGACCAAGAACAGAGCTTTTGAGTGCGCTTTCCTCAGCAAAAAATAATACCAGCCTAGGGTCACTCATTGCGCGCTTAACTGTAGACATTTTGTACCTCCCATAGCAACTGCATTGCAGGAATTATTGAAGCGTATTTTTGCATAATACCCAAACATTTATTGCACTTAAAATCAAAAAGCGCTCTATCCACATAAATCATTGCACTGCAATATACCGGTTCACGTACGGTTACTAACAAATGGTAATAATGAACTGTGTCTACTAAGCTGTGCCAAGAAAAATCGAAACTTCAACTGACGGGTCAGCGGCATAATTAACTGCCCATTAACGCCTACATAGACTTAATACGTTGCTCTTGAGCGTCCAGCTCCGCTCGGATCTCAGACGGCAAGTCGGGCCCGACCTGAAAGAGAACAAAGGCCATTCATTAGGTTGGAAGAAAATGGACGTTATGCAAATGAATACTTGTTCTTCGAAGAACTTGCGAACCTCCTTCGAGTCTTCCAGCCAATAATCTTTGGGCAACGAGAACAACTCATCCCAGTTGATAGGGCCCAAACCGTCCATGTTGATAGAACCTGAAAAAAAGCATAACAAAGGAATGATGAAAATGTCAACGTGAACTTCCCGGCTGCCCTACCTTTCTTTGGCAACAAACCAACAGGAGAATTTACGGCTATGTCTTCGTTGTCTAAACGGCGCAAAATCCAATCGACCACTCGCACATTGTCACCAAAGCCTGGCCACAAGAACTTTTTGTCTTTACTCTGACGGAACCAATTGACGTGGAATATTTTCGGAGTCTTGTGAGGCGGCTTGCCAACGTTTATCCAGTGTTGCAAGTATTTGCCGAAGTTGTAACCCATAAATGGACGCATGGCCATCGGGTCGTGCATTATACTTTTGCCGGCATGCTCAGCCGCAGCGGTAGCTTCCGACTTGAGGCAGGCGCCTGTGAAAATGCCGTGCAACCAACTGAACGTCTCGAACACAAGCGGCACTCCTTCCGGACGGCGCCCGCCAAAGATGATGGCGTCAATTGGAACGCCGGCGGGGTCCTCCCATTTGGGATGCATAATGGGACACTGATTCGCCGGAGTTGTGAAACGCGAATTCGGATGCGCCGCCTTGCCTTGCTGACCAATCTTCCACGGTTCGCCCAACCAATTGGTCATCTGTATATTTGGATCCTTCAACTCCTTTTCCATGCCTTCCCAAAAGACTCCGCCGTCGGCAGTTTCAGCCACATTGGTGAATATCGTGTTCTTCATGCATGTGTCCATTGCAACCGGATTGGTCTTATGCGACGTACCGGGAGCGACACCAAAGAATCCCGCTTCGGGATTAATAGCCACCAGTTGTCCGTCCTCTCTGAAGCGCATCCATGCTATGTCATCGCCTACACATGCAAATGTATTGCCAGGAAGAGATAGAAAATCGGATGTTGCTTACCGACACACTTCACTTTCCAGCCAGGCAAGTTTGGCAGCATCATTGCCATGTTTGTCTTGCCGCAGGCGGATGGAAAAGCCGCGGCAATAAAGCGCTCCTTGCCGGCCGGTGATGTGAAACTCGATATCTAGTATTTTAAGTCGTGAATGCTTGACTGAGCTGCTTAACTTGACATTTATTACCAGCATATGTTCCGCCAACCAACCTTCATCCCGAGCGATGTTGCTGGCTATGCGTAGAGCAAAGCATTTTTTCCCAAGAAGACTGTTACCGCCGTAACCGGAGCCAAAAGACCATACCTCTCGTTGAGCCGGGCGATGGGCAATGATTGTCTTCTCCGGATTGCAAAGCCATTGGCTAATCACTCGTTCTGCGAAATAAGCCAAGCATTAGCTGGATGGTAACATAGAAAGTGCTTACTTTTCACGGGACGCGGGCATCCTATAGAATGAATGCAACGAACGAAGTCTTGATCACCAAGAGCTTTTAGTACTTCGGCCCCAGCTCGCGTCATTATACGCATGCACATAACCACGTAAGGACTATCCGTCAGTTCGATGCCAATTTTTGATAGCTTACTTCCAATTGGACCCATACTGAAAGGAATGACGTACATTGTACGCCCTGAAAAGGTGAACAAGTTAAAGAAAAGAAATTACAGAATTAAGCATCATTAAAAATCAATTACGAACCTTTCATGCAACCTGGAAATCGGTCGTCCAGTTCTTGAGCTAGCTGATCAGGGCTCATCCAATTGGCCATTATGGGGGTAACACCAGGAGCGCAATGGGTGACCGTAGCGAACTTATCCGGGGTGGACATAAAAGTTTTACTTTCGACGCGGGCGACGTCACGAGGGTCCGTACGAGAAAGGAAGCAGTTCTCCATTTTCGGCAGCGTGAAGAGCATTCCCTTTTCCATCATTTCACCAGTGATATCAACGCCCTCCTGAACGCTGCCGTCGACGATGTAAATATTCGCAGGGCCCATTAGTGCAGCCTTCTCCGCAACAAACTTCTGCACCTTCTTCGGTAGGTGATCGAAATGGCCCTGCACAATGAGACGTGCAATAAACGCTTAGGCGAACGGTCCAACTTCACCTTGATTATCGGGATTTGACAAATCGTTTTGGTGACAACCTCACCCAGAACCATTTGCCCATCACTGAGCGACTCCAGCGAACGACAGCTCATTTTGGAAAATCAGAGACCTGAAAGAAGCGAACGGAAAAGGACTAGGCAGAACCACCACGTGGACGGAACGCGGCGTAACTTCCGCACGGTTAAAGCACTGATAGTTTGCAACCGTCAGCAACTAACGGCAGTGCGAGTACAGCTGCAAAACAACAAAACCAGAAGTGAATCGCTGCGCGAGCAGAAGCGACCGCACTACGCAAACGCTGAAACGATAATGCTGCCACCGCTTCGGGCAAAGCGAAGACTACTGCAGTGGCAACGTTGCAGCATCCGCTCACCTGCTTTTCATTAACTGCCAACTCTTCCATTGGTTACTTCCCAAAGGCAGAAGTTTAAAGCATCAGCGTAAACTTACTTTAAAATTGTTCTTCGGCAAAATACGCCACAAACGGAGTGCCTTTATTGGCTGGTTTTAGGGAAAAGAAAATCGTGTATAAGCAGTTTTTTGTACCTATCAATCATTAGTCTCGCATTGTTACGGTACGCCAACGCTTTCTCAAATTCTGAAGAAGCTCCAACCGCAAATAAAAAGCGTAACGCTCCGACAAAAAGTGCGAATGACTTCACTAAATGATACTTAAGCTAAAGTTGCTTTTTACAAAATTCTTTAGCGCTTTTTTAGTCGCTAGCGCCCCCTAGCAATAAAGGAAATCAGCAAAATAAAAAGTAGCTAAGCGAAAGTGAGCTATGGCGCAACAGTTGCGTTGTAGAATTATTTCATTTCGCTTAAGTTAGTGGCATTTTTTCTATTTTCACTCTTAAATCAAGCTTTCGTTTTTGAATGAGACTGCCAGCTGCTAGCTAGGTGAAAAAATGATTAACGTTAATTTTGTAATAAGAGCCTTAATCGAATCGTCTTAGAATTTTTATGGGAGTTTCTGTTTCTCAGCCTAACTTCTGAAAATCATATCAAAGTATGGATGCAAACTGCAGCTTACGTTTTTTTCTGGTGGAAGAGTATAAACGTATTCCTTTGCGCTCTTTTCAAAAAGCTGAGAGAACCTACGCACGTTGCTTACCACCGCCTGGTCAAGCACCTACCTCTGTTCAATGAACACATGCTAAACTGTGATCTTATACAATGCGCAATGGTTCCCGCTTTAAAAAGTGAAGAGACCGAAAAAGTAAAGTTTTTGGAATAACATATCAGAATTTTAACCCGTTTCGAAACGGCTTAAGTTCCCTTCGTTTCATTTGCTTCCACATATGGTCAGATATTAAATCAAGAGCTATTTCAAACGCAAGGAAAAGATATATTGAAATCAGTTGCTTTTTTTAAAAATATATAGTGCTTAGTTGTTTTAAATTCTCGTAATTCCTTTCGAAAGTACAAGCTGCCGAGACGATTTCCCAGCCTTAGAAACTTCCGAGGGAAAATCTTAATAAACAAGTTTCGCGCGCGATCTCTACTTTCAAAAATTAGGCTGCATAAATTATACTCGGTTTCATTTTTGCCAAATTTAGCCTGCATTCGTGATTTAATTATTTCTTGTACTTTTTTGGAAAAATGAAGTGTGCAAGTTGCTAGTTATCTTAAGCAGTTACCAACGCGTCAGGATGTGATCAAGAAACCTTTTTGCTGCTGGTTTATCCAGAAGTACGAGTTGTAACTAGTTAAAGTTTGAAATAACACGTATGCGACGTCGTTATTAAGGAAATTGCCTCGTTGGATGGAGGACAGTCAGTGGCGGAAAAGGCATACTCTTTTGCTGAATTAAACAGCTTTTAAATGCTCTGTTTCGATGATACAGTAGTGCCACAATAACGAAAAGCAAAGCTCGCGATACATAGGGAACCAAATTATAAAAATGATTCACTAAAATAAAGGAAATATAAAACTGTTCTTTACAACAGGAACAGATAAGTATTCGGTTGCTTTACTCGTACTTGTTTAGCATTTCCATATTGCCATGTTCAAAATGTCTATGGGGGATGAAATGACTAATAGCGCAACTCGTGTAAACTTTGACTAAGTCGAACCATTGATAAGCAACTAATCGTGCGTCTAGCCGCCCCGATTCATTTGTTCGTTTGGCAAACTAGTTCGCTAAGCAAAGGCATTTCCTTTTTTGCGAACATCCTACGCTGCTGTGCGTGACGAAATTAGTAGCACTAATTGATCCATCGTTCAAGCATAAGCACGAAAAATTCGAACTGCCTTTAGTTGATAATCGGCGTAAGATTAAAATTAAAAAGGAAACAGAACAGTAAGAATTTCGCAACAATTATACAGCTGTCCTTTGGTGCCGGTGACAAGAGCTGCTTTAGGGTAGCCATTGGTGACCGCAATGAACTTGCACATTTTTATGAATCAACGTTGTTTTACTGTAGCGTACTCGTTGCCGGTCCGCGAATTAACCATAAAACTTTGAATAGTGTCATTCAAATGTGATCGAAGTTAGCGTATCGAAATATTAGCCTGGTCGGCTGGATGGACACACGTCCTGCAGGCGGATCCTGACGAAATGGCTCCCAACGCGTCATTCCATCCCTCATCGTTGCCTTTAGCGGAAGCGCCAGCGACTGCGAGAGCATGGCTATTGCCGATTTGAGTACCCAGACGAATAGTAAGCTTAACGATTATGGCAGTTCTATCGCTGTTTGCTTTTCCATTTTTTAACATCTTACCATTTGCTGACCGCCTTTTGCTGCCGCCAACGTCTTAAGTCATTGAATTCTCCGTTTCGACCAGCATTTTTCAAAGAAAGCAGGTTAACGCTTATCATGGCTTCGGTAGTTGCAAATAATGGTAGTTCACATCCCGAGGCCAATTGTCAACCCGTTGCTTCAAACACGATTTTTCGCAACGCATTTTTTAACGCGTATTTAGGTTTGGGCAACTTGCTGAAAGCATCCGACGTCAAGCATATACTAAATGAGCGCTTGGCTTTATTGACCGGTGCAAGGGACCGCTTTGGTAGGCCGGTTATTACGTTTCCTTTACGGGAACATCCCGAAAAAGTGAACGTGGAAGAGCTGCGAATGCTTTTGCTTTACCTTTTCGCCTTGCCCAGGTAATGAATACGTGACGCTACGTTATCCCGAATTATATTCTTTCTCTTTCAGCGATGAGTCCAAAGGGCTTGGCTTCGTTGTCCTTATTGACATGCGCAACAAGGTGTCCTGGAACAACGTTAAGCCGATCTTTCGTTGTCTACAGGTATAGCATTTCCTCGAAAAATCCTTTTATGTACATACCTTTTTTTGACTGTCCTTCATACAGTACATGTAATCCATCAGTTGGGAATACTTGCCGCGAATCTTGTTCCTTCCTCCTTGGATTAATGAACTTGTCACTTCCAGTATAACTGCTGGAAATACGAGACCGGAATTACCGGATTTTGGACAGAGGCTGTAATGTAGTTTCCCAGTCCAACCTTATGTCCAATTTACATACCGTTTGTCATATGCTTTTTTATTCCAGTCAAGTATACATTTTCAGATTTTACCCAGTCCATCAGCACCAAACGTATGAATACTCTTTTCAGATTTATGTAAATTTCTATAGCCTTTCGAAGGTTACTCTGACAATGATTTTAGTATTTTTTTGCTTAGTCCACCAGGTCGACTATTTCGTTCTGCATGTGCCATTATTATAGCTCTTCAAAGGCAAATCTTCAGAGATATTCCGAAGTGTTTTACTTGGCTACTGTAAAATGTTTTTAATGCGCCTGTTAGCTTTATAAATGGCGAACTGGCTTTTTCTTCCGTCTATGAGACGTTGCAAACCCATCATTTTGGAAAACAGACCCTTTATTTTCCATCTTTTTCGTGTATGTTGTCAATGTGAATACGGTTTTAGCGACAAGAGCATTTTGAGTTCGTAAGCTCATCAGATCGGTGCAACAACTCGTAAGGCGCGTCTAAGGATCGTGTGGAAAAGCTGTTTCGTCTTGATGAGCTTTAAGTAGTTGTTTTTTAAATATACATCGCCATTTATGACGTCTGCGTAAAATCAAAAACACATAATTTACATTTTTTTAGTATTAGCTAAAAACGATACAAGTATGAGCGCTCATACATTTGCTGATGCAAGTATTAACAAAATAAACCTTTTTGTACTTAGCTCAAGAAAGTTGATAAAGATCGTTTTTGAGGAAGCTTGCCATGAAGATGATTACAGTATACGCAGAACCCCAAGCTGTTCTATGCATTTGTTTGAAATTGACTTCCGTGTTTGTTCAGATTTCTAAAATTGTTTGCGCATTGTTTCAAGCGGCGTTTTAAGGAAGCAATGACTGTAACATGCAGAAAATCTTTCAAACGTGGTCCATTGAAGATGAGCAGCGTTCAAGTTGCTTAGGTGCCCCAGGTTTGATCACATCGCTTAGCCGAGAAGGGAAATAGGATTTTAATTAACAAAATTGTCGCACTTTGAAAACGAAATGAACATTGTCCTAGCCCAGTGATTCCCAACCTTTTCTGCGCCAGGGCCCCCTTTCGAGACGCACATCTCCTCAGGGCCCCCTCCCGTTCTTGCGTGGTTGTGCTCTTCTCTTTTCTCGCCCTAGGTTCTTTTGCGTTTATTAGAGTACCTGTGACACGCAGTTTACCGAAGATTTCAACAATGAATTTGCTGTTATCTTTTCGATCTGGTGAAAACCGGCGCTAACAACGAACTTTTAATCTGCATTTTAAAACTCTTCAATTTAAAAGTTCGATTTTTGCACTGGTCTGTGCCATATGGAAAAGGCAGTAACGAATCTAAATCTAATTCTTGACACGTGTGCAGTGTTTTTCAGTCGCGTGGTCTAAGTATTTCAGACGACCTGTAACTGCTCTTCTTTGCCGAGTGAATGAACGTAGGTCAAAAAGGTTCCTTAGTCATATGGAATTGGTCGAAACTTCTTCCACGCTCAGTTGCCAAACTTTCATCTTGAAAATGGGTTTGTGTGACAAAAGTTTCCTGTTAAGATTTATTGGATTTGTAGTCAAGATTTTTAAAGACTAACTCACATGAAGATGGAACGTCTTTATACGGTCTAGCAGTTTTATCATAAGAAAAAAGAGTCGTTTATTCCCATTGTAAGTCAAAGAAGGTAAGAGCATACAAACGATAGGAGCTTTCGGAACTCAACTGGTTCCGTCGTCAGCAACAGGGTACAAGGCCTGTCGCTAACGATGAAACTAGATAAGTGCTCCCTTTCGCCCAGGGTTTGTGTCCTATCGCTGACGACGGATCCAGTTGGGTTGTGAAAGCCCTGATCGTTTGGGTACTGCTGCGTTCTCTTATTTACAACGGGAGTAAACCGCTCTTTTTCTCTTGTGACTAACTGGCACTTAACTCTTCAGTCGCAGTGTATGAAAATGGTTTGTTAGAAACTTCAACGCGCTTTTACCGCACACGGTCAAATTCTACGTCTGTTTTTTGTTGTACTTGTCGCCTTGTTAACAACAACAGTATTATGCGTTGATCATGCTGGACGTCGGTTCTCCGAACTCCGTATTATTGCATTCAAGTTTACTATTTGACTTTAACAAGTAGGAAAAGTTGGCTATGTTGGCAAATCAGTGTGGTGGCTGAAGCTGGTGCCCTAATACCAATTTTTCCACGTCAGGTTCAATATTCGTTAGCAGCAATCTTAAGTCTCCACGCTGCGCTATTTGTAGCCTGTTTCTTTTTTTAACCAAAAGATCTGTTGCGGCACTGAACCCACGTTCAACCAAATAAGAAGAAGGAAATGGCACGAGGTACTTTTTAACGATCTTCCGTAATTCAGGGTAAAGTGTCGCAATTTGATGCTGCAACCAGAAATGACTGTAGCCACTCTTAAACCTTCAGTTCTTCATTGGCTTGCAACTCAATCAGCTCTTCTTGCAAAAATGTCTCTGCTTCGTTAGCGTTTGAATATGGATCCAAAATCCAGGCTGGTATTCTCATTTTCACAACCGGGGATCCCCAAGGGCCCACGTTGGGAATGACTGTCCTAGCCAGATAGACCGTCGTTTCGAAGCCTCTATTCAAAAACGATAGTCAACTTTATATCGTTGATGTTTATAGTCTTAATCCTATGCTTCCCTTTTGTTTTTCCTTGTCACTGTGACTTGCATTTTTAGGATATCTTTCCTGGACAAGTGCTCGCTGTCTATCTTGTAAAGCAGGATTCCTTCTGGGAGAAGCACAAAGCCACTGTTGCTAGTAACAAGTACAAGTTTGAGGTAGGAAGTCTGCTTCTTTTTTTTTTACAGTCACTATGATATGCTATTGCTTCTACTGTTTCACGGCTATTTGCAGGTTCATTGTGTTTCTCCTGAAAATTTGCACAAATACATTGACCCTAACCAATTGACTGCCGACTTTGACGGGACATATCCTTACGATCATGAGGAATGGCTAAGTTTAAGAATGGTGAGTTTTCTTTTTCACGGATGCCGGGTCGTCGCGTAAATGTATTCATTTCATCTCTTAACTTCTTATTAAGTGTAACAATGTACTTCTTGTATTGGACGCGCTAATCTTCTTGCGGGTTTGGCAATAGAAAGCAGTATGCGACGAGAAACTTTAGGCTCTCGAAAGCTTCATTTGGCGTGCAATGGATGTACTTCGCGTTTTCGAAAACATCCAAAACGAGTTGCAACACGGTGACTTGCCAGCCGACATTGCGCAGGCGAAGGAGGCACTAGAAGAGCACGCAAAATTGAAGAAACGTATCGGTAAGGCGCCCATTGACAATCTGGAAGAGGAAGGTCAGCAGGTAGGTGCCCGAGTGGAGGAGCTTAAAAATTTGGAGTGACAATTCCGCTTGCAGCTGATTCAGCGGCTGTCAGGTTCCGAAGAGCCCCAAAAGTGCGCATCAGCTTCGGAGTGCGGCGGCGGGGGCGGCACTGGCCGAGATTACCCGTGCAATCCCGATTTTGTTTGTGCAGTACCGCACATTTCCTTTTTACTGAACAATCTTCGAGCCACCAGGCAGAATCTTTACTCCCAATGGCAAACTCATAAAGTTCGACTTGATCAATGCTTTCAGCTGAAACTGTTCGAACAAGATGCGGATAAGGTCAGTTGTTTCTGTATTTTTTTCATTTTATGGCGTCAGGTAACGCCGCCGCGGGGGCATTTCAGTTGGTTACAGTAAGCTAATGATTCGCAGGATGCTTGAAAGCCTTTATTCAATCAATCTTTCCAAACAGAACGGAAGCGGCCCGTTTCGACCGGCAATAGGTTATAAAAGCTGTTTGTTTCAGTAGACTTCATCAAGTTTAGCTTGAGTTGCCTTTTTTCTCTCCGGCTTACAGATCTACTTGCGTTGTATTGTCGATCTTGAAACTTTACTATTATGGAAGTATATCTCTACTAATTCAGCATACTTTTGTTCCTTGAATTACGGCTGATTAACATCGAATATTAACGCAGATTTTTAAGCACAGGCGAACAAAATCACAATCAACATGTAACCTAAAGCGTCGCCGCCATCAGCATTTTATGCGCAACGCTGCTGTGGGGATTACTTTTGTCTTGTGCTTGCGGGCTTTAAGTTGCTTTTGATGAAGTTATGGTGTAATTTGAACTTTGCTCCATTTGGGACCTTAAGAACAAACGTTATCAGCCGTTGGTGCTTATAGTTGCATCTTTGCTTGTAATATGTGAAGCATCCGGACGTTTTGCGTAGAAACTTAGTAAATCAGTTGCTTTTTATTGCCTCACCCGAGCAACATGGTTTTTTAAATCTTGTTTTATTAGTTTTTGATAGCCAAAGTGAAGTTTGTGCATAGAAGTTCCGGAAATACTTTCGCAGCATGCTTTCCTTAACGCCTAATTAGCATAAGCGTACGAACAGCCTCTAAACTGACATTTAAAAATTTTACTGCTTAAGAAAAGCTTCTCATTGAAAGAATAAGTGTTAGCGTGACTAGTATGAGCTATACTTTGCGCTTTTGTGAAGCAATCTTCCTTAGGTTGTCTTTTCTTAAATGCGATTGTTTCCATTTATCGATTCCATGCTTTCCTCTTTTTTTGCATCAAATTACTTTTCAGATGTTCGTCTGGATCCGTCAGCATGTAGATATTTTTCTCGTCAGTTATTCTGACATTGGTGAATCTCAAGAAGGCGCCACGGCGGCGCAGCAGGAGCACGAACAGTTTACTCGCGCTGCGATGGTGGGACAAGCGCGGGCTTTTATTTCGTATAAGCCGCCTATTGTTTTTTTCTTTCTTGCAGAATACTTACGTGAATATAAACCACATTATGACCGTTGCTCAGCGGCTTCTGGAAAATGGTCATTACGCATCGCCAATTATCCGAGCCGTCGCCAATCGCCTTGAACGGGATTGGAAGACGTTTATTAATGCTCTGGACATGCGCACCTCCGTACTTCGATTATCTCTACAATTCTACTGCAAGACTAATCAGGTGTTCCGCTGCAGTATCTTGTTGGCGGTTTTGTTATTTTATCCAATTATGGTTTTTTTAGTACATGACAAATATTAAGAATTGGTTAGCGCAGTGTTCCGTGGAATCTGAACTGCCCGCCACCGTAGGTGCCTTAGAAGCCTCCATCAGCGAGCACGAGCAACTATACGAAAGCGTTTCGCAGCTGTACACGGAGGTATGCAATGCTTGCTTTGCGTGTTGCTGAATTAGTAGCGAAGCTTTTACTTTTATCCAATGCGAAAATGAGAGGAAAGTTGTCGAAGATTTAGAAAATAAAATCCCTTTTTTCCGTGCCGGTAATGCAGATGCATTTGCAAAAGAGGTAGAGCAAACAGTGGTGGCTCAAAGTTCGGTCCGCGTAACAGAGCGTATAAGTATTAATCAATTAAGCGGTATAAGCATCTACAGCGTACAGGGTAGTACCTCAACATCCCGAAAAGCAAAAATTCCTAAGAAAGAAATCCCGAATTGCCAAATTCGGGATCCTTTGGTCCCGCGGCTTGCTGCATATTATTTCAAGTATATAGGCTTTAAGTGCCGAGACGAAAGCAGTCAAGCTGGGTGGTTTGGGAGTTTTATCTTTTGGAATTTCTGCTTCCGAAAGTTTGGGCTGCATTGCTTGAGCATCATTAGACCATTTTAATTATTCCATTAGCTCGAGACGCTAGCGGCGTTCTATATTTTTGTTTTCAATATCGATCCATCAGAAAGTTTGATTATATCATCAAACGAAACATGGTAGTCGGCATACTTTCTTCGATGAGTCAGGTGATGGTCAACTGCACCTATTGCGTAGCACATCCGAATGGCTGCCTTTATGTGCTATGATAAATGATGGTTACGCGGGGGATCAAAATGACTTGAATTCACCTATTACGGATGTACAGAAAGGGCTGAGCGTTGATGGGTTACTTTGCCTCTTGCAATAATTCCGTTCGTTTGAATTAAAGCAACTTAGTTCCGGTGTAGACTGTGTGTAGTGCTGTTTGAGTAGTTGCAGTTGTTTTTCTTGTAAACGTTTTTGATGGAGCAGCTCGCTTGATGAATTTTATTTTGCAAATTAGGCTACAAACGATGGCAACGCGTTGTCTCATTCGCTGCAGTCGCCCCCCGCTCTGGTTAATTCCAGCGGTTCAAAGATTGCCGGGGCAGCCGAGGGGGATGCTGCTGGTTGTTCTTCCTCGAGTACATGCTCATCACCTAAAGCCAGTGGCCCTACTGACTATTGTCACGGGGCGGCGCACGTTTTAGAAACGATGCATAAAATACATGGATACCAAAGGCAACTGGAGGATGCCTGGCAACAGCGGAGAATCAAACTGCATCAAAAACTTGCTCTTCTTCTCTTCCAGCAGGATGTTAAGCAGGTATGTACCGTATCCTCGATGAGGCTTGGAGAGTACAGTCGCCCAGTTTAAAGCGTTACGACCGACGTCTTTTCACGGTATTTTCAGGTGTTGGATTGGCTTGACCAACATGGCGAAACCTTCCTGCGCAAGAATCAAGGCATCGGCAAAACTTTGCAACGAGCTCGCGGTTTGCAGCGCAGTCAGCAGCATTTCGAAAACGTTGCAAAGAATACGTACACCAATGCGGAGAAGCTGCTTGTGGCTGCGGAAGACCTGGCCGCAACGACGGGTGAGTGGCACCCGGAGGAGGTGTATCATACCGCGCAGCATTTGCGGTCACGGATATCCGTTTTCGCCAAGCGGGTTCAAGCCCGCCGCAATCTACTCAACTTTTCCGTCTTGTTCCATACACACTTTAACGAGGTAACTATTGTGCCGTTAATAGGCTTTGCTTGACCTTACTTCATGGTCATCTTACAAAATTATTGCATTAAAAGAGTAGTACGCGCTTAATTTAGTACCATCGGAGTAGTATGTACATGTAGATATCAAATGGGGAAATGTGAGGAACTTTTACATGCATTGTTGAACTGAGCTTGTTGAAATACCTGAGTGTTTTATCTTCAAAGCATCCGAGGCGAATAACACGATATTTCTAGCAAAGATATAATATCCTGTATGCCCATAATGGATCAGATTCGCTCCGGAAGCTCCGCTGTATTAATAAATCTGTTTTCATAAGGGGAAAGGCAGCCGTAAGTACATAAAGTCTTTTATAGTCGTAAACATTTTGGCATGGTCGTTCAACGGTCTTGCAAATCCAGGAGGCGCTAGTGAGCTGAATGAGCAAAGCCGGAAAAAGCAAATTTTTCTTCCAATAACTCCCACGCAGCGAAAGGGAAAGCGCGTGGACAATACTCGAAGTTCTTTAAGAGCAAGCTTATTGCTACGAAATTCTCATTAAGAAGTTTTGACGTGCTGACGATCTTTTTTTGGTCAGATAATGGCTTGGATGAATGATCTTGAAAGAACCGAGTCGACAATAAACGTCATTGGTAACACGATTCAAGAGTGCGAACAAAATTTTGACCAATGGCTAGCGCGGGCTGAGGCTACCAGACAGGCTACCGCGACCAGCAGAAACGAAGGCGTTCAGCTAGTCAGCCTTCTCAGGCAGCAGTCTGTCCTGGAAGGATCGGACAACGTAGAGAGCATTGCTTTTGTCGAAGAGATGATCAATCAAGTGGACGCCAAGCAGGCCAGTTTTGAAGAAAAATGGAAAGTGCAGCGTTTCCAACTGAACATAGCGCTTCAATTTCGCGTCTTTGAGCAAGATTCCATTTCGGTGATTTCCCAGCTGGACGGCTGGTCCGAAGACATGAAAGTTATGAGCAACAACGTCTCCATGGACCAGGTGGAAAAAATCATGCCTTTGCATCAAGAGAACACAACTCAGGTGCAGGATGCCATTGCGGATATAATGCAAAGTGCCCAGGATGTCATCCAGGTTAGCCTGATACGGTCGAATAAGGTTTTTCATAGTACGGCTTTTCAGTTAATCGAAAACTCGGGCGTATACTTGCTGGTATCAAGCGGCAGCTCCGTGTTGGATTGCATCATTCGCTTGACCGACCGGATCAGCCAGCAACAACATGATGTTCTCGCTTTGGCTGACAGTGTTCAGGCGAAGCTGGAGCAAATTGTTAGTCTGGGACAACTTCAGAACTTGGCCAATCAAGTACGTTTTTACTTCGGCATCGCAAGTCTTCATTCTATTCAACTGCTCGCTTTTCATTTTCAACACTGCCTGTACTTAAAGGGCAGAATTCGTGGTAAACAAACAAGCATACAATTATATAAGTTGTAACAAACGTGTATTTGTCGTTTAAGTTTTCTCAGTGAGTTTTTTGCCTTTCCTGCTTTTCGTAATAATTTTTAAATTGATAGTAAAATAGGTATGTTTATGTGCTTTAGAAAAGAAAAACCATCTTTTTTAGCTGACGCTTTTCCCAAGCTACTTAATCGTAGAAGTAAAGCTCAATATGTGTAGTAAAGCAACAGCGAATATGGAAGAAAATTATGGAATGCATTGTGAAGGCAGAAAAGCATATTAAACCTCTCGCCGAAGCAAAAGCACAAGTGAATGTAAACTAAAGGCGGGGAGAGATAGATCACGCTAACAGTTAACGCGCTGCGTTGTTAGCACATTTTAATTCAAAATTTTTACTCAGGTTGTCGCTTGGATCAACAACGAAGAACAGATGCTGTCCGCCACTTTTGCAGTGCCAAGCGTTTTGAGCGAGGCCACTCAGCTGCAGTCAGGTCACTTGCAATTCCAACTTGCGATTAAGGTTTGCTCAAAAAATTAAAGATTATCGTTTCTGTTGTTATTCCATGCTTTGCCTATTGCAGAAGACCAATGAGAGTACTTTGGCATTAAAGCAAAAAGCGGAAGCAATGTTATCAAAAGATCACTGCGAAGTGAATGTAGTGCGAAAAATGGTTGACGATGTTATTGGACGCTGGCGCCGTCTCATTGCCCTTACGGACGAGCGGCATAAACTGCTGACATCAGCTGTCACTTATTACAAGACTTTAGACCAGGTTTACCGCCTTTTTTCTTCTAATACGTCTGGCTAGAACTGTTGCCATTTTTGTAGATGCTACCTGTACTGGACAACCTTGAGGAGGACTATCAGACTGAACGTGACTGGTGCGCTTGGTATACCAAGCAAGCTGGACAAGAAGCGAAAACGTCTTCCAAAGCGCAGGACAAACCTTCCTATGTTCAGCAATTGATTTCCAAACACATCGACAACAAGGAACGCTTCCTTAGGGTTTGACATCCCAGGAAATTTGTTTGTGTTTTTTTTACATAGGTCAGTCGCTTAGGGGTGCACCTATGCTCGGAAAAACAGTGACATATTTTTGAAATACGTTCGGAGAAGCTTATATCAGCCGCAGCAGCAGTCGGCTGTGATCTCTTGCAAGCAGGTCGAAGCACGCGTGCTCCAATCTCTTGAGCATTTGCGTATCCGCGAAAATCAAATACTCTCTTTGTGGACGAAGAAGAAGCGCCGTCTTGATCAGTGCCAGGAGTACGTTCTGTTAGAAGCAAGTGCCTGCAAATTACTCGACTGGATTCACGAAGAGGGTGAAAGTTACCTTGCTGCTCACATGGGCAATGTACTATCCGCATCCATTGCCGACGAGTTGCTCAAAGAGCACGAGGCTTTCGTAGCCACCGCTAAGGTGGATTTGCGCATAACATTAATGAATTAGGATAGGCGCCGCTTTTGTAGGAACAAAGAGATTCCGTACGTATATTTTTGGATTTGGGGGAAAAGATGTTGGGCAAAGATGGTCAGCATTTGCATGCCAATGACATTACTCAGTGGGTCAAAACCGTTAAGCAACGGTATACCGAATTCTCAGGAAAAATGGACGCCTATCGTATGAAGCTGGAATCAATTCTTGGTAGATCCGGCGTAAGCAACTTATATACATTCAGTATCACTTTTCTAACAAATAACGCGTTTGTCGCTTCTAGAAAACTAGCCGTGACTTGGCTTTGGACCGTCAAAGCGACTCGTCGCTTGACCAGAAGCTAGCCGATCAAAATCGGAAAGAAAGCATTGAAGGCGTTAAGCGGAAGTCATCCAAAAGAAAAGAGTAACCTATTCCCGCCTGAAACACTTCTCAATGCAACTACTATACTTTCTAGCTTTATTATGGCAGAGTTATTGCAAACCGAGCGGGTTTACGTGTCTGACCTCGAGGCTTGCATCAAATATTACTTGCAGAGTATGGAAACAGCCCAAAATGTGCCTGCGTCTATACGTGGCAAGCAAGACGTGATCTTTCTGAACATTAAGCAGATATACGACTTTCACAAGGAGTAAGTTTTATTAGCATTCGTTCTTTTCCATTTGCGCGTAAGGTATTGCTCTTATTCGTCTTACAATTGTAGATGCATCCATATGTGTGCTGTAAGAGACGTAGAAACGGCCGCAAATGCTTCTTTTTCAATTAAGGTGACATTCCCAGGTTCAAGCTCAAGAAATGTAATCGGAATTTTTTAATTTAGTGAAAAAAGCTTTATCGTAAGCAATAAAGTTCAAACTTGTAATGTAAGAGTTACTTTCCCGGGCTTACTTTTTTTAATCTTAATGCTTTAGTAAGGTATTGCTTAGGTTCTTATGTCCATATGCGCGGTTCGTTTTTCCAAGCGGGTATTATTTTATTTTAACCCAGTTTTTGTAGCAAATCGTGGGCTGCAAGACATGAAAACGTTTAGAACTGAATGTTTTAATATCCTCAAGCGTATTAGCACCTCTCGAAATGTTAGCGCTGTTCCCCGAATATCTGCAACTGCAGCTTTGCAAACGCGTTTCGGTTTACCGTTTTGTAAAGTCAAATCCTGGTTTTAGAAAAGCAGCCAGTGTTCGCGCGGGCCGCGTTTGTAAGCCTTCAAAAAATCTGGAGCTCGTTCATTTGCTATCGAACAAGCTACAGTTTTTGCAACATTACCTTTAAATCTTTATCATCTACAGTATACTTCAAGCTTTAAATTGAAGATCTTAATATTTTTTTTGGCCCGCCAAACATTCCATAAATTAAAAAGGGTTTAAAAACGCGATTTTCATTAACAGACGTGCGAGTTTTCACTGCAGAACGTAGCGGGCAATAAAACGTCTAAAATAAATTTTTCTTTCGATGCCTTTTCGCTTCCCCCGTATTAGCAATTCGTTTCAACGATAACGCAAGATCATCCAATTAATTTTTGTAATACGGTGCTTAGGTGTTCAGCCATTTGCGTTATTGGCAAAATATGCGGCAACAGTTGTTCCTTTTAGAATCTTTCTGCAAGAATTGGAGAAATACGAAAGCTTGCCGGAAGATGTCGGCCACTGTTTCGTTACATGGGTAACGCCCGTTTTAGTCTGATTGTTAAAGCTTGATGTCTCATGCACAAACGGTTTGGTTTCAGGCGGAAAAGTTTCAAATGTACGTATCCTATTGTCGGTATAAACCAGACTCGAACAATCTGGTTACTCAACCTGCCGCTAGTCAATTTTTCGACGTGCGTCTCTTTTTAATTGTTCGACGAAATCAACTTCTTATGCTGACTGTTCAGGAGGTGCAGAAGAATGTTCAGCTATCGTTGCCGCTTGCTGCCTATTTGATAAAGCCAGTTCAGAGAATCACAAAGTATCAGCTACTTTTGAAAGATCTACTGAATTGTTGCGAAGAGGAGAAAGGCGAAATTAAGGTTTATAAAACAGCGCTTTACGCGTTGCCGCCATCTTTGGCTACTTTATTTCATTTATAGGACGGTCTTGAAGTGATGTTAAATGTTCCTAAGAAAGCGAACGATATTTTGCATTTAAGCATGCTGGAAGGATGTTCGGTCGGCATTTGTTGTCTTATTGTAAGCAGCGTGACAGTTGTTACTTTCCGCATAGGATGTGGACGCTTTGGGTGACGTTCTCCTACAAGAAATGTTCATCGTATGGGACCCAAGGCAGTTGATCAAGAAGGGCCGCGAGCGACAGGTCTTTCTGTTCGACATTTGCTTAGTTTTCAGCAAAAAATTTGTTGATCAAGCTGGAAGGACGAAATACATGTACAAGTCTCGCGTTCTTGTACGACGCTTCTGCTCGTATCAGCACGCGCAAATTACTTTTCTCTTTCTTACAGACTTCCGAGATAAACGTTACTGAACATATAGAAGGGGATGAGTGCAAGTTCGCGTTGTGGACAGGTCATGTTCCAGTTAACGAGACTCGTACCGTTCTCAAGGTAGGATGTTGTAAGTTGAGATTTCGGTTTAACGAGTTTTTTAGGCTCCAACGCTGGAGTCAAAGTTAACTTGGGTACGTCGACTACGGGAGCTAATCAGCGATAGAATTCTTCAATTTGGTGAACTATCAAAAATGATGTAATTGCGCGGTGATGGAACGGTGAATTCTGCTTTCAGAACTGCCATACTTACCTCCAGCGCGCCTTCGTCAGCAAGCGAACTTTTCCGCGGAGAGTGAGCAGAACCGGATATCCAAGTTTGTTTTTCATTAAAAAATACTTTTTTAAACGAACGTCTAACTAACTACTTTAGCCAAAGCGATACCGGAAGTGCCAATACGGAAGCTAGCTCAGAGTTCGCTTTGCCGTGCGTTAATACTACAAATGCACAACTCTCAGGTGGCAATGACAGCGCGAAGACCGACGAAGAGGTAATAATATACTCGGGTCACTTGCTTCCCTTACCGTACTTTTCATCCCGCAGCCTAACGGTTCCGTTGACCAAGTGTACATAGTTGTTAGCGACCATATGCCTTCTCCCGATAGTACCACTAACGGGGAGATAGTAGTTCGCGCAGGAGAAAGAGTTGAGCTCCTCCATGGAGCTGAATCTTTGCCCAACCTTACCTACGTTCGGGTCATTGACGAAGAGGCACCGTTACGCAAGGGATATGTCCCAACGTCGAAGCTGCGTTCCGCTTCGAACTGTTTCAATACATTTGGTGACACCGATGACTACAACGACGACCGCGGTAAGTTTTTGGCCGAAGGGGGCACCTTGCTGCAGCATTGCAATCGCCAATGGCGATGAGAGCTGATAAAAAAAAGTCTCGAAAGTAATTTTCGAGAGCGTTTCGGCTTGCATGCAATTTCTGGCGAGCAGAGAAGATTTGAAAAAAAAGTGATAATCGGTGGCAAACAAGTCCTGAGAATAGCGCCTAATGAGTGAGCGCGTGAACGCCTGAGCGGTGCAGATATTTGCACGTGTTTGACGAAATGTCGAACCGTCTGTTGTCATGAGAAAGCACTGGCGCTTGTCAATTGACTAATCCTGAATGCGTTTTTGTCAACTTTTCCTAAGCAACACGTAAGTCATTGTGACGCACGTCTGCCATGGTAGTTTGATCCGTTTCGAAGAAGCGCTAATGTATTGTTCCCTTAATAATACACCACCGGACGAAAAGCATTGCACTACTTTGAAGATAACACGTCCAATGTCGAGAAGCTCCTTGATGGATGTCCTTCTTCATCCACAGAGCTTGTCGACTTCTATTGGAGAAAACGTTGGTTTCTAAGACAATCAACCTCGTCAGTTTTTCCGCTTTAGTCGATTCGTGAGGAATCTAAGCATTTTATCTTGCTTATAGTTGACGCTGCGCGATGATATGGTGAGAGGCACTCCATTGCTGGGGTGGTAGTTTCCTTGCAGTTTTGGGTAGCTTCCAACAGGCTTTCACTGTATTGGGCCCACTTGGGAACTCGCGACACTGACGACTTGTCCTTCCACTTATTAAATGCGCAACCGCCTGGGCGAAGGCGCTAAAGCTAGGCAGAGAGAAAGCTGAGAACCTACGCTTGACGAATACAGCAAGCAGCCTAGATGAACAACAATCCTCAGGAAAGGAATTGAGATGGGATACTTCAGATCAGTAACATTTCAGCCATATCAGCCTGAGAGGTATATACTGCGCATTGGTATGTAAAATGTAAGTATATCATGAGCAGCGCGAAAGGGTTTACATACATGCGCGCATACTTTCGTGCGGGAAACATTTTATAGGCAAAGATATTTGCCTTATTTAAATTTGAAAATTATTTGCAAAGCATGCTGGCAAATCTCCAAGCGGCGTTCACATCAACAGCCTTACTTTCGTTACTTTGTCCGGCAGAGTTGTTGCAGTCTATATTGAATAACCATTGTCTCTAACCGGCGCAGTGCAGAGGAGTACTAATCGTGCGGGAAGAGTAGCGAAAATGGCAGCGGTTGTTCAAAGTTTGGTTCCGTGTTTCCCGTCAGTCGAACAGTTCAAGATGGAAGTGGCAACAGGTGCCGAAGTCTTCATTTGTAATCGAATACATTTCCTCTGACAGTGGACGAGCCTTGGTGACGTTGTGTGTTGTCAACACTGCAATATAGGGGCAGCAGGAATGCTACCTGCTGCGGTTGCAACGACGTTTTCTTCTTGTGAAAACAATTGCTTATTGCATTTAACCAAAAGAAATCGAATTTTTCCACCAGTTGTGTGCTTATTTATTGATCCTGCGTGCAACAAGTTACTTGCGCAGAAAGCTGCCCCATGCTTGCATTCATCCCGTTCAAAGGCATCGCTTGTTTACCGCAGTCTATCTTGGCCGCTAGTTAACCAAAAGAAAACGTAAGTGGAGACGACTACGTAAAGTTTATTATTGCCATCTTTTGAATAAGCGCGCAAGCGTTTGCCGGTTGAGATGACCAACGCTATCCTACCATGTAATGGCTTGTATGCTTTGCTTATTTACTCATCGGGACAAAGGTACGTCTACGATTGCATATTGCGCATCTCGCTGAGCGCAAGTTGCTTTAAAGAATTCAGATTCGCTCGTTTTTTTTAGTTCTTCAGCAGTATAATGTTATGCGGCAGATTTTTTCCCAAGTCATGCGATAGGAGTGCATAATTTACGCGGTAGCTATTCAGGAAAGCACGAATTTGCTTTTTCTCCAACAATACAGTTACACCAATGAATTCCTTAAGCTCTCCTCTCTTTGCTTGCTGTTCAAGGTCTTACGCGAAGCCATCGACAGTCGAAGCGCATCGCCCTTTGTTGACGTGCTGTTATTTGACTCATCGCTCCAATGTGGCATTTGTAAAATGAGAAACTTCTCGCCGTATCGGAAAGCCGTTCGGATGAGGTTGCCTTTAATGAACTTTGGTTTGATTACGGCGTTTTGACTGCCGAGCTGCCTTCCTTTTTGCTGCCTGTCGGATCCTTTCTGTTTGCCCAGCTGAAAGTGCCTTTAATTGCGCTGCGCATAAGGAGCGGCGTTCGTTGCTTACCTAAATTTTTTTCGAAACTTCTATTCACATTTGGTCATGCGCTAAGGTCCCTATCGTTCGAATGGCAAATTGTAGTTTGTGTTTCCACTCGGCCAAGTCGAGTTCCGTAGGGCACCGCGCGATAAAGTGAATGGACGCAGAAGAAACAGGTGGATGCATGTAGGCTGTTCGTTTTATTGAAAACGATTTGACTTACGTAAATGAAACGACGTCTCTATTTCCCTCTAAGGTTTGGTTTGTAAAGACACGATTGTTTTGGAAGCAGCACGCTGATATTGCCATATTTTCCGCCTTACAGTCTGCGCTTCCATGCGTTGACGTTCACTTTTGTTATGATGTCAAAGTGCCTGTATGAACTTTGCTCTTTTTCAGAAAGAACTCTTCGCCAAATCGATGAAGCGGAAGAAGCGGATAAAATGAAGAGGAAAACTTTGAAGTGAGTCACTTCTTCTCCTTCCTTATGCAATTCCTTTTCCGCTTTTCCGACTTAATAGAGACGTAACGTATTCGCGGTTACTCAAAACTTTTAGAACTTTCAAGTATAGCTGTCGTGTGTCTGCTGTCACGAAGAAGGGCGAAGCTGTTGTTAGTGCAATTCGATTAGAGTAGAGGCCAATCTTTTTTTTTTGCGTTAGCCTACTTTGCCGTTGCTTTTGTAATGAGGCACATTGGAAACAGAAGTCATTATTGATTGCTCCTTCCGTCTTTCATTTCGTCAAATCTGATGCATAGATAGGGTTTGCAAGGTTAGCCGCGCAAAGTTTTGTTTCATGTAAATACTTGAACGGCGATATTATGGTCGAATTTGAAGTTGAGTTATGGACGCTCGCTGTTCGCGGCTACGACGTATTAGGGAATCCTTACAGTTTCGACGACAAGGTTATTGCACCTCTTTTTGCTTTATGTTAATACTCGAGGTCAATCGATCAATCTTTATTGCGTCAAAACTTTTTAGCTGCTGCGCGTTCAAGATTTTCAGACTCGTTCGCCTATTGCAAAAGAGAGCCTTTGGGCTTAGCATTTAAACTTTGAGCGTAGCTATTATTTTCGTACGATTTAGCGCCCGGTCGTCTTTTGCGCTTCGAAGCTTTTTATGCATGTTTTCGCTTTGGTTTTACAACCGCATTGCGTTGAATCTTAAAAGGACTGTGATCGATACAATGATTGCAAATTGGTTGATTAAGGCGGTGGGCAATGTTGGGATTTTGCACGTAGCGCTTTTGCCTCCTTCGACCGCTTCGACGAGTGGTTTTTTGCCCGTCAGAACTTTACTTTTTTTTTGCCTTTTCGATTTTCTCTGACCGCTGGTATACTGTCATACGGCTAAGGCTAGGAAAAACCGTGCGAAACTTGGGCCTATTTTGACTTTTTTTCTTCTGCTTTCGTTATTTCGCGATGAATTCATGTTGCGTACATTCCAACCGAGTATGTAATATTGGAAAGATCTGCAGGCGGTCTTTGCCTACGTAGTGCTTTTCATTGATCATTGTTGCCATGTTCGATAGGTGCCTCATTTTCATATTTCAGAAAGTGGTTTTCGTTAAGCTCACGCCAGAAGCTCGTCCGACATCAGTACCATTCTGACAGAGCTCCAAGTAGCGCCGGCTCTTCTCGCAATTCCAGTACTACGTCGTTTAATGGCGCTGCCGAGGTAAGCTGAACCGATAATTATTACGTATGGGCCAGTGGTAGCATCGCCAAAACTTCGCGCGGTGTTCGAGCTTCATAGCTTTACTGTCAGCTCGTGGCCATCACTTCTTCGATTTTGTTGTTACAACTCTGTTGTGCTCAGGCATAGTCTTATGCACTTAATGCAGCCGCTAACAGGTTACTGAAGGTTCTTAATACGCAATCACTACTCCAAGCCTGATCAGCAGGTCTGTAGTTCGAATAGTTTATTATCAAGCGTAAGCAATGTTCAATCTGATGGCATTGACGGCTTTTGAAAGTTTCCAGCTGCGTCGTCAGCTTTCAAGAAGATTGTAAGATAGCATTGCGAGGGAGACCAAACCGTCATTAAAGAAATATCCGCTTGCCTGTTGAAATAACTACGTGCTCCAGTTGCGCTTTATTTTGCTTTTGCCGAATGGAACAAATTGCTTTGAAGCGAAGAGTGACGGCAGCGTCGGAGCGAGTCAGTGTTTGCGCGCTTGGCGCACGCTGTTTCGAAAAAGTTGTTGCCGGACAAGTACGATTCCTTTTTTCGGGATTCGTCGTCTTTTACAACTTTTGACTACTGCTGCTATTTTGTATATTTTTTTAATTGTCAAAATTTCGAAGATGACGTATCGAAGAAGACAAGCTGCGTTGTTTTGTCCACCTTGTTCGAAACTTCCCGCATTTAACAACATCTATTGCGTAGGCTAAATATTCTTCCGCCGATTCGCTCACGATGCCATCCGTTTTCCGTTATGAAATGTGATAAAAGTTAATTGACGTTATGCAAGTCCTTTTTCCTCGTTAGCACCAAGAAGTCAACATGTTCAGTGTCTTTTCGAGTCGGTCGTTCTTCGTCGCACGTTTATTTACTTTCGTTTTTTAAATATATTCCATACAATGCGCTGAACCTTCAGCTGGACTGCTGCACCCTAATTACTTCTCTCCTTTACTGTATCTCCATTTGCGTCAGCAATCGCTAATTCAGTTGTATTCCGATAATCGGCCTTTGGGAATGGGTCTTTGTGAGGTTTTGAGGTTGGTCAGATAGTTCGCCGAAATTTTCGCCCAAGCTTAAACTTGATGCTTCGGGCGCGCGTGAGGTATCTTCGCTTAAAAACTAGACTGTGTCGTCATCGTTGTTGTTTTGTACGTAACCAAATTGAGTCACGAATAGCTGGAACTAAAGCGATTGAACGTGAATGTTGATTAAGTTACAGACAAGAAAGAGGAACAGTTGACACGCGAAGATATTTCCTTTAGTTCATTTTCTTACGCTCACTTGATTACAATGCTAAACAACTTTCGGCAGTATCGAAGAATTGATATAAGCGCGTTGAGGACGTTTCGACAATCGTCTAATGGATTAGAACGTCTGTCTTCGAAAACGAGTAATGCAATAACTTACCCGCCGATCTACGGACTGTTTGCTAGTCGAGGGGAAAAATAAATCAGCCATAGTACATTGTTGCCGTAGAGTTGGCTGCCTGACCATTGAATTCGTGAATTGTGCTTCGAGGTTGTATATTTTCCCGAATTTACATTCCAACACTTTTTACGTTGACAGCCTCTGTTTGCGACTGTTCGTCCATTCTTAAAACTCCTGTAGCAAGGTAGCTGGTTGACGCATTATCCAGCCTATATCCCATCTACGGTGTATAGATGATGTTTATTCTTACTGGATGTTTTTATCAATTTTCAGCAATAGAAATGTTGTAATCAGGTCGTATTGTTTTGACGTTGGGTTCCTCTATGGGCGCCTGCTTACCCTAGGCGTAAATACAAGTGCTTACTCCTTCCATTTGCAAAACGCTTTTTAGTCATGTTGCGTTTGATTGAATTATGGCTAGGTAGATGGCTCAGGCGGTTGTGAGCCTTTGCTTATTGATTTTCAAGCGTACGCGTAAGTAAGACAGCT
Source organism: Trichuris trichiura (assembly GCA_037903355.1). Taxonomy (NCBI): domain Eukaryota; kingdom Metazoa; phylum Nematoda; class Enoplea; order Trichinellida; family Trichuridae; genus Trichuris; species Trichuris trichiura. Next base: position 559,285 of record JBAJFE010000045.1, read on the forward strand.
CGTTTGCCTGGCTGCTGCCAACCGGCTGGAGGCTAGCCTAGCTAACTAGCCACAGTTGAATGGCTCGTTGACAGCGTGGCTGGCTAGCAGTGAGTGAACTAGCTAACGGCAGTTGCTCGTTGTGCCTTCGTGAAACTTCCACGCTAGCAATGTGTGTTGGAGTGCGTGCTCACGGGCGCTTCGAACGCTTCTTGGGTTCCCATTTCTCGGCGCTGTTGACCGTTGACATCGCTGTTTCAGGAAGCAAGCGTCATATCAGTGGCCGCATTTCCCGGTTCATTGGCACCGCTAAACTGTCGTCCTTCGTCGCTACTAAGTCGCGCTCCAGCCGTCGTTCGCACCGATTCGATCAACGTTGCAGCGGATACGGCGGCTTCGGTTGGTGTCGGCTCTGCCGAAGAGGATTTATCCTTCCTACCGCAAGATATCGAAATTCCGCCGCCAATGGAATCTCTCGCGTCCGAGAAGCTAATGGCCACCGGATCGGACAAGAACAATTCCGTAAGCGTGTGTAGCGTATGCGATCAAATGAAAATAACAAAATTCTCAACAACAGACAAATTTTTGGCAACAACGAGTCATCGTTGCGTAGCGTAGTAGAGCTTAGTAATTTTACGTTTATTGCCTTTCCAGATGTCGGCGGTCGAAATCGGTGAGGAGGAGGTGGCTGGCGAGATCGATAAAAGGATTTTACGTCTACAGCTGGTAGGGTATCATCAGCGGTTGTCAGGTTGTTGCCATTTGAGTACTTATTCACTTCAGCGTTCTCCGGAGTTGAATATGCCCGCTTCGACTGAACAGTCTTACAAAGCAGCTTCCGAATCGGTCGTACCGGTGAACGAGCAGCAGGCGGCTCGCGAAAAGCGAAGGTACACTTATTTGTCCTGTATTCTTTTTCTCCCAAGCGGTAATTGCTCCGACCGGACTTACAAGCCGGACATTTCTCCACTTTTTTTTCTCATTAATGCGTCAGGAGGCCATGACCAGTTTGTGACATTCAACTGTTCGAAACTAATCTGTAGAGCGTTGCCTTTAGTAACGTCTCTTCGTAACTATTGCTTACGTAACTGCAAGAACATTTGCAAAGGCAGTCGTGGTGGCGCGTGCTGGAAAGACTGGCCATTCTTTGTACGTCTCGTCGGTATAAACGAGTATGCTGCGTTCACAAGTAGCCTCTGATTACAGCAATGCAATCGGAAGTGCACTTTTCTGCTTCCATTTCTTGACAATGGACCATGCATAGTTGAGTCTACAATTCTTGCTTATGAATAGCGGCGTTGAGCTTGCGTATTTCCTCTGCAAACGATGATTTTTGCACGCAGAGGAGCGGCTTATTTCCAGGCACCTTCAAAGCGCAAACGAAAAGGTATGAATCACGTCAGTGGTGCTTGGCGTTCGATCAGTTCAGCTTTCAAGAGGCATTAGCCCTTTATTGCCGAAGGCAAAAGCGGCTCGTATTTGGTGCCCTAACACGCGTAACAGCGGTGGAACTTTTTCACTCGGCCGTTTCCTTCCATTAAAATGCCGAAATCCGCTCTTTCTTTTGTCCATTTGCGTACTTTCGAACGAACTTGAAGAGGAGCGTTTGCTTGTTGTCCAACTATGGTTTGCTATTCGGTAGAACTGTTGGCCAATTCTTGATGAGCCGAGAAGGTTAAGTGAAGCAGTTTGCAAATGTGAGTCGGATGGTGTCCCATCAACACGCGCATCTTCAACCATCGGTGTACCAGCTTAGCCCATAACAAGCGGAAGGATGTCCTTCCTTCAATAGGAAGGACCTTCGTCGATGCACATCAATGACGTCATTAAAAATATAAGTTGTTCTGTTCTGTCAGTAGACTTCCGTAAGCGGCGGTCACCTAATCGATGCTACGACTTTATGGATTTCCGTTTGGCCGTCAGCCGGCGATCGATCCTTCGTTTGGTCAGATTAAGAGTAGTGCAGGACAATTTTTAGCTTCGGCTGCCTAGATGGCGTCACAGTCGCATGCAGTGATCCCTGCACACGCCGGTAGTGGCCGTTGCGTTGTCAAGTTGACTGTTAGACTTTGATCTACCTTCCTTCGTCACCCGAAGCGGCAATTCTAAACTCCTTTTGGCCCGCGCGCTTGGCGTATAGACGAAAAGCCGGCTTGATCCCCCCTTAGTTGAAGTGGTCGCGAATTCTTTAAGTTTCTACTTGGAGATGTTTGGTTTTGTTGATTTGTCTGCCTAGCATAGCCATAGGGCACTTTGTACGACCAGGCGAAGCTGACTGGCGCCTGAAAGAGCCGCTTATTTTTTGCCTTGAAGCTTTTGCTGCGCGCAGCCGTTGAAAACCTTTCATGAATACACGATTTGTTGGTTGCCTTGCGACGCGTACAGAGTATCCAACACTGATTGATATTAAGTGAGCTAACTATTGTCGTGACGAACGACTCCGTTGAGTTTTCTTCGGTCGCCACACGAAGACTAGACGAATTGCCAGTTAGGGCTGCCGAAATAGTAATAGTAAAGCAGCAGTGCAAATAAAGGCGGTCTACTCGAGAAGATTATTCATTTGCTTTTCTGAATGGTTAGATAATTGTCTCGCGGGCATTGGCATGATGATCCTTCTGCCCGTCTGTCAATGGGCGAATTTCCATAGAAGCACATAATTTGCGTGTGCGCGCGAGAAAATTCTTTGCTAAGTAATTTGATAAGTATCTAGTATGCTATCAACGCTGTTGATAAAATGACAAAATTGTAAGTAGGCACGGCTGAGTGGTGAAACCTTAGTCTTAGCATGCAAGCGCTTCATGGATTCTTTTTATTGCAGGTATGTCCTCCAAGAGCTGGTGGAAACGGAGCGTGATTACGTAAAAGATCTCGGTTCCATAGTGGAGGTGCGTTCCTTGTCACTTTGTTGCAGTATGTAGCATTGCTGTTTTCACAGGGCTACATTGCAACCATCGATTCGATGGAATTGCCGGAGGATAAAAAGGGTAGAGAACGTATAGTGTTTGCCAACATACAACAGATATTTGAATTTCACAAAAAGTAGGTCACTTCATTTCTTGTCGTCTGTTCTTTAACATTTGGAAGTTGCTTGCGTTTGCAGCATATTTTCCAAGGAGATTGAAAAGTGTCTGGACGATTACGAAGCCGCTGGACGTGCATTTGTAAAATACGTAAGCTGTGTGATCAACAAAATGATTTCCCCATTCAACACAGGTCAATGCTGTTGCAGGAACGCCGACTGCACATGTACGTTGTGTACTGTCAGAACAAACCGAAGTCGGAATATCTAGTGTCCGAGCATGAAAACTTTTTTAACGTAAATATCTTGTGTTGGACTTCGTTACGGCTATTGCTGGAGACCTCTTTAGGAGATCCGACAAAAGTTGGGTCACCGTCTTACATTGACCGACCTGTTGATAAAACCGGTACAGCGCATCATGAAATACCAATTGCTGTTGAAGGTTGGCTAATTCGAGTATACGCGATCTTTTGTTGCATTAGACCGCCGTTGCAGGATATTCTCAAATATACGGAAAGAGCTGGGGAAGACACGACGATATTGCAAAAAGCGCTTCAAGTGATGCATGTCGTTCCGAAAGCGTGCGACAACATGATGCACGTCGGGCGGCTTCAAGGCTTCGACGGTAAGATAACCTCTCAGGGAAAGCTGTTGCATCAGGTAACAAAGAATGCGCTTGTTCATTGTCTGCTACTAATAGCTTTATAATTTTGTAGGGCACCCTACTTGTTGCGGATGGTCCTTCTGGCCAGCAGTTGAAACTAAAGGAAAGACGTGTCTTCCTGTTTGAACAGTCGGTGATCATTGCCGACTGCATCTTGCCCAAAAGGGAGTTCGCTTCCCCGAACTACATCTACAAAACGCACATAATGGTTTGCCTGTAGCTCTAGACGCTTTGTTTTAAAATTGTTGATCTTCCGCCGCAGGTAAACAAGCTGGGTTTGGAAGTTGACGTTCCAGGCGAGCCGTTACGATTTATCATTAAAAATAAGGATCCTTCTAACCAGGCCGACACTGTGGTGCAGGCGAGCACGCTTGAGGAGAAGGAGCAATGGATTGGCTTTATCAAGCAGTTGCTCGACACGCAGATGGACTTTTTGAAGGCGTTGCAGCACCCTATTGCTTATCAGAAGGGTTTGAGCAAAGAGTATAGCTATACTTTGAAGTTCCGGTCAACTGCAACTTTCACTCTTGTTTTTGTTTCTAGCGATAGTAAGGAAGAGGAAGCCGGTAGAGCCAACGCCGAAGCGTTCGTGCGGCATATGCCAAGCGCCATTGACGAAACTCCTTTGCCAGTTTCCGGTCGTCGATCGCTGCAGCATGTTGACACTTCGCGAAACTGTAACGTAGCTAGCGACTCATCTTCGTCTTCCCAGCATAGGCGCACAGGTCACGCTGACGGAAGCAGTGATCAGGAAAAGAAAATTCCTGGCAGGCCTACCGATTTGACTACGAAGGAGTCGACAATTGGATCGTCAGCCGATACAGCGTCACCCAGATCGAAGACGAAACTTTTTGGTGGAATAAGGCAAACGCTGAAGTCGAAAAGCGCTGGCTCTTCATCCAAAGGAGTAAAGTCTCCGGCGTCACCTTTACCAGGACTAAAGCCTAAATGAAGTGTCTTGGATCATTCTTACTGTGTGCGTCATTGGGGTTTTTGTACGCTGCGGAACGTCGAGCGTAGACTTGATCGTTTCTTTCTATGGCTGCTTACCCCTTGCTCGGTCAGCCGTGAATCTCTACAACTTTTATTTTCATCGTTGCCTGGCCCGTTTCTCTTTTACATTTCTTTCCCTCTCTCTCTCTCTCTGTCTCAATACACGATTATCTCTTTGCTACACGAGGCTGGTTGAGCTGCCTTCCTTTTTTCTACTGCAATGCGCCCACCGTTTAATGTATTGTGCACTGAGCTTTTGCTGTACCGTTTTCTTTGGTGTGCTCTCCCATAATACGGACATTCGTGCTAGCCAGTTGCTCTTCAATGCCGCTGTCCGCGTTCGCATTCATTGTTTCTTGTGATGCTGCTATTCAGTTTTGTTCTACATCGTCCAACATGTCGTGACCGCAGCGGTGTATTCATGTGCCAGATATTACTTGTGTAAAAAATATGCTTTGAACTTATAATCATCGTTGGCGCTTCGCTTCTTTTGGGCGCCAGTTAAGCTTAGGCATTAGTTCTATATTTGCTTGTTACGTCGCCTTCGGTTGCCGCTTTTTTCCCCTGCTCTCTCCTTATCAACGACATGATCGGCTCCGCTGTCTGCCAGTTGGTGAGCGTTCGGGATCTGCGCCATGCTGCATAGCAAATTTGAAGCTTGTAGCTTGGTCAATCGGTCAATCAAAAATTGGCTAGTAAATCTTCATTTTTGGAATGACATGCGACTCGGCGAACAACAAACCAAATTGATGGTCCGTTCGTGGCTGCATGTGCTCCACTTTTGAAATTTTTATAAACTGCGCACGCGGTGACGAAAACTAATGGATATCCGGTTTGTTAAACAGCTTCTTGGAAAAAGTTTTTCGAACCTTTGGGAACCACTCTTGCCTTCTCATCAGCAAAGTCCGTTGCGTAGCAGTCAGTATTGCAAATAGAATTCTCCGTCGTTGTATGCAGGTTTACAAGTCGTTATCGTGAGTTCAAGATTTCACAGTCGGTCCTTGTAGCGTGCATAAGGGACAACGTCACCTGAAGCAGAGCCATACAATGGATAATAGCACTTATTATAAGCGGTAAAAAGAAAGCCATCAATGCATGAGGTAATCAAGTCTTGCCTGACCACAGTGTTAGCTTATTTTATACAAAGAACAGCTTTACACGGCACCAAAATCTTACGTGAAAGTTTATAAACAGGGGTTAGCGGGGAATCGAACCCCGGACCTCTCGCACCCGAAGCGAGAATCATACCACTAGACCACTAACCCTTGCTAAGCTGTCGCAAGTCCCACAAATTTTTAAAGGCACTGGTAGACGGCAGTTTCGTTAGGAATGTAGTCTTGAGTCCCTTTTTCATTTTGCTGTGATTGCAATTGTATTTTTCATACACATTGCTTTTGGCTCGAACTCATTGGCCTATTGACAGTGCCTTACTTTGAGGAAAAATAAATAACCTCATACCGCCACCTTACGCGTTGATGTAAGCTCGCTAAACCTCTCTGAATCCGTTTGATTTTTTGACGCCCTGCTGTTTTCACTATTTCATACTGTTGTCAGGAAAATCGATTCTAAAAGACTGGACTTCCGATGCGCTGTGGGATAGCAGCATAATTTTACGAATGACGACAGTTTAGGTTGTTCACGCTTTATATGGAAAGCGCTCGTTTTCCATTTGAAAAACATGGTTTTAACATAAATGAAACATGTAAACGTTGGGATATTCACAAAATTAAAGTTCCAGAAGGTGCATTGTTTTCCTGGCACTTTCGTTCACGTTAGCAAAAGTAGGGACTAACCCATCAAGCGCCGTTGCTACAGCTTTGACGAGATCCCAAAAATTCCCAAAGTTAGAAAGGTACAACCCTACTGAGCAGATTTTCCCTGCAACAACTGCAATGATGTTAAGCTTATCGATTTAATGCAAACGAAGTGCGAAAGCAAGTTTTTCGTTATTTTGAACACCCAATCAATTCCAGCTGTTGTTGCTGCGCGATATTTCTTTCGCTAATTTTAAGTACCGTACACCAACACTCATGAACCTGCATTCCCGCAACAGCTAATCCGCTGCCGTCGTTATTTTTTCCAATAAATAATCAGACAAGAAGCGTGTTCCCATATCAGTTCATTTTTTCCGAATGAATATAGAGCAAAAAAGCAAAGAATTCACCGTAAACAGTTTTCTTTTTTGCGCTTGTTGATTTCGCTCATTTCAGTTGGCTGCCTGGAAGCAAAATCAAGATGACCGCATTCGCGAACTGCTGTTCAATGCAATCCCCGGCCGAATTGTCAAGCTTTTAGAAATACTGAATGTACGTTGTTTCCGGCATGCTTGAAATTGGCAATTGGTTTTTAGGGTTCACTGTTCTCGACTGTTAATTACGATGAATTTTTAGCCGGTTTTAAAAAGGGCCGAGAATTCGAAATACAATACCCAATTGTAAGGCGTTTTCATCCGTGAAACGTTTATTGAAATTTCTGTCGTCCTAGGCTTACGTGCAAACGAACAGGGCTTACTTGACACGTAGGCGAACGGTTCTTTTTCGAGGGTAAATTTAAAATCAATTCTAGATGCGGAAATGATGAAGAAGAATCCGCTATTTTCACCAAATCAGCGAGTGTCGGCCATGTCAAAAATATTGGAGCCCATACTTATGGAAGCGGCAGAATCGTTTGAACGCGTAAGCTTTCTTTGAAATGGAACACTTCAGTGCAATTGTCCGAATGCAGATTAGCAACTGGATAGAAACTCTAAAGCCTGAAGTGTCGAGCGGCAATAATTTTGGCGTTTCTGTTCAGGTGTGCTACTTATAAGCTTTATAATGTGACCATCAATGACGTCATGTCCTAGGAGGAAGTGCTCGGCGAAGCGGCAGAAATGTGTTACGCGTCGAATAAGATGCTCGTTTCCCTGCGGAAGTATCATACTAGGCGCAGTTCATTGTTGTTGTTTTTCGTGAAATATCCATTCGTGGTAACTGAAGAACTTCGCATCAACTTTTCGCAAGTTTCCTTTAAAGGAAGACTTGAAGGAGGCGATTTGCGAAATGGACGAATCGGAGTTCTGGTCCTTACGGTTCAAGCTTATTGCTGTCATAGACAATTACGTGAGTCGGTTATATAATCTGCATGATGAACCAGCAGGAGTAAAAACCTGTTTCCCAAACGTACAAAACGCATAGACAACGTAAATAATTTGGCGTTACTATTCTCGCCGATGTGTACGTTCACGATGGGATAACGACAGTTACGTAAGCTGAGAAGCAATTTTTTGCCTCAAGAAAAATTTCATGTATCGTCAGCCTTTCCTGAACATCACTAAGTTGTAGATGAACGTAATCTACTTCCCTTACACTATTTTCACAATTGACTGATGTCAAAAAAGCTTAAAATTTGTCTATTGCCTTAAAAAATTTGGGAAACTGAGTATCAAAGCGAGATAGTAAATTTTTTGCTTTTCGCTCTCCAACTGCGCATAGCACTTACTCAGTACGTTTACTAACATACTCAGTACGTTTACTAGGAAAGTTGTTCACTTTGCAACGTCTTCTTGACTGCTCACTTGTCCTACAGAGTTTGCTATTTTAGGCTGCCTTACACGACGTTATACAGAAGAATTTGCCCAACATTCTTTCGCCACGTTAGCAAATATGAGTTGCTTTGAACAATGATGTGAATGCTTTTCAATCGCTGGCTTTGTGTCCTACCGTCGTGCACTACACGCTTGGTCGTTTTGTTTCTATTCAACATTTGCTGACTTCGTTTGTAACTGCTCACGTCTGTTATTTGTCATTGCACCTCTGCGGCCAGTCTTTTAAGGTATGGCGACTGTAAATATAGTAAAATATCCCTCGGGGCCTGAAGAAGAGCATCGAAATAATATGAAGGCATAACGTGTACCTTACTTTAACTGAAAGAACTTCTGACAACAAACTGCCACCACGACCATAACGTAAGCAAGAATTAACCAAACTGCGTTGTTATTTTTCCGGATATTAATAATGTAGTTCGATATTACGGCACGTAAGATAATGGATGCAAGAAAAATGTTGTGCAGTCGGTAGTAGCACGAAAAACATTGTAGAATCAAGACAACATGCGCATCATTATGTCGTTAACATCTAATGAGGAAAGCTTTTCGCAATAATAATATTGTTGATTGGTTGTTTTTTGCGTAGGCGTGTTTGTCCTATTACTGGACAAAATTATTCCGGCTATTCAGCTTCCGCGATGTTCCGAACGTTGTCAAATTTGCATACGATTGGTATTTTTTCGACACACGTCAGAAGCCGTAACTGTAGTACCACCGGAGGTAGGCAATATTTGTTTTAGCTATTGTTAGGAAATGGTGTAGCGTAGCGTAGTATTATCACTGTTGCGTAGGTAAGGGAACGAAAATTTTTCGCAGAACTGATTGACGAAATTTCATGACTTCGTCGAAGGGAGAACCTATTTATTGGAATTATAACGAACAGTTTTTGCCTTGTGCTTGTCACGTCACCAGTTCAATATAACGTGACCGTTTAAAAGACAAAACGAACTTAGACGTCGCATAAAGAGTTGAAGCATCTTGCTGAGCCGTCAATCAACGTTTGTTATGCAGTAATCAGATGGTAATAGTGAGAACGTCAATAGTGAGGAAGTAGAAATGCGAAACTTCTTGTTTTCACCGTTTTCACATTCTTTTCTGCCGGCCTTTTCTATGTTGCAAATATTCTTCTTCTCTTTCTCCTTCAACGTCTTTCACATAAATGCCGTTAGAAAAGAACAATCGAAAGAAAAGCCAAGTCAGTTCGAGAAGACGCATAAAAGACTGAAGAGGTTCTGTATGTCTATTTTAACATATCACAATGTTGTAACTGTTATCACTCGGCTATCACTAATGGTATTTTTTTGTTTGTCGTATGTTGACAGCTCAGCAGGTTCCTTAAATAGCCAATTTACCTTGTGAGCTCACTTTTATCCCTTAAACTTTTACATGACGTGGGATTATTATCACTATCTATGTTTAACACTGATTATGTGACAAAGTTGTTGTCCCAAAAGCTCTCCTTAATCGCTTAACCGTATACGTTCTAATGTTGGTCCCACAGGGTAAACTAGGGAATTCAAAACTCGAATTCGACTACGAGTACCTTTTACTTCAGCGTCTATTGATTTTTTGGCGATGACCGATGCTGAACTGACCAGGCTCAAAAACGTCTACAGTTCTGCTTAGCCTTCGAGCTTCCAAGCGGCTTTGCTGTTTTATTACATGCACTAATAGGACGGGATTAGATTTTTCTCTGAACCGATGCCTACTTTACTAATATGCTCGCATTATCTGTACCATTAATAATTCCTTAGTCTTATGAGTATGTGATTCCCGCGTAGAGATAGGCTAAGCGAACTGCGGAAAAGCCAATTGTCGTGTTGAGCCAAAACCGTGACAGTGTTTTATTGCAAAATAAAATGTTCGTTTAGTGAAGCAAAGGTTGTTCAAATGGTACATTTTTTCTTTAGCAAATGTAAACAAGGACTCAAAGTCGCCTTTGGACAATAAACGAATAGTGGAGCATTTCTTTGCCAAAATAGATGAACACAATCAGGTCAGAGCCGCCCGTTTATCGTCCAAGCGTTGGCGGAGCAATTTGACCGGTTTACTACTTGGCTTTCTGGCTGTGAGTATTTACATATATACAATACACGCTGTAAAAGAGGAAAACTTCTTGGATGACACTACTCCTCCGGATAATATCAATTGAGAGGTCTCTTGTACTGACGTTTTGTACAGCATAAGCGATTTTCTAACTGCATTGGCATGTTGTGATTACGGTTTTCTTTATATGTATACTTTGCGTGAAGTAAACGCAGAAGGTAATTACTCTCAACGAATGAAGATACTGTGTATGCCGACCTCTTGCGTATGAACAGTTTTTAGCTTAATCGCTTAACTTTAAATTGCAACGGACGCTCATCTCAGCAGCAACAGCATTCAAATTCGGAAGGCATTCATGCAGCGCAATCACTTACCAAACTTTCACCAGTTGTATTTCACAAAAAAGCAGTGTGCTGGAGAAGTTTTGATGTTTTCCAACAATGCTTCAAAGTGCCCTACTAAGAGTACTTTGAACTTTACTTACAGATACATCAAACAGGCCAAACCTGTGAACCAGAAGATCAACTACAGTAGTATATTCTTCTTACGAACTTGGTTTGAAGCTGGCATATTTTTCAAGTGAAAAAAATTAATAGCTCACTTCTTAAAGAAAGTCTAGTGCATTCACCCCTGAGATACTCTTAATCAACATCATGTTTCCCAGTAAATATAACCTCCTACTAAACTTATACAAGGAACCAGCGCAGCCTGCATATTTTATGGTAAAAGATTTCCAACTCAAAATTAACGCAGTTTCTTTCCTCAAACAGATTAGTCATATTTTCTACATGGAATCAAACCTTAAAAAGACATGTTTTTTGAAATAAAATACACAAAAGTATGCCATTACGAAAAATGGCAAAGCCTTTTCACCGATAAGCAACGCATTGCTCAAGTGTGCACAGAAACTCCCATTGACGAGCTTCTAACCATGCGCTTAGAGAATTGAATAATACATAAACTTTTATTAGAAGACGTCAGCACTGCAAATCACTAAAACTTATGCAAACAGTCTATCGTACAACGGAAATGCTGCAAAGCCATATTCCTTGTGCATCAGTTTCAGGGATAAAGTGAAAGGAATAACATGAAAACGTGGTTTCTTGGTACGGGACCATATGTTTTCATAATAAAGAAGTTTATTACGGATAGTTCCCGTTTGTTGTGTATATAGAAAGACTCCGGAGCTTTCGGGTCATTTGAGACCCGTCATTAGCGGTCTTAAGTTGTTGATATGATTTGTGGCAGCGAGTGCCATCTATCGTTTCTGAGGATTTTAAAGCGGCCATGTTTAAAGTTTTTCGTTGGTAGGTTTTTGTATATGAGTCTGTCAGCGCACTTCTTTTTCTTGTTCCGTAGCTTGTAGATTGTGTCTTTGTTGGGTTGTTTCGAACATTTTTTTGTTGGTTCACTGTTTTTTCATTTCGCATTCATTTTCCTTCTTTCTTTTTTCTTTTTCTTTCTTTGTTCCATATATAATGCGATTTTATCCATTTCTATTTGTTCTAATTATTTGTTTTTTCTTCTTTCCGGGCTATTGTATTTCATCTGGTGAGTGAGCAACAATTATACCGCATCACAATATTTGTCCAAATCCCACTTATGTCCACTCCTTGATCGCGGTTGTAAGTCGTATTGTGTCTAATATATAGTGCTTCTTTAATTCTTCTTAACCGTAAATTGTTTTCGTAACATAAAACTTTTGGGTGGAGTGGTTGCGTGCATTGCGTCGCGTGTTCCACTACAGCAGAGGCTTGTTTGGCTTTTTCCATTGTAATTTTTGGGTCCACGATTGGTCTGCCTCGTCGTGTGGTTAGATTGGTGCCATTGTTAAGTATGGCTTTCGCGTTATTGTAACTTGTGAGCTTTTTTAAGTGTTCGTTAAATCTATGCTCTAGGGTGTTTCCCGTTTCACCAATATAAATCCCTGAGCAAGAACATTCAACCGCGTATATTAATCCTGTCTTTTTGTTTGCGGGGATTTTAGTTTTGTCTGTGCGAAGAATTGCCCTGAGGTTGGGCGAACTTTTGAAAAAGACTCTGAAGCCTAATCTTTTTCCTAATTGGACAATCTTTTCGCCTAAACCTGCCACATAAGGAATAACCAGACAAGTGTCGTGCGGAGTGTTTTGCTCTGGAGACTCACGTGTGCGAAGCTTGTGGTTGAGCACTTGGTTGATAAAGGATTTAGGATAACCGTTTTTGTAGAAGATTTTTCTAATGTAGTTAATTTCTGGTTGGAGATATTCGGGACTGCATAAATTGAATGCTCTGTCTATCATTCCGGAGAGGATACCGCGCATTACTGATCGTGGGTGATGTGATGAAAAATTGAGGTACTGATCTGTGTGCGTGGGTTTTCTATACACTCTGGTTTTAAGGCCTTCGCTTGAGCGAATAATTAAGGCGTCTAGAAAGGGCAAAGTTTTGTTATCTTCTTTTTCCATTGTGAAGACTATTTGGTTAGGACGGACGTTGTTGAGGAATTGTAGAAATTGTTCTTCTTTTCCAGCTTTTATAATGACAAAGATGTCGTCTACGTATCTTTTAAAAAGGCGTGGAGCTATGTGTCTGTCTATAGTTCTGAACATTTGTCTTTCAAAGTTTTCCATAAAAATTTCCGCTAATACAGGGGATAGGGGGCTTCCCATAGGTACTCCGTTAGATTGTTTATAGAACTTGTTATCAAATTGTCATGTCATTGAACAACCTGTCATTGAGCGGATTGCTTTTGATTTTGTTGATCGCATTTATTACTAACCGTAACGAAGAATTCAGCCGATTGCTGAGACGCTTTGCTGCCAAATGTTCTCTGTGGATCACACAGTTAACCGCGACGATATCCGGCACGATTTGTTTTAACTGCGCAATGAAGCCACGCTGCCTTACCGTCATCGCCAGCGCTCCATCAGTGGCTACTGCGGTTATATTCGAAAGCGGTATTTCCTTTTCCTCATAGAAACCTCTTAGGACGAGGAAAATTAATTCCCCTCTCGTGTCAGTTACCAATTCCTTCGCGAAAAGCATTTCCTGAACCACTTGCTCCGCTTTTATGAATCGCACATAGGCCAAAAGGAGAGCCTCTTTGCCGGGTAGGATGGACTCGTCAAGTTGTAGCGAGAATTGCGTGGTTTTTAGAAACTCGCACAGCGTTTGCTCTACATCCGCAGCCATATCATCGATACGACGCTGGACAGTGTCGTTACTGAGGGAGACCTTCTTGATTACGTCTGCAGCATGTATATGTAATACTGTGTTAAGCACTTCACTTATTACTGGAATCAGAAGTTCTTCTCCGATGGTGTGCGCTTTACCGCTTTTCGCGATCAGCAAAGAAATATTATATGACGCAAGCAGGCCATCGTGCTCTCGCGTTCTCGACGTCGATGGAAGCGATCTATCCAATTTAGGGCACCTGAGAAATCTTTCGTGGAGCGATTGAAAATACGCCAGATTCTTGTTGGCTTTATCTGGATGTATATTGTGCAAATGTTTGACCATCTTACAGGGTCTCATCGACTCATTTGAAAACTTCCTCTCACATAACAGACACATCGGAGCCTCCATGTTACCAGGCGACACAACGAAAGCATACTTAAGATATTCAGCATTGTACTGCCTGCACTTTTTCTTGCTTTCTGACATGGTTCAATCTGTAAAAATTTATTTCTTCCAAATGGCGAATTGAGCGCACTGCAATTGCAGTTCCTTAGCCAATACTAACACTGTTACGGTAGCAAACGTGAAATGACCACCGAAAGTCCGTTTTTCAAGACTTCTTTCCTCGCATTTGCTGGTGCGCAACTCCTGTTTCGTCTACTATACTTCCTGAAAAAACTTTATTGTCGTTCAAAGGCACAAAACCAAACACACGTCTGGCGAAGCTTTCGGCTCAATCTTGAGCCGTCATCAGCGCACGAAGGAGTTGCCCTCCCACCGAGGTTTTCCTCAGGAGTTGCTCCTCCACCTTTCCGAGTCGTGTGCGAGCCTGTCTAGTCGAACCTTGACCTGTCGAGGGTATACACACACGGCCGGATCAGCTTCGGAGCAAATTCCTTAGAGGCTGTCCTCGGCGGAGGCACAACGCGTAATAGGGTGGTCAGTCAAAGTTATGTGAAGCGTCCTGTCGAAATGGGTCAACTTGCCGGTAACGGGTTTGGTGGTTGAACAAGAAATGTACATGGATTTTTCCCGTTTCTATTTACCCATGAAACGAGTCAAAAAGTGAAAAAACTTTATTGTCGTTCAAAGGCACAAAACCAAACAAACGTCTGGCGAAGCTTATATATACCCTCGACAGGTCAAGGTTCGACTAGACAGGCTCGCACACGACTCGGAAAGGTGGAGGAGCAACTCCTGAGGAAACACTCGGTGGGAGGGCAACTCCTTCGTGCGCTGATGACGGCTCAAGATTGAGCCGAAAGCTTCGCCAGACGTGTGTTTGGTTTTGTGCCTTTGAACGACAATAAAGTTTTTTCACTTTTTGACTCGTTTCATGGGCAAATAGAAACGGGAAAAATCCATGTACATTTCTTGTTCAACCACCAAACCCGTTACCAACTTTACGCCTTCATATACTATACTTCCTTAGGAATAGAACCGATAACTGTTTTTAAAGCACAACCTCAGGAACCGCGCCTACTTACTAGGTACCCGTTCCCTTCTATTGCATTTTTGATAAAGTTGTACAAACGATTTCACTTACGTGAGTCTGTGACGAAGGGCTAATACTGTAGCAGACGGTCACCACAAAATGACCACTTCGGCAGTCGAGTACAGGAACTAATACCAGCCTATCAACGGAGGAACGAAAGACCGAGACGACTGACTGACGCGCGCTCTCACTGGAACAGAAGACCTTGTCTGCTAGTGCTCACAGCTTTCTTGCTTTGGCTGCTCCTGTCGCGCCGCCTAGAATCCGCGTGAATAATAGAAAAGGATCACTATAAATGCTGTTTGTTCAGCGCATACCAGGGAGAAAGAAATGGTAGGGTACGCTTCTATGAGTTGGTGCCTTTATGAGTCGAGGGAAAAGGTAGAGAATGTGCGACGGAAAAGCCGTACGTACGGGAATATATTACCGGCTGCTATTGTGTTACGAACGATCGGATGGAATGAGTTGTTCTGTGTTGGGGAATAGCCCCCAAACACACGTCAGTAAGAGTGACTCGCGGCGCAGGCAATTATCAGCCCACGCACGGGCCATTAATCACTGCAGAGCAGGAATTTATACTTTGCGCACGCAGACGTTTCTCTTTTGCTGTTCTGTTCTCTCTCTCTCTCTTCGCGTGTGCCCGTTCAGATCAGTTGCTTGCTCTGCTGCGCTGCTTTTGTAATTAAACTGTTCCAGCTTCGTGCCAGCCTGGAATATCTCATTTCCAACATTTTGAAATTTCGTTCACAAAAACGGAAGGGCACAGCGCTTGTTTGCACTGCACGAGAAAAATAGAATAACAAGTTTTTATGGGTTGATAGAAGGGTGTGCAGATGGAACACATTTCCGCGAACTGCTCCCTACCGAAAAGCCAAGAGCCTTTTAGAAGCACGCCTGGGACAGAGACTTTTTAGAAGCATACCAGGCAGGAGGGAATGTAAAAACATGTTTTTCATTGGCTCACAGAGAAGAAAGAAAACGTCAACACGTCCTGACTTTGCAATGGAACATTTTCTGTTGGGCTGTCAACGCCTTCTCGTTAGTGACAAATAGGCCCACCGTATTACTTTCCTACGCTACGTATTACCGCTGAACTGCTGACTGGGACAATCTCTTGCGGCATTATCCTCTAGGGCCCCCTCCAGGGCCCCCCTGGCTTTCAGGGCCCCCCTAAAATCTGCAAGGGCCCCCCAGGGGGGCCCCAGGGCCCCGGTTGAGAAACACTGCCTTAATTATTCGCTCAAGCGAAGGCCTTGAAACCAGAGTGTATAGAAAACCCACGCACATAGATCAGTACCTCAATTTTTCATCACATCACCCACGATCAGTAATGCGTGGTATCTTCTCCGGATTGATAGACAGAGCATTCAATTTATGCAGTCCCGAATATCTCCAGTCAGAAATTAACTACATTAAAAAAATCTTCTACAAAAACGATTATCCTAAATCCTTTATCAACCAAGTGCTCAACCACAAGCTTCGCACACGTGAGTCTCCAGAGCAAAACACTCCGCACGACACTTGTCTGGTTATTCCTTATGTGGCAGGTTTAGGCGAAAACATTGTCCAATTAGGAAAAAGATTAGGCTTCAGAGTCTTTTTCAAAAGTTCGCCCAACCTCGGGGCAATTCTTCGCACAGACAAAACTAAAATCCCCGCAAACAAAAAGACAGGATTAATATACGCGGTTGAATGTTCTTGCTCAGGGATTTATATTGGTGAAACGGGAAACACCCTAGAGCATAGATTTAACGAACACATAAAAAAACTCACAAGTTACGATAACGCGAAAGCCATACTTAACGATGGCACCAATATAACCACACAGCGAGGCAGACCAATCGTGGACCCAAAAATTACAATGGAAAAACCCAAACAAGCCTCTGCTGTAGTGGAACACGCAGCGCAATGCACTCAACCACTCCACCCAAAAGTTTTATGTTACGAAAACAATTTACGTTTAAGAAGAATTAAAGAAGCACTATACATTAGACACAATACGACTTACAACCGCGATCAAGGAGTGGACATAAGTGGGATTTGGACAAATATTGTAACGCGGTATAATTGTTGCTCACTCACCAGATGAAATACAATAGCCCGGAAAGAAGAAAAAACAAATAATTAGAACAAATAGAAATGGATAAAATCGCATTATATATGGAACAAAGAAAGAAAAAGAAAAAAGAAGAAAGAAATAAGGAAAATAAATGCGAAATGAAAAAACAGTGAACCAACAAAAAAATGTTCCAAACAACCCAACGAAGGCACAATCTACAAGCTACGGAACAAGAAAAAAAAGTGCGCTGACAGATCTACAAAACGAAAAACTTTAAACATGGCCGCTTTAAAATCCTCAGAAACGTTAGATGGCACTCGCTGCCACAAATCATATCAACAACTTAAGACCGCTGACGACGGGTCTCGAATGACCCGAAAGCTCCGGAGTCTTTCTATATACACAACAAACGGGAACTATCCGTAATAAACTTCTTCAAAGGAATAACATACACATAACACGAAATGAGTCTTTACGAACTCCTCGTGAACAGACAATAGTTAGGCTATACAATCACCAACATCGTAAGTCAAAAACAATGACAGCACACATAGTTCACTCGTTTACTGATAACCAGTAGTCAAGTCGTAAAATTAGTAAAAACTACATAGCGGCAACTTTTCAGTAATGCACATAATACGTGAGCCGTAAAATGAGCACACTGACTTGAAAACACACTTCCAAAACAACAGGAAAAAGACATCTGTAGTAGAAAACCATAAAATTTCAAAATGCCCAATAATTCCACGCTTCGAGATAGTTTCCATGCCGCCTGCTCCTTTTCTTTTTCTTTTATACGTTTACCGTCTCGTATGCTATAGGGATTCAGGTCTTGGAGGCATTCTTCACGTTGTGTACGTGTTGTCTTTTAAAATTAGCTGTTATGTCTTTACGTGCAACTGAACGGAAACCATAACGACACAAGTCCATCATTCAAAAACGGGTAGAGAGATCAGACTGCTTCTTTATTGTTCATTACTCCTTTGGCACTCCGACGGGAATTGAAAAACGCTGAAGATATACTGGACAACCATGCTAAAGCAGAATGTAGTTGGATTGATCATTTCATTTCAACTGCTAGCAGTGGCGTTTCCAAATAAGGTGCTGCCAACAGCACAGATGTATGCCACGTTTTCCAGCTCGACAGACTGTCCAGTCGGAGCGATCAAAAAGTCCGCATCACAATAAGACTAAAAACATGTTTGCATGTGAATAAAGTCAGATACAGATCCCTATCGGCACTGAGAAAGGGACGTATGCGAAATGTGCTGACTGTTAGCAAGTCTAAACGCTATTTGCACTATTAAACACTCACCTCTGTTGTCAGAAATGTTTGCATACAGACAGCGAAGGGAATTTTACTGCAAGTAGCTCATTGTGATTATGTTGCAGCCAGGCGTTCTATGCAATGCCTGGAAAGCTAGGAAAAAATTAAATCGATTCCTCCCGCCTATGTCCCTGCAAACCTAAGGTGCCGATACCTAAGAGATAACGTGTGCTGCTCTTTCCCCGACTATAGCGTAGCTCCTCCTTATTCGCGATTATTCGTTCGACGATTTTTTGCGCACAGTCAAACTGTTTGCGCAAAATATGGAATCGTTTGTAACCAATCTGCACACTACAGAAAGACATGAACTTGCTTATAGTTACTAACATCAAATTGGTACCAAGTAAATATACAGTGAGCAGTATTGAAATAGAACAACCGTAAAATATATTGGACAGTGAATTATTTTCAGAACGCATTTTAGCAGCTGTGAAGGAAGGGTTAAAGCGCTGAATGTTGGCCGACATCATTGCCTCCCCCGTTCATCGTTAACACCAGCCGTTGCCTGTGCAACGCCTTCAAGGTAGATAAGGTGTTTTACTGTACTAGTGATGGTCAGTTAGACAATCTTACGGGTACTATGGCCTAATCCAGTAAGTGACAGATTTCATGCTGTTGCGGAGTTATTGGCGACTTCAAAGTTCCGCATTGAAGGATAGATTAAGAAAAGGTACAACCGAAAAAGAAGTTAAACCGCGAAGAAAATAAAAATTGCAAAGGATTTCCCACATCTACTGAAACTTTTGTGACGATGCTGTCTGCAAATGCTCAACCCATATTCAAACACCGTAGAAGCGACCGGGAACTGTAACATGGCGACAACGTAGCACCTTATTTCTAAAATCACGTAAGCATCATTTTGTTTAATGATGGAACGCATTTCGAACAAGATATTCCGAATAAAACTACAGATGCGGCACAATTTTAAAAAGAATAAAACGTCAGCTTTTTCAAGGGCACCGCACGAGGGATTGGAACTCTATTGACAGTGTTGTGACGATGCTCCAAGGGAGCGTGTTGTGGCGATGCTGTAACGGTCAATGTTGTGACGATGTTCTATTGAAGAAGAGAACGTTCTGACTGCACATCGGAAAGATCGCTTGCCCGGTTAAAAATTGCGTTTATGCTCTCTTATTGGTAAGCGCTACCGCAGCAAAAGCTATTCAATCTCCATACGGTTGGAACTTGAAGGGTTACCACGTTCAGAACTTGAGCTGGAAGACTTCTGAGTTGCCGATTTGCTAAGGAAAAGCATCGTTATTCCCTTGGGTATCATCGAGGGCGCGTGCCATTGATGCATTATAATCAAGAATCTTGCTTGCTCTTTAAAACCTGTGCCTGCTGAAAAACATTCGCAAATTTTTCAAGTGACCAGGCAGGTGGCTGCGCAATCTCATATCTTCTACGTCATCATCGTCCTCTAATCATTTATGTTAATGTCTTCGTTGGATAGGACTTGTTTATGATTTTCTAGATGCTCTCTGATGTCACTTTCTACATCGTTAGAGAGTCCTTCCCCACGCCAATGTTGCTCGTGATGTTCTGAATATTAATGATTCCAGCGTCAACGGAAGGGAAACCTCTGAAGTCACTAATGGCAGAATTCCATAATGGGTTCTAGCACACATTTAGGGACCGAACTTTTATAGTCTGGGCAGCTTCTGCAGTAAGCAAAATTGCACCTGCGGATTAGCACTAAAGGTCTCGCGAATCCCCCCAAAACTGTGGCGCATGTGAATTGCTTTAACACATTTTGTGATGCCTTAATCGAGAAGCTGCAGTAACACCTATGTGAAAGGGGGAGACTGAAACATTACTCCCACGTTTCTATCTACAAGTCGCAAAGGCTGCGGATGACCAGAGTAACTGTCAATAATTGGCGGGACTTTGAAGGATAGCCCCTTGCGTCTAAGGTATGTCTTCACTTCAGTAATAAACCATTGATAGAACCATTCCAAGAACAAAACTGTTGTTATTCAAGCCTGCTTATTGCAATGCCGGAATATGGGCAAGCTATTTTTGTTCCTCTTCTTTAAGGATCGGAGCATGCATACCAGGCAGAAGAATCTTGCCTTGATCATCTGACCAGATGCATTTCAACACAACAAGAAAATAAAGCGAGCTTTTAATCGTTTGAATCCAGCAGCCCTCTTCACATCCTTATGGATGTACGTGCGATTCAGCATCTTTTCTCAGAACAAGGCAGTCTCATCACAATTGACATTTGCTCTGGAAGATAGCCTTTCTCATTAATCACTGTCTTGAACTCTTCACGGAAAGCTGATGCAGACTCAACGTCAGGTGACAAAGCTTCTCCGGTGGCGCTGAAGTTCTTGAGATTATAGCGCTTCAAGTAGCCTGCTAGCCATTCCTTAATTGCCAGAAATTCCTTCTTCTCGTATGCGTCTCCCATCGGATGCAAATGGTCATAGAGGCTAGACGCTTTTTCACGTATTATTCTGCCATTAATGAAGACGTGCTCCTGTGACATGTCCTCTATCCGCAAACTTAATGCTCTCTGAACTTCCGAGAGCACTTTATTACCATCTATAAACACCCAGCGCTTTGCTGAATTTGATCTTGTCTCTGCTTTACAGAGCGAATGCTGGATTCGTCCCTTCCGATTTTATGGCTCACTTCGGCACGACATGCTGCTGTCCAAAAACTCCAATATCTTTACCTTCTTACAGAGAGGCAATACTCTACGGTCTTTCTTTGGATGCTTCGCCTGCTCGCTTCCTTTTTCTCGACATCTTATACACACAAATGATTAAAATAGGGAAATGGGGTCTTTTATGCTACGGGGGCGCCGGAAGTGGGGGCGGCAACTTCAAAGGAGGTCAAGTGGAAATTGTTGCGTTGCCTGAACAATGGGTGACCTAAGCCATTGTTCACTGCGCACTGATGCGAGCGATGCGCATTACCAGAAGAACGATGAACACCTGGAAACAGTCGCCCGTTCTGGCAATTGTTTCCAAGTGCGAGCTATAACTGTGCCGGCCATCCTGCTCTGCCCTAGCCTAAGCCTAAACCTTAACACAACGCGTGTTCGTGGCACCTTTTGGGTTATGCAGTATCGAACACCTGCAAGCTCCATTGTGCTGGCGCGCCAACAACTCAGCACGTGTTCAATTACCCTGCCGACAATGTCCCTCCCGTTGTGCCGCTAGTAACCTGTTATGACGCTGTAGAGCGGCAGATTACGCTATGACCTAGCCGCCTCAACTTCCGGCGCCCCCGTAGCATACTAGACCCGGGAAATGAATTCATTTTGGTATTGGCGATAAACTAGGCTACTCACAAAGCTTCTATAACACACCTTCTTATTTCCTGTGATAACACTGCAATTGCTGCAGTAGTCTAATGTAAAGGGTTGATCAAAGGGTTAATGAGCTAATCCGTCACAACCGTTCTATTAGTAATTTATCAGATAATTTCATAGCCCAGTAAAGTCAACAGGTTCATCACGATTGCATGCGACACTACGATGGCGGCGAAAAATCTTTCGTCGTAGGTCAAGCAAGCGTTCACAGGAATTGCTGTTCCTAAGTTGCCCCTTTAATGAAATCATCGTCCATTATCCTCAGCGGATCCATTATTGCATTTTCCATAGCTTCATCATTATCGCCCGCTGCATCTTTGCTTAACATTTTTGCGCCGCTGGCATACGCTCTTGGAAGAGGGAAACATGTTATCGTTCGAGGGAAACATGTTATCGGTCGATGTGACAAATTTTACGCTTTTGAAGATATGACATTTCGTAACGCGGCTACAATCTAATCTAGTAAAGCAAAGGCTTATTCCTTATTGTAGAAAAAAGCCAAACACTCCCCCAAGCTTTCAAGACGCATTTTGTTTCCCGATGTTCGCGGAAGATAGCACAGCACGGGGAGAGTGTGATTATCTGTCCTGATCTTCTGTAAGCGACGCGACCGGTCAAGGGTTCATGCACAGTCTCTGGTCAAGCTGTTCAGACAAGTCCATCTCAATTAATCTCAACGCCTTGGCCTCACTTAATGGAAGGATTATGGCATATCCAAGATGCCTCCAGTTTCTCTCATAGGAAAACGCGATCCCGTAACACACCATTTTTAACGGGGTGACAAGCGAACATCCACGTACAGATGCAAAGATGCCACGTTCAGTGAAGCGTAAGCTATTCTAATCAATCAGACCAAGAACGGCCCATCAACCGGTTCATCCGATATCTTGTTCATGTAAGATAACCACAGGCACCCAGACCTCGCTTGTGCATTACGAACTTTCACTGGTGACAAAAGCAGAAGCGTTCAGACAGCTTCTATTGTCATCCAAGGACAAAATTCCACCCTCAGTCTACTGAATCTTTACTGATCAACGCGCGGCCCATTTACCAGCTGTCAGCATTGGGCAACGACTCGCTTGGATGAACATAATGTATAACGCAACGAGAGGCTACTAAAAGGACGCATCTTTGACAACAGTGCTTCTCAAGCGAATACTGGCATTTCAAGGAGAATCTGAGAAATCTTACGGAACCCATTAGGCACTGGACAGTGGGACAGAAAGCTTTTGCATGTATCAACGGACATTACTCCGGAGGAAAAACCGTGGAAAAGTATTAACTAAGGAATGCTGCTTCAGCTTAAGGAGCACACGGAGAGAATGTTCAGCGGAAAAATCTCATTTGGAACGAAGGACAACGAAGACAACAGTTTCTCGCTAATAGCAGCACGAGAGAATGTAGTTCGGTGTTGTCGAAGAAAAGAAGCTAAGAAACTACGACTTAGAAGAATTGTTAATGCGCAACGCCACAAGATCGCAAAACAATGAACTCATCGGCTGTAGGACGACGCGCTGCTCGTCTGTCCCAGACCTGTTCTTTATACAACCCATACGTAGGTTGTACACACAAACAGAAGAGGGAAAACCAGACGAAAAAACCAACCGACAACTCAAGAAAGACAAACACGAATACGGTAGTTGAATGAGCAGGTTAGTTGTGGTATGAAAACAGAAAATTCCATTTAAGTATGCAGGAATCTTCAGCAAAACGGGAGCATTTATGTCGGCTACTTATTTGCTTAGCTGCTTTCATTGTATATGCTGATGATTTGACTAATTGGTTCCCCAAAGCTCTGCAAGAAACTTGCTGAACAAGGATGATTCAAAACAAAAACAAAATAAGGTTGCAGTCGAAATAAACAAGAACCGCCACTGGGAAAGAAAACAAATCCTTCCGATACCTAAATTCCCGAGTGCTCGAGCAACTGCCCGCAACAGCCCTTTTTCGGATAATCAAATTTTCTATTGTCTGTACTTTCTCGGCCAAGCGAAGAATTTCCATAATTATCACCGCAACGATGAATCGCTTTTCAAGACGTTTTTATTTCAAGTCAAGAAACGTTGTAGCTGCACAGCGTCAACGTGAAAGTAGCAGAAATGATGCGGTTTACAAGCACAGCATCATTTAACGATGAGGAACAAGGTTTGTTAGATCTTCTACGGCTTTTCCCATTCTTGTCTGTGTTGGTCTCTGTAATTGAACGAAACAGCTGCTCTACCAACGTATGTATGAGCCGTTATTAAGAAAAATTGTATAGGATCAATACACTCAACTTTTTACTTCAAAGCTTTCGGAACGCTCTAGTTCCGTCGTCAGTGAGATGGAGGAGGTGTTTTTCTCCAAAAGGGTGTTCTATAGGTACACGTAACAATAGGGATTGGGGCAAGGTCAGCGTGGCAGTGAGCAACGCTTGGTTTTACTGATAAGTGGGTCCCAAGCCGTACTAACCTCTAGTCCTATGTCAGGGTTGATCGTATGGTTATGGCGAATGTAAAGAGCTTCCTTAACCCGGCGGCGATGTAAGTGGCTCTCGCGACAAATAATTCATGGTTGTAGGTCGAGCGAGCATTGAGAGGAATGCTCGACGACCGCCGACGCCTTGGTCGTCTCTTGTATGATCTTCTCTGGTTTCAAGTTCTGTGGTCGGCCTCGTCGAGGATTAAGTGTCTTTGGTCCGTCGGGTTGAGTCAGCCTTCGCATCGCCTCTCCGTATCGGCCAGTGTTGATCATGTGTTGGCTGAACCTGTCAAATAAAGTGTTGCCCGTTTCTCCTATGTGGGAGGCGTTGCAACCGCATCGTTATCTCACAGACGACGCCACGTCTCCTGTCAAAGGGAGCTACGATCTTATCGCTCCTCACCATTGAACGTAAACTATTTGATGTTGTAAATCGAACCTTATAGTCTAGGGAACGGCTTCATCGTAGGATTCGTTCCCTGATGCCGTTGTAATAAGGGATAAACAAAATGGGGCGACTATTCGTGATTCCAGTGTTGTCATTGTTATTATTGTTAGTATTTGTAATGTTATTGTTATTAGTATTATCAGCGTTGTTAATGTTATTATTTCTGATGTTATTGTTGTCGTCATTAAGGGAAGGGTTTGAGTGCCTTCTGCATTCAGCGATGATGTGTTTAACCAGAGAATGTGGGTACCCGTTGTCTGTGAATGTCCTAAGGATGTGTTTTAATTCTGCAGGAAGAAATGCGGGGTCACAGATTGCTAGGGCCCAGTCAACCGTCCCTTTTACAATACCTCGTTTGACTGATAAAGGATGGTGGGAAAAAAAGTGCAGATACCTGCTGGAATGGTGGGATGAACAGCGCGACGGGAACTACGGAAACTGCTCCCTGCACGACGGGCGGTGAAAGCGACGATCCCTGCAGGACAAACCTTGAAAGTGACACGCACAGGGCGGTCACCGGAAATAGCCGTCAGGTGTCACCTGGCCCACGAAGTGACGCTCGACCCCCGCCAGGATAAGGAGTATATAAAGAGCACCCACGGAAGGCTAAGGGCGCGTGAAGAGATCCGTGTTATGTCGGTACAATAAAGTGTCTCGCAACCTTTTTTGTGTGCGTTTGTCAACTGCGCTTACTACAAATGGGTTGGTTTCCTATAAACGGAGCTCCTTATTTTGTTGCCCTGTTTTATCACTAACACGTCTAAGAAAAGTAGTTTGTTATTTACTTCTGTCTCCATCGTTAAACGTATATTATCGGGAAAGATACTGTTTAAGTGTCTTAAAAAAGTCCCCTCCTTGCCCACGGTAGTAATGGCAAAAATGTCGTCTACGTAACGTTTGAAAAATATAGGCGCGTTGTCAGAACCAATGCTAGCGAAGGCCTTTTCTTCGAAGTGTTCCATGAAGATTTCGGCTAGAATGGGGAAATGGGGAAATGGGGCTGCCCATGGGAGCACCATCTGTTTTTAAGAGGAACCTGTCTTGGAATCTGAAGTAATTCCCTTGTTTCATGCAAAAGGCAATCAGTTTTGTTATGTGAAAATGGTTTAATTTGGTTTTTAGATGTCTCTTGGTGTCACGCTTGAAAAGGTTCTCTAAGAGGTCAATTGTGTAGTTTATGGGAATACTCGTGAAAAGGTCTTTGACGTCATAGCTTACCATAATGCTGTTCGTTGTTAGCTTAATTGGTTTTAACGCTGTGCAGAAGTCTTTGCAGTTTTTGACATGATATTTGCGTTTACCCGTTAACGGTTGAAGAATGTCTTTCAGATAAGTGCACAGCTTTGATGTTACGCTATTGACGCTGGAAACGAGTGGTCTTAGCGGTATACCCTCCTTGTGAATCTTGGGGACTCCGTATAGCTCAGGGCATTTAACATTGCTTAAAAAGAAAATGTAGTTACTTATGTAGGCGAGCTGGAGGTCGTTTCTTTCGCTCGTGAACGCCTTCAGTAAGGCCCTCAGTTCTACACGTGTCTGGGGTATTGGGTCTTCCGGAATGGGGTGGTATATTGTACTGTCTAAGAGGATGTTTATTTTCTGCATGTAGTCATTTCTGTTAAGGAGAACCACGACGTCACCATTATCTGCTTTGGTGATTATTATGTCTTTCCGCGACCTTAGTTGTTTTATGACCCGTTGCTCTTCGTGCGATAGATTAGGTGTTGACGATGGGCGGCTCTCCAGGAGGATGTTTGTTATTGACGCTCTGACCTGTGTTGCCATGAGAGGTTTAGTGCGACAGAGTCCGCCTTCCACAGAAGAGATGATGTCCATAATGGGAATTTTCTTGCGGGTGGGAACGAAGCTTAACCCCTTGGCGACAACCCCTTTCTCGATCTCATTCAAATTGGTAGAGTTGAGATGGACCACTACTTTATCAATGCTTTGTGTGCTTGGGTTCTTTGTGCGTTTGTTTGATCTTATAAATTCCCATGACCGCGAACCGTACAAAGCGTTGAGTTTTTTATTCAGGATCTCGACCAGATGTAGTTTAGTTAATGCGCAAACATTTTTAATATGTGCATGCAACTGTTTCGTTCAAATTGCAGATACCAACGCAGACAAGAACGGGAAAAGCCGTAGAAGATCTAACAAACCATGAAACATCAGCCTGTTACGAAACAACCTGTTTTTAAGATGAAGAACAAGTTAATAATGCACTGCCATAGCACGCAAGCGACCGTAAAGATAACTTGTTAATGCCTTTTTCTGAAGGCTCAATCAATTCAGCAATCAAGCTTCTTCCCATCAGGTCATACACAGCATAGACGTGAACCAACATTTTAATAACATATGATAGTGACGTTCTACTAAACAGCTCACTATTGCATCAGCAAAATATTATTCATGCGTCGATGGAGACAAGTGATTAACTACTGCAGCGGTGATAATGAATGTGATAGTTCATCAATAACAGTCTTTTTTATGAGCCACCCGCGTTGCAGAAAGTCGTTCGCTGGGCAACCATCTACACAACCAGTTTTCCGACTGTGTACAGAGCAGAATCGCCCAAGAACTCTACCGACACTAATGCAACTCTTTTCCATCCGTTGAAACTGTGTTACATGCAGGATAGCGGTTGCCACGTCGACTTGAGGTTTGTAGGCCCAATGGACCTATGGTGAATCTTGCCTGCCCGTCGTCTTCCATTAACGAAGGATTGCTGTTCTATTAGCCGTTCGCTTTCTTCCAGTCAACTTTATGGCTAACCATTTGTCTCCCGTTAATGTTGCTAAACAGTGAGCAGCGGCGTTGCTCAGTGACTCTTCGCTCGATAGAAACCACGGCTGTAGCATCGTCGTTTCGACACAGCCGAGCAATTCGATCCAACTTGTGCGGAGTGGACGATGAAGTTTATACAAACAACCAACTTTTAAATCCATCGCACTTAACAGCAATTATCTCATATTGTTTGTGCAGTCATACCGAGAACAAGTCAACGGAGGTTCCAAAAGCACTGAAGAACCAAATTGGTTATAAACGGACCGTAAAATAAGCTCTACAATGAGGACTGTCATTGCAGTACAGCTTGGTTTAAATCTTTCTTGATTCCGCAGTGCATGGCCAATGCATGTTCTTAGAAATGACTACTCAGAAGACTGATTGTTACAAATCAAGTGTATTCTCAATGGGGATGATTCATTCTTTTTGAAAGGAAAAATTGCGTTTGTATTGATCAAATTGCGCAACTTAAACTAGTAAACAGCATTTTTATAAATGGCTATTAATACAGGCAGAGTACTGCTTGTTTGTGTTTTTTATTATAACGCGCGAGATGAAACCGAAGGGAGCACTGCCAGGAACCGGGGCGGTGAAGGGTTAGCGCACATAACAGTCACGTTGGAAAACATTAGAACGCATGCCGCTCGACCAGCGGCATGACTGAAGTTCTGGCGGAAACAGTAGCAGGGACCCTCAGGTTTCACGTTTTCTTGTCAATTCTTTTTTCGTGGTCAGTGGCAGTATCAGCAAATCAGCTCACTGAATGTAGGGTCAATCAGGTTGCGAATTCAGTGATTGCAACCCTCGGGTTAGGAAACGTCTGCTTCTAGGATGCAGTCGGTTACTGCTGATCTTCGTCAGAAAAGAAAGAAATTCAAGCTGTTTCCGTATTCATCGTCCAGCAGTTCTTTTTTCTTCACGGTTTTCAGTATTGTTTAAAACCACTGCCCATTCGTCGTAACACTGTCCTAAGTCGGGGCCTTATAGAAACGATTTTTTCAAAAAGCTTTTAATTTTTATTAGCAATTTCGTTATCTGATAAAGAAGAAAAGTTCAGCGCAATTTCATAGCTATTTTTATGATTTTTGGAGCCCACGGAATCTATAATGCACTCTACAGCTAGCCAAGTAGAAAATATGAATACAGAGAAAAACACGCCAGGACCTGTTTATAATGCACATAGCAAGTCTGCATGTTATTAAAGCATTGGAAAATGAAGCAGAGTTTGACAGAAACTAATAAGACTAAACGGTACTACAAAGCTGCGGGAATGTTTAGAAACGTTAACAGACTAGTTGAGACAATGAAAGGTGGTCCACAAAGCAAAGATACAGTTAAGATCAAACAGCTGTCGGTCAGCGCCTCAGTTCTCATGGGCAATGCCGCGTAAAACTAACATTTCAGATATTATTCATCATGACTCAATCTCTGTAAAAAGAAAAGACTTGCAAAGAAGCAAACTTTTGTCTGTCAGTATTAATGCACCAACTTTACCGAACAACATAAATGGTAATCAAGCAGTTCCGCAATGACGACATTAATCCCTAATGCACAAAATTAATAAACGGAACGTAAAATGTAATGGACGACGATTTCGTTATCACCAATAATAATGCAATTCAAAATTGGAAAAGCGAAACATTCAATTCATACCTTAAGACTAATCACGTGAGCAGAAACGGACGGAACGCTGTAACATAAAATGTGTATAACATGGTAACATTTATTTCAGTCAATTAATACGGCTTCAGGTACGCAATATTAGTTATAAAATTTAGCCAAGCAGCTAGGACGAAAAAATAAAAATAACAAAATGAAGAGTAAAACGGCAGCACTTTGTTTTTCCTGGCAGTTGGAACTGATGTAGTTTATTAAGTATAGCACTCTCCGCCGTGCATACACACATGTCCCCCACTTTACGGATGCTCACTTTCACGAACAAGCCCACTTTGTACCTACTTTTGCTTTACGAATGAATTGTGTAGGCGCTTTTTTCGCTTTACAAAGAAATACGATGGAACAGTAGCAGGCTTTTATGGTTTCTGCCATTTTCCTACCTTCAGGTAACAGCCAGTCAGTGCCCTTTTGGTCGAGTTCATCAAGTGTCTTGCCGTGCTGCTGAGAGACGAACGAAAAGTGCTGGTAGCAAGTTCCCATACTCAGAGCTTGTTTAAATAATTTCTACGTTTTTCTTTGAAATATTTCTTCATTCTTGTGGCAAGCGAACCAAGGTATAATACGTTAATCTGTTCTTCCGGGAGTCGCCTTCTACCTCAACGGCAGCATCCGAGGAAGCGCGGTAATCATCCACCAGAGAGGCAGACATGTAGACAGGGCAATAATGGCTCCATCAGGTCGAGTCATACGATTTTGCGACTCTTCCCGCCAGTGATTCCGTCGCGGTTTCATCATTCCACTAGCGTCCGTAATTTCAAACTATAATAATGAAAATAGACCTTGCGTAAGTTGTTTTTACCAGAAATGTATTTTTTCACTCGCATCGTCACTATCTTTATTACCCATTCATTATTCCTGCGCCTGTTTGCTTGCGTTTTACCACCTGCTACTAAGCTCTGGCCGACATTCTACCGGAGATCTGTTGCGCTAAAAACGACTTTTCATGTTGAATAATAGCGATCACTTTTTCGACTTACGACTTTTCGCTTTGCGAACAAATCTTCCGGTCTCATCAACTTTCGTTCACCTGGGAGCACCTGTACTATCTTCAGCAGCAGTCAAAATCTACCAAACATGTTAGCGTATAATACGAGGTTGTATAGCCTAGAAAACCTTTTATCCATAAGGTTCATCATAATAGAGCAATTGCAATAAGCCAACGGGCAGGGGTGCTTTATGCATCTCACTCGATGAAATGCCGAAACATTTGCGTACCCGTTCGCCGTTTAAAAAATAAAGGGCGCAGTTGGCAAACTTTAGCTTTTGGAATAGAACGCGGGTCTAGTATGCTACGTGGGCGCCAGAAGTTGAGGCGGCTAGGTCATAGCGTAATCTGCCGCTCTACAGCGTCATAACAGGTTACTAGCGGCACAACGGGAGGGACATTGTCGGCAGGGTAAATGAACACGTGCTGAGTTGTTGGCGCGCCAGCACAATGGAGCTCGCAGGTGTTCGATACTGCATAACCTAAAAGGTGCCACGAACACGCGTTGTGTTAAGGTTTAGGCTTAGGCTAGGGCAGAGCAGGATGGCCGGCACAGTTATAGCTCGCACTTGGAAACAATTGCCAGAACGGGCAACTGTTTCCAGGTGTTCATCGTTCTTCTGGTAATGCGCATCGCTCGCATCAGTGCGCAGTGAACAAAGGTTTAGGCCACCCATTGTTCAGGCGACGCAATAATCCCCACTTGACCTCCTTTGAAGTTGCCGCCTCCACTTCCGGCGCCCCCGTAGCATAAAAGACCCTAGAACGCTAATTCCCTGCTTTCGCATCGCCATGTTCCATGATTTCAACCATACCCTCAATGCGTTCAACCGCTCTGACGCTTCTGATCGCGAAAACATACGCTACGCAGGTGTTGCTGAGCACCTACCTGATAATTCTTTGAAAGTTTTCACATTGTCAGTTCGAGCATATGAAAATTTGATCGGCCAGTTTTTATCTGCAGACGTTTTGACTTTCGTTTCATTCGTTCAAAACGTTTTCAGTAAATTTAACAAGAGTGCAACCATATAAGCCGAAGATGCATTTTTGTTTCCAATTTTCTTTGATATCAGACATATAAGGGAATCCCTATTCAGTTCATGCCAATCAATCCATTCAGATAAACTCCCCATCGTTCTGGTTGTTCATCTGCCGCAGGAAGACACGTACATTTACCGCTCTTCAGTCTCCGCCGGTGTTACGTGAAAGTTCGTCATCACGTTGGATACAGCTTATGTTTGGTCAGCTTTTGCGGGCGCGAAATTTTGTTGTTCTTCAGCATAAGCCACGAAAACCTGTTTGCTAATAAACTGCATGCCCCCTTGCGAATTGATCACTCCGTGTATAACTGCAGCGCGCTTTTCTAATAATCGAAGAAACCGTCCAATCCAGGAGCAATATGTTCGTGTGACAAACAGATTTTTAGGCTTTATTGTGCTGATCCGAGTTCTTTGGTAAGAGACAAAGCCGGACTCAAGTTAGAATAAACCGAGAACGCGAAAGGAACCATTAACTCGACAACAGTTAGGAGATACGTGACACAGAATGGAAGAAACGCGATGAGAAGGTTATGGAAAAATATGCAATGCACCTATGTTCATTCACGGAAGCGTTTGCCAATTGCGGCGGTTTGGCTACAGCTGCGAAACGATGCCACCAGATAGAGACAGCCTAATACAAATAGAATAGCTGCATAGTCACAAGAGGTGACTGGCATGCATACGTCGACTGGCATGCATAGTTCAAAACTGCATTTTGCAGAAAAAAATTAAACTTCATTCCGTCTCGTAGTGTTGTATAAGCCTGGTCATCGCTATGAGAACGGACCATCAGCTTGTCCCGCTTGCTATCACAAACGTGGCAGAGATAGCGATTTATTTCGATATGGTCAGAAATAAAACTGTTAATTCTGAAGGAGTTAAACTCATAGTGGTTCACAGGAGTAGGTACCAGGAAAAATTGAGTTTTAAGCCAACGTCGCCTTATTCAGGAGACACAACGCAGCGGAAGCCACAGGTGACCTTAAAGCAAAAAGAAGACCAAATTATAGGTTTTCTCCCAGTGTGTTTACCCGTTTCCACAAAAACGGTCCTGTTGAAGATATGATGGCGTGGATTAATCATGCCCGCAGAGAACGGATCAGACGTTGTAATTATGTAAGTTTCCTAGTTTGGGATTCGTTCCATGGTTATCCAAGAAAAAATAAGTTTTATTTAAAACAGTACTGCATAGAAACAGCTGTGATACCTGGCGAGCTTACATCATTCTTACAGCTGCTAGTCGTCAGCCTGAACAAACTATGTAAAGACTACGTGAATGAAAAACGTAACAATTGGATGGTCAGGTCTTGCACAGCTGATGGATCCATGCCAACACCATTTCTAGAGGAACGGTGTCACTTCATTATCAGTGTGTGAAATAAAACAAAAGCGTACACTCACATGAAGCCCTAGAAAAAATGCTCAACGTCTAACGCATTGGATGACACAGTAAACGAATAGCTACGCTGCAATGATCAACATGAAGGCCGTCATCAACTTTCCTACGCGAAGCCATTATGATTTGCTGAACCCTTTCAGTATTGTTTGTGAATTCTGCTTTGTTTCATTGTTTTTCCTTTATGCAACATTTTTATAAGCTTGAAAGTTGAACCTCCTTGGTAGCAGTAACTTGTTTCTACAATGTTGGTCAGAGCATTTCTTGTTGTTTCGTGGGTACGAAGTAAAAGTAAAAGTTCTCAGCCGTACGCTAAGGAATAGATGGAGCTTTCAGGGCTGACCTTTTCCAAACCAACACGGTGTCCCCTGGAGAAAGTCAACTTCGAAAATCTCCGTTTATCCATCTGCGCACAATAGAGAGCATAGTTTCTCAACCTTTTTTGCCCCAGCGCTCCCTTAGGCCTTGTCAGGGCCCACCAGGGTCCCCCTAGGCCTTGTCAGGGCTCCCCTAATCCCTGTAAGGGCCCACCGTTTATTGGGACAATGTTCTGCCGCATTATTCTGCAGGGCCCCCTGGCTTCCAGGGCTCCCTTAAAATCTCCAAGGGCCCACGTTGAGAAACACTGATATAGAGGTTCTAATTTTTACTCCAGTTAGACAAACCAACAAGAAAAGCCGTAACAAAGATCACATTTAGGCATGCATGCTCATCATTCTTTTTTGTACTTCGTCCATCATAGACGGGACCAAGCAACACTTAAAGCTACTGAGGAAACGTCGTTTCTTGTAGCCTCATGCAAGGAATATAAGAACAAGCAATATGAAAACTACTTAAAGAGTTACCAGGTCGAAAGAAGTAAACGTCATCTGCCCATTAGGCTTTCTCACGATCCAAGTACATTAACCTGTCTGAACACTGTGTTAAGTTCCGACCTGCGAAACATAGTGGCACGAAGCCATAAATCTCAAATTCTGTTCAAAAGCGAAATCTTAGCTACCAACATGCCCGTTATTTATTAAACAGAAAAAGTATAGGCAAAAATAATCATCATTTAAACAAAGCCAGCAGCTTAAACTCAACCACTCAGTTAATTCCAATCTGGCAGGATGGTGAAATCATGCTTCCTTAAATTTCCAGGGGTTACTACCCGTCTTGTGCGGTAATATATGCCGTAAATAGAGTATGAAACGCCCACTTACGCAATCGCTAAGATAAACACCACGCGCATGGAACTGGACGCAGCGCAGAAACTTGGTCGTCAATTATAAACCATGTTTACCAGGCATCGTTTGAAAACTCGACTGCCGTCGCAACGTCTCATCTCTATACGTCACAAAGGAAAACTTGCTGAACTATTCATTTTACGGATCCAGAATTCCCCGAACCCCACCGCCCATTGAGCACTAACAGACTGCCTAAGGGCATATGAAATTAGCTGCCTGAACTTTCTAAAGGCAAAATCAAAATCATTAATACTTCTCACGCACAGTAAGCCGAGGAACACGCAGTGGGAACAATGAGAAAACGTTTCAGTCAACCACAGACGCTTCAATCCCTTCATTTACCAAGCTACTCCGGTCGTTGTGCACATAGACTCCACAAGGCCGTGTATTCCTAGTTTCGCTGACAGAAAAACTATGCCCGGTCGCATAAGTAGCGTCAGGGTGATGCGCGATTCGCATTCTAAGCCTCTCATCTTTAGGAAACGATCACAGGTTGGGTGAACCATCAAAAACATATTACAGAATTAACAACGGTTTAAGTAATCATCGGATTGTTTCGCCAAAACCATCGTCAAGCGGCAGTACAAGCAGAAGCTTCCTAAACGAAAGTTCAAATGTGGGTAAATATGCCAGATGAACTTCTCAAGCAACTGCGCGGCTGATGAGCATGACCAACTAACCATTGCAGAGGAATGCATACTGAAAGTTCAGCATGCGCCCGCAAAACAGAGTAAATTATACCGCAAACAGTCACTTGCGCAGATGCAGTATCATCTCTCTGAAGTCTCTTTGGCAACTATGCTAAACCTGAACGCAGGACTCAGCTATCAGCACAGATAACATATTACTGAAGAATCCACTGAGACACCAGTAGCTCCGTACCGCTTTTACTTCGAATATCAATTTAAAAAACTCCAAAGTCACATGCCAACTAAACCTGACACGAAACTACAAGCCCCACAAGCTTTTACCTTCTCAAGCAAGAAAGAGCAAAGGCCTTCATTAACCAACAGCCCAGCACAGTTACTGGCTGTTTGCTGAGCCTACGCGAAAACCTCAAGACGAAGCAAGAACAGGAGCGCGGATAAAAACAAACCAACTAAGCCGCAAAATTAAACATCGAATAGTTAATATTACGAAACCATAACACAATAAACCCACCACCTGAATAAACCAAGATCATACTATAAAAATGGAAACATCGATAAGCACAACCATCATTGCTG
Organism: Trichuris trichiura; assembly: GCA_037903355.1. Taxonomy (NCBI): domain Eukaryota; kingdom Metazoa; phylum Nematoda; class Enoplea; order Trichinellida; family Trichuridae; genus Trichuris; species Trichuris trichiura. The sequence continues at coordinate 594,176 of JBAJFE010000045.1, forward strand.
GGCAGAAAACAGCCAAGCAAACGAAGGAAAATGACAGCTCCAAGCCCGCTGCTGATAGGATTGGCCATATGCCTCCTACAAGGTATACAAGGTAAGAACATAAAATTCCTTACAGTTAAAACAAGTCACAACGTAAAATTACCAGATGCGGAAAGCGCCAAAGTAGGTCGCTGTCCTTCGCCACCATTCGGCGCAGGAAGAGCCAGGTATTGTTACACTGACAGACAATGCCCTGGACGCATGAAATGCTGTCAAACAAAACGGGGCTACGCTTGCACAGCACCGGATATCTCCTACCCAGGTAACCAAAACTCGTCGAGAGAATAGCTAAAGAATTCTGTCCACGAAAACTTGTGAACAAACCAAACCGAATTCAATGATCACCAAAACCAACATGGAACAACACAAAATGCGATGAACATGGCGATTGTCCAAAAACAATAGCACAGCGAAACCAACATAGCTAACCGACAACCATTGAACATAACCCGCTTATTTCAGACGCAGACAAACAAAAGCCAGGCACATGTCCACCTTCAAACATGTTTACTGGAACTGCACCATTCTGCAACAGCGACACTGACTGCAAGGGCACAGAAAAATGTTGCCTCACGAAAGCAGGACATCAATGCGTACAGCCAAATCAAACACGTATGAGATCACTGGCATACTCTGAATACACTCATGGACAATTCCTACTTCAGCAAGACCAATTGCCAAAAAAGGATCATGTCCACCTAAACCAATTGGTGCCGTAGGATTAGCCAATTTTTGCCAAAACGATTATGACTGCGGTGGTTCTATGAAATGCTGTTTAACGAACGTTGGATACGATTGCAAAGCACCAGTACAAGAGAGTATGACAATAAGTCCAATCCTTCGGATAGAAGCGTGCTCATACAAAGTCCTATAGGTGAAGAAGTTCAAAACCCAGGATCATGTCCAGCGGCACCAGCAGTCACGGGAAAAGCACTGTTCTGCCGAAGTGACAAGGATTGCGATCGCAGTGAAAAGTGCTGCTTGACTAAGGTCGGAAAAGAATGCGTACAGCCCACGGACGCACGTATGCTAACACTGGAACGCCACGAATGTATTGATCATTATATCCGATTCTAGCAAAACCAACTGCCAAAAAAGGAAGATGTCCACCTACACCAGTAGGTCCTGTAGGCTTAGCTAATTTCTGCCAAACTGATTATGACTGCGACGGTTCCATGAAATGTTGTCTAACGACTATCGGATACGACTGCAAATCACCAGTACAAGAGAGTATGAAAATAAGTCCAATCCATCCGATAGAACTGCGCTTATACAAAGATCCTATAGGCAAAGAAGTTAAAAGACCTGGATCATGTCCAGCGGCACCAGCAGTCACAGGAAAAGCACTGTTCTGCCGAAGTGACAAGGATTGTGATGGCAGTGAAAAGTGTTGCTTCACTAAGGTCGGAAAAGAATGCGTACGGCCCACGGAAGAACGTATGCTATCATCGGAACGCTACGACAACGCTGATGATTACATCCGATTAGCAAACCCAATTCCCAAGAAAGGATCATGTCCACCTACACCAGAAGGTCCTGTAGGCCTAGCTAATTTTTGCCAAACTGATTATGACTGCGACGGTTCTATGAAATGTTGTCTAACGACTATTGGATACGATTGCAAAGCACCAGTACAAGAGAGTATGACAATAAGTCCAATCCATCCGATAGAACTGTGCTCATAAAAAAATCCTATAGGTGAAGAAGTTCAAAAACCTGGATCATGTCCAGCGGCACCAGCAATCACGGGAAAAGCACTATTCTGTCGAAGTGACAAGGATTGTGATGGCAGTGAAAAGTGTTGCTACACTAAGGTCGGAAAAGAATGCGTACAGCCCACGCACGAACGTATGCTAACGTCGGGATGCTACGAATGTATTGATGATTACATCCTATTCTAGCGAAACCAATTGCGAAGAAAGGATCATGTCCACCTGCACCAGTAGGTCCTGTAGGCTTAGCCAACTTCTGCCAAACTGATTATGACTGCGACGGTTCTATGAAATGTTGTCTAACGACTGTTGGATACGATTGCAAAGCACCAGTACAAGAGAGTATGAAAATAAGTCCAATCCATCCGATAGAAATGCGCTCATACAAAGATCCTATAGGTGGAGAAGTTCAAAAACCTGGATCATGTCCAGCGGCACCAGCAGTCACGGGAAAAGCACTGTTCTGTCGAAGTGACAAGGATTGTGATGGCAGCGAAAAGTGTTGCTTCACTAAGGTCGGAAAAGAATGCGTACAGCCCACGCACGAACGTATGCTAAGATCGCGATGCTAGGAATGTATTGATGATTACATCCTATTCTAGCGAAACCAATTGCGAAGAAAGGATCATGTCCACCTGCACCAGTAGGTCCTGTAGGCTTAGCCAACTTCTGCCAAACTGATTATGACTGCGACGGTTCTATGAAATGCTGTCTGACGACTGTTGGATACGACTGCAAAGCACCAGTACAAGAGAGTATGACAATAAGTCCAATCCATCCGATACAACTGTGCTCATAGAAAGATCCTATAGGTGAAGAAGTTCAAAAACCTGGATCATGTCCAGCGGCACCAGCAATCACGGGAAAAGCACTGTTCTGTCGAGGTGACAAGGATTGTGATGGCAGTAAAAAGTGTTGCTTCACTAAGGTCGGAAAAGAATGCGTACAGCCCACGGACGAACGTATGCTAAGATCGCGATGCTACGAATGTATTGATGATTATATCTGATTCTAGCAAAACCAATTGCGAAGAAAGGATCATGTCCACCTGCACCAGTAGGTCCTGTAGGCTTAGCCAACTTCTGCCAAACTGATTATGACTGCGACGGTTCTATGAAATGTTGTCTAACGACTATTGGATACGATTGCAAAGCACCAGTACAAGAGAGTATGAAAATAAGTCCAATCCATCCGATAGAACTGTGCTCATAGAAAGATCCTATAGGTGAAGAAGTTCAAAAACCTGGATCATGTCCAGCGGCACCAGCAGTCACGGGAAAAGCACTGTTCTGTCGAGGTGACAAGGATTGTGATGGCAGTAAAAAGTGTTGCTTCACTAAGGTCGGAAAAGAATGCGTACAGCCCACGGACGAACGTATGCTAAGATCGCGATGCTACGAATGTATTGATGATTATATCTGATTCTAGCAAAACCAATTGCGAAGAAAGGATCATGTCCACCTGCACCAGTAGGTCCTGTAGGCTTAGCCAACTTCTGCCAAACTGATTATGACTGCGACGGTTCTATGAAATGTTGTCTAACGACTGTTGGATACGATTGCAAAGCACCAGTACAAGAGAGTATGACAATAAGTCCAATCCATCCGATACAACTGTGCTCATAGAAAGATCCTATAGGTGAAGAAGTTCAAAAACCTGGATCATGTCCAGCGGCACCAGCAATCACGGGAAAAGCACTGTTCTGTCGAGGTGACAAGGATTGTGATGGCAGTAAAAAGTGTTGCTTCACTAAGGTCGGAAAAGAATGCGTACAGCCCACGGACGAACGTATGCTAAGATCGCGATGCTACGAATGTATTGATGATTATATCTGATTCTAGCAAAACCAATTGCGAAGAAAGGATCATGTCCACCTGCACCAGTAGGTCCTGTAGGCTTAGCCAACTTCTGCCAAACTGATTATGACTGCGACGGTTCTATGAAATGTTGTCTAACGACTATTGGGTACGATTGCAAAACACCAGTACAAGAGAGTATGAAAATAAGTCCAATCCCCGATAGAACTGTGCTGATACGAAGATCCTATAGGTGAAGAAGTTCAAAAACCTGGATCATGTCCAGCGGCACCAGCAGTCACGGGAAAAGCACTGTTCTGTCGAAGTGACAAGGATTGTGATGGCAGTGAAAAGTGTTGCTTCACTAAGGTCGGAAAAGAATGCGTACAGCCTACGCACGAACGTATGCTAAGATCGCGATGCTAGGAATGTATTGATGATTATATCTGATTCTAGCAAAACCAATTGCGAAGAAAGGATCATGTCCACCTGCACCAGTAGGTCCTGTAGGCTTAGCCAACTTCTGCCAAACTGATTATGACTGCGACGGTTCTATGAAATGTTGTCTAACGACTATTGGGTACGATTGCAAAACACCAGTACAAGAGAGTATGAAAATAAGTCCAATCCCCCGATAGAACTGTGCTGATACGAAGATCCTATAGGTGAAGAAGTTCAAAAACCTGGATCATGTCCAGCGGCACCAGCAGTCACGGGAAAAGCACTGTTCTGTCGAAGTGACAAGGATTGTGATGGCAGTGAAAAGTGTTGCTTCACTAAGGTCGGAAAAGAATGCGTACAGCCTACGCACGAACGTATGCTAAGATCGCGATGCTAGGAATGTATTGATGATTATATCTGATTCTAGCAAAACCAATTGCGAAGAAAGGATCATGTCCACCTGCACCAGTAGGTCCTGTAGGCTTAGCCAACTTCTGCCAAACTGATTATGACTGCGACGGTTCTATGAAATGTTGTCTAACGACTATTGGATACGATTGCAAAACACCAGTACAAGAGAGTATGAAAATAAGTCCAATCCCCCGATAGAACTGTGCTGATACGAAGATCCTATAGGTGAAGAAGTTCAAAAACCTGGATCATGTCCAGCGGCACCAGCAGTCACGGGAAAAGCACTGTTCTGTCGAAGTGACAAGGATTGTGATGGCAGTGAAAAGTGTTGCTTCACTAAGGTCGGAAAAGAATGCGTACAGCCCACGCACGAACGTATGCTAACATCGGGATGCTACGAATGTATTGATGATTACATCCTATTCTAGCGAAACCAATTGCGAAGAAAGGATCATGTCCACCTGCACCAGTAGGTCCTGTAGGCTTAGCCAACTTCTGCCAAACTGATTATGACTGCGACGGTTCTATGAAATGTTGTCTAACGACTGTTGGATACGATTGCAAAGCACCAGTACAAGAGAGTAAGACAATAAGTCCAATCCATCCGATAGAACTGTGCTCATAGAAAGATCCTATAGGTGAAAAAGTTCAAAAACCTGGATCATGTCCAGCGGCACCAGCAGTCATGGGAAAAGCACTGTTTTGTCGAAGTGACAATGATTGTGATGGCAGTGAAAAGTGTTGCTTCACTAAGGTCGGAAAAGAATGCGTACAGCCCACGGACGAACGTATGCTAACATCGGAATGCTACGAATGTATTGATGATTACCTCCCATTCTAGCGAAACCAATTGCGAAGAAAGGATCATGTCCACCTACACCAGTAGGTCCTGTAGGCTTAGCCAACTTCTGCCAAACTGATTATGACTGCGACGGTTCTATGAAATGCTGTCTAACGACTATTGGTTACGATTGCAAAGCACCAGTACAAGAGAGTATGACAATAAGTCCAATCCATCCGATAGAACTGCGCTCATACAAAGATCCTATAGGTGGAGAAGTTCAAAAACCTGGATCATGTCCAGCGGCACCAGCAGTCACGGGAAAAGCACTGTTCTGTCGAAGTGACAAGGATTGTGATGGCAGTGAAAAGTGTTGCTTCACTAAGGTCGGAAAAGAATGCGTACAGCCCACGGAAGAACGTATGCTAACATCGGGATGCTACGAATGTATTGATGATTACATCCTATTCTAGCGAAACCAATTGCGAAGAAAGGATCATGTCCACCTGCACCAGTAGGTCCTGTAGGCTTAGCCAACTTCTGCCAAACTGATTATGACTGCGACGGGTCTATGAAATGCTGTCTAACGACTATTGGTTACGATTGCAAAGCACCAGTACAAGAGAGTATGACAATAAGTCCAAT